>CM073601.1:36218496-37418496 GCA_037074985.1 Solanum bulbocastanum
AAACCCTTTATGAAAGAGAGAGAACTAACTCTTAAAATGACCTAACGTGTCATTACACTTTTGGCCATGTTATCTTCTTGAGAAAAACAATGTACATTTACTATTCTTGTGTATTATGGAATTGTTGAATCAAATTTGTGTGGAAGTCTCTGGTTTATCACATGGCACAGACAGTTTTGGCCTCCAGTCCATTCTGATAAAAAATTAATATATTTTCCCTTATTTTACTTCTTAAAAAATATACATATATATATTTCAACTAATATACAAAAGGTAGAAATTATATTATATATATATATATATATATATATATATATATATAATTGTTTGACATAGACCAGTAAATGGCACGTATTTGTCCATGACTTTACCCATATTTCAAAAATTAGAATAATGTATGCATAATCTTGCATAGTTTATTTATAACTATTGCACCTACTACCAACTAAATGTGCCATCAATATCAATTCAAGTGTTTACACTCATAATAAGTTGTGAAATGATATTTATATCCTTTATGAAAGAGAGAGGACTGACTCTTAAAATGACCTAACGGGTCATTACACTATTGGCCTTGTTATCTACTTAAGAAACACAATGTACATTTACTATTCTTGTTTATTATGGAATTGCTGAATCAAATTCGTGTCGAAGTTTCTGGTTCATCACATGACACTGACAGTTTTGGCCTCCAGTCTATTGTGATACAAAAATTAATATATTTTTTTTATTTTACTGGTCAACATATATATATATATATATATATATATATATATATAATTGTTTGACATAGAACAGTAAATGGTACGTATTTGTCCATGTCTTTTCCCATATTTCAAAAATTTGAATAATGTATCCACAATCTTACATGGTTTACTTATAACTAATGCATCTACTACCAACTAAATGTCCCATCAATATCAATTCAAGTCTTTACACTCATGATAAGTTGTGAAATTATATTTAAATCCTTTATGAAAGAGAGAGGACTAACTCTTAAAATGACCAAATGGGTCATTACACTATTGACCTTCTTATCTACTTGAGAAACGCAATGTACGTTTACTATTCTTGTTTATTATGGAGTTATTGAATCAAATTCATGTGGAAGTCTCCGATTTATCACATGACATTGACAGTTTTGGCCTCCAATCTATTCGGATAAAAAATTAATATATTTTTATTAATTTTACTTGTTAACACACACACACCCATATTTATGTATATGTATATATATATATATATATATATATATATATATATATATATATATATATATATATATATATGTATTTCAACAAATATATTAAAAGTAGAAATTATAAAATGTATATATAGTTGTTCGGCATAGACCAGTTACAGGGTACGTATTTGTCCACGTCTTTTTTCATATTTCAAAAGTTGAATAATGTATCCACAATATTACAGGATTGACTTATATCTCTAGCATCTACCACCAACTAAATGTGACATCAATATCAATAGAAGTTTTTACACTCATGATAAGTTGTGAAATTATTTTTAAACCCTTTATGAAAGGGAGAGAACTAATTCTTAAAATGACCTAACGGATCATTACACTGTTGGAGTTGTTATCTTCCTGAGAAACACAATGTACAATTACTATTATTTTTTATTAGGGAATAATTAAATCAAATTCATGTGGAATTCACTAGTTTATCACATGGCATTGACTGTTTTTGTCTTCAATCTATTCTGATAAAAAATTAATATATTTCTATTTATTTAACTTGTCAATATATATATATATATATATATATATATATATATATATATATATATATATAAATTGGTTGACATAGACCAGTTACATCTACGTATTTGTCCACGTCTTTTCCCATATTTCAAAAATTAGAATAATGCATGCACAATGTTATAGGGTTCACTTATAACTCTTGCACCTATCACCAACTATATGTTCCATCAATATCAATTCAAACTTTACACTCATGATAAGTTGTGAAATTATATTTAAATCCTTTATGAAAGAGAGAGGAAAAACTGTTACAATGACCTAACGGGTCATTACACTATTGGCCTTGTTATCTACTTGAGAAACACAATGCAGATTTACTATTCTTGTTTATTATGTAGTTATTGAATCAAATTCATGTGGAAGTATATGGTTTATCACATTAGATAGACCGTTTTGGCATCTAGTCTACTCTGATAAAAAATTAATATATTTTTATTTATTTTACTTCTCAACACACACACACACACACACACACACACACACACACACATATATATATATATATATATATATATATATATATAATTGTTTAAAACAGACTAGTTACATGGTATGTATTTGTGTACGCCCTTTTCCATATTCCAAGAAGTTGAATAATGTATCCACAATATTATAGTGTTGACTTACAACTCTTGCACCTACCATCAACTAAATGTGCCATCAATATCAATTCTAGTCTTTACACTCATGATAAGTTGTGAAATTATTTTTGAATCCTTTATGAAAGAGAGAGAACTAAATCTTAAAATGACCTAATGGATCATTACACTGATGACCTTGTTATTTTCTTGAGAAACACAGTGTACAAATACTATTATTGTTTATTATGGAATTATTGAATCAAATTCGTGTGGAAGTCTCTAGTTTAACACATGGCATTGACAGTTTTAGCCTCCAATCTATTCTGATAAAAAATTAACATATTTTTATTTATATTAGTTGTCAATATATATATATATATATGTTTGACATAGACCAGTTACATCTACGTATTTGTCCACATCTTTTCCCTTATTTCAAAAATTGGAATAATGTATGCACAATCTTATAGGGTTCACTTATAAATCTTGCACCTACCACCAACTAAATGTGCCATCAATATCAATTCAAGTCTTTACGCTCATGATAAGTTGTGAAATTATTATTAAATACTTTATGAAAGAGAGAGGACTAACTCTTAAAATGACCTAATGGGTCATTACACTATTGGCCTTGTTATCTTCTTGACAAACACAACGTACATTTACTATTCTTGTTTATTATGGAATTGTTGAATCAAATTAGTGTGGAAGTCTCGGGTTTATCACATGGCACAGATAGTTTTGACCTCCAATATATTCTGATAAAACATTAATATATTTTTATTTATTTTACTTGTCAACATATATATATATATATATATATATATATATATATATATATATATATATATATATATATGTTTCAACAAATATATAAAAAGTAGAAATTATATAGTATATATATAATTGTTTGACATAGACCAGTAAATGATACGTATTTGCCCATGTATTTTCCCATATTTCAAAAATTAGAATAATGTATCCACAATCTTACATGGTCTACTTATAACTATTGCGCCTACTACCAACTAAATGTGCCATCAATATAAATTCAAGTCTTTACACTCATAATAAGTTGTGAAATTATATTCAAATCCTTTATGAAAGAGAGAGGACTAAATCTTAAAATGACCTAACGGGTCATTACACTATTAGCCTTTCTATATACTTGAGAAACATAATGTACATTTACTATTCTTGTTTATTATAGAGTTATTGAATGAAATTCATGCGGAACTATCTTGTTTATCACATGACATTGACAGTTTTGGCTTCCAATCTATTCTGATACAAAATTAGTATATTTTTATTAATTTTACTTGTCAACATATATATATATATATATATATATATATATATATATATATATTTCAACAAATATATTTAAAGTAATTATCAAATAATGTGTATAACAATCGTTTGATATAGACCAGTTACATGGTACGTATTTGTGTACGTCTTTTTTCATAATTTCAAAAAGTTGAATAATATATCCACAATATTACAAGGTTGACTTATAACTCTTGTTCCTACCACCAACTAAATGTGCCATCAATATCTATTCAAGTCTTTACACTCAAGATAAGTTGTGAAATTATTTTTAAATCCTTTATGAAAGAAAGAGAACTAACTCTTAAAATGACCTTAACGGATCCTTTCACTATTGGCCTTGTTATTTTCTTGAGAAACAGAATGTACATTTACTATTATTGTTTATTATGGAATGATTGAATGAAATTTGTCTGGAAGTCTCTAGTTTATCACATGGCATTGACAATTTTTGACTCCAATCTATTCTGATAAAAAATTAATAGATTTTTATTTATTTTACTATATATATATATAACTTTCTAACATAGACTAGTTCCATCTACGTTTTTGTCCACGTCTCTTCCCATATTTCAATATTTAGAATAGTGTATGCACAATCTTGTAGGGTTCATTTATAACTATTGTACCTACCACCAAATAAATGTGCCATCAATATCAATTCAAGTC
Organism: Solanum bulbocastanum; assembly: GCA_037074985.1. NCBI lineage: Eukaryota > Viridiplantae > Streptophyta > Magnoliopsida > Solanales > Solanaceae > Solanum > Solanum bulbocastanum. The sequence goes on from CM073601.1 coordinate 36,222,853, forward strand.
TTTACACTCATGATAAGTTGTGAAATTATTTTAAAATCCTTTATGAAAGAGAGAACTAACTGTTAAAATGACCTAACGGGTTATTACACTATTGTCCTTGTTATCTTCTGGAGAAAAACAATGTACATTTACAATTCTTGTGTATTACGGAATTGTTGAATCAAATTCGTGTGGAAGTCTCTGGTTTATCACATGGCACTAACAGATTTGGCCTCCAGTCTATTCTGATAAAAAAGTAATATATTTTTATTTATTTTACTTGTCAACAAATATGTATGTGTGTGTATATATATATATATTTCAACAAACATACAAAAAGTAGAAATTATAATATATATATATATATATATATATATATATATAATTGTTCAACATAGACCAGTAAATAGTACGTATTTGTCCATGACTTAACCCATATTTCAAAAATTAGAATAATGTATCCATAATCTTGCAAAGTTTACTTATAACTATTGCACCTACTACTAACTAAATGTGCCATCAATATCAATTCAAGTCTTTACACTCATGATAAGTTGTGAAATTATATTTAAATCCTTTATGAAAGAGAGAGGACTGACTCTTAAAATGACCTAACGGGTCATTACACTATTGGCCTTGTTATCTACTTGAGAAACACAATGTACATTTACTATTCTTGTTTATTATGGAATTGTTGAATCAAATTCATGTCGAAGTCTCTGGTTCATCCCATGGCACTGACAGTTTTGGCCTCCAGTCTATTATGATAAAAAATTAATATATTTTTTTTCTTTTACTGGTCAACATATATATATATATATATATATATAGTAGAAATTATATAATATATATATAATTATTTGACATAGAACAGTAAATGGTACGTATTTGTCCATGTCTTTTCCCATATTTCAAAAATTTGAATAATGTATCCACAATCTTACATGGTTTACTTATAACTATTGCATCTACTATCAGCTAAATATGCCATCAATATCAATTCAATTCTTTACACTCATGATAAGTGGTTAAATTATATTTAAATCCTTTATGAAAGAGAGAGGACTAACTCTTAAAATGACCTAATGGGTCATTACACTATTGGCCTTCTTATCTAGTTGAGAAACGCAATGTACATTTACTATTTGTCCACATCTTTTTCCATATTTCAAAAATTTGAATTATGTATCCACAATATTACAGGATTCACTTATATCTCTTGCACCTACCACCAACTAAATGTGACATCAATATCAATAGAAGTCTTTACACTCATGATAAGTTGTGAAATTATTTTTAAACCCTTTATGAAAGAGAGAGAACTAATTCTTAAAATGACCTAACGGATCATTACACTGTTGGCCTTGTTATCTTCTTCAGAAACACAATGTACAATTACTATTATTGTTTATTATGGAATTATTGAATCAAATTCGTGTGGAAGTCTCTAGTTTCTCACATGGCATTGACAGCTTTTGTCATCAATCTATTCTGATAAAAAATTTAATATATTTTAATTTATTTAACTTTTCAATATATATATATAAAATCGTTTGACATAGACCAGCTACATCTACATATTTGTCCGCGTCTTTTCCCATATTTTAAAAATTAGAATAATGCATGCACAATGTTATAGGGTTCACTTATAACTCTTGCACCTATCACCAACTACAGGTGCCATCACTATCAATTCAAGTCTTTACGCTAATGATAAGTAGTGAAATTATATTTAAATCCTTTATGAAAGAGAGAGGACAAACTCTTACAATGACCTAACGGGTCATTACACAGTTGGCCTTGTTATCTACTTCAGAAACACAATGCACATTTACTATTCTTGTTTATTATGGAGTTATTGAATCAAATTCATGTGGAAGTATATGGTTTATCACATTACATTGACAGTTTTGGCATCCAATCTATTCTGATAAAAAATTAATATATTTTTATTTATTTTACTTGTCAACATATATATATATATATATATATATATATATATATATATATATATATATATTTCAACAAATATATTAAAAGTAGAAATTATATAATGTATATATATATATATATATAATTGTTTGACATAGACCAGTTACATGGTACTTATTTGTGTACGTCTTTTTTCATATTTCAAAAAGTTGAATAATGTATCCACAATATTATAGTGTTGAATTATAACTCTTGCACCTACCACCAACTAAATGTGCCATAAATATCAATTCAAGTCTTTACACTCATGATAAGTTGTGAAATTATTTTTAAATCCTTTATGAAAGGGAGAGAGCTAAATCTTAAAATGACCTAATGGATCATTACACTGATGGCCTTGTTATCTTATGTACAAATACTATTATTGTTTATTATGGAATTATAGAATCAAATTCGTGTGGAAGTCTCTAGTTTAACACATGGCATTGACAGTTTTAGCCTCCAATCTATTCTGATATAAAATTTAACTTATTTTTATTTATATTAGTTGTCAATATATATATATATATATATATATATATATATAATTGTTTGACATAGACCAGTAACGTCTACGTATTTGTCTACGTCTTTTTCCTTATTTCAAAAAATTAGAATTATGTATGCACAATCTTATAGGGTTCACTTATAACTCTTGCACCTACCACCAAGTAAATGTGCCATAAATATCAATTCAAGTCTTTACACAGATGATAAGTTGTGAAATTATTTTTAAATACTTTATGAAAGAGAGAGGACTAACACTTAAAATGACCTAACGGGTCATTACATTATTGGCCTTGTTATCTTCTTGAGAAAAATAGTGTACATTTACTATTCTTGTTTATTATGGAATTGTTGAATCAAATTAGTGTGGAAGTCTCGGGCTTATCACATGGCACAAACAGTTTTGACCTCTAATCTATTCTGATAAAACATTAATATATTTTTATTTATTTTACTTGTAACCACATATATATATATATATATATATATATTTCAAAAAATATATAAAAATGAGAAATTATAATATATATATATATATATATATATAACTGCTTGAGATAGACCAGTAAATGGTACGTATTTGCCCATGTCTTTTCCCATATTTCAAAAATTAGAATAATGTATCCACAATCTTACATGGTTTACTTATAATTATTTCACCTACTACCAACTAAATGTTCCATCAATATAAGTTCAAGTCTTTACACTCATGATAAGTTGTGAAATTCTATTCAAATCCTTTATGAAAGAGAGAGGACTAAATCTTAAAATGACCTAACGGGTCATTACACTATTGGCCTTGTTAGCTACTTGAGAAACGCAATGTACATTTACTATTCTTGTTTATTATGGAGTTATTGAATGAGATTCATGCGGAACTATCTGGTTTATCCCATGACATTGACAGTTTTGGCCTCCAATCTATTCTGATAAAAAATTAATATATTTTTATTAATTTAACTTGTCAACATATATATATATATATATATATATATATATATATATATATTTCAACAAATATATTTAAAGTAATAATTATATAATATATATAAAATTGTTTGACATAGACCAGTTATATGGTACGTATTTGTGCACGTCTTTTTTCATATTTCAAAAAGTTGAATAATATATCCACAATATTACAGGGTTGACTTATAACTCTTACTCCTACCACCAACTAAATATTCCATCAATATCAATTCAAGTCTTTACAGTCATGATAAGTTGTTAAATTATTTGTAAATCCTTTATGAAAGAGAGAGAACTAACTCTTAAAATGACTTTAACAGATCCTTACACTGTTGGCCTTGTTATCTTCTTGAGAAACACAATGTAGAATTACTATTATTGTTTATTATGGAATGATTGAATCAAATTAGTGTGGAAGTCTCTAGTTTATCACATGGCATTGACAATTTTTGCCTCCAATCTATTCTGATAAAAATTTAATATATTTTTATTTATTTTACTTGTCTGATATATATATATATATATATATATATCCACAAATATATTAAAAGTAGAAATCATATAATATATATATATATATATATATATATATATATATATATATATATATATATATAATTGTCTAACGTGGACAAGTTCCATCTGCGTATTTGTCCACGTCTTTTCCCATATTTATATAATTAGAATACTGTATGCACAATCTTATAGGTTTCATTTATAACTATTGCACCTACCAGCAACTAAATGAGCCATCAATATCAATTCAAGTCTATACACTCATGATAAGTAATGAAATTATTTTTAAATCCTTTATGAAAGAGAGAGAACTAACTCTTAAAATAACCTAACGGGTCATTACACTACTGTCCTTGTTATCTTCTTGAGAAAAAAAATGTACATTTCCTATTCTTGTGTATTATGGAATTGTTGAATCAAATTCATGTGGAAGTCTCTGGTTTATCACATGGCACTGACAGTTTTGGCCTCCAGTCTATTCTGATAAAAAATTAATATATTTTCCTTTATTTTACTTGTCAACAAATATACATACATACATATATATATATATATATATATATATATATATATATATATATATATATAATTGTTTGACATAGACCAGTAAATGGTACGTATTTGTCCATGACTTTACCCATATTTCAAAAATTAGAATAATGTATCCATAATCTTGCATAGTTTACTTATAACTATTGCACCTACTACCAACTAAATGTGCCATAAATATCAATTCAAGTCTTTACACTCATGATAAGTTGTGAAATTATATTTAAATCCTTTATGAAAAAGAGAGGACTGACTTTTAAAATGACCTAACGGGTCATTACACTATTGACCTTGTTATCTACTTAAGAAACACAATGTACATTTACTATTCTTGTTTATTATGGAATTGTTGAATCAAATTCGTGTCGAAGTCTTGGGTTCATCAAATGGCACTGACAGTTTTGGCCTCCATTCTATTATGATACAAAAATTAATATATTTTTTTTTATTTTACTGGTCAACATATATATATTTCAACAAATATATAAAAATTAGAAATTATATAATATATATGTAATTGTTTGACATAGAACAGTAAATGGTACGTATTTGTCCATATCTTTTCCCATATTTCAAAATTTTGAATAATGTATCCACAATTTTACATGGTTTGATTATAACTATTGCATATACTACCAACTAAATGCCATCAATATCAATTCAAGTCTTTACACTCATGATAAGTTGTTAAATTATATTTAAATCCTTTATGAAATAGAGAGGACTAACTCTTAAAATGACCTAATGGGTCATTACACTATTGGCCTTCTTATCTACTTGAGAAATGCAATGTACATTTACTATTCTTGTTTATTTTGGAGTTATTGAATCAAATTCCTGTGGAAGTCTCTGATTTATCACATGACATTGATAGTTTTGGCCTCCAATCTATTTGGATAAAAAATTAATATATTTTTATTAATTTTACTTGTTAACTTTCACACACATAGACACACACACACACACACACACACACACACATATATATATATATATATATATGTATTTCAACAAATATATTAAAAGTAGAAATTATATAATGTATATATAATTGTTTGACATAGACTAGTTACATGGTACGTATTTGTCCACGTCTTTTTTCATATTTCAAAAAGTTGAATAATGTATCCAGAATATTACAGGATTGACTTATATCTCTTGCACCTACCACCAACTAAATGTGCCATCAATATCAATACAAGTCTTTACACTCATGATAAGTTGTGAAATTATTTTTAAATCATTTATGAAAGAGAGAGAACTAATTCTTAAAATGACCTAACGGATCATTACACTGTTGGCCTTGTTATCTTCTTGACAAACACAATGTACAATTACTATTATTGTTTATTATGGAATTATTGAATCAAATTCGTGACAATTTTATCCTCCAATCTATTCTGATATAAAATTAATATATTTTTCTTTATATATATATATATATATATATATATATATATATATATATATATATATATATATATATATATATGTATGTATGTATGTATAATTGTTTGACATAGACCAGTTACATCTATGTATTTGTCCACGTCTTTTCCCATATTTCAAAAATTAGAATATTGTATGCACAATCTTATAGGGTTCAGTTATAACTCTTGCACCTACCACCAACTAATTTTGCCATCACTATCAATTCAACTCTTTACACTCATGATAAGTTGTGCAATTATTCTTAAATCCTTTATGAAAGAGAGAGGACTAACTCTTAAAATGACCTAACGGGTCAGTACACTATTATTCTTGTTATCTTCTTGAGAAACACAATGTACATTTACTATTCTTGTTTATTATGGAATTGTTGAATCAAATTTCTGTGGAAGTCTCTGGTTTATGTTTATCACATGGCACTAACAGTTTTGGCCTCCAATCTATTCTGAGAAAAAATTAATATTTTTTTTTATTTTACTTGTCAACATATATATATATATATATATATATTTCAACAAATATATAAAAAGTTGAAATTATAATATATATAATTGTTTGAAATAGACCAGTTACATGGTGTGTATTTGTCCACGTCTTTTTCCATATTTCATAAATTAGAATAATGTATCCACAATCTTACAGCGTTCCCTTTTAACTCTAGCACCTTCTATCAATTAAGTGTCTCATCAATATCAATTCAAGTCTTTACACTCAAAATAAGATGTGAAATTATTTTTACGTTCTTTATTAAAGAGAGAGAACTAACTCTTAGTCATTACACTATTGGTCTTGTTATCTTCTTGAGAAACATAATGTACATTTACTATTCACGTTATTATGGAATTATTCAATCAAATTCGTGTGGAAGTCTCTGGTTTATCACATGGCATTGACAGTATTGGCCTCCGATCTATTCTGATAAAAAAATAATATATTTTTATTTATTTTACTTGTCAAAACACACACAAACATACACACACACACACACCAATTACATGGTACGTATTTATCCACGACTTTTTCCATATTTCAAAAATTAGAATAATGTATCCACAATCTTACAGGGCTGATTTATAGCACTTGCACCTACCACTAACTAAATGTGCCATCAATATCAATTCAAGTCTTTACACTCATGCTAAGTTGTGAAATTAATTTTAAATCCTTTATGAAAGAAAAAGAACTAACGCTTAAAATGACCTAACGGATCTGTCACGACCCGATTTCTCGAGTCATGATGACACCTACTATACCCTACCAGTAGATAAGACAACCTGTAACCCAAAATATCAAGCAATGAGCATAAGGGTAGAAACTAGCAAAAACAATAATCTAACCAAGGATAACAAGGTAGAAGAAAATCAAAATAAATATATACAAATAAAGATCCCTCCCAAAACCTGGAAGTCACTAGTACAGAGGTACTAACAAAAAGATTACAAGTCCCAAGTGTTGACCACAGAGACTTGACTGTCTCGAAAGGCAAAATACAAGTCTATATACACAGATGGAGACTAAAATAATACAGAACGATGTGTGCTCACCCCCGTCTCCAGATCAAACTACTCCAAGCTGGATCAACGCTGGCCACTGGTGCTCGGACCTGCATCACAAAACAGATACAGAGCGTAGCAAGAGTACCAAAACAGCAGGTACCCAGTAGGCATCATGGGTCGACTGAACTTGAAATATGAAGGCAATATGAAAAGAAGGAAATAACACAAACGGAGGTGAAGAATAGAAAACTAAGTAACAATGCAATATACACGAGTGTAGAAAGAATTAACTAATGTAATCTATAAGCTAACTACACCTAACTGGACCTCCATAAGCCCAGAAGGTACACTCGTGCGCAACTTAAATTAAAAACCTGAACGGATTCCCATAAGCCCGACGAGTACACATAAAAACTATAGCTAAAGAGAATTGCATATGAGAATCCAAGAACAAAGAACATCGAACTAGAACCTCAACCCCAATAGTAGAATCTGACAGTACAGAGGCCGAACCTCGAACCGGATGCTCACTAGAAATACCCAAGTAACCAATCACAAGTATCAAGTAACTGAGGCCGGACCTCTAACCGGATGCTCTGTATAAGCATCTAGGTGATAGAGGCCGGACCTCGAACCAGATGCTATATATAAGTATCTGGGCGATAAAGGCTGGACCTCAAACCGGATGCTATATATAAGTATCTGGACGATAGAGGCCGGACCTTGAACCAAAAGCTCTATATAAGTATCTGGGTGATGGAGGCCGGACCTCGAATCGGATGCTCTACGAAAATACCAATGAGGTTAAAATCGGAGCTCGAATCCGGATGCCCAACAAATATGCCACTGTCGTTGCTGAAAGAGTCCAAATTGATCCATACTCAAAATGTGTGTGGAACACCGTCCACACTTAGCCAATCAATATAAGTCCTTGGAACCGAATGAAAACCAACTTCAAATCGCGAATCAGAACCAGTGTCTCCGACGTAACTCGTAAAGCAGCAATATCAGGGAAAATAAGGATAAGTATCATCAGAGTAAGCATATCGCCTAGCTAATGTCCAAGCTATCAGACTCCAGTCTGCTACACCAGTCTACAGGGATCTAAGCCAGTCGAGCACCATCAGGGAAAAACTAAGGCCTATCGATTCTGAATCATGAATTTCTAAGGCAAGCCCTAGTCAAACCTAAACTAAGGCCCAACATGCTTCAAACAAACAGTAATCAAGTATACAAGTACTCCACATAGCAAGGAGGGTCAATTTGTAACACCAAGCATGCTCACTGTTAACCGATAAATCCCGAAAGAGATCGAAACATGATTTCTAAATACCTATGCACTATTCAATAACTACCAACCCAAATCCCAACTAATCAACATGCATTCACATTCTCAAGCTCAATCTAAGAGAGGGAAACCATAGCCTACCTATAGGCCGACCACTCGCGCTCCAAAAATCACTTATCCGGAGCATTCCCCTTCCGAACGGACTTGAAATGCCGATATACTATTAAAAATAGAGTTACAATGTTATTACGATCATTTAGACACTAAAATCATTTGAAACAGAAATGAACCAATTTCGCGGTCAAAACGGGGAAAGTGGGACCCACACCGAAAATTTTGGAATTAATCCCAAAAGTAGGTTCCAATCATTTCACTGAGCTCATGTCCCAAAATGGGACACAATTCAGGGCTCGGGAACATCACAATATCAACAAGCAACCAAAACTTGAATTTTCTCAAAAACTAGAAATGGGACAGCAGCTGAATCAGTAGATTTACCAGAAACGAGAGGTCTACCACGAATTCCGACAACACCACAACATTCTCCTCGAAAAACCACTCAAGATAGCTTCAAGAATCACTGATATCGGACCTAAAATGACTGAGAAAACAAGTCTCAAAAATTCCAAACCAAGCTAAAAAAAAAGGTCGCGGCAGCAGGTATTTTACGAGATTTACCTCAAATGAGGACCCCAAATCAGTTTCCGAACTCACCAACGCGTTCCTTGTGAAAAACCACACAAGATGAACTGTTGGATCACTGAATTTGGACTAGAAATGAGAGAGTTAAGCCCTTTTAAAGTTTAGAACAGTTGCTGAAAATGCACCAGATTTTCAGCAACTTAAAAACTCCGACGGGGCACTCCGAACTCGTTCGGAACCCCGTACACGCAAACGAGATATGCAACCATACCAAATTCAATATTTTGGACTCAATGACATAGTCAAAAATTACATCAGATGTCATCTCGATAAAAAGTGGGTCCCACTTCCAAGAGCCATTTTAACCGTAATCCACCGAGGGGCTCAGAATGAGTCCAGAGACCTTGGCAGTCGAACGAAAGGTTGTTCTAGACCAAACTCAACATTCTAGAGCTAACCATGCTGATGGAATTTTCATCCGAGCGCATTTTCCAAGAATGTTGACCAAAGTCAACCTTAGGCCAAATTTCAAAAGCTAAAACACCTAATCGCACTGACTCACACTGAAAACCTCGGGAGTCATACCAACCATGCTACTAGCCTAAAATGACCCTTACGGAGCTGATGGACTCGTTAGAATTGGATTCTGATGTCATCTTCTTAAACTTTTGATCGAAAATGATCATTCAAGGTTCATAAGCTCCAAAAACACTAAAACTTGCATAATAACCAAACGAACGACTAGGTGACCGAACTATTAGTCCAAGAAAGTCATTAATGACTTGGGGTCGCTACAAGAATGCTCTAACGACACACAGAAGGCAAGATACAAAAATGACTGGGAGGGTTATTATAATATCCACTACTAAAAAGGACTTTCGTCCGCGAAAGAAAGGATAAGGATATACCTAAGGGCTCAAACAAGCCGGGAAACTGCTCTCGTATCTCCTGCTTGGTCTCCCAGGTAGCCTCCTCAACTGGACGATGCCTCCAACGGACATTAACAACAGGAATGGCTCTCGAGCGCAATCTCCTCACATCTCTGGCAAGAATGGCAACTGGCTCCTCTACAAATGTTAAACGGTCATCCAACTCGACTGCATCATACTGGAGCACATGAGACTCATCAAGAACATACTGGCACAACATTGAGACATGGAAAACCGGGTGGATGGATGAAAATGCTGGAGGTAAGGCAACTCATAAGCAATCTATCCAACTGTCCGGAGTATCTCAAAAGGCCCAATGTACCTGGGCCTAAGCTTGCCCCGCCTCCCAAACCTCATCACGCCCTTCATGGGCGATATACGAAGGAATACCTGATCACCAACACAGAATCTCAAAGGTCGACGCCTCTAATCCGCTTAACTCTAGTGCCTACTATGAGCAGTCCTGAGTCTATCCTGAATCACTCTCATCTAGTCTAAAGCCTCCTGAATCAAATCTGTACCCTGTGGCCTAGGTTGTGTAGACTCAAACAAGCCCACCGAAAAGTGACAACGCCTACCATACAAGGCCTCGAACGAGGCCATCTGAATGCTAGAATGGTAGCTGTTGTTGTACGCAAACTCCGCCAAAGGCAAGAACTGGTCCTACTGACCTCCAAAGTCCATAACACAGGCCCGAAACATAGCCTTAAGGACCTGAATAGTATGCTCCAACTGGCCATCCGTCTCTGGGTGAAAAGTTGTACTAAGGTCAACTTGAGTGCCCAACTCATCCTGAAAGGTCGTCCAAAAGCTAGACGTGAACTGAGAACCCCGGTCTGATATAATAGAAGTCGGCACCCCATGAAGTCGAACCACCTCCCGAATGTAATACGAGCCAACATCTCGGCACTAAAAGTAGTATGAACAGGGAGGAAGTGTGTTGACTTGGTCAATCGATCCACGATGACCCAAATGTTGTCAACACCTCTAGAAGTCCAAGGCAACCCCACAATGAAGTCCTTAGTGATACGCTCCCACTTCCACTCCGAAATGGGTAATCTCTGGAACTCACCACCAGGTTTCAAATGCTCGGCCTTCACCTGCTGGCAACACAAGCAATGGGAAACAAAGTCAGCAATATCTCTCTTCATGCCACTCCACCAGTAATGTTGCCTCAAATCACAATACATCTTCGCTGTGCCCAGATGGATAAAGTATATAGACTCACGAGCCTAAGAAAGTATCAACTGTATTAAATTTCCAACTCTCGAAACACAGATGCGGCCGGCGAATCTCAACACTCCATCAGGATCTAAGGTAGTCTGATCACCATCACCCGCTAACACTCGATCCTTAAGGGCCACCAAGGCCTCTTCCTCAAACTGGCAGCCACAGATCCTATCAAGTAAAGAAAACTGAACTCCCATATAGGCCAAGACGTGTCTAGAATCTGATATATCCAACCGAACCATGCTATTAGCTAAGAATTAAATGTCCAAAGCCAAGGGTCGCTCCTCAACAGATAAGAAGGCTAGACTACCCATACTCACCGCCTTCTGGCTCAAGGCGTCTGCTACCACATTCGCCTTGCCCGGACGATAGAGAATAGAGAGGTCGTAGTCCTTCAGGAGCTCAATCCAACGACGCTGCCTCGAATTAAGGTCCCTCTGGCACATGATGTATTGAAGACTCCTATGATCGGTATAGATCTCACATCGAACTCCATACAAGTAGTGCCTCTAAATCTTAAGCACGAAAAATACTGCCGCCAACTCCAAGTCATAAGTGGGGTAGTTGCGCTCATGGGTCTTAAGTTGCCTCGACGCATAAGCAATAACCCGACCCTGCTACATCAATACACAACCCAAGCCAATGCCGTATGCGTCACAATAAACCGTGAAGCCCTTGCCCTCAACTAGAAGAGTTAATATAGGAGCAGTGGTCAATAACTCCTTGACCCTCAAAAAGCTCGCCTCATACTCCTCTGACCAAACAAAGGGAACATCAACACGAGTCAACTGGATCAAAGGGGCTGCAATAGTAGAAAAGCCCTCAACAAGGCGTCTATAGTAACTCGCTAACCCGACAAAGCTACGAACCTCAATAACTGAGTAGGCCTATCCCAATCACGAATAGCCTCAATCTTCACCGAGTCAACTCTAATACCCTCCTTGGACACCACGTACCCCAAGAATGCTACACACTTAAGCTAAAACTCGTACTTTGAGAACTTGGCATAAAGTTGATGATCTCTCAAAGTCTGGAGCGCTATCCTTAAATGCTGCTCATGCTCACTCCAACTCCGCGAGTATACCAGTATGTCATCAATAAAGATGATAAAAAATGAATCAAGGTATGGCCTGAACACACGTGTCATCAAGTCCATGAAGGCGGCAGGGGCATTAGTCAACCCAAAAGACATCATAAGGAACTCATAGTGGTCGTAACGAGTCTGAAATGAGTCCGAAATGAGGTCTTAGGGATGTCCACTGCCCTAATCCTCAGCTGATGGTACCCGGACCTCAAATCAATCTTAGAAAATACGGCTACACCCTGAAGTTGGTCAAACAATTCATCAATACAAGGCATGGGGTAACGGTTCTTCACCGTCACCTTGTTCTGCTGCCTGTAGTCACTGAACATCCTCATAGTCCCATCCTTCTTCTTCACAAAAAAAACAGGAGCACCCCAAGGCGACACACTCAGATGGATGAACCCCTTACCTAAGAGGTCCTTAACTAAACACTAAGCTCCCTAAGCTCTGCAGGAGCCATTCGGTAAGACAGAATAGAAATAGGACGGGTGTCAGGCTCCAAATCTATGGAAAAATCAATGTCACGCTCTGGGGGTAAGCCGGGTAGGTTTGTTGGAAACACATCTGCAAACTCTCTAACCACAGGAACAGAGTCAACTAAAGGGCCCTCCCTACTCACATCTCTCACATAGGTCAAATAAGCTAAACACCCAGAAGCAACCAACCGTCTAGCCCGCATAAAAGAGATGATCCCCGTCGGTGTGTGACTATGAGCACCCTGCCACAACATTGGGGGAATGCCAGGCATAGCTAAAGTAATGGTCTTGGCATAGCAATCCAAGACCGCATGGTAGGGGGATAACCAATCCATGCCTAGAATTACATCAAAATCAACCATATCTAGCAGAATAAGATCAACTCTAGTATCATAACCCTGGATAGTCACTAAGCAAGATTGCATTACCTGATCCACTACTAAGGACTCACCCACCGAGGTTGAAAATGAACCGGATTTGCCAAAGACTCAGACCCCATGCCCAATCGGGGAGCAAAATAAGCAGATACATACGAGAATGTAGATCCAAGATCAAATAATACTGTAGCAAGTTGATGGCATAATAAAAGCATACATATGATGACATCGTCAGATGCCTCAGCCACCGCCCTTACTGGGGCTGCGTAGAAATGGCCTTAAGAACCTCTGCTCGATGCGTTCGATCTACCACCTAACTTGCCTCCCCGAGCTCCACTTCTGGTAGCCTATCAACTATCCCGACGGCCCTGGTCCTGACCACTACCTCTAGCTAGAAAGGGCACTGCTAAAATCGGTCTAGATGCAAAAGGAGCTAGTACAATTGCCTCTCGCCCTCGCCGGGGACACCCTCTGGACCAATGGTCAAGAGAACCAGAATCATAACACCCCAAAGTTAAACACCCTGTAGTAACCCAACCACGATAGGAAGGGAGGGAAACTGATCCCCTCGAACTCTGGCCCTTACTAGGACCACCCTGCTGATGGTGGACTCCCTCAGAAGCAGGTAATGCCGCCTGAATAGGCCGACTAGACTGACCCTGCTGGAACCTCTGGCAGGGCCTATCATAGAAGTCTCTTCCCCTTGTCTGGAACTCGTCGTAGCTGCCCTAGTAGTGTGCCCTCTTATCGCTACCCCCTTGGGCCTCACGATGAATATGCTCCATGGATCGAGCATGATCGACCACATCAAGAAATGAATAGCCAGTCGAAACCAAATGCTCTGTACCGACCCTCAGATGGTACCGTAACCCACATACAAAACAATGAACTCTCTTCTCCTTCATGGGCAGAATCATGATGGCATGTCGAGACAACTCATAAAACCTCATCTCGTACTTTGAGACAGTCATAAGGCCCTGCTCCAATCTGGAGAACTGATGACGAAGCCTATCCCTGAGGCTCTGTAGCATGAACCGAGCTAAGAAATCCTATGAGAACTCATTCCAAGATATAGGAGGCGATCCAGCTGGCCTGGACTTTCCATACGAGTGCCACCACTGCTTGGCTGGCCCACGGAACTGTTGAGTGGTGAAGTCAGCTCCTCTCGACTCCAAGAGGCCTAATGACTGTAGCTTTTTCTGGCAAGTGAGCTAGAACTCGTGGGTGTCCTCCCCAATCGCCCCTGAGAATATTGGTGGTGCCAACCTCTGGAATAGCCCAAGCATCTTCTGCTCGCATAGTGGCATCTCCCTGTCCTTTAGGTTTGGTTGGGCGGCCACCTGAACTGGTGACGACTGAACCTCTGGTGCCACTGCGGCAGGCTGACCCTGCAGCGCTGGAGCGGGAGTTGAATCTGGTACCTGACGCATCTCCCCAATAGCTGCTAATATCTGAGTCAGTAGGGCATGAAGATCAGGTGCTGCAGCTGGTGTGGGTGGTGGCTAGACTGGTCGCAGCCCCACTGCATGTGGAGGTACATATGTTACTTGGGGCTACTCCTCTTCATCTCGGGCCGGTGCTCGATCTCGGGGTCGGCGTCTACGCCAAGTTGGGGCTCTGTCAGCAGGCTCAAGTGCATCATCCCCAGCCACGCCGCCTCACGTGCGAGCCATCCTGTGATAGAGTGAAATAAGTGAGATTTCAAGCAACCAATAAGACACATGTTGTACGAAAGTGAAACAAAAGAGGAAATCTTCCTAAAGACATCCTGTAGACTCCCGAAGATAAGTTACGGACGACTCCGCACCGATCTGAAGGACTCTACTAGATGCTAGCTCTGTACAAGTGAGACTGATGAACCTGGGGCTCTGATACCAACTTGTCACGACCCAATTTCTCGAGTCATGATGGAACCTACTATACCCTACCAGTAGATATGTCAACCCATAACTCAAAACATCAAGCAATGAGTGTAAGGGTAGAAACTAGCGAAAACAATAATCTAACCAAGGGCAACAAGGTGAAAGCAAACCAAAATAAATATAGACAAATAAAGATCCCTCCCAAAACCTGGAAGTCACTAGTACAGAGCTACTAACAAAAATATTACAAGTCCCAAGATTGGACCACAAAGACTTGACTATCTCGAAAGGCAAAAGACAAGTCTATATACACATATGGAAACTAAGATAGAACAGAATGCTGTGTGCTCACCCCCGTCTCTGGATTAGACTACTCCAAGCTAGATCAACGCTGGCCACTGGTGCTCGAACCTGCATCACGAAACAGATACAAAGCGTAGCATGAGTACCAAAACAGCAGGTACCCAATAGGCATCATAAGCCAACTAAACTTGAAAAGTAAAAGCATTATGAAAAGAAGGAAATAAAACAAACGGAGGTCAAGAACAGAAAACTAAGTAATAATGCAATGCACACGAGTGTGGAAAGAATTAACTAAAGTAATCTATAAGCTAACTACACCTAACTGGACCCCCATAAGCCCAGAAGGTACACTCGTGCATAAGTTAAATTAAAAACCTGAACGGACCCCCATAAGCCCGACGAGTACACATAAAAACTATAGCTAAAGAGAATTGCATATGAGAATCCAAGAACAAAGAACATCGAACTAGAACCTCAACCCCAATAGTAGAATCTGACAATACAAAGGTCGGACCTCGAACCGCATGCTCACTAGAAGTACCCAAGTAATCAATCACAAGTATTAAGTAACTAAGGCCGAACCTCTAACCGGATGTTCTGTTTAAGTATCTAAGGGATAGAGGCCTGACTTCGAACCAAATGCTCTATATAAATATCTAGGCGATAGAGGTCGGACCTCGAACCGGATAGTCTATATAAGTATATGGGCGATAGAGGTTGGACCTCGAACTGGATGTTCTATACAAATATCTGGGTGATAGAGGCCTGACCTCAAACCGGATGTTCTACAAAAATATCAATCAGGACCAGACCGGAGCTCGAATTCGGATGCCCGACAAAGGTGCCACTTTCATTTCTGAAAGAGTCCAAATCGATCCATGCTCAAAATGTCTATGGAACACCGTCCACACATAGCCAATCAATGCAAATCCTTGGAACCGAATGAAAACCAACTTTAAATCGTGAATCAGAACTAGTGTTGCCGACGTAACTTGTGAAATTGCAATATCAGGGAAAATAAGGATAACTATTATCAAACTAAGCGTATCACCTAGCTAAGGTCCAAACTATCAGACTCCAGTCTGCTACACCAGTCTACAGGGATCTAAGCCAGCCGAGTGACGTCAAGGAAAAACTAAGGCCTATCGATTCTAAATCATGAATTTCTAAGGCAAGCCCTAATCAAACCTAAACTAAGGCCCAACATGCTTCAAATAAACAGTAATTAAGCATACAAGTACTCCACATAGCAAGGAGGGTCAATTTGTAACACCAAGCATGCTCACTGTTAACCGATAAATCCCAAAAGAGATCAAAACATGATTTCTAAACACCTATGCACTATTCAATAACTACCAACCCAAATCCCAACTAATCAACATGCATTCACACTCTCAACCTCAATCTAAGAGACGGAAACAGTAGTCTACCTGTAGCCCGACCACTCGCGCTCCAAAAATCACTTCTCCGAAGCCTTCCCCTTCCGAACAAACTTGAAAAGCCAACACACTATCAAAAATATAGTCACAAAGTTATAATGATTGTTTAGACACTAAAATCGCATGAAATGGAAATAAACCAATTTCGGGTAAAAGGGGGGAAAGTGGGGCCCGCATAGGAAATTCCAGAATTAATCCCAAAAGCAGGTCCCAATCAGTTCCCCGAGCTCATGTCCCAAAATGAGACATAATTCGGGGCTCGAGAACATCACAATATCAAAAAGCAACAAAAATCTGAATTTTCTCAAGAACTAGAAATGGGATAGCAGCTGAATCACTAGATTTACCAAAAACGAGAGGTCTACAAAGAATTTCGACAACACCACAACGTTCTCCTCAAAAAGCCATTCAATATAACCTCAAGAATCACTGAAATTGGACCTAAAATGACTGAGAAAACAAGTCTCAAAAATTCCAAACCAAGCTAAAAAAAAGGTCGCGGCAGCAGGTATTTTACGAAATTTACCTCAAACGGGGACCCCAAATCAGTTTTCGAGCTCACTAACTCGTTCCTTGTGAAAAACCCCACAAGATGAACCTTTGGATCACTGAATTTGGACTAGAAATGAGAGATTCAAGCTCTTTTAAAGTTTAGAACAGTTGTTGAAAATGCACCAGATTTTCAACAACTTAAAAATTCCGACGGGGCACTCCGAACTCGTTCGGAACCCCGTGCATGCAAAAGATATATGCAACCATATCAAATTCCATTTTCCAGACTCAATGGCATAGTCAAAATTTACATCAGAGGTCATCTCGATAAAATGTGGGTCCCACATTCAAGAGTCATTTTAACCATAATCCACCGAGGGGCCCGAAATGAGTCCGGAGATCTCGGTAGTCAAACGAAAAATGTTGTTCTAGATCAAACTCAACATTTTGGAGCTAACCGAGCTAACGGAATTTTCATCCGAGTGCGTTTTCCAAGAATGTTAACCAAAGTCAATCTTAGGCCAAATTTCAAAGGCTAAAACGCCTAATCGCACCGACTCACACTAAAAACCTCAGGAATCATACTAACCACTCTACTAACCTAAAATAACCCTTACGGAGCTGATGTAATCGTTAGAATTTGATTCCAATGTCATCTTCTTAAACTTTTGATCGAAAATGATTGTTCAAGGTTCATAAGCTCCAAAAACACTAAAACTTGCATTATAACCAAACGAACGACTAGGCAACCGAACTGTCATTCCCAGCAAGTCACAAATGACTTGGGGTCACTACAGGAATGCTCTAAAAACACATAGAAGGCAAGATACAGAAATGACCAGGAGGATCATTACAGCATCATTACACTATTGGCCTTGTTATCTTCTTGAGAAAAACAATGTCCATTTACTATTCATGTTTATTATGGAATTATTTAATCAAATTCGTGTGGAAGTCTCTCGTTTATCACATGACATTGACAGTTTTTGCCTCCAATCTATTTTGATAAAAAATTAATATATTTTTATTTATTTTACTCGTCAACATATATATTTATATATATTTATACATATATATGTATGTATATGTACATATGCATATACATATATGTATATGTACATATGCACATACATATATATGTGTGTGTGTGTGTGTGTCTGTGTGTGTGTGTGTGTGTGTGTGTCTCTTTGTGTGTGTGTATGTGTATGTGTCTCTGTGTGTGTGTGTCTGTATGTGTGTGTGTGTCTATATATATATATATATATATATATATATATATATATATATATATATATATATATATATATATACACATATATACATATGTATGTATGTGTGTGTGTGTGTGTGTGTATATATATATATATATATATATATATATATATGTATACACACACACACACACACACATATATATATATGTATATAATTGTTTGACATAGACCAGTTACATCTACGTACTTGTCCACGTCTTTTCCCATATTTCAAAAATTAGAATAATGTATCCACAATCTTATAGGGTTCACTTATAACTCTTGCACCTACCACAATCTAAATGTGCCATCAATTTCAATTCAAGTCTTTTCTAACTATCCGCTAGGTCTTTTGGAGAACTGGGACTATTTTGACTTTATTCAAAAAATTTAAAACAGTATTTTATACAATTCGGTAACTATGAGTATCTATTTGATGAATTTTTATTAAATGAGTATTATAGTTGAATAGTTAGTAGGTCATATCCATAATTAATAGTTACCACTTGGCCATGTATTGATTTAAGTTGAGGGATTAAACGGGTATTGTATCAAAATTGGAGGAAAAGAATATAAACAAGCACTGGCGGCGTGGGCAAAAGAGTTGCTCGTGAATCATGTATTTCAGGTGAAAATTTTTAACCAAATTTTGTTATTGAATTTTTATAATAAAGATATTATTTTTCTTAAGATTTAGTGGGACAGTATGGTGCGAAAGTGGTAGGGATAGATGTTAGTTATTTGGAATATAGTGGTAGGAGATATTTCTGTTTGCCTTCTTCGTGAATGGGACCTATTGTTCATTGTTAATATTGGTAGTATAATTGTTGTAATTAATGAGGTTCAGGGAAAACACTTGGGGGTCATATTGAGGTGCATTAATGGGGGCGAAACCCTTTTGTTTCTGAGCGTCGCCACTGGTTTTATAACCAGTGGTTAAATTCAATTGTTATTAATTATTTGTCGTATGGTAAATCTAGTTTAAATATATTGAAATAGGTAATAAATTATTAGATGCATATTATATGATTAGTATGGAATTTGAGATATCTGGAGAGATTAAGACTTAACCCTAGACTTGAGATTTAAGAAAATGATTATCAATTTAGATGAGTATTTGGGGATATAGATAAACATATAGCAATATGGATGTATACTGATTCATTCACTTACAAAATATTGCATAATTGGTAGATTGGGAATGCTCTGAAGCTTTGCGAAGAGGGAAGGACAAATCTTGAGGGTTCGTGGCACGTGTTCGGCATTCAAGGTATGTTAAGACTTACACACTTCGTTAGAGGATGTTTTCCTAATTAAAGGATTAAAAATGAAATAGACAATGGGTAAGGGCGAAAGATAGGGGTCTCGTACCAATGGTGTGACGGGCATTGGTACGAGTACCGGTGTTATAAAGGGAAAGTTTATTACTATAGTATACGAATTGTACTCCGAGAATG
The DNA here is from genome assembly GCA_037074985.1 of Solanum bulbocastanum. Lineage (NCBI taxonomy): Eukaryota > Viridiplantae > Streptophyta > Magnoliopsida > Solanales > Solanaceae > Solanum > Solanum bulbocastanum. The sequence goes on from CM073601.1 coordinate 36,243,121, forward strand.
CCAAAGCATATGGGCATTAGCTTATATATTATTGACTGATTTATTAAGTACGATTGTGTTCTTATTTGAGCTCGTATATTTGTGATAGTTGAGGTGGTTATATATATATGCTGATAATTGATCGATTGAGATGCATCATCATCCTTTTTCATTGATATCATACTATGCATATTCATTGACATGATATTGAGTAAAGTTGGGCACGTGGAGTTCGTCCGTGCTGGGGATGGTGAGATGTTAAGATTTTAATTTGGGCACGTAGAGATCGTCCGTTCAAAAATTATTTGATTTTATGACAGTGCATTGAGATCGTCCGCACAGACACGTGGAAATTGTCCATATCGGTATATGGACCTCGCGAGTCCCCCATGGGTCATGAACTCTCGATGTATTTTCGAGGAGTATCATGTATATACTGTTGAGAGAGTACTTGACATTCTGAGGCATATCATTTCATGGTGTCACATTGCACTGCATCTCATTGCAGCATTTATTATTGTTGATTACGTGCTTTAATGGTGGTTGTACATTATGTGAAGTTGATTAACCTTGTTTTGATGAAACTCGACTGGTAAGCGTACTATAGACTTGTATAAGTAAAAGACTTATTTTATTTCTTCATGATTTAAACTCCTGTCACTAATTCTTCGTTGTCGGTCTATGAGACATACTGGATACACGTGGTTTCGTACTCATACTACATTTGTTGCACTCTTTTGTGGTGCAGATTAGATTCCGAGTACGAGCACATCTCATGGAGCTTTCTGAGTCTGAGCTTGAAGTATTTTGGAGTTGTGGTGAGTTGCTTGGCTATTCCATGGACCACACCACCCTCTACCTTTTATTTATTCTGTTATTTCAGTATTCGGACAGAATATCCCTTATATTTGAATTTGTCATTTAGTTTCAGACATTGCATCATATTTAGAGACTCTTGTACTTATAACACTAATTCTTGGGTGGTATTCTAGTTTTCCGCATGTCATATTTATTAAGAACTTAGTGTTGGAGATTTTTACTCCTTTTTTACCTTTCTACTTTATTAGTTAGTTAAGATTGGTAAAATATGTTGGGTTCGCTTACCTATAGGTTGGGAACATAGGTGCCATCACGACTTGTGAAATTAGGTTGTGACAATTTTGGTATCTGAGTCGTAGGTTCATCGGTCTCCCAAGTGCAAGAGCAATGTATAGTAGAGTCTTGCGGATCATTATGATGACATCCATACCTATCTTCGAGAGGCTATGAGACATTTAGGAAAACTCAGTTCTTTCATTCCTTATCGTTCACACTTTACCTTGTTGAAATTCTAATCTTGATATCTCATTCTCTCAGATGGTGAGGACTCGTACATCTGCAAGTAGTGATTAGGAGCCTATTCATGTGCATGCTTCTGGGTGCACTATTCACGGTAGAGGCCGAGGACGAGGTCGAGGTCGAGGTCAGGGTAGGGGTCGTATTGCAACAGCTGTTGAAGGGTAAGTACCAATAGCTACCTACGGCCATGATAGGACAGTACCTCTTGATGCAGTTGCTATTCATGGGGATGTACAGGATCGCGTCGAGGGGGATGGACCAGCTCGGGCTCTACCCAATATTATTGCCACCCCAGTGCTTCAAGATACCTTGGCTCGTATGTTAGGACTTCTAGAGGGGATGGCTCAGGCAGAAACTTTGCCTGCCACGTCTGATTCTTCACAGACCTATGTTGGAGGTCAAACTCCAGATTCGATAGTTGCTCCAGATACTCAGACTCTCGGGACTCAGCCAGCTGCTTTTGTAGCTCCCCGTTTAGATAGCATGGAATTTCCAGGTATTGAATCACACTTGGCGAACAAGCCTTCCATGACCATTGATGAACAAAAGATGTTTGGGAGGTTCAGACTAATGAATCCTCCTACTTATACTAGTGACTTAATTGAGGATGCATAGGAATCTATAGTTAGTTGTCATGAGAGGTTGCATAATCTTGGATTAGTGGAGTCTCATGGGGTTGACTACACAACGTTCAGATGATTGGCTCTACCAAGTAGTGGTGGAGGGATTATATTAGTAGTAGGCCAGCTGGATCCCCTCCCCTATCATGGACTCAATTTACTCAAGTATTTCTAGCCAAGTTTGTTCCACGCAGTGAAAGAGAGCGTAAGAGGGCCAAGTTCGAGGGTTTGTAACAAGATGGTATGTCCGTCGCAGAGTATGAGGGTAAATTCCATGCCTTGGCTAGGCATGCTTCAATGATACTTCCCACAGAGGCTGAGAGAGTAAGAAGGTTTGTTAAGGGGCTGATTATTCCGATTCATCTAGGAGTTTCTGAAGTTGCTACTTTTGGTGTTCTATCACAGAAAGTGGTAGATGCTGCTAAAGAGTTGGAGATGATTCAACGTGAGGGATATAAGCAACGTGAGGGCAAGAGGACCCATCATTCAGATGATTATAGTGGTGCTCAGCCTAGGAGTCAAGGTTACATAGACAGAGGTTATCACTCTCAGTCTAGTAGACCCATTCATGCTGTTATACCAGCATCTGAGGCTGCTTACACTGGGCATGGTTCTTCGAGTTCGGTGCATACTTCACAGGGTTCATTATCTAGACCTGTAGACCGTGGGGGACATTCTGGTCATTCAGGTTCCTCTCATCGGCCTACGTCTCATAAGGGTTTTTTTCAGTTTGGTAATATGGGACACTTTGTAAGAGATTGCCCTAGGACCAGACGTGGGGGCTTACATCAGGGTTCTCAGGCTTCGACTTTCAGGGCTGCACAACCTCCAACTAGAGGAGGTGTACAGAGTGGCAGAGGTGTTTTTCATTCAGGTAGAGGTGGTTCTGCTTCTGGTCGAGGTGGTGGTCGTGGAGGTTCATAATATGAGGGTGGTCGTTCTCACTATTATGCTTTTTCAGGTAGGCCAGAGGCTGAAGCTTTAGATGATGTTATCACTGGTATTATTCCAATTTGTCATCGACCAACTCTGTATTATTTGATCCAGGCTTTACTTATTCTTATGTGTCCACATATTTTACTTTGAGTCTGGGTATATTATGTGAGTCTCTTAATTTGCCAGTACATGTTTCCACTCCTATTGGGGATTCTGTAGTGGTAGATTGGGTGTATCAATTTTGTATAGTTACCTTGATGGGATATGACATTCATGTAGATTTAAAGGTACTAGATATGGTGGATTTTGACGTGATACTTGGTATGGATTGGTTATCTCCTTATCACGCAATTTTAAATTGTCATGCCAAGACAATTACATTAGTTATGCCTGGAATTCCTATAGTAGAACGGACAGGTTCTCTTAGTCACCCTCCAAAAGGGATGATATCATTTCGTAAGGCTCGTCACTTGGTAGAGAGAGGGTGTTTGGCTTACTTGGCGCACATTCAAGATACTAGTGTTGAGACTCCTATGCTTGAATCTATTCCAGTGGTGAGTGAATTTTTGGATGTATTTTCGACAGACTTACCAGGTCTTCCACCTGATCGTGATATTGATTTTTGTATTGACATAGAGCTAGGCACTCGGCCTATTTCCATTCCTCATCATATGGCATCGGCTAAATTTAAAGAGTTGAAGGAGCAGTTGTAGGATTTGTTGAGCAAGGGTTTTATTAGACCGAGTGTATCTCCTTAGGGTGCTCCAGTGTTATTTGTGAAGAAGAAAGATGGATCTATGTGTATATGTATTGACTATGACAGTTGAACAAGGTAACCATCAGGAATAAGTACCCGATACCTCGTATTAATGATTGATTTGATCAACTGCAGGTGCTTTCTCCAAGATTGACTTAAGATCCAGCTACTATCAGTTAAAGGTTAGGGCAGGGGATATCCCTAAGACAGCTTTTCGAACACGTTATGGCCATTGCGAGTTTTTAGTGTTGTCTTTCGAATTGACTAATGCCCCAGCTGCTTTTATGGACTTGATGAACGGAGTGTTCAAACTGTACTTGGATTCCTTTGTTATTGTCTTCATAGATGATATATTGATATACTCCCGTAGTAAGGAGGAACACGAGAATCATTTGAGGATTGTGCTTGGGATTCTGAAGGAGAAGAAACTTTATGCAAAGTTTTCAAAGTGTGAGTTTTGGCTTAGTTTGGTAGCATTCTTAGGACATGTAGCGTCCAAGGAAGGTATTATGGTGGATCCTAAGAAGATTGAGGCAGTTCGAGATTGGGTCAAACCTGCTTCAGTTATCGAGATTTGGAGTTTCTTAGGCCTTGCAGGTTATTATCGACGGTTTGTAGAGGGGTTCTCATCCATTGCATTCCCATTAACTAGATTGACCCAAAAAGAAGTGGTTTTCCAGTAGTCTGATGAATGTGAGGTGAGTTTTCAATAGCTCAAGACTTTATTGACTACCGCTCTAATTTTGACCCTACCCATGGAGGGAGAGGGTTTTGTTGTATATTGTGATGCTTCTCGAATTGGTCTTGGTTACGTATTGATGCAGAAGGGGAAGGTGATAGCTTATGCTTCGAGGTAGTTAAAGGTTCACAGAAGAACTATCCTATTCATGATTTGTAGTTGGCGGCTGTTGTGTTTGCATTGTAAATTTGGAGGCATTATCTTTATGGTGTGCATTGTGAGGTGTTCACGGATCATTGTAGTCTCCCACATATATTCCATAAGAGAGATCTAAATTTGAGGCAACAAAGATGGTTGTAGTTGCTCAAAGACTACGACATGACTATTCTTTATCATCAAGGCAAGGCAAATGTGGTAGCAGATGCCTTGAGTCGAAAGGCGGTAAGTATGGGTAGTCTAGCCATGTTACAGGTTGGTAAGCGTCCTTTAGCTAGGGATGTCCAATCCTTGGCCAATAGCTTTGTGGGGCTTGATATTTCAGAATTTTGTAAGGTTTTGGCTTATATAGAGGCTAGGTCATCCTTGTTGGAGCAGATTTGGACTCAACAATTTAGTGATGGTGATTTATGTAAGATTCGAGACAAGGTGTCAAAAGGAGAAGCCAAAGATGCAATTCTTGATAGTGACGGAGTTTTGAGGATAAAAGGTCGTATATGTGTTCCTCGGACAGGTGATTTGACTAGACTCATCATGGTAGAGGCACGTAGTTCCAGATACTCTATTCATCCTGGGGCTACTAAGATGTATCATGACTTGAAGTAGCATTATTGGTGGTGTCGTATGAAGAGGGACATAGTAAATTTTGTATCTCAGTGTTTGAATTGTCAGCAAGTGAATTATGAACACCAAAAGCCTGGAGGTGTGACCCAGAGGATGCCCATACCTGAGTGGAAGTGGGAGCACATTGCTATGGACTTTGTGGTAGGGTTGCCACGTACCTTGGGTAAATTCGATGCTATATGGGTCATCGTGGATCGACTGACTAAGTCTGCACACTTTGTACCAATTCAGACTACTTATAATTCAGAGAAGTCAGCCAAGATCTATATTCGAAAGATAGTTTATTTGCATGGAGTTCCTATTTCTATTATTTCAAATCAGGGCACACAATTTACATCTCATTTATGAAGGTCTATGCAGAAAGAGTTAGGAACTCAAGTGGATCTTAGTACAACCCTTCACCCACAGACTAACGGTCAGTCTGAACGGACTATCCAGGTTCTTGAGGACATGTTGCGAGCGTGTGTGATCGACTTTGGTGGTCACTGGGATCAGTTCTTGCCACTAGCGGAGTTTTCTTACAATAATAGTTACCATTCGAGCATTAAGATGGGACCATTTGAGGCTTTGTATTATAGGAGATGCCAGTCTCCAATTGGTTGGTTTGATGCATTTGAGGTTAGACCGTGGGGTACAGATTTTTTGAGGTATCCTTAGACAAGGTCAAGTTGATCCAAGATAGACTTCTAATGGCTCAGAGTAGGCAAAAGAGTTATCCAGATCGGAAGGTTCACAATTTGGAGTTTATGGTTGGATAGAGGGTTCTATTGAAGGTTTCACCCATGAAGGGGGTGATGAGACTTCGAAGGAATAGAAATTTGAGCCCAAGGTATATTGGCCCTTTCGAGATTGTGGAGCTTATTGGTGAGGTGGTGTATCAATTGGCTTTGCCACCTGGTTTGTCTGGTGTTCATCCCGTATTTCATATTTCGATGTTGAAAAAGTATCATCAGGGTGATGCTCATGTGATTCAATGGGATTCAGTGTTACTTGATCAGAATTTGACTTTTGAGGAGGAGCCGATAACCATTTTGGATAGGTAAATTTGAAAGTTGAGGTCGAAAGAGATTGCTTCAGTAAAGGTTCAATGGAAACATTGTCCAGTAGAGGAGGCTACATGGGAGACTGAGTCCGACATGAGGAGTAAATATCCTCAGCTTTTTGAGCGTTCATGTGCATTTTATTCTTTTACCATTATAGGACGAACATTTATTTAAGTGGTAGGTGATGTAACGATCCGCTAGGTCGTTTGGAGAACTAGGACTATTTTGACTTTTTTCAGAAAATTTAAAGGAGTATTTTAAACTATTCGGTAACTATGAGTATCTATTTGATGAATTTTTGTTAAATGAGTATTGTAGTTGAATAGTTAGTGGGTCACATCCATAATTAATAGTTACCACTTGGACATGTATTAATTTAAGTTGAGGGACTAAACAGGTATTGTATCATAACTGGAGGGAAAAAATATAAACAAGCACCGGCGGCGTGGACAAAAGAGTTGCTCGTGAATCATGTATTTCAGGTGAAAATATTCAACCAAATTGTGTTATTGAATTTTTATAATAAAGATATTATTTTTCTTAAGATTTAGTGGGATAGTATGGTGCGAAAGTGGTAGGGATATATGTTAGTTAATTGGAATATAGTGGTAGGAGATAATTATGTTTGTCTTCTTCGTGATTGGGACCTTTGTTCATTGTTAATATTGGTAGTATAATTGTTGTAATTAATGAGGTTCAGGGAAAACAATTGGGGGTTATATTGAGGTGCATTAATGGAGGGTGAAACCTTTTTGTTTCTGAGGGTCGCCACTGGTTTTGTAACCAGTGGTTAAACTCAATTGTAATTAATTATTTGTCATATGGTAAATCTAGTTTAAATGTGTTGAGATAGGTAATAAATTATTAGATGTAAATTATATGAGTAGTATGGCATTTGAGATATCTGGAGAGATTAAGACTTAACCCTAGGCTTGAGATTTAAGAAAATGATTATAAATTTAGATGAGTATTTGGAGATATAGATAAACATATAGCAATATGGATGTATACCGATTCATTCACTTACAAAATATTGCATAATTGGTAGATTGGGAATGCTCTGAAGCTTTGCAAAGAAGAAAGGACAAATCTTGAGGGTTCGTGGCATGTGTTCGGCATTCAAGGTATGTTAAGGCTTACAGACTTCGTTAGAGGACGTTTTCCTAATTAAAAGATTAAAAATGGATTAGACAATGGGTAAGGGGGACAGATGGGGGTCTCGTACCAATGGTGTGACGGGCATTGGTACGAGTACCAGTGTTATAAAGGAAAAGTTTATTACTATAGTATGCGGATTGTAATTCGAGAATGTCAAAGCATATGGGCATTAACTGATATATTATTGACTGATTTATTAAGTGTGATTGTGTTCTTATTTGCACCCGTATATTTGTGATAGTTGAGGTGCTTATATATATATGCTGATAATTGATCGATTGAGATGCATCATCATCCCTTTTCATTGATATCATACTATGCATTGAGATTGAGTAAACTTGGGCACGTGGAGATCGTCTGTACCGGGGATGGTGAGGTGTTAAGATTTTAATTTGGCCACGTGAAGATCGTCCGTGCAAAAATTATTTGATTTTATGATAGTGCGTTGAGATCGTCCGCACAGACACGTGGAGATCGTCCGTCGGTATATGGACCTCGCGAGTCCCCCATGAGTCATGAACTCTCGATGTATTTCCGAGGAGTATCATGTATATACGGTTGAGAGAGTACTTGACATTCTGAGGCATATCATTTCATGGTGTCACATTGCACTGCATCTCATTGCATCAATTATTATTGTTGATTACGTGCTTTATTGGTGGTTGTACATTATGTGAAGTTGATTAACCTTGTTTTGATGAAACTCGACTGGTAAGTGTACTATAGACTTGTATAAGTAAAAGACTTATTTTTTTTCTTCATTATTTAAACTCTTGTCACTACTTCTTCGTTGTCTGTCTATGAGATATACTGGGTACACGTGGTTTCGTACTCATACTACACTTGTTGCTCTCTTTTGTGGTGCAAATTTGATTCCGAGTACGAGCACATCTCGTGGAGATTTCTAAGTTTGAGCTTGAAGTATTTTGGAGTTGTGGTGAGCTGCTTGGCTGTTCCGTGGCCAATACCCCTCTACCTTCTATTTATTTTGTTATTTTAATATTCAGATAGAATATCCCTTATGTTTGAATTTGTCATTTAGTTTTAGACATTGCATCATATTTGGAGACTCTTGTACTTATGACACCAATTCTTGGGTGGTATTCTGGTTTTCCACATGTCGTATTTATTAAGAACTTAGTGTAGGAGATTTTTACTCGTTGTTTACATTTCTACCTTATTAGTTAGTTAAGATTGGTAAAATATGTTGGGTTGGCTTACCTGTTGGTTGGGAACATAGGTGCCATCACGACTTGTGAAATTGGGTCGTGACATCTTTACACTCATGATAAGTTGTGAAGTTATTTTTAAATCCTTTATGAAAGAGAGAGAACTAACTCTTAAAATGACCTAACGGGTCATTACACTATTGGCCTTGTTATCTTCTTGAGAAACACAATGTACATTTACTATTCTTGTTTATTATGGAATTATTGAATCAAATTCGTGTGGAGGTCTCTGGTTTATCACATGGCATTGACAATTTTGGCCTCCAATCTATTATGATAAAAAGTTAATATATTTTTATTTATTTAACTTGTCAACATATATATATATATATATATATATATGCTTATTTCAACAAATATATAAAAAGTAGAAATTATATAATATATATATAATTGTTTGACATAGACCGGTTACATGGTACATATTTGTCCACGTCTTTTCCCATATTTCAAAAATTAGAATAATGTATCCATAATCTTACAGGGTTCACTTATAACTCTTGCACCTACCACTAACTAAATGTGCCAACAATATCAATTCAAGTCTTTACACTCATGATAAGTTGTGAAATTATTTTTAAATCCTTTATGAAAGAGAGAGAACTAACTCTTAAAATGACCTAACAGGTCATTACACTATTGACCTTGTTGTCTTCTTGAGAAACACAATGTACATTTACTATTCTTTTTTATTATGGAATTATTGAATCAAATTCGTGTAGAAGTCTTTGGTTTATCACATGGCATTGACAGTTTTGGCCTCCAATCTATTCCGATAAAAAATTAATATATTTTTATTTATTTTACTTGTCAACAAATATATATATATATATATATATAATATGCTTATTTCAACAAATATATAAAAAGTAGAAATTATATATATATATATATAGTACATATTTATCCACGTCTTTTCCCCTATTTCAAAAATTAGAATAATGTATCCACAATCTTACAGGGTTCACTTATAACTTTTGCACCTACCACCAACTAAATGTGCCAACAATTCAAGTCTTTACACTCATGATAAGTTGTGAAATTTTTTTTATTTGTTAAAAAAAAGTATATTTTTTATATTATAATTAAAAATAATTTAACTCTTTTATTTTAGTTTTGAATGATAAACTTATTTTGAATTATAAAAAAGTTCCAATAATTCACTTAATATAAACTAGAAGAAGTATATTAGTTAGATTTCTAAACAAAAATTTAGAATTTAAAAGCAGAATTATGTGATTTGATTAAATGTGTCTAGAACATTGAAGGAAAATAATTTATTTATAAACTCAAATTTCTTGAATCTTATCCCAAGTTCTTTATATTTTTCTATATGTCTTTCGTTTTTGTATATTTTTGTATGTTGAAAAATAACTAGGAAATAGTACGAGATAAATTAAACTAGGGCTAGAAACCTATTTTTATATGTACTAGGAAAAATAAATCCTAACTAGACATTAATTAATAAATACCAAAAATAATAAATCTTAAACAACTTGGTTTTTATTCTAACTTTGAATTATTATTTTAACATACCTTCTAACACGTGTGAGTTGATTAAAAAAAGATGATCTTCTTTGAGAAACGCAAGCTACATTTATTAATATTACTTATTTTGGAGTTATTGATTCAAATAGAAAAGTATCAATAATTTTTATAAAATTTTGAATAATTCATTTATTTGAAACTATAAAAAAGTTTAAAGAATTCACCTAATATAAACTAGAACGAGTACATATTACATAGATTTCTGAACATAAATTTAGAATTCAAACCAACCAACCATTCACTTAATATAAACTAGAAAAAGTACATAGTAAATATATTTATGTACATAAATTCAGAATTTAAACCAAAATTATAGAATTCCATAAAATATGTTATAAAATATTATAGTGTGGATGTCCACTACACCAAGAAGTTACTTTCACCCATTATCTCCATTACTTTCCTCCATTATGAAGATAACCATAACCTCCATAACCTCCACCTTTATAACTATTATTCTTGTAACCTTTCACTGTCATAACCTCTCCCATTATATTCATATTTAGGATTAACCTTTAGTATGCCTCTATGTTGCACTATAAATAGAGGCATAGTGGTTAATATTGTATACACTTGAAGACTTGGAATAATAAGAAAAGCTCCCATCTCTTGTCTCCCTATTTAATTTCTATTACTTTCATCTTCTATATTTCTTGTGTTATTTTGCTATAGTTTTACAACACGTTATCAGCACAAGTTGCTCATTCTCCGTCGAGAATCAATGATAGACATTTCTTGATTTTTTATGAATTATCCTAGTAATTCTTTGGTTGCAAGGTATACTTCATATCCTATATATTATTTGTACTAACAAAGCTTGTTTTGTGGTTATTTTAAAATGGTTAGTAAATTATGATCATCTTCATAACAATATTAAGAGGGACTATTAAAATGTTTTAATTTATTTTAACTTAGGACTTTTATATGGTTCCAACATGTTGTTCTAATTAATTAGTTGTATTCATTTTTATTCAATTTTAAGTCAAATTCATATTATATTTATGGTATTCAATATTTATTTTTTGGTAATGCATTCGGTTTATTAAGACATTGGTTAAGCGTAAGACAGTGAATTCAGGTTTTACCACACCAAGTGGGTAAGACATCAAGTTAAAGTCTCGGTGTACCATGATAATAAGAAGTTTGGTTCAAATCCCATTGATTTATGACCAAAGGCATCTTTATATGGGTAAGCATTGGGTTTAAGTCCTAATGCGCTATAGTGATGATATGATGATGACTAACATAAAGTTTTATACTTTTGACTAAAAGTCATGAAATTTGACCAATTAATTTGCTTCATTCTCTTTTGTGAATGTGGTAGCAGTATGTCTGAAAAATGACAAGTGGTTGAATGTATGAATATGAGTGTGGTAAAATGATAATGATCATCATTGTTGTAATTACAAGGAAGAACATTATGGGTTCTTAAGATGGTCCTTCAAATGTGAAGGTAATTTTGTCTATAGAAGTGGTATGAAAGGTTATTGGGCTCATTATTTCTTAAGATGGTCCTTCAAATGTGAAGGTAATTTTGATCCATCAAAGTGGTATGAAAAGATATTGGGCACATTGTTGTTGATGCAACCCAATTTGAAAAGTTTTGTAAATCCTCCATCAAAATAAAGGAATACAAAGTGGTACTAAATTTGGTACATTTGACCTCTTAAAGTGATGTTGATGTGAGTCACATAAATTTGATAATGCCAAAGCATGACAATGAGTTTCTAATAAAAAATTATGGAGCATGTACAAATGGTTATGGTTCATTTCTTGAAGAGAATGTGACTTGTGTTCGTATGGATAAGGACATGTTCATGTATGGTTGGATAAATGTCACATCTCACCTCTACGGGAGGTTTGAGATATTGATAAAAAAATATTTTGACATAAATGGTCATTTTGTTCATTTACTTTGAGTACTACACAAATATTGCAGTATGTTTTATTATGAACCATTGGAGGAGAAAAGAAAGAAAGAATTCTTTTCTATATAGGTTGTGGTCATGACCAAAATAAATGTTATTGTGTGGCAACACAAATTTGTCATTAGTTGTCAAGAAATAAGTCTTGCAGTAATAATTTTAACCATGATAGTAATAATAATTTTCTCCTTGAAGGAAATGGTCAACATAAGAATGGTGTTGTGAAATTTGTGGCAGTACACAAAATTAATTGAAAGTTTCGAAAGGACTAATTTGTTACTATCCAGAAAATGAAATAGTTCATAATATTGAGGTTTTAGTAAGTCTCAAAAGAAACTTTTTAAGTTTCGGAGGAATTGAAAAGAAAAATGTTATATTGAGACTGTAAATTATTGAAAGATTAAATATCTTGAAATTACTACAATCAAAGTGGGTTACGAATATTTACATAAAAGGTTACCCGTCTTTCTCTTGTTTGTTGTATATATATATGGGCAAGATGAGAGAATCACATGCAAAAGTAAACTAGAAGTTGACTAGAATAAATATCAGTTGACATAACTGGTTGACCATTCTAGTTCAGATGTGATGCAAAAGAAATTGAGAATTCACGTGACTATATGCTTGAAGAAATAAAAGATTTATCAAGAATTCTCTTGTGTTGCTTGTTCTCATGATAAAATGATAATTGTATCAACTAAGGTGCAGAGGTATACCCTGAAATTATTTGGAACATATAGAAAGGTGAATATGGGCACGTTCACCTGCCATGTGGACCGCTTACTATAATGATTTAATAGATGCATGCATCTATGGTATGGTCACATGTACATTTGTATCAACTTACAAATTGGTTTTTGTAAGGTTGTTTGCTTGAATTATTAAATTAAGAGCACAATTCGAAACTATAAAATTATGTTGATAACGTTGATTGTTTACCAGAAATTGTATGCCTCCAATTAGAGCTAGAACTTTGATTATGAGAACAAATCTCTCAAATAAAATTTGGTATGAGATGAGTTTATTTAACATGTATGCATCAAGCCAACAAGGTTCTCCCATCACAATTGGTTCAGGGTCAGGAACTAAATAATTTCCATCTAAAAATTTAATGTGTGCACATATGATTTTATTGTTCCACCATGCATAAAGATGGATCCCCTAAAGAGGTTGGGGGTAAATGTTAGATTTCCTAACATTAGGGGGAGATATGTTTAGCAGCTAAAAATTATGTGTGGGGTGAATTAGCTAGATCCTCGTTTAAAAAAAAAGTGAACTTGAAGTTCAAAAGATAATTCTTTTGCAAAATGTTGCAAATAATTTGCTAGACGCATATTTTGAGCCAATATTTTAATTAAGCTATAAATGCTCTAATAAATAGGTCTTGAAGGACAGAGTCTATGGTACGCTAGAAGCGTGATAGACCAATCGATTCCAAACGTATATTTCATGCCCAGAGCGTACACCCTAGGCAGGACTGACACTCGAAAACCATTGTTGGCCCCAAGAGAACCCTTGGTCTGGCTTAGTTACTCTACGGAAGACTTTAAGCATTAAGAAAAGAACTCAAATGCAAGATAACTCAAATGTCTCAAATTTAACTCATAATGTTTTAGAAATAAACATTTAACTTAGCCAAAGTGGCAGCTGAATTTTGAACATAAGCCAATAACAAAGTAAAGACAAATGAACTAACTAATAGTCTCTATGAAGCCTTTAAACAACTGAGATGAATGTCGAGATAGGCCCACGACATCCTAATGAACTAATAATAAAATTGAAATCACTAAAAGGAGTTCTCCGGAATGCAAGAAGGCACACCAATTGACTTTGGAGTGCTCACTGGACCAACGATGCGTTGGATGCCGATCCTAGTTACCTATGTCTGCATCACAATAAGATGCAGGCCAACTGGCATCAGTACATTGAATGTACGAGTATGCGAGTTGGAATGCTAAACACAACATAGGCTTAAAAGGAATTTGAAGAACTTACCTGGCCCAACTCAACTCAACATAATTGAACTCATTTCAATATAAAGTAGTTTAAAACAAGTGTAATATAAAGAAAAGTTGTTTGAAACATGATGTCAACTCTGTGTGTAAGCAAAGATACATATAACTTTGAAATGTATGTAAAAATACAAATAAACTGTCTATATAAGAATACAATTACTTATGTGGGAGTTTGTCTAACTGACAACCATCACTTAAGAGCTATTATGATGATACAACATTTTACCTCACGCTGCCAGGGCTGTCCTATACCTTACCGAGGGTATAGAACCTAAACTACAAAGTGGATATACTAGTCTATGCTAAAAAGAACTAAAGGAATCATCTAAAAAGTATGACCCTTTTCTAGCCATGGTGGCTACATGTTTTATGGGGGCTGTGAGTTGTCTGAACTCTCCCCCATATGGGTGCTCAATACTACTCTCAAAAATAATATAATATTAGCTCTTATGTTTAAAACGTATTTCTTCTGTGATTTGAGATTAATGCTCAAAAGCTTAGCTCAAAGGATATCTTCGGAATCAAAGTTTCCCCTCTTACTTTATTTAGAAAGCAATTACTCTTTTCTGAAAACTAGCCCGAAGGCCCTTTGGAAATCGAGGTTTCCTTTCTTGTTTAAATTTGAAAACATTTTAAACCCTTTGGGAATACATAGTCCCATATACCTTAGAAGAAATGAACTTCAACTTTACTCTTTAATCTTTACTCAACTTGAACTTTAATTCTTAAAACAAAGTTTAAAATATTTGTTAAAGACTTCTGAAAACTCTAAGAACTTCTCTTGACTTTGATCTTAACCACTTTTGAATTGACTCTTTACTTGTCCTTGAAATGAATTATGGATTCAATGATTGTGATTTGTGGTTGGAAAGATCTCATGATGTTTAGGAATGATTTTAGATAGCTAAACATGAGAAAAGATCAAAAATCAATATCTGAGGGTAGGTCCATGACGCGGAGGGATATTTAATATTTGGTTTCAAAAACAACTTTTGAGGCATAACGGTCCATGACCACTCCGTGAAGAGAGACAACTTTTCCCAAAACTAGGGAATAGCTCCGCGACGATCTATCACTACCCAGATTTGTCTGAAGAAATTTCTTCTTCGTTTTCCAGCTCTAAACCCTCATAACTCCATGGGTTCTTTCCCAAAACACTTAGAATCAATTATATGTTCAAAGTACATCAGATTCTAATCAAAATCAAACCTAAATTCACGGATTCCAATCAAACAACTCCTCAACAATTTCAACGAATCAAGAATTTAATAGAACTTCAACAAACCCATCAAGAAGTCAATTTCTAAGATTTCAAGAACTTAAATTCACTGAAATTAATCATGATTGGCACGTGGGTGAACTAACCCAATGATATATGATCTCACATACCTTGTAGGGATCATCCCCGATGAAATCCCCAAGCTAATCTCGACGAATCTTGAACGAATCTTCTCCTTTCTCCTCTTCTCTCCTTTCTTCAAGCCCTAGAGTGAAATTCACTTTTCTAAAACTGACTAAAATCAGACTTTACCCCAATTAAACTCCTAAAAAATAATTAGAATAATTAGGTAGGGAAAAGACTAAATTACCCTTCCAAAATTCGGATTTGGACTTTCCTAATTCCAACAGTCCAACTTCCAAAGGGCATAACTCATTCATACGAATTCAGAATCGCGCAAACTCAGCGGCGTTGGAAAGATCATTCCAAGATCTTTCCTACCATATCTGGAAGTACCTCTAACTCATCAGGATATAAAATTTATGGCCATTTGAAGTTGGCCAAAACTCAACTTTTCCTAACTTAAACAAATTTCTAGATTTTCATTACTTCCAAAAATGACTATTTCCAGTTCTTAGTTTCTTCCTTGCTATTTCAAATTACGAGATGTTATAGTAAAACTCCTTGAGGAAGGAGAGGAGCAAATTATCATGATAATGAGGTAAGTGCTTCAAAAGAGAATTATTACATAACACTTCATAAAACCTTGGCAAAGGTTCAGGTACCTGAAGATGAGGAAAAATGAAGAGATCTCGATAAGTTACGTCTTATTGGAATAGAGTCAAATGGCTGTCGACGGTATCTTTGATATGAAGTAGCACTCAATGTTGTAAGTTGTTACGAGGATCTTCAATTCAAATATGTCATATAATGTGAACAGATAAATGATTGGCCAGATAAAAACACTATTCAAGTATATTTTGTTTCACTTAAAAAAAATGATGTTTTTGAACTTATAGTTCATAGATAAAAATATATGTCAGTGGGGTACTAATGATTCATTGTGTGAAAGTATAACCGTAAGATATAAAGTACAGCTTGTGCCTCGGGGCATAAAGAGTTTTCGCAGAAGTCTTGACATTATTAAATGGAGATATATTCTCCAGTGGGGGATTCAATGTGACTTATTTTAGTCTGGCAATAGATGAAACACTTAAATATGTATAATAATGATGATCATGTCTAACTAGATGATGAGGATTATATGAAAATCCTTGAATGATTTAATAGGTCTTAAAGAAATTCCATTGAGTACCCAATGGTTTTGAGACTACTTAACACAGAGAAAAAATCTTTTTGATCTCATAAAAATAATTTAAAATGCCATGTATTAGTGCATTGGTGCACCTATAGATTGTTGGTTATGCAAAAGCTAGCAGGTTATTTGATATACATAATAAAAGTTGTGTGAAAGGATTGTCATATTATCATTCAAGTTATGACAAGAAACTAACAAAACAAGTGACTCAACACATAGAAGATGTGTGATTTTCTTTGAGAAGAAAAGACGAGTTTCAATAACATTGAGATGATCAATCTCGAGTCAGAAATAATTTGATTATGTAGATGCAGAATATTTATTTGATCCACAGAAAGATCGATAGCAAATGGGCTATTTGTTTACATATGAAGGCACAACAATATCTTGACATTCGAAGAATCAAACATTAGTAACCACTTTTTGAAATCATGCAGAAATAATATTGATCTATGAAGTAAGTCGGAAGTGTATTTGGTTGGAATCATGATCTATCATATTCAGAAAATATATGATTTTCCTTTGAAAAAGGATATTCCAGCCACCATATACGAAAATAATATATAGCTCAATTGAAGGGAGGATGCAATCAAAGGAGGCCGAACAAAGCATATTTCATCAAAATTCTTTTTCACACATGATCTTCAATAAAATGGTGAGATATACGTTCAAATACATGTTCAAGTGATAATTTTGTAAACTTATTCACTAAGGATTGCCAACATCAAGATTTGAGAAGTTGTGATATAAGATCAGAATGCATCAACTCCGAGATATCAAGTAAAATTTTTATCAGGGGAAGAAAAATACGTGTTGCACTCTTTTCCTTAACCATGGTTTTTATCCCAATTGGGTTTTCCTGTTAAGGTTTTTGGCGAGGCAACAATCAAAGCGTATTAAAAGATATGTGTACTCTTTTTCCTTCACTAGAATTTTTTCCCACAGGGTTTTTTCCAAGTAAGATTTTAACGAGGCACATTATCTATGGACATCCAAGGGGGAGTGTTATAAAATATTATAGTGTGGATGTCCACTACACCAAGAAGTTAATCTCACCCATTATCTCCATTACTTTCCTCCGTTATGAAGATAACTATGACCTCCATAACCTCCACCTTTATAATTATTATTCTTGTAACATTTCACTTCCATAACCTCCCCCATTATATTCATGTTTATAACTAACCTTTTGTATGCCTCTATGTTATACTATAAATAGAGGCATAATGGTTCATATTGTATACACTTGAAGACTTGGAATAAAAAGAAAATCTCTCATCTCTTGTCTCCCTATTTCTATTGCTTTCATCTTCTATATTTCTTGTCTTATTTTGCTTCAATTTTACAACAATTATATAGTTCTCCCTATGTTCCTATTTTTCTTATCCAAATTTGACTTAACACACTTATTAAGAAAATATTAATTGACATAATGAGTTTATCATTCTACCCCTATTGATTTATAGAATTCCAAAATCAATTTACTAATCAAAGAGTTTCAACCTTTTTCTACCTTCTATATACTAATTTTTTTTTCATTTTTAATTATAAGGTATTAAAGTTAAAAGGGTAAAAATGTTCAAAAAGGTAAAATAACATTGTGTGAAATATGTTATTTTACCATTCTGGCCAAAAGGATTTTTCCTTTCAAAAACATATTAGCTCCTTAACTAAATTGAGGGTATAATAGGTAAAAAAAAATTGTCTTTTATTTATTTGTCAAAAATGACAAATAAAAAGGATAAGTGAAAAATCAAAACTAGACAGGTCATATATCAAAACAAATTATAGACAATAAAATTAATATAACAGAAGTACCAGGATACATAGAAAGAACATTAATAGGAGTGCAAAAAGTAAAATAAAAGGCATAGAGATAGAAACCCCATTTGAACAATTCGTTAAAATAATAGATAATAACAATTATTCATATAAAGAAATAGACACTAATGAAAACTTAGAAATTATAGAAGAAAGAATAGGAAGAGCTAGAAAAATTAAACATAATTTGCAAAGAAAATATACAAAAAAGATAGCATATGATATAATCCCAAATAAATATTACATAATAGGATTAATAAAAGAAAAAGAGCATTTAATATGGCTTTGTCTTGATAAGTAGTCTGCAATTACATTTTTGTTAATTTTGATCACTTCAATAGTAAAAGTAAAATTTAAAATATTTAATACTAGTCTTCTTATTTCTTTTGTAGTAACTGAGTCTTGACCTTTCGTGTTAACCACCATTTAACTTGTGTATTATCTGTTCTGATAATAAATTTATTATATACAATATATGGTTCAAATGCTAGTAAACATTTATATAATGCAAATAATTCTTTTCTATTAATTTCCCATTTTCTTTCTGTGTCTGAAAATGTACCTTAGTAATATCTACAGTGATGTTCTATTTTTTCATTTTCATATTTATATTTTAATACTCCACCATAATTATTTTCACTTGCATATGATTCTACTATATAATTGAATTTTTTATTTTCATCTGGAAAACATAACTTTTGGCAATTGTTTACATTGTTCTTTTATTTTTTTAATTTGTTTTATATCTTCTTCATGGAAATTATATTCAATATCTTTTTTCAATTTTCTTTGTAATGGTTTTAAATATTCTGCTAATTTAGGTATATATTCTCTCACTTGGTTTACTAGTCCTAAAAAGGATTGTAATTTCTTTTTTGTATCTAGTATTTCTTCTGAGTTTATAATTTTTTGTACTATGTGTAGCTGCATTTTTATTCCATTCTTATCTATTTGTATTCCTAAGAATTCTATTTGATTTTTCATAATTTCTGCTTTAGTTTTACTTAAACTTATTCCTAATTTTTCTACTATATTTATAAATTGTAATAATAATTATATATGATCATTATATGTTCTTGAGTATAATAGTATATCATCTATTTATACTATGCAGTTATGTAGTTTTGTGAAATATGTATCCATAAAATGTTGAAATCTTCCTGGTGCATTTTATATCCAAATGGTAATACATTCCATTCATAAAATCCTTGTGGTACCGTAAATGCTGTCAATTTTTTAGATTCTTCGTCTAATTTTAGGTGATAAAATCTTGATTTGCAGTCAAATTTACTAAAATAATTGTATCCTTGTATTTGTCTAATTTTTAATATCTTATTTGGGATCGGATAATTGTAAGTCTTAGTTTTTGCATTTAAATTTCTATAATCTATAATCATCCTACTTTTTCCTCTTTTTTGTTCACTGTGTTTATTAACTATAAATGCTGGGCTAGTATGTTTACTGTTACAAACAAATAATCAAAACTACAGAAGAAATCCATGAACTAGATAAATTAATCACAAAAATATCTTCATTAGAATATAAATATATTATTCACTTAAAACAAAGATTAGAACATAAATAAACATGAATAAGGAAGAATTTGCAATAAATGAAAAAACATATGAAAATTATGATGGACTAAAAATAAAAATAGTTTTTTCAAATCTAGGAAGAAAATATAAGAAGATAGGAAATCAATTATATTTAATGTTAGAGAAAGAAGAAGTAAAACTAGAAGATAGTTTGACAGCTATGGTAAGAATAGTGAAAGAGAATGAAGAGATAGATAGACAAAAAGAAATAAAAAATATACAACAAATAACTGATACAAAAAATGACAGAATAAAAGAATTAGAAAAAGAATTACAAACATTAAAAGAATTATATGAAAAACAATGCAAACAAAAAGAAGAAGAAAAATTATTAATAGAAATACAAAACTATAAAGAAAAACTTACAGATAATCAAGAAAATACTGAAACAGAAAATAAAAATGAAAATAAAATGGAATTACATATAGAAACAATAGAAGAGAAAAATATGGAAATAGATCAAAACTCAGATATATGTGAATCAGAAATAAGTGAAATATATATAGAAATAATAACTAACATAGATAACAATAAGAAATTAATAGAAAAGACATAAGTAGAAGTAAATTATGATGAAAAAATAAAAGAAGAACCGAGTAGTAGCAACAGCAATCCAAGAGTATATTTAAAACATAAAAAACCACAACTAATTACCCGAGATTATACGAGTTCAGATAGAGAAAAAGCTTTATAGAATAAAAGATTAAATATACAAAAATGGAGTCCTAAACAAATAAACGAACACCCTGAATACTTAGATTTAGACTGTGTAGTAGATATAAATCAAACTATACAATTATGGATAGGTCATATATCAAAACAAATTATAGACAATAAAATTAATATACCAGAAGTACCAGGATACATAGAAAGAACATTAATAGGAGAAGTAAAATTATGGTTTTTGAACCTAGAAGAAGAAAGTAAAAAGACATTAAGATCAAATAAAGATACACAAGCTAAAGAAACAACATCAGCATTAGACATACTTTATAAATATGAAACAGCTATAAGGAATGAATTTAGTAGTATGACAACAGAAGAAGAAGAACGCCAAAAAGATAAAATTATAAATAGAACTTTAATGAATAAACTAGGAATATGTAATATGTGTTACCTAGATGAATACACTTGTGTATACAAAGAATATTATTATAAAAGAGTTTATCATAAACAAGAAAGTCCAGGAATAAGACACTTATATTTTACAAAATTACCAGAACCATTTAGTTCAAAAATAATTAAAGCATGGGAAGAGTCAGAACTACAAGATACATTAGGAGCTAGAATAAAATTTGTTAAACAATGGTATGCAAATATATGTGAAAAATATAAGGAAGAAATAAACATGGGAAAAAACAATAAGAAAAAATTTAGCATGTTGTAAAGATAAGATAGCACCATAGTTTGGTTGTAATGACCAATATTATAAAAAATATAAAAAGAAAAGAATTAAAAAATATAAATAATCAAAACATAAATACAAGAATCTAAGAAAAAGATACTATACAAAATCTAAACACCCATATAGAAAAAAGAAAAGTATAAGCGAATGTAAATGTTATAATTGTGGAAACTTAGGACATTTAGCAAAAGACTGTAAAGTATCAAAAAATCCAAATAAAAAACAAATATCAGAAATAATTATAGAAGAAGAAGTTTGTTTACAATTAGAATACATAGATTATGAATTAGAAAGTGAAGATAGTATTTATGAAATATCTGATAATGAAGAAGAATATCAAACAGATAATGAAATAGAACAATGTGATGACTGAAGAAAATATACAAATTATACAAGAAGAATATACAACGGATGATTATTCAGAACAAAAAATAATATTTGATAATAATATATTTGAAAAAGTAAAAGGAAAAGAAATTGACTTAAGTGTAGAAAAAATATTTAATATACCATTAATAAAGAATCCTTTTAAAAGAAATAAAGAAGAATTTTATATAATTAATCAGAAAGAACATATTATAGATTGTAAATATGCCAAGGAAAAGCTGAAGTACCAATTATAAATAAAAGAGAATTAAATAAAGAAGTACAAAAAATAAAAAGTAAAGAACAAATTAAATATGTACATTTAGGAGGAATAGAAATACTTATAAAAGCCTGTTTTAAAGAAGGAATAGATGCGCCAATAGAAATATATTTAGCAGATGATAGGATATTAGAACCTATAGAAAAGAGCGTAATAACAGCAGTAAGAGGAAACTTAATATATCAAAAGTTTAAATTTACAGTAAATACTAATTATTCAGTTGCATTAACAGACCAAAATATAGATAAAGCATTAGTATTATATTGGAAAATTAATGGAATAACCTTAACCCTAGGAAGTAAAATATGTACAGCTAGATGTAAAAATTTATATGTATTAACTACTAAACACAAGATAAGTGCAAAAAGTAAAATAAAAGGCATAGAGATAGAAACCCCATTTGAACAATTCGTTAAAATAAGAGATAATAACAATTATTCATATAAAGAAATAGACACTAATGAAAACTTAGAAATTATAGAAGAAAGAATAGGAAGAGCTAGAAAAATTAAACATAATTTGCAAAGAGAATATACAAAAAAGATAGCTTATGATGTAATCCCAAATAAATATTACATAATAGGATTAATAAAAGAAAAAGAGAATTTAATATTAATAGATACTAAACAAGAAGATAATTATATAATAGATAAATTATTAGATAAAGAAGAAATGGAAATAAACAAAGCAACAAAACAAAAATGCTCAAATTTACCAGCACTAATAGTAGCTCAACTAGAGATAGAAAAAGAAATAATAATAGAAGATATACCTATGAAAATAAAATTAGAAATTAGTGAAACATTACAAGAAGATATTATATTTGGATTAAAATGGTTAGAAGAATTAAAACCTTATAAAATAGAATCTACTCATATAATCATTACTTATAAAAATAAAATGATAACAATAAAAAGAATAATATTATGAAAATACATGTACTTATGAAAATAATAATAGAAGGATATTACAATAGATATTATACACCAATGATAGATACAGGAGCAGAAGTTAACATATGTAAATATAACTGTTTACCAAAGGATAAATGGATAAAATTAAAAACACCTATAGTAGTAAAAGGATTTAACAATGAAGGAAGTTTAATACATTATAAAGCAAAAGATATAAAAATACAGATATGGGATAAGATACTTAAAATAGATGAAATATATAATTACGATTTACCTACAAAAGATATAATTTTAGGAATACCGTTTTTAGAAAAATATTATCCACATGTAATAACTAAAACACACTGGTGGTTAACGACACCATGTAAACATAAAATAGGAGCAAAAAGAGTAGTAAATAAAATACGAAAAGATACAAAATGGATTAAAGGAAGTGAAAAAATTACACAAAAATTAGAAAATATGCCAAATAATACTAATAATATAGAATACATAGTATTCACAATTGATAAATTAAGTCCAATAAAAAATAAATTAGAACAATTATATAGTGAAGACCCATTAAAAGGATGGAATAAACATAAAACAACTGTAAAAATATAATTAATAGATGAAAATAGTATAATAACCCAGAAACCCCTAAAATATAATTTTGATGACTTAAAAGAATTTAAGATGCATATAACAGAATTACTAGAAAAAGAATATATACAAGAAAGTAATAGCAAACATACTAGTCCAACATTTATTGTTAATAAACATAGTGAACAAAAAAGAGGAAAAAGTAGAATGGTTATAGATTATAGAAATCTAAATGCAAAAACTAAAACTTATAATTACCCAATCCCAAATAAAATACTAAAAATTAGACAAATACAAGGATATAATTATTTTAGTAAATTTGACTGTAAATCAGGATTTTACCATTTAAAATTAGAAGAAGAATCTAAAAAATTAACAGTATTTACAGTACCACAAGGATTTTATGAATGGAATGTATTACCATTTGGATATAAAAATGCACTAGGTAGATTTCAACATTTTATGGATACATATTTTATAAAATTACATAACTGGATAGTATACATAGACGACATACTATTATACTCAAGAACATATGATGAACATATAAAATTACTAGAACAATTTATAAACATAGTAGAAGAATCAGGTATAAGTCTAAGTAAAAATAAAGCAGAAATTATGAAAAATCAAATAGAATTCCTAGGCATACAAATAGATAAAAATGGAATTAAAATGCAACAGCACATAGTACAAAAAATTATAAATTCAGAAGAAATGTTAGATACAAAAAAGAAATTACAATCATTTTTAGGATTAGTAAATCAAGTAAGAGAATATATACCTAGATTAGCAGAATATTTAAAACCATTACAAAGAAAATTGAAAAAAGATATTGAATATAATTTTGATGAAACAGATAAAAAACAAATTAAAAGAATAAAAGAACAATGTAAAAAATTACCAAAACTATGTTTTCTAGATGAAGACAAAAAATTTAATTACATAGTAGAATCAGACGCAAGCGAAAATAATTATGGAGGAGTATTAAAATATAAATATAAAAATAATAAATTAGAACATCACTGTAGATGTTATTCAGGAACATTTACGGAAACAGAAGTAAAATGGAAAATTAATAGAAAAGAATTATTTGTCTTATATAAATGTTTATTAGCATTTGAACCATATATTGTATATAATAAATTTATTGTTAGAATAGATAATACACAAGTTAAATGGTGGCTAACACGAAAGGTACAAGACTCAGTTACTACAAAAAAAATTAGACGACTAGTATTAAATATCTTAAATTTTACTTTTACTATTGAAGTAATTAAGACTGACAAGAATGTTATTGCAGACTACCTATCAAGACAAGGCAGTACAGACAGATTTTGAAGAAACACTTACAAACACAATACTTATGGAAAAGTTATTAGAACAAATTACGATGCTTAATAGCAGAGTATCTCTCATGGAGGAAAGATATGTGGAGTCGGACCACAATAAAAAAACTAGAACTAGCAGTGCAGTTGGAGCACTCTAAAAAACCAGACCTAGAAGGTGACGATGGGAAACACCTAAAAACCCAACTTACTAACAAATTACCTATTGTTGTAGGTAAAGAAGATACGCAAGAATCATTTACAACTGTCAAAAGAAAAAATTAAAACTTGAATAAGGTATTTGATAAACCTTATGCCCCACCAAACATACCAAAGAACGAATTATTCATACCACCCCAAATCCATGCATATGCAACTTCAATTAGCCAGACAAAAAAGACATACAACCACATAACCCGCACATATATTGAAAACCTTGATAAAATACAAACTTTCTTAAACACCCAACCTATTGAATCACTAGAAAAACTAAAAAATCACCAAGGGTACATTACTAATAAATTACAAAATTACAATAAATTAATTGCTTTACCAGGCACAAAACCTAACTTAGTGGCAACATGTTATTCATATGGACTTATATCAATAGCTTACACAACTACTGGAGATGAACTCATACATATACCAGAGTTATACCAAGCGCTTATGAATTACAAACGAGTTACAAAAGGACAGTTATTTTACATAAGATTTTATTCGGCACCAGTAGAAATATTATTTGATGAAATTAAGCCTGTCATTACAGTTATAAAGATAGGCATGACAAAGGATTATATTATCCCAGAAGAAATTACAAAACAACCAATTATACAGAAAAACGAGATACCAGACTTTTACGCTAACAAAAGAATTATCGGACTTAGCACAATATTAGTGGAATTATCCAATGCTTATGACGAAACAAACTACATATGGAAATATCATTCAAGAAACCACTTATGGATCTATTCTACAGCAAAGGAATTACGGCCTATGGATAAATTAGAAGTAAAAAATTGGGCCATATCACTACTTAAGCTGGAGCATGAACCAATTACAAAATCTATCAGGAAAGGATTTATTTCAGAAGACAGCTTAGAACAATATTGTAAAATTATTGGAACAAAATATACGAAACACGTATGCAGCAAATGCAGCGGAGTAAGCAACTACATACCAGCAGTCAACATAGATTGAAAAAACACGTGGATAGACAGCAATTAGAGAAAAACAATTATTGACAAGGACATAAAGGAAGAATCTACTTTTCACAAAAATCCAACAAAGTGGACTAACAGGTGGACGGCTACAACAAAAAGAGATAAAGATAAAGAGATAAAGATAAAAAGATAAAGGAGAAAACGACTTAAAGATGTAAAGTTTGTCGGGGACCGACATGTAAATAGTTAGGGACTTACTTTGTAAATATTGTTTCTTATTTTGCAGCTTTAGTCCTTAGCCCATTTGTATATATAGGATAGTCATTTGTAAAGAAAGGATAATCGGGAATCCGACAATCCTCTCCAAACTCTCTCAATATTTTTCAGTTTTGTAAACAATTATATTATCAATAAAAACTTAACATTTAATCCCCACATTATGGAGCAAAACTTAGCAGAAAATGCAAACCTACCACAGGTATGATTCAAAAACTTATGATGTTATGATATTTATAACATTTAATTTATGATTATGATATTTATGATAACAATAATTATGATATTGATAAATATGCTTAGCTAAATTAGTTAATTCCTGTCAACCATATTATATTATGTGATATGCTTATGCTTGTTATTATGATTTAAAATTATTCAATATTTTGTTATCTAGTTTACTAGTATAGAGAAAAGTAGGAGAAAACTTCCAGAACTATGCCATCCAAAAGTGGGAAACCGGTGAAGGCAAGAAGGCCGTGTTAGGGGAGTACCTAAGTGTTGAAAGCACTGTTTAGGAAGATAATAACTGAAAAAGGTATCATGCTAGTAGTGACAAGATAACAAAAGATGAATACTTTAGGTCATAATAAGCTAACATAAGAGTACCATATGGTAGACATGAAAGGCAGGAATGATAAATAATTTGATAAGAGCAAAAATAATAAATATGAACATAACAAATCCAATAACCGTAGTAGTTGATAACAGTTATTTCGATGATAATCATAAAATACTTATTTTTAAAATATTAGAAAAAATAACAGAATCTAATCTAAGAAGATTAATCTGGGAAAAAATATTAAAATACGAAGAAGACGAGATAAATCACTTATTAAAACAAGAATGGTTTGACGACATAAGACATATAATAGAAAGTACAGATTATTTAGACTTTATATATTCATTAGATTATAATAGTGATTAACATATAATGATAAATGAAGAATATTTCCAGCTATGGAAAGATATATCAACTGAAATAAATTCATGGGAACAAATTATAAAAACATATTTAGAAATGTATTTCAAAACACAGGACCTACAATACTTAAAATTGCTAATAGAAGGAGCCCAAATTATTCTATTTAATCTTTTATATGTCATATATAAAGATTTTAATTCATGTTTTATCTGTTTATAGATTAACGTATTTTTATGAGGTCTTCTCATTTTTATTTACCTGTTAACTCTATTAAGTTTAACTCGGTGATTTTATAATTATCTTTTTTAATGTTGTGATTGACTTTTTTAATCAATAGCTCTATATTCTTTCTTCTATAATTTCTAAGTTTTCATTAGTGTCTATTTCTTTATATGAATAATTGTTATTATCTATTATTTTAACGAATTGTTCAAGTGGGGTTTCTATCTCTATGCCTTTTATTTTACTTTTTGCACTTATCTTGTGTTTAGTAGTTAATACATATAACACGTATGAGTTTATTCAGGGGCGGACCCACCCTTGATCAAGGGGTGTCATGCGAAATCCCATTGTTGAAAAATTACATTGTATATAAAATTTATATTTTAATTTAATAAATATATATACAAGTATTGATACCTCTTGAAATAAGTTAAAGATTTAGTCTACTGATTAAGGGATTGCAAAAATTCCATGAGGTTGTAAGTGGAAGCCTTACTGACCTTGTTATCTTCTTGAGAAACACAATGTACATTTACTATTCTTGTTTATTATGGAGTTATTGAATCAAATTTCAGTGGAAGTCTGTGGTCTAAGACATGACATTGGCAGTTTTGACTTTCAATCTATTCTGATAAAAATTTAATATATTTTTATTTATTTTAGTTTCCAGTATGATTAAATATATAAAATACAAATTAAATATGCTTATTTTAAAAAATATATAAAAAGAAGAAATTATAAACTCCCTCCGTTTCAAAAAGAAAGAATGACCTTCTTTTTTTTTTAGTCTGCTTTAAAAAAAATGACCTCTTTCTTTTTCTGGTAACATTTTAATTTCGACTTTCCACGTGGCATGTTTAAGGCCACAAGATTAAAGGGCAACTTTGTGCGTTTGACATAACTTTAATTTAGGACCACAAGATTCAAAAGTCTTCTTCATTTTCTTAAACTCCGTGTCAAGTCAAACTAGGTCATTCTTTGTGAAATGGAGGGAGTAATATATATAATTTTTGGACATAGTATATTTGTCCACGTCCTATCCCATATTTCAAAAATTAGAATAATGTATCCACAATCTTTCTGGGTTCATTTATAACTTTTGTACCTACCATCAACTAAATGTTCTATCAATATCAATTCAACTCTTTACATTCATGATAAGTTGTGAATATTTTTTATTTATTAAAAAAAAGAATATTTTTTATATTATAATTAAAAATAATTTAACTTAAAAAAATTTCTTCTATTCTTAATGAAATGTTTAGTCATAGACGGGCGGGCTCAGAGTTGGAACGAGAATTAAGAGTTTGGGGGTTCTAAATTTCCTTTAGAAACGTCAATCAATTTTGTTAGGGGTTTAGAAATTAAAGTACATATATATTTAATTAATTAAGTACATATATATTTAATTAATTTTCTAGTACAAATATAAGATCTACGGAAAATCATTCGTAGAGTCTAAACATATCATTCAATTTTAATTTTAATGTTGATAAATGGTCAAATACCTACTTTTTCTGACTTCAAATGTATGGCTATTTCTCAATATTTTACATATTAAATAATGAATACATATCCTCATATCACCGACCAACTTAATAATTCATACCCACTATGTAATATTAATTTTTTTTAAAAAAAAAATCATCAAATAAAAATGTAATGAAAATACGTTAATGTCATATTAAACTTGTTGTAGGCGAATTGCAATCCATATACAATGTTTCTCTTAATTTTGTATTGATACCTTAACAAAACCAATACTCTTCGATCATGTAAACATTATTTTGGTGATGCAATTTTATCATATTCAATAAAAAGGATTCCATTTTTTTCTCCTAATAATTACATAGAAATGAAATCGATTAAGATATTAGAGTATGTACTAGCTCAGTAGTTAATATTTTTTTCATAGGTGGGTTTAATAATAATTTTTTAATTCCAAGAATGTTACGATTCAACCCACAGAGTCGTGCAAATACTTGCTCTAACATGTAGATAGAAGAACTCTTACCACCCAATTTGAAAACAGGCAATGGCAAGATTAATAATAAAACATAAGAAACTCTTTAATAATTTGAAAAAACCATAAATCTCGAGTATAGAATAATCAATATTACAATCAGGAACAGTCTAAACCAGTACAAGAGTTACTAAGAGAGTACAAAATAAAGAAAATAGCCACAGCTCCCACCATAAGAAAAAGTGGAGTAAAAGCTGCCGAAGATTTCGTGAGTAACAATGGATTAACAGTCCAAAATATCATTACGTGAGTGACAATTGATAGCTAATTGTGAAGAACAATGGGAGAACAATGGGTAGTATAATTAATTACATTATGATCATAAATTGATAACAGGCTAGAAATAAAGATTAATTAATATAATATTATATTATAACACATTAACTCTTGGCAAGGGTGGATTATATATGACCAATAAAGATTATTCTAAGATTGGAAAATAAATCTAGAATCAATTGTCTTATAATTGTAACTAGTCGCGCTTTGCACGGTCATAAAATTTAATTATAATATGTTGGTGGTAATGGTGTTGTTGCATTGCACTTTCTCCTCTGGTCAATAATGATTAAGAACCTCAATATATCCCTTAGATATAAAATATTACTCCCTATTCACTTTTATTTATGACTTGTCATATCCATTAAGAAAATAATTATTGATATAAATATTTTACCACACTATCCCTATTAAATGATGTTTAGTATTAAGTCTTGGAAAATGATTTGGAGAAAGAGTGTTTAATGTAGTGGGTAAAACATTTTAAAAATATGATTGTTTTTTCTTGATATGTCAAAAGTGACAAGTAAGAATAAAAATCTATTTTAGGAATAAGTGACAAGTAAAAGTGAACGGAGGGCGTATTTGGCTGACCTTTAATCTTCTATAGAATTGTTACTTTGCTACTCCCTCTGTCCCTAATTACTTGTCCAATTTTCCTCTTTTTTATTTGTCCATTTTGACAAATCAAGAAAAAACAACTTTTTTACCTATTATATTCTCAGTTAATTACTTTTGAAAAAGGTAGAACCTCTTGAAAATCTTAAATTTTTAATTCATCCACTTCATAATTAATAGGAGTAAAATGATAAGCTCACTATGTTAATCATTGTTATATTAATATATAGATGTGTTAATTCAAAAGTGAACAAGTAAATAGGGTCAGAGGGAGTATTAATTGTTAGGAAAAATCCTTTTCGCCAGAAATTTTTACTTATGTTATTTTACTTTGTTGAACTTGCCTTTTTAACATTAATACCTTTTAATTAAAAAATAAAAAAATATTAATTTATTTTAAAATTAAAAAAATTATTATACACTTTTTAAGTTTCTGGCCAAATTCTGGCCAAATTTTCTGATCATTTAGCATTACCCTAATTGTTAAAGATGAATGTTAGTGTACACCTCAATTTTTAAGCACTGACCCTTGGTCTTCCTTAGGTTTATTGGTAACTGATATTTTAAATACGAATATTAAGTAGAGAAAGAAAATATGTAATTAAGAGAATTAAGTTAATTGCACATTATATCTAATAAAATGAATTCTTAAATTGAGAGATGAAAAGTTGAGTAGTTGGATGTAAAGACTTTTTGAGACATTAAAAATAAAACAGATAATTAGATGAATTTTTGTTAAATGAGTATTATAGTTGAATAGTTAGTGGGTCACATCCATAATTAATAGTTACCACTTGGCCATGTATTGATTTAAGATGAGGGATTAAACGGGTATTGTATCATAACTGGAGGAAAAAAATATAAACGAGCAATGGTGGTGTGGGCAAAAGAGTTGCTCGTGAATCGTGTATTTCAGGTGAAAATTTTCAACCAAATTGTGTTATTGAATTTTTATTATAAAGATATTATTTTTCTTATGATTTAGTGGGATAGAATGGTGCGGAAGTGGTAGGGATAGATGTTAGTTAATTGGAATATAGTCGTAGGAGATAATTCTGTTTTCCTTTTTCGTGATTGGGACCTGCTGTTCATTGTTAATATTGGTAGTATAATTGTTGTAAGTAATGAGGTTCAGGGAAAACATTTGGGGGTCATATTGAGGTGCATTAATGGAGGTCAAAACCCTTTTGTTTCTGAGGGTCGCCACTAATTTTGTAACCAGTGGTTAAATTCAATTGTTATTAATTATTTGTCGTATGGTAAATCTAGTTTAAATATATTGAAATAGGTAATAAATTATTAGATGTATATTATATGATTAGTATGGAATTTGAGATATCTGGAGAGATTAAGACTTAACCCTAGGCTTGATATTTAAGAAAATGATTATAAATTTAGATGAGTATTTGGGGATATAGATAAACATGTAGCAATATGGATGTATACCTATTTGTGGCACGTGTTCGGCATTCAAGGTATGTTAAAACTTACAGAATTTGTTAGAGGATGTTTGCCTAATTCAAAGATTAAAAATGAAATAGGCAATGGGTAAGGGCGAAAGATGGGGATCTCGTACCAATGGTGTGATGGGCATTGGTACAAGTACCGGTGTTATAAAGGGAAAGTTTATTACTATAGTATGCGGATTGTAATCCGAGAATGCCAAAGCATATGGGCATTAGCTTATATATTATTGATTGATTTATTATGTATGATTGTGTTCTTATTTGAGCCCGTATATTTGTGATAGTTGAGGTAGTTATATATATATATGTTGATAATTGATCGATTGAGATGCATCATCATCCCTTTTCATTGATATCATACTACGCATATTCTTTGACATAAGATTGAGTAAAGTTGGGCACGTGGAGATCGTCCATGCTAGGGATGGTGAGATGTTAAGATTTTAATTTGGGCACGTGGAGATCATCTGTGCAAAAATTGTTTGATTTTATGATAGTGCGTTGAGATCGTCCTCATAGACACGTGGAGATCGTCCTTGTCGGAATATGGACCTCGCGAGTCATGAACTCTCGATGTATTTCCGAGGAGTATCATGTATATACGGTTGAGAGAGTACTTGACATTCCGAGGCATATCATTTCATGGTGTCACATTGCACTACATCTCATTGCATCATTTATTATTGTTGATTATTTGCTTAATTGGTGGTTGTACATTATGTGAAGTTAATTAACCTTCTTTTGATGAAACTCGACTGGTAAGCGTACTATAGACTTGTATGAGTAAAAGACTTATTTTTTTCTTCATTATTTAAACTCCTGTCACTACTTCTTCGTTGTCGGTCTATGAGATATACTAGGTATACGTGGTTTCGTACTCATGCTACACTTGTTGCACTCTTTTGGGGTGCAGATTAGATTCCGAGTACGAGCACATCTCGTGGAGCTTTCTGAGTCTGAGCTTGAAGTATTTTGGAGTTGTGGTGAGCTGCTTGGCTGTTCCGTGGCCAATACACCTCCACCTTCTATTTATTCTGTTATTTTAATATTCAGATAGAATATCCCTTATGTTTGAATTTGTCTTTTAGTTTTAGACATTGCATCATATTTGGAGACTCTTGTACTTAGGACACTAATTCTTGGGTGGTATTCTAGTTTTCCACATGTCGTATTTATTAAGAACTTAGTGTAGGAGATTTTTACTCGTTGTTTACCTTTCTACCTTAATAGTTAGTTAAGATTGGTAAAATATGTTGGGTTGGCTTACCTATTGGTTGGGAACATAGGTGCCATCACGACTTGTGAAATTGGGTCGTGACATCTTTACACTCATGATAAGTTGTGAAATTATTTTTAAATCCTTTATGAAAGAGAGAGAACTAACTCTTAAAATGACCTAACGGGTCATTACACTATTGGCCTTGTTATCTTCTTGAGAAACACAATGTACATTTACTATTCTTGTTTATTATGGAATTATTGAATCAAATTCGTGTGGAAGTGTCTGGTTTATCACATGGCATTGGCAGTTTTAGCCTACAATCTATTCTGATAAAAAAGTAATATATTTTTAGTTATTTTACTTTTCAGCAGATATATATATATATATATATATATATATATATATATATATATATATATATATATATATATATATATATATAATTATTTGACATAGACCAGTTATATGGTACATATTTCTCCACGTCTTTTCCCATATTTCAAATATTAGAATAATGTATCCACAATGTTACAAGGTTCACTTATAACTCTTGCACCTATCACTAACTAAATGTGCCAACAATATCAATTCAAGTCTTTACACTCATGATAAGTTGTGAAATTATTTTTAAATCTCGAGTATAGAATCATCAATATTACAATCAGGATCCAGTCTAAACTGGTACAAGAGTTACTAAGAGAGTACAAAATAAAGAAAATAGCCACAGCTCCCACCATAAGAAAAAGTGGAGTAAAAGCTGCCGAAGATTTCGTGAGTAACAATGGATTAATAGTCCAAAATATCATTACGTGAGTGACAATTGATAGCTAATTGTGAAGAACAATGGGAGAACAATGGGTAGTATAATTACTTACATTATGATCATAAATTGATAACAGGCTAGAAATAAAGATTAATTAATATAATATTATATTATAACACATTAACTCTTGGCAAGGATGGATTATATATGACCAATAAAGATTATTCTAAGGTTGGAAAATAAATCTAGAATCAATTGTCTTATAATTGTAACTAGTTGCGCTTTGTGCGGTCATAAAATTTAATTGTAATATGTTGGTGGTAATGGTGTTCTTGCATTGCACTTTCTCATCTGATCAATAATGATTAAGAACCTCAATACATCCCTTAAATATAAAATATTACTCTCTATTCACTTTTATTTATCACCGTTTGACTTGGCATATCCATTAAGAAAATAATTATTGATATAAATATTTTACCACACTATCCCTATTAAATGATGTTTAGTATTAAGTCTTGAAAATGATTTGGAGAAAGAGTGTGTAATGTAGTGGGTAAAACATTTTAAAAATATGATTGTCTTTTCTTGATATGTCAAAAGTGACAAGTAAAAACAAAAATCTATTTTAGGAATAAGTGACAAGTAAAAGTGATCGGAGGGAGTATTTGACCGACCTTTAATCTTCTATAGAATCGTTACTTTGCTACTCCCTCTGTCCCTAATTACTTGTCCAACTTTCCTCTTTTTTATTTGTCCATTTTGACAAATCAAGAAAAAACAACTTTTTTACCTATTATATTCTCAGTTAATTACTTTTGAAAAAGGTAGAACCTCTTGAAAATCTTAAATTTTTAATTCATCTACTTCATAATTAATAGGAGTAAAATGATAAGCTCACTATGTTAATCATTGTTATATTAATATGTAGATGTATTAATTCAAAAGTGAACAAGTAAATAGGGTCAGAGGGAGTATTAATTGTTAGGAAAAATCCTTTTCGCCAGAAATTTTTACTTACGTTATTTTACTTTGTTGAACTTTCCTTTTTAACATTAATACCTTTTAATTAAAAAATGAAAAAAAAAATTAATTTATTTTAAATTTAAAAAAATTATTATATACTTTTTAAGTTTCTGGCCAAATTCTGGCCAAATTTTCTGGTCATTTAGCATTACCCTAATTGTTAAAGATGAATGTTAGTGTACACCTCAATTTTTAAGCACTGACCCTTGGTCTTCCTTAGGTTTATTAGTAACTAATATTTTAAATACGAATATTAAGTAGAGAAAGAAAATATGTAATTAAGAGAATTAAGTTAGTTGCACATTATATCTAATAAAATGAATTCTTAAATTGAAAGGTGAAAAGTTGAGTAGTTGGATGTAAAGACTTTTTGAGACATTAAAAATAAAACAGATAATTAGATGAAGAAAAAAGGGCCCAAAAAATAGAAAAAAATATATATAATTAAAGGTCATAGAGTGGTAGTGTCACATCACATTCTCTATGTTTATCCTTTATATAATAAATAATTAAATAAAGGAAAAAAGGGTCAAAAAGGAGAAAAAAAATATGAATGGAGGTCATAGAGAGGTGTCACACTATCTTCTCTATGTTCATTATATATATATATATATATATATATATATATATATATATATATATTCGGACCCAATATATATTATTTTATTTATTTTAATTTATGTGACACAGATAAATTAGGAAAGTTAACAAAAAATTTCCATAGTTTTTCATAATTATTTATATAATATTTCTAGTGTTTTTCAAATAATATCTATGGTCTTGCAACCTTGAACACCGAACCATGAACCCTTAACCCTGAATTCTAAACCCTAAACCCTAAACCCTAATACTTTGTTTTTGGGATGAAAGGTTTCAGTAGCAAGGAAAGAGTATTGAAAGAATACAAAATACTACTCCCTCTGTTCATTTTTAATCTTCATGGTTTTCTTTTTTAAGTGAAACTATAAGAATTTTAATTAATATTTTACGACGTATTTTTTTATCATATTAATATGCAAAAAATTACAATTTATATTACTTTTCGTATAATTTTTTTATATCTAAATTTAAAATTTAAAATATCAAATTAATATAATCTAATGTAACTATGAAAATTAGTTAAGTTGACTTTCAAAAAGCGTAATATCACAATTAAAAATGAACGGAGGGAGTAGTATCAAAGTAAGATTTCACATGTTTCAACTAAATATTCTACGTCAAACAATAGTAAAAAGTACTAATGTGATTAGACCACGTGCCATTAAGCCCCTTTTTTTCTACATTTTATACACTCAAAGTTGGACATATTTACTAAAAGGTACATATACTGATGGTGAAATAAATTTTAAAAGGGAAAAATGACAAATATACCCCCGAATTATCATAATTGGTGCGTCTATACCCTTTGTTATACTTTCGGGTTGTGTATACCCTTACTGTCAATATTTTGGAACGTATATACCCTTAAAATAAACGGAGGGACACGTGTCATTATCTTAATGGCCCAACCAATCTTTGGATAGACCATTAAAATCATGACACGTGTCCCTCCGTTTATTTAAAGGGTATATACGTTCCAAAATATTGACGGTAACGATATACACAACCCGAAAGTATAACGAAGGGTATAGACGCACCATTTATAATAATTCGGGGGTATATTTGTCCTTTTTCTCATTTTAAAATGAAGGACAATGAATCCTAAAATAGTGGATACATTTGCAATAATGGAAAGACACAAGGTTTACAGTCAATTCAAACAATAGTCCAAGTTGTCCTTAATGATGTACAACACTAAAGAACATGAATTTTTTTGAACTGCCATAATTGCCCTTATGATCGGCAAGCATGTTGACCATGAGGTGTGTGCTTATTGGCACTTGTATATATACCAGACATGTATTTGTCTCAATTAATATAGCATGAATGAAATTAGGAGAGTCAACTAAAATTGTGCATGATTTTTTAATTGTTAATTATTGTGATTCACGATAACTTAAACATAGTTTTTAAATAATATATTTTATTTTCTGTTTCTTAATTTATTAAAATATCTGAAGTTATTCAATATTATAATTGATAGTATATTTTACGTAATTTTTAAATAATATATGTTATCTATTTATCCCAATTTATGTGACATAGGTGAAATTTCTAGAATTAACTAAATTTGTAATAAATATTTTAAGTTATTAATTATTGTGATTTATAGTACTATTTTTAATAATTTTTAAATACCTAATAAAATATAAATAGAGGAATATGAAGCAGAAGGGTAAATCTGTCAATTGACCGACTAACCCTAAGCTTCTCTATTACTCCTATCTCTTATAATATAATATAGATTAAAGAAATACAACACTTAATTGCCTAAAATGGCCCTATAATCCGAAGCAACTTAAGTTAGTGGCCTGGGAATTATTCACAAAGTTATCTTTAAGTACTGTTGATAAAATAATTTTAAGTTTTTATAAAATAAATTATATGTGTATAATAAATTATCTCATTATGTGTAAAGTAAACACAAATATTATTAACATTGAAAACTTAAGCGATATTGATATATGTTTGTATGACAGTAAGATAAATTGGTGTTGGTCTCTTAAAACATCCATTGTAATAGAAATGATCTTTAACGACAATTAATTAACAAGAATAACTTAATTTTCGTTAAATATGCATTTTTAGTGGCAACTAGAATAACCTTCTTAGTAAATGTCATTAAAATTTACAGTTGTATCAAATTTAAAGACGATTAACTAATGCCGATAAAAACTTTAAAAAATTTAATAGGTGCTTCATAAGAATAATTTAGATGACTAATGGAAAGTGCATTCCTAAATGTAACTCAAGTATTAAATGAGAATGATTAGAAGGAAGAAATTGTTAAGAAAAGCCATCAGCCCCACAGCAGGCACATTCCCATATAAGATGACATCATAGACTTTTTGGGGCATTTTTAAGGTCTTAAAGTTGGATATATTTACCTAAATGTATGAGAACAAATCATGAAATAAACTGAAAAGTCATAGCCAAAAAATACTCTAGTAATACCATGAAGCACAAAGTGAAAATAAATATTTAATAATGGTCTTTTTGTCCAAATAATATGCACATTCAACTTCAGTAGCACCAAGTACAACCACCATCTGCACGAAATACCATCTAAACAACCAAACTATCCTCAAACTTAATTGTAATTCTTCTCAATACACATGTCGACGGTGTCCTGACTGCTTATACCCAAGTGTCACTTACATAATAGGAGAATATATATATATATATATATATATAGTGTAGTCGTTCATTAAATAACTAATGTGTGATATAATCTAACGATTTTAAATGATATAATTTATCCAAATGTTGACACAACACAACACAATATTCCGTCCGTCCACTATTGTTTGTCAAGTATACTAAAAATAGATGTCCAAAATTAATTGTCAATTTAAACAATCAAGAAACAATTAGTCATTTTTTCCAATTTTGCCCTTAATAATTACATAACTACTAATTTCAAAAAGTAGTCATTTTAAAGTTACAAGACTACTTTAATATGAAAAAAAATTGTTTTTACAGTTTTCAAAAAGTACAAATCATTTTAATAATGATTGATAGTAGGGTTATATTAGTCAAATTGCACATTACATTAAATTTTTCTTAAGGATTGTGCATGATCTTACCATGACAAACAATAGTGGACGGAGGGAGTATAATACAATACAATACATTATTAAACCATTTACAATGACCATCCAAATATAGGTTCAAACAACCCCTTATATATTTGTATTCATCAAAATGATACAATACAACACAATACACCACAATACAATATAACACAAATATACTACAATACAATACGCGATGAAATCATATGCAGCAAACCATCCAAACATGCATAAAATTAAAATATTCAACAACTCTTAGAATTTATTGTATTTGTCAAAACAAGACAAAAATAAATTGTCATAACATCTAAATTTTTAAACACCACAATATTTCTTGAGATTCGGTCCAGTTTTAGCACATAATATAATATATTTAGAAAACTCAGACACGTTAAAAGGCTTAAAGAGTAAAGGGTGTTCTTCATCCACCAATTCTTTTGGGACCTTCACAGTATAATCTGGTTTTGGTATTGAAAATAATTGAATAGAGTATCTATCACTCTCCATATGTGCCCTGTGGGGAGCAGATTGCAATCTACCATTTGTCCATGCCTATATAAATTCCAAAAAAGGAGACATGCATTAATTCAAGATTTATTTTTATTTTTTGAAAAATTAAAAAACATACTTACCCTTTGGTGGGTTCAATACCTTGTAAGAATTAAAATTAGTTGAGACTGAATAATTTTAAAAATAAATAAAACACTTACCATGAGGACATCTCCTGCTTAAACAAAATAGGAATTTGGTGAAGTATTGAGCTCAATCCATTCTCCATTTTTGTTGAGCACTTGCAATCCAATTTGTTCTTGTTTAATTATGGATAAGTAGGTACTATCTGTGTGGGAAGGTAATTCTGGTATATCCCCATCTTTACTTTTATTTGCCTTATAATTTGTAAATCTTGAAAAAAATATATTGGAATCCAAGAATTCATCAATGTAATGTTTTAGCCCAAGAGTCTCAAAAATCATCCTTCTCAACATTTCATCCAATTCCATAAGTGGCTTGTAGAAGGACTTTGCCTCATTGATGCCAATTTAAACATACAAAATTTGTAGAAATTGTGATTGTGATACTACTCAGCATCGAATATATGAATCTTCATTAAAGGTGATATATGTTGTTCCATTTGAGCTCATATACTAGTCCAATACTATACAAAATAAAAAAAAAAATTTAGAAAATACAAATTGTAACTCATTTTATTTTCTAATGATAGATAAATCTGTTGTAAGACCAAAATTCTCCTAACCAGGGGGGGGGGGGTTGTGGTAGGCAAGGCAAGTCTAGAGTTCTAGCTACATATTCGATAAATTGATAGTACCTACATAGACATTTTTTAATTTCTTTCTACATATTCAGCAAATTCATTACATATTAACTGATAGTGCCTACATAAATTGGTTGTTGTGGTGAGCAAAGTAGAACTAAAATTTTAACTACAAATTTAGTAAAATTCAATACATTGATCAAAATTATGTAAGAAATATACTTAATTTGTATAAATAATTTATGTAGAACTCCATAAGCTATCTTTTACCTTTAGTGGTGGAATGAATAGAATCTCTATAGCCTTAAGTCTTAACCAAAGGATTCCAATTCTTGCCCCAAGAATAAAAACAATTTTGGTGGGGAAAGTTACTCCCATTAATGAGTCTTACACATTGTGATTCCTTATTAATTAGTCGGAGCGCAAAAATAGATATCGAAAAATGGATGATAAAAAAAGCTTCCATGCAAATATAGACATACTAAAATGACTAGAACTTAATTCTAGCTAAATCCTAGCGCCTACGTGCATAAATCTTATTATTTGATCTTTAATTAATGAAAATGAATTTTATCGTACCAAACATAATATAATTAAAAGAAACGAGGCATACCAAAAGTTAGGATTTCCATCCGACCAAAAGGTATTGGCAAAACTTTCAACACTATTTGGAAGGACCAAATCAGCAGATCTTACATTACCATAAATTGGTATAGTTGGAAATTGCCCTTCATAGATATGATGGGGTTTCTCTCTATATTCTATCAATTTGGATATTGGTAATTCAAATGCTTCTTTTAAATTACCAAACATGGCCTCTCTAATTTCATTTGGAACTTTATCATAAATTGCTTCAAAACAACCAAATTCTTTTAAGGCTTCAAAAACTTGTTCTTTTGTGGATTCCCATTGTGGAGTGTTTGGTTTTAGCTC
This sequence comes from Solanum bulbocastanum, assembly GCA_037074985.1. Taxonomy (NCBI): domain Eukaryota; kingdom Viridiplantae; phylum Streptophyta; class Magnoliopsida; order Solanales; family Solanaceae; genus Solanum; species Solanum bulbocastanum. Next base: position 36,283,873 of record CM073601.1, read on the forward strand.
TAGATTGCAAAAATCTATGATGGGAATTTTAATTTTGCTAGATGCCATTGATAACTAAATTTTAAAGAGAGGAAATTGAAAGAAACAAAGAAGGAGAAAGACTTTATAATGTGAAAATTAAAGAGGGGATATAAGTAGTATATATAGAGACGAATGAATTAACCTTGGTTTGAAAATTTATTGTTATATTCCTCCCAATTTATTTTTGCCTTGACGTAAATTCTAGATTCTACACATTAATCGTATAAAGTTATAATTTATTAATAATCATACTTTATAGAGTGGCTAATTAATAAATATACGACTAGTGTAAGAACATTATGCTATTGCGATCTATTATTATATGAATATCAAATTTTTGGGAATAAGTTTGTTGGATTATTTGCTAGTTTTGGCTTTGACCAAAATCTTATCTTCAATGATAAAATCTTGGATTTATAATATAGTTATAATTAACTATAATATTCATCCTTTATAATAGTAATATTTTACTATTATGGTAGGAGAAATTAGGATTTGAAAAATCTGGGTGCACCAATATTATCTTAATTTAAGCATTTAAGAAATTTAATGTCATATTTGATTAGTTACTGATAGCTATTGAATGGTTATCAGTTCGAATCCCCTATTTATCATTTAAATATTATAAACAAGTCCTTGCAATAAAAAGAGTGAGAATGGATTGTTGGCTGGGATTTACCCTAGGTCACAGGGATAGTGTCCCTTACTTCTACTAGCAGTTCTATGTCTTCTAAAGGTGCACTCTCTCTCTCTCTCTCTTTATATATATATATATATATGCACATTTCAACAAATATATAAAAAGTAGAAATTATAAAATATATATATATATAGTTGTTTGACATAGAGCAGTTACATGCTACATATTTGTCCATTTCTTTTTCCATATTTCAAAAATTAGAATAATGTATCCACAATCTTACAGGGTTCACTTATAACTCATGCACCAACCACCAACTAAATGTGCCATCAATATCAATTCAAGTCTTTACACTCATGATCAGTTGTGAAATTATTTTTAAATCTTTCATGAAAGAGAGAGGACTAACTCTTAAAATGACCTAACGGGTCGTTACACTATTGGCCTTGTTATCTTCTTGAGAAACACAATGTACATTTACGATTCTTGTTTATTATGGAGTTATTGAATCAAATTCGTGTGGAAGTCACTGGTTTATCACATGGCATTGATTTTGGCCTCCAATCTATTTTGATAAAAAGATTAATATATTTTCATTTATTTAACTTGTCAACATATATATATATATATATATATATATGTATAAAATCGTTTGACATAGACCAGTTACATAGTACGTATTTGTCCACATCTTTTTCCATATTTCAAAAATTAGAATATTGTATCCACAATCTTACAGGGTTGACTTATAACTCTAGCACCTACCACCAACTAAATGTGCCATCAATATCAATTCAAATCTTTACACTCATGATAAGTAGTGATATTATTTTTAAATCATTTATGAAAGAGAGACAAATAACTCTTAAAATGACCTAACGGGTCATTACACTATTGTCCATGTTATCTTCTTGAGAAATACAATGTACATTTACTATTCTTGTTTATTATGGAATTATAGAATCAAATTTGTGTGGAAGCATTTGTTTATCACATGGCATTGACAGTTTTGGCCTCCAATCTATTCTAATAAAACATTAATATATGTTTATTTATTTTACTTGTCAACATATATATATAAACTAGAAATTATATAATATATATATAATTGTTTAACATAGACAAGTTACACGGTACGTGTTTGTCCACGCCTTTTACCATATTAAAAATTTAGAGTAATGTATCCAGAATCTTACAGGGTTGACTTATAACTCTTGCACCTACCACCAACTAAATGTGCCATCAATATCAATTCAAATCTTTACACGCATGATAAGTTGTGAAATTATTTTTAAATTATTTCAATGATAAAAATTTAATATATTTTTATTTATTTTACTTGTCAACATTTATATATATATATATATATATATATATATATATATATATATATATATATAATTGTTTGACATAGACCAGTTACATGTCATGTATTTGTCCACGTCTTTCCCCATATTTCAAAAATTAGAAAAATATATCCACAATCTTACAGAGTTCACTTATAACTCTAGCACCTACTACCAACAAAATGTGCCATTAGTATCAATTCAAGTCTTCACCCGTATGATAAGTTGTGAAATTATTTTTAAATCCTTTATGAAAGAGAGAGGACTAACTCTTAAAATGACCTAACGGGTCATTACACTATTGACCTTGTTATCTTCTTGAGAAACACAATGTACATTTACTATTTTTATTTATTATGGAGTTATTGAATCAAATTCGTGTGGAAGTCTCTGGTTTATCACATGGCATTGACTGTTTTGGCCTCCAATTTATTATGATAAAAAGTTAATATATTTTTATTTATTTTACTTGTCATCATATATATATATATATTATAAAAAAAAGTAGAATTTATTTAATATATATATATATATATATATATATATATATATATATATATATATATATATATATATATATAATTGTTTGACATACACCACTTACATGGTACATGTTTGTCCACGTCTTTCGCCATATTAAAGATTTAGAGTAATGTATCTATAATCTAACAGGATTGACTTATAACTCTAGCACCTACCACCAACTAAATGTTCCATCAATATCAATTAAAATCTTTACATTCATGATAAGTTGTGAAATTATTTTAAAATCATTCATGAAAGAGAGAGAAATAACTCTCAAAATGACCTAACGGGTCATTACACTATTGGCCTTGTTATCTTCCTGAGAAACACAATATACATTTAATATTCTTTTATATTATGGAGTTATTGAATGAAATTCGTGTGGGAGTCTCTGGTTTATCACATGGCATTGAAAATTTTCGCCTCTAATCTATTTTGATAAAAAATTAATATATTTTTATTTATTTTACTTGTCCACATACACACACACACACACACACACACACACACACACACATATATATATATATGTATAAAATTGTTTGACATAGACTAGTTACATGGTTTGTCCACGTCTTTTTCGATATTTCAAAAAGCAGAATAATGTATCCACTATCTTACAGGGTTGACTTATAACTCTTGCACCTACCACCAACTAAATGTGCCAACAACGTCTATTCAAGTCTTTACACTCATCTTAAGTTGTGAAATTAATTTTAAATCATTTATGAAAGAGAGAGTACTAACTCTTAAAATGACCTAACGGGTCATTACACTATTGGCCGTGTTATATTCTTGAGAAACACAATGTACATTTACTATTCTTGTTTATTATGGAGTTATTGAATCAAATTCGTGTGGAAGTCTCTGGTTTATCATATGACATTGACAGTTTTGGGCTCCAACTTATTCTGATAAAAAGTTAATATATTTTTATTTATTTTACTTGTCATCACATATATATTATATAAAAAGTAGAAATTATATAATATATATATATATATATATATATATATATATAATTGTTTGACATAGACCAGTTACATGGAACGTGTTTGCCCACGTCTTTTGCCATATTAAAAATTTAGAGTAATGTATCCAGAATCTTATAGGGTTGACTTATAACTCTTGCACCTACCACCAACTAAACGTTCCTTCAATATCAATTCAAATCATTACACTCATGATATGTTGTGAAAATATTTTTAAATTATTTCAATGATAGAAAATTAATATATTTTTATTTATTTGACTTGTCAACATATATATATATATATATATATATATATATATATATATATATATATATATATATATATATATATATAATTGTTTGGCATAGACCAGTTACATGGTACGTGTTTGTCCACGTCTTTTGCCATATTAAAAATATAGAGTAATGTATCAAAAATCTTGTAAGGTTGACTTATAACTCTTGCACCTACCACCAACTAAATGTGCCATCAATATCAATTCAAATCATTACACTCATGATAAGTTGTGAAATTATTTTTAAATTATTTCAATGATAAAAAGTTAATATATTTTTATTTATTTTACTTGTCAACATGTGTGTGTGTGTATATATATATATATATTATAAAAATTAGAAATTATATAATATATATATATATATATATATATATATATATAATTGTTTGACATAGACTAGTTACATGGCACGTATTTTTCCATGTCTTTCCCCATATTTCAAAAATTAGAATAATGTATCCACAAACTTACAGGGTTAACTTATAACTCTAGCACCTACCACCAACTAAATGTGCCATCAAGATCAATTCAAGTCTTCACACTTATGATAAGTTGTGAAATTATTTTTAAATCCTTTATGAAAGAGAGAGGACTAACTCTTAAAATGACTGTACGGGTCATTATACTATTGTCCTTGTTATCTACTTGAGAAACACAATATACATTTACTATTCTTTTTTATTATGGAGTTATTGAATTATATTCGTGTGGAAGTCTTTCGTTTATCACATGGTGCCTCCAATCTATTATGATAAAAATTAATATATTTTTATTTATTTTACTTATATATATATATATATATATATATATATATATATATATATATATATATATATATATATATATATATATATATAATTGTTTGATACAGGCCAGTTACTTGGTTTGTCCACGTCTCTTTCTATATTTCAAAAATCAGAATAATGTATCCACTATCTTATAGGGTTGACTTACAACTGTTGCACCTACCACCAACTAAATGTGCCATCATTTTGAATTCAAGTCTTTACACTCATCATAAGTTGTGAAATTATTTCTAAATCATTTATGGAAGAGAGAGTACTAAATCTTAAAATGACCTAATGGGTCATTACACTATTGGCCTTGTTATCTTCTTGAGAATCACAATGTACATTTACTATTCTTGTTTAGTATGGACTTACTGAATCAAATTCGTGTGGAAGTCTCTGGTTCATCACATGGCATTGACAATTTTGGCCTCCAATCTATTATGATAAAAAGTTAATATATTTTTATTTATTTTACTTGTCATCATATATGTATATATATATATATATATATATAAATGTTTGACATAGACCAGTTATATGGTACGTGTTTGTCCACGTCGTTTTCCATATTTCGAAAATTAGAATAATGTATCCACAATCTTATAGGGTTGACTTATAACTCTTGCACCTCCCACCAACTAAATGTGCCATCAATATCAATTAAAATCTTTACACTCATGATAAGTTGTGAAATAATTTTTAAATCCTATATGAATGAGAGAGAACTAACTCTTAAAATGACCTAATAGATCATTACACTATTGGCCTTGTTATCTTCTTGAGAAACACAATGGTCATTTACTATTTTTGTTTATTATGGAGTTATTGAAATAAATTCGTGTGGAAGTCTCTGATTTATCACATGGAATTGACAATTTTGACCTCCAATCTATTTTGATAAAAAAAATTCATATATTTTTATTTATTTTACCTGTCAACACACACACAACCAACACACTAGAAATAATATATATATGTATATATATATGTATGTATGTATATAATTGTTTGACATAGACCAGTTACATCTACGTACTTGTCCACGTCTTTTCCCAAATTTCAAAAATTAGAATAATGTATCCACAATCTTATAGGGTTCACTTATAACTTTTGCACCTATCACAATCTAAATGTGCCATCAATTTCAATTCAAGTCTTTTCTAACGATCCGCTAGGTCATTTGGAGAACTAGGACTATTTTGACTTTATTCGGAAAATTTAAAGGAGTATTTTATACAATTCGGTAACTATGAGTATCTATTTGATGAATTTTAGTTAAATGAGTATTATAGTTGAACAGTTAGTGGGTCACATCCATAATTAATAGTTACCACTTGGCCATGTATTGATTTAAGTTGAGTGATTAAATGGGTATTGTATCATAACTGGAGGAAAAAAATATAAACGAGCACTAACGGCGTGGGCAAAAGAGTTGCTCGTGAATCGTGTATTTCAGGTGAAAATTTTAAACCAAATTTTGTTATTGAATTTTTATAATAAAGATATTATTTTTCTTAAGATTTAGTGGGATAGTATGGTGCAAAAGTGGTAGGGATAAATGTTAGTTATTTGGAATATAGTGGTAGGAGATAATTCTATTTATCTTCTTCATGATTGGGACCTGTTGTTCATTGTTAATAGTGGTAGCATAATTGTTGTAATTAATGAGGTTCAGGGAAAACATTTGGTGGTCATATTGAGGTGCATTAATGGAGGGCAAAACCCTTTTGTTTTTGAGGGTCACCACTGGTTTTATAACCAGTGGTTAAATTCAATTGTTATTAATTATTTGTCGTATGGTAAATCTAGTTTAAATATATTGAGATAGGTAATAAGTTATTAGATGTATATTATATGATTAGTATGGAATTTGAGATATCTGGAGAGATTCAAACTTAACCCTAGGCTTGAGATTTAAGAAAATAATTATAAATTTAGATGAGTATTTGGAGATATAGATAAGCATATAGCAATATGGATGTATACCGATTCATTCACTTACAAAATATTGTATAATTGGTAGATTGGGAATGTTCTGAAGCTTTGCAAAGAGGGAAGGACAAATCTTGAGGGTTCGTGGCACGTGTTCGGCATTCAAAGTATGTTAAGACTTACACACTTCATTAGAGGATGTTTTCCTAATTAAAAGATTAAAAATGAATGAAATAGACAATGGGTAAGGGCGAAAGATGGGGGTCTCGTACCAATGGTGTGACAGGCATTGATACGAGTACCAGTGTTATAAAGGGAAAGTTTATTACTATAGTATGCAGATTGTACTCCGAGAATGCCAAAGCATATGGGCGTTAGCTTATATATTATTGACTGATTTATTATGTACGATTGTATTCTTATTTGAGCCCGTATATTTGTGATCGTTCAGGTGGTTATATATATATATATATATGCTGATAATTGATCGATTGAGATGCATCGTCATCCCTTTTCATTGATATCATACTATGCATATTCATTGACATGAGATTGAGTAAAGTTGGGCACGTGGAGTTCGTCCGTGCTAGGGATGGTGAGATGTTAAGATTTTAATTTGGGCACATGGAGATCGTCCCTGCGAAAATTGTTTGATTTTATGACAGTGCGTTGAGATCGTCTGCACAGACACGTGGAAATCGTCCGTATTGGTATATGGACCTCGCGAGTCCCCTATGGGTCATGAACTCTCGATGTATTTCCGAGGAGAATCATGTATATACGGTTGACAGAGTACTTGACATTCTGAGGCATATCACTTCATGGTGTCACATTGCACTGCATCTCATTCCATCATTTATTATTGTTGATTACGTGCTTTATTGGTGGTTGCACATTATGTGAAGTTGATTAACCTTGTTTTGATGAAACTCAACTGGTAAGCGTACTATAGACTTGTATAAGTAAAAGACTTATTTTTTTTCTTCATTGTTTAAACTCCTGTCACTACTTCTTCGTTGTCGGTCAATGAGATATACTGGGTACACGTGGTTTGGTACTTATATTACATTTGTTGCACTCTTTTGTGGTGCAGATTAGATTTTGAGTACGAGCACATCTCGTGGAGCTTTCTAAGTCTTAGCTTGAAGTATTTTGGAGTTGTGGTGAGCTACTTGGCTGTTCCATGGACCACACCACCCTCTACCTTCTATTTATTCTGTTATTTTAGTATTCAGACAGAATATCCCTAATGTTTGAATTTGTCATTTGGTTTCAAACATTGCATCATATTTGGAAACTCTTGTACTTATAACACTAATTCTTGGGTGGTATTCTGGTTTTCCGCATGTCATATTTATTAAGAACTTAGTGTTGGAGATTTTTACTCCTTGTTTACCTTTCTACTTTTTCGGGTATGCCAGAGGCTGAGGCTTTAGATGTTGTTATCACAGTTATTATTCCAATTTGTCATCGACCAACTCTGTATTATTTGATCCAGGCTTTACTTATTCTTATGTGTCCATATATTTTGCTTCGAGTCTGGGTATATTATGTGAGTCTCTTAATTTTCCAGTACATGTTTCCACTCCTGTTGGGGATTCTGTAGTGGTAGATTGGGTGTATCGATTTTGTATAGTTACCTTGATGGGATATGACACTCATGCAGATTTAAAGGTCCTAGATATGGTAGATTTTGACGTGATACTTGGTATGGATTGGTTATCTCCTTATCATGCAATTTTAAATTGTCATGCCAAGACAGTTACATTAGCTAGGCCTGGAATTCCTATAGTAGAACGGAGAGGTTCTCTTAGTCACCCTCCAAAAGGGGTGATATTATTTCTTAAGGCTCGTCACTTGGTAGAGAGAGGGTGTTTGGCTTACTTGGCGCACATTCGAGATACTAGTGTTGAGACTCCTATGCTTGAGTCTATTCCGGTGGTAAGTGAATTTTCGGAGGTATTTCCGACAGACTTACCAGGTCTTCCACCTGATCGTGATATTGATTTTTGTATTGACATAGAGCTAGGCACTCAACCTATTTCCATTCCTCCTTATCGTATGGCACCGGCTGAATTTAAAGAGTTGAAGAAGCAGTTGCAGAATTTATTGAGCAAGGGTTTTATTAGACCGAGTGTATCTCCTTGGGGTGCTCCAGTGCTATTTGTGAAGAAGAAAGATGGATCTATGCATATGTGTATTGACTATGACATTTGAACAAGGTAACCATCAAGAATAAGTACCCGATACCTCGTATTGATGATTGATTTGATCAGCTGCAGGGTGCTTCTGTTTTCTCCAAGATTGACTTGAGATCTGGCTACCATTAGTTGAAGGTTAGGGTGGAGGATATCCCTAAGACAGCTTTTCAAACACGTTATGGCCATTACGAGTTTTTGGTGTTGTCTTTCGAATTGACTAATGCCCCAGCTGCTTTTATGGACTTGATGAACGGAGTGTTCAGACCGTACTTGGATTCCTTTGTTATTGTCTTCATAGATGATATATTGATATACTCTCGTACTAAGGAGGAACATGAGAATCATTTGAGGATTGTGCTTGGGATTCTGAAGGAGAAGAAACTTTATGCAAAATTTTCAAAGTGTGAGTTTTGGCTTAGTTCGGTAGCATTCTTGGGACATGTAGCATCCAAGGAAGGTATTATGGTGGATCCTAAAAAGATTGAGACAGTTCGAGATTGGGTCAGACCTGTTTCAGTTACCGAGATTCGGAGTTTCTTAGGCCTTGCAGGTTATTATCGACGGTTTGTAGAGGGGTTCTCATCCATTGCATTCCCATTAACTAGATTAACCCAAAAAGAAGTGGTTTTCCAGTAGTATGATGAATGTGAGGTGAGTTTTCAATAGCTCAAGACTTTATTGACTACCGCTCTAATTTTGACCCTACCCGTGGAGGGAGAGGGTTTTGTTGTATATTGTGATGCTTCTCGAATCGGTCTTGGTTACTTATTGATGGAGAAGGGAAAGGTGATAGCTTATGCTTCGAGGCAGTTGAAGGTTCACAGAAGAACTATCTTATTCATGAATTGGAGTTGGCGGCTGTTGTGTTTGCATTGTAAATTTGGAGGCATTATCTTTATGGTGTGCATTGTGAGGTGTTCACGGATCATTGTAGTCTCCAGTATATATTCAATAAGAGAGATCTAAATTTGAGGCAACAAAGATAGTTGGAGTTGCTCAAAGACTACGACATGACTATTCTTTATCATCAAGGCAAGGCAAATGTGGTAGCATATGCCTTGAGTCGAAAGGCGGTAAGTATGGGTAGTCTAGCCATGTTACAGGTTGGTAAGCGTCCTTTAGCTAGGGATCTCCAATCCTTGGACAATAGCTTTGTGAGGCTTGATATTTCAGAATCTTGTAAGGTTTTGGCTTATATGGAGGCTAGGTTATCCTTGTTGGAGCAGATTCGGACTCAACAATTTAATGATGGTGATTTATGTAAGATTCGAGACAAGGTGTCAAAAGGAGAAGCCAAAGATGCAATTCTTAATAGTGACGGAGTTTTAAGGATACAAGGTCGTATATATATTCCTCGGACAAGTGATTTGACTAGACTCATCATGGAAGAGGCACGTAGTTCCAGGTACTCTATTCATCCTGGGGCTACTAAGATGTATCATGACTTGAAGTAGCATTATTAGTGATGTCGTATGAAGAGGGACATAGTAAATTTTGTATCTCAGTGTTTGAATTGTCAGCAAGTGAAATATGAACACCAAAAGCCTAGAGGTGTGACCTAGAGGATACCCATACCTGAGTGGAAGTGGGAGCGTATGGACTTTGTGGTAGGGTTGCCACGTACCTTGGGTAAGTTCGATGCTATATGGGTCATCGTGGATTGACTGACTAAGTCTGCACACTTTGTACCAATTCTGACTATCTATAATTCAGAGAAGTCAGCCAAGATTTATATTCGAGAGATAGTTCGTTTGCATGGGGTTCCTATTTCTATTATTTCAGATTGGGGCACACAATTTACATCTCATTTATAGAGGTCTATGCAGAAAGAGTTGGGAACTCGAGTGGATCTTAGTACAACCTTTCACCCACAGACTGACGGTTAGTCTGAACGGACTATCCAGGTTCTTGAGGACATGTTGCGGGCATGTGTGATTGACTTTGGTGGTCACTGGGATCAATTCTTGCCACTAGCGGAGTTTGCTTACAATAATAGTTACCATTCGAGCATTAAGATGGGACCATTTGAGGCTTTTTATTGTAGGAGATGCCAGTCTCCAATTGGTTGGTTTGATGCATTTGAGGTTAGACCATGGGGTACAGATTTATTGAGGGAGTTCTTAGACAAGGTCAAGTTGATCCAATATAGACTTCTAATGGCTCAGAGTAGGCAAAAGATTTATGAAGATCGGAAGGCTCACGATTTGGAGTTTATGGTTGGAAAGAGGGTTCTATTGAAGGTTTCACCCATGAAGGGGGTGATGAGACTTGGAAGGAAGGGAAAGTTGAGCCCAAGGTATATTGGCCCTTTCGAGATTGTGGAGTGTATTGGTGAGGTGGAGTATCAATTGGCTTTGCCACCTGGTTTGTCTGGTGTTTATCCCGTATTTCATATTTCGATGTTGAAAAAGTATCATCAAGGTGATGCTCATGTGATTCAATAGGATTCAGTGTTACTTGATCAGAATTTGACTTTTGAGGAGGAGCCGATAACCATTTTGGATAGGCAAATTCAAAAGTTGAGGTCGAAAGAGATTGCTTCAGTAAAGTTTCAATGGAAACATTGTCCAGTGGAGGAGGCTATATGGGAGACCGAGTCCTACATGAGGAGTAAATATCCTCAGCTTTTTGAGCGTTCATGTGCATTTTATTCTTTTACCGTTCGAGGATGAACGTTTATTTAAGTGGTAGGTGATGTAACTATCCGCTAGGTCGTTTGGAGAACTAGGACTATTTTGACTTTTTTCGGAAAATTTAAAGGAGTATTTTAAACTATTTGGTAACTATGAGTATCTATTTGATGAATTTTTGTTAAATAAGTATCATAGTTGAATAGTTAGTGGGTTACATCCATAATTAATAGTTACCACTTGGCCATGTATTGATTTAAGTTGAGGGACTAAATGGGTATTGTATCATAACTGGAGGAAAAAAATATAAACGAGCATCAGCGGCGTGGACAAAAGAGTTTCTTGTGAATCGTGTATTTCAGGTGAAAATATTCAACCAAATTGTGTTATTGAATTTTTATAATAAAGATATTATTTTTCTTCAGATTTAGTGGGATAGTATGGTGTGAAGTGGTAGGGATAGATGTTAGTTAATTGGAATATAGTGGTAGGAGATAATTCTGTTTGTCTTTTTCGTGATTGGGACCTGTTGTTCATTGTTAATATTGGTAGTATAATTGTTGTAATTAACGAGGTTCAGGGAAAACATTTGGGTGTTTTATTGAGGTGCATTAATGGAGGGAGAAACCTTTTTGTTTCTGAGGGTCGCCACTGGTTTGTAACCAGTGGTTAAATTCAATTGTTATTAATTATCTGTCATATGGTAAATCTAGTTTAAATATATTGAGATAGGTAGTAAATTATTAGATGTAAATTATATGATTAGTATGGCATTTGAGATACCTGGAGAGATTAAGACTTAACCCTAGGCCTGAGATTTAAGAAAATGATTATAAATTTAGATGAGTATTTGGGGATATAGATAAACATATAGCCATATGGATGTATACCGATTCATTCACTTACAAAATATTGCATAATTGGTAGATTGGGAACATTCTAAATCTTTACCAAGATGGAAGGACAAATCTTGAGGGTTCGTGGCATGTGTTCGGCATTCAAGGTATGTTAAGACTTACATACTTCGTTAGAGGACGTTTTCCTAATGAAAAGATTAAAAATGGAATAGACAATGGATAAGGGTGAAAGATGGGTGTCTCGTACCAATGGTGTGATAGGCATTGGTACGAGTACCAGTGTTATAAAGGGAAAGTTTATTACTATAGTATGCGGATTGTAATTTGAGAATGTCAAAGCATATGGGCATTAGCTGATATATTATTGACTGATTTATTATGTGTGATTGTGTTCTTATTTGAACTCCATATATTTGTGATAGTTGAGGTGGTTATATATATATGATGATAATTGATCGATTGAGAGGCATCATCATCCTTTTTCATTGATATCATACTATGCATATGCATTGACATGAGATTGAGTAAAGTTGGGCACGTGGAGATCGTTCGTGCCGGGGATGGTGAGATGTTAATATTTTAACTTGGCAATATGGAGATCGTCCGTGCAAAAATTATTTGATTTTATGATAATGCGTTGAGATCGTCTGCACAGACACGTGGAGATCGTCCGTGTCGGTATATGGACCTCACGAGTCCCCCATGGTTCATGAACTCTCGATGTATTTTCGAGGAGAATCATGTATATACGGTTGAGAGAGTACTTGACATTCTGAGGCATATCATTTCATGGTGTCACATTGCACTGCATCTCATTGCATTAATTATTATTGTTGATTACGTGCTTTATTGGTGGTTGTACATTATGTGAAGTTGATTAACCTTATTTTGATGAAACTCGATTGGTAAGCATACTATAGACTTGTATAAGAAAAAGACTTATTTTTTTTCTTTATTATTTAAACTCCTGTCACTACTTCTTCATTGTCGGTCTATGAGATATACTGGGTACACGTGGTTTCATACTCATACTACACTTGTTGCTCTCTTTTGTGGTGCAGATTCGATTCCGAGTACGAGTACATCTCATGGAGCTTTCTAAGTCTGAGCTTGAAGTATTTTGGGGTTGTGGTGAGCTGCTTGGCTGTTCCGTGGCCAATACCCCTCTACCTTCTAATTATTTTGTTATTTTAATATTCAGATAGAATATCCCTTATGTTTGAATTTGTCGTTTAGTTTTAGACATTGCATCATATTTGGAGACTCTTGTACTTATGACACCAATTCTTGGGTGGTATTCTAGTTTTCCGCATGTCGTATTTATTAAGAACTTAGTGTAGGAGATTTTTACTCATTGTTTGCATTTCTACCTTATTAGTTAGTTAAGATTGGTAAAATATGTTGGGTTGGCTTAACTATTGGTTGGGAACATAGGTGCCATCACGACTTGTGAAATTGGGTCGTGACATCTTTACACTCATGATAAGTTGTGAAATTATTTTTAAATCCTTTATGAAAGAGAGAGAACTAACTCTTAAAATGACCTAACGGGTCATTACACTATTGACCTTGTTATCTTCTTGAGAAACACAATGTACATTTACTATTCTTGTTTATTTTGGAATTATTGAATCAAATTAGTGTAGAAGTCTCTGGTTTATCACATGGCATTGACAGTTTTGGCACCCAATCTATTCCGATAAAAAATTAATATATTTTTGTTTATTTTACTTGTCAACAGATATATATATATATATATTGTACATATTTGTCCACGTCTTTTCCCATATTTCAAAAATTGGAATAATGTATCCACAATCTTACAGGGTTCACTTATAACTTTTGCACCTACCACCAACTAAATGTGCCAACAATATCAATTCAAGCCTTTACACTCATGATAAGTTGTGAAATTTTTTTTATTTGTTAAAAAAAGTATATTTTTTATATTATAATTAAAAATAATTTAACTCTTTTATTTTAGTTTTGAATGATTAACTTATTTTGAATTATAAAAAAGTTCCAATAATTCACTTAATATAAACTAGAAGAAGTATATATTAGTTAGATTTCTAAACACAAATTTAAAATTTAAAATCAGAATTATGGAATTTGATAAAATGTGTCTAGAACATTGAAGGAAAATAATTTATTTATAAACTCAAAATTTCTTGAATCTTATTCCAAGTTCTCTATATTTTTCTATATGTCTTTCTTTTTTGTATACTTTTGTATGTTTAAAAATAACTAGGAAATAGTACGAGATAAATTAAACTTGGGCTAGAAACCTATTTTTATATGTTCTAGAAAAAACAAATCCTAACTGGACATTAATTAATAAATACCAAAAATAATAAATCTTAAACAACTTGGTTTTTATTCTAACTTTGAATTATTATTTTAACATACCTTCTAACACGTGTGAGTTGATTAAAAAAAGATGATCTTCTTCGAGAAACACAAGCTACATTTATTAGTATTACTTATTTTCAAGTTATTGATTCAAATAGAAAAGTCTCAATAATTTTTATAAAATTTTGAATAATTCATTTATTTGAAACTATAAAAAAGTTTCAAGAATTCACCTAATATAAACTAGAAGGAGTACATATTACATAGATTTCTGAACATAAATTTAGAATTCAAACCAACCAACCATTCACTTAATATAAACTTGAAAAAGTACATAGTAAATATATTTATGTACATAAATTCAGAATTTAAACCAAAATTATAGAATTTCAGAAAATGTGTTATAAAATATTATAGTGTGGATGTCCACTACACCAAGAAGTTACTTTCACCCATTATCTCCATTACTTTCCTCCATTATGAAGATAACCATAACCTCCATAACCTCCACCTTTATAACTATTATTCTTGTAACCTTTCACTTTCATAACCTCTCCCACTATATTCATATTTAGGATTAACCATTTGTATGCCACTATGTTGCACTATAAATAGAGGCATAGTGGTTAATATTGTATACACTTGAAGACTTGGAATAATAAGAAAAGCGCTCATCTCTTGTCTCCCTATTTAATTTCTATTGCTTTCATCTTCTATATTTCTTGTCTTATTTTGCTTTAGTTTTACAACACGTTATTAACACAAGTTGCTCATTCTCCGTCGAGAATCACTGGTAGACATTTCTTGATTTTTTATGAATTATCCTAGTAATTCTTTGGTTGCAAGGTATACTTCATATCCTATATATTATTTGTACTAACAAAGCTTGTTTTGTGGTTATTTTAAAATGGTTAGTAAATTATGATCATCTTCATAACAATATTAAGAGGGACTATTAAAATGTTTTAATTTATTTTAACTTAGTACTTTTATATGGTTCCAACATGTTGTTCTAATTAATTAGTTTTATTCATTTTTATTCAATTTTAAGTCAAATTCTTATTATATTTATGGTATTCAATATTTATTTTTTGGTAATGCATTTGGTTTATTAAGACATTGGTTGAGCGTAAGACAGTGAATTTAGGTTTTACCGCACCAAGTGGGTAAGACGTCAAGTTAAAGTCTCGGTGTACCATGATAATAAGAAGTTTTGTTCAAATCCCGTTGATTTATGACCAAAGGCATCTTTATTTGGGTAAGCATTGGGTTTAAGTCCTAATGCACTATAGTGATGATATGATGATGACTAACATAAAGTTTTATACTTTTGACTAAAAGTCATGAAATTTGATCAATTAATTTGCTTCATTCTCTTTTGTGAATGTGGTAGCAGTATGCTTGAAAAATGACAAGTGGTTGAATGTATGAATATGAGTGTGGTAAAATGTTAATGATCATCATTGTTGTAATTTCAAGGAAGAACATTATGGGTTCTTAAGATGGTCCTTCAAATGTGAAGGTAATTTTGTCTATTGAAGTGGTATGAAAGGTTATTGGGCTCATTATTTCTTAAGATGGTCCTTCAAATGTGAAGGTAATTTTGATCCATCAAAGTGGTATGAAAAGATATTGGGCACATTGTTGTTGATGCAACCCAATTTGAAAAGTTTTGTAAATCCTCCATCAAAATAAAGGAATACAAAGTGGTAGTCCATTTGGTACATTTGACCTCTTAAAGTGATGTTGATGTGAGTCACATAAATTTGATAATGCCAAAGCATGACAATGAGTTTCTTGTAAAATATTATGGAGCATGTACAAATGGTTATGGTTCATTTCTTGAAGAGAATGTGACTTGTGTTCGTATGGATAAGGACATGTTCATGTATGGTTGGATAAATGTCACATCTCACCTCTACGGGAGGTTTGAGATATTGATAAAAAAATATTTTGACATAAATGGTCATTTTGGTCATATACTTTGAGTACTACACAAATATTGTGGTATGTTTTATTATGAACCATTGGAGGACAAAAGAGAGAAATAATTCTTTTCTATATAGGTTGTGGTCATGACCAAAATAAATGTTATTGTGTGGCAACACAAATTTGTCATTGGTTGTCAAGAAATAAGTCTTGCAGTAATAATTTTAACCATGACAGTAATAATAATTTTCTCCTTGAAGGAAATGGTCAACATAAGAATGGTGTTGTGAAATTTGTGGCAGTACACAAAATTAATTGAAAGTTTCGAAAGGACTAATTTGTTACTATCCAGAAAATGAAATAGTTCATAATATTGAGGTTTTAGTAAGTCTCAAAAGAAACTTTTTAAGTTACGGAGGAATTGAAAAGAAAAATGTTATATTAAGACTGTAAATTATTGAAAGATTAAATATCTTCAAATTACTACAATCAAAGCGGGTTACGAATATTTACATAAAAGGTTACTCGTCTTTCTCTTGTTTGTTGTATAAAGATATGGGCATGATGAGAGAATCACATGCAAAAGTAAACTAGAAGTTTACTAGAATAAATATCAGTTGACATAACTGGTTGACCATTCTAGTTCAGATGTGATGCAAAAGAAATTGAGAATTCACGTGACTATATGCTTGAAGAAATAAAAGATTTGTCAAGAATTCTATTGTGTTACTTGTTCTCATGATAAAATGATAATTGTATCAACTAAGGTGCAGAGGTATCCCCTGAAATTATTTGGAACATATAGAAAGGTGAATATGGGCTCGTTCACCTGCCATGTGGACCGCTTACTATTATGATTTAATAGATGCATGCATCTATGGTATGTTCACATGTGCATTTGTATCAACTTACAAATTGGTTTTTGTAAGGTTGTTTGCTTGAATTATTAAATTAAGAGCACAATTCGAAACTATAAAATTATGCTGATAATGTTGATTGTTTATCAGAAATTGTATGCCTCCAATTATAGTTATACCTTTGATTATGAGAACAAATCTCTCAAATAAAATTTGGTATGAGATGAGTTTATTTAACATGTATGCATCAAGCCAACAAGGTTCTCCCATCACAATTGGTTCAGGGTCAGGAACCAAATAATTTCCATCTAAAAATTTAATGTGTGCACATATGATTTTATTGTTCCACTATGCATAAAGATGGATCCCCTAAAGAGGTTGGGGGTAAATGTTAGATTTCCTAACATTAGGGGGAGATATGTTTAGCAGCTAAAAATTATGTGTGGGGTGAATTATCTAGATCCTCATTAAAAAAAAAGTAAACTTGAAGTTCAAAAGATAATTCATTTGCAAAATGTTGCAAATAATTTGCTAAATGTATATTTTGACCCAATATTTTAATTAAGTTGTAAATGCTCTAATAAATAGTCCTTGAAGGACAGAGTCTATGGTACGCTAGAAGCGTGTTAGACTAATCAATTCCAAACGTAAATGTCATGCCTTGAGCCTACACCCTGGGCAGGACTTGCACTTGAAAATCATTACTGGCCCTAAGCAAACCCTTGACTTGGCTTACTTACTCAGCGGAAGACTTTAAGCATTAAGAAAAGAACTCAAATGCAAGATAACTCAACTGTCTCAAACTTAACTCATAATGTTTTAGAAATAAACATTTAACTTAGCCAAAGTGGCAACTCAATTTTGAACATAAGCCAATAACAAAGTAAAGAACTAACTAATTGTCTCTGTGAAGTCTCTAAACAACTGAGATGAATGTCGAGATAGGCCCACGTCATCCTAAAGAACTAATAATAAAACTGAAATCAGTAAAAGGAGTCCTTGGGAATGTAAGGAGGCTCACCAACTAACTTTGGAGTGCTCACTGAACCAACGATGAACTGGATGCTGATCCTAGTTACCTATGTCAGCATCATAATAAGATGTAGGTCAACTGGCAGTTGTACATTGAATGTATGAGTATGCGAGTTGGAATGCTAAATATAACATACACTTGAAAGGAATTTGAAGAACTTACCGGGCCCAACTCAACTCAACATAACTAAACTCATTTCAATATAAAGAAGTTTAAAACAAGTGCAATATAAAAAAAAAGTTGTTTAAAACATGGTGTCAACTCTGTGTGTAAGCAAAGATACATATAACTCTAAAATGTATGTAAAAATACAAATAATCTGTCTATATAAGAATACTCTTTTCTGAAAACTTGCCCAGAGGCCCTTTGGAAATCGAGGTTTTCTTTCTTGTTTAAATGTGAAAACATTTTAAATCCTTTGGGAATAAATAGTCCCCATATACCTTTGAAGAAATAAACTTCAACTTTACCATTTAATCTTTACTCAACTTGAACTTTAAGTATTAAAACAAAGTTAAAAATATTTGTAAAAGACTTTTGAAAACTCTAAGAACTTCTCTTGACTTTGATCTTAACCGCTCTTGACTTGACTCTTTACTGGTCCTTGAATTGAATTATGGATTCAAGGATTGTGATTTGTGATTGGAAAGATCTCATGATGTTTAGGAAAGATTTTAGATAGCTAAACATGAGAAAAGATCAAAAATCAATATCTGAGGGTAGGTCCGCGACGTGGAGGGATATTTTATTTTTGGTTTCGAAAAAAACTTTTGAAGCAGAATGGTCCGTGACCACTCCTTGAAGCGAAATGACTTTTTCCAAAACTGGGGACTAGCTCCGCGACGCGCCATCACTACCCAGATTTGTCCGACGAAATTTCTTCTTCGTTTTGCAACTCTAAACCCTCTAAACTCCATGGGTTCTTTCCCCAAACACTAAGAATTGATTATATGTTCAAAGTAAATCAGATTCTAATCAAAATCAAATCTAAATTCACTGATAAATCAAACAACTCCTCAACGATTTCAATGAATCAAGAATTTAATATATTCCATATATCAAAAATTAGAATAATGTATCCACAATCTTACGGGGTTCACTTTTAACTTTTGTGCCTACCACCAACTAAATGTGCCATCAATATCAATTCAAGTCTTTACACTCATGATAAGTTGTGAAATTATTTTTAAATTCTTTATGAAAGAGAGAGAACTAACTCTTAAAATGACCTATCGGATCATTACACTATTGGCCTTGTTATCTTCTTGAGAAACACAATGTGTATTTACTATTCTTGTTTTTATGGAATTATTGAATCAAATTCGTGTGGAAGTCTCTGGTTTATCACATGGCATTGACAATTTTGGCCTCCAATCTTTTCTGATATATATATTTCAACAAATGTATAAAAATTCAAAATTATATAATATATATATATATATAATTGTTTGACATGGACCAGTTACATGGTATGCATTTGTCCACATCTTTTCCCATATTTCAAAATTTAGAATATTGTATCCACAATCTTACAATGTTAGAGGGTTCACTTATAACTCTTGTGCCTACCACCAACTAAATGTGACATCAATATCAATTCAAGTCTTTATCCTCATGATAAGTTGTGAAGTTATTTTTAAATCCTTTATGAAAGAGAGAGGACTAACTCTTAAAATGACCTAATGGGTCATTACACTATTGGCATTGTTATCTTCTTGAGAAACACAATGTACATTTACTATTCTTTTTTATTATGGAGTTATTGAATCAAATTCGTGTGCAAGTCTTTGTTTTATCACATGACATTGACAATTTTGGCCTCCAATCTATTCTGATAAAAAATTAATATATTTTTATTTATTTTACTTGTCAACATATATATATATATGCCATGTGATAAATCAGAGAGTTCCACACGAATTTGATTCAATAACTCCATAATAAACAAGAATAGTAAATGTACATTGTGTTTCTCAAGAAGATAACAAGGCCAATAGTGTAATGACCCGTTAGGTCATTTTAAGAGTTAGTCCTCTCTCTTTCATAAAGGATCCTTGTCGTAAATTTTAGATATGAATTTTGATCAATTTGTTTAATTAGGATTATTTAATTGATGACTATTTATTAAACAATTAATTTATTTAATTGATGGATAATAGATCAAGTCTATAAATTATTTAATAGCCCTATAGCACATTACCCATGTGTAAAAATAATTAAAGTTAAATGGGGTTGGATATTTTGTTAGCCACCGTAAAATGCTTGCGGCGTCATGCGAAGCAGAAGTGAGTATTCCTCGAGTTCCAGGTAAAAGCTACTCATCTCTAGCACTTTAAGTTTGTAGTGATTTCTAAGGTGTGTGAGCTTAAGCCACGTGTTGGTGTAGTGGAAATAATTGGACTTCCATTTGCTTTAAGATTGGTTTTATAAATTGTGGGCAGGTTAATTTGTCTATGCTGATTATTGTTGACAAGAACTAGAGGTCAATCATTAAGTACTAATGTCCAAGGTAGGGTATATTACAGAATAGGCATACATGTAGCACTTGGCATGAAAGAATCTTATAAGTGATATTGACTTTCGTGTTTAAATCTGGGTTGCATAATTGGGATTCAGTTTAACATTTTTTTTATAGTTATCACATTATGATTCAAGTTTTGTTATATTGAGATATGTAGTTAAATAGTGAGTGTATTGTAATATATAAAGATCGTTAACATTATGTTATTTGGAGATATTGAGACTAAACCCTAGACTTGAAATATGGAAAATATGAGAGTTGACATGTTAGCAAGATAAGAAAATTGATTATAAATTTGAGTGAGTGTTTGGTCTAAGCTAGACATATAGTAATATGAATGTCGTTAGTTTTGAAATCCTTATTGTGACTATTTATTTGAATAGATTGTATTGATTTGGAAGCCCAATGAAAGGGGAAGGTTCTAGTCCTGAAGTGATCGTTCCATTATTTGAGGCAAGTGGATTTCTATACTCTTGTTAAATGCATAGAATCGTGTATTTCCTTGTGGTATGTGCTAGGGAGTAATGAGAATTGGTGATGGGTTGATTTGTCCATATTGAATAATTCTAATGATGAAAAAGGAGTAATAAAAGACAATGTGATTAATTATTGGTGTGTGACGTGTTGAGAATGGCATGAAAGACTTATTAATTCATTGTTGATGTTGTATCATGATTGTGTTGTTGTAAATTTTGTGCATTGTTGTGAAAATGATCACCTCTTCATTATTTGTGTGAACATGTCATTTGTATTGGCTCTGAGACATGGTTGTGATAAGTGTTATGTGAAAAGAGGATGTACCATTTCGAGAAACGTGTTGCGTACCACGACAGATACTATATATCGAGGGACATATCACGTGCCACGATGGATACTATATATCGAAGGACGTATCACGCACCGCGATATGTACTATATATCGAGGGCAGTGTCGCACGCCACAACGGATGCATGTACAGATATGTCCCCCATGGGTTCCGGACTGAGAGAGAGCGGGTGTGTATTATTAAATCAGACATGCATCACTATACTTGATATTGCATTTCATTGCATTGCACATCTTTATCATTGGTGAACTTGATCTCTTGTGTTGCTGATCTTGTGAGTGCCTTTTTGTGGAACTTGTGATTGATGAATATTGAGTTTGTTGTTGAGAATATTAAATTGTAGGGTGTTGTTGTTGAGCTCTGTGCTTTTAAATTGTGAACTGTTAGGTTGGGTTGGTTAATTTTATGCAGCTTGTAGTTGTGGAGGTTCGGTTGGGGTGTAAGGAGTACCCGTATTCTATTCCCTTAGATTGTGTTTATAAGTTTATTTGATGAGTACCGTGTGGTTTGGTACTCACCCTTTGCTTCTATATTTTTGTAGGTTTTGAGCCTAGATGTTCGTGATACTTTCTATTATCTTTTTTTCCGAGGCTTCCTAGAGAGTTTTGAGGTAGTTGTTTGTAATCTTAGCGAACCTTCTAACTCCTATTTATGATCTTGTATTATTCTAGCAATGTCATTTGAGACTTGTGTTTTTCTTTTGAATCAATGGCAATACTTTAGAGGCTTGTACAAGTGACAAACATGTTTTGGGGGTTGTATTAAGTTGACTTAGTTATCTGCACTTATAATATTTTGAGATTTCAATATGTCTTACTGATGTTTGCGTAATCAACGAAACAACTTCTAATGCAAGTATCTACGATCGTGCAATACTATAATAACCCAACCAAGGGTTGGGGTCAAGTCCCAAGGGAGTGGCTTTGAGAATTAATAGAAAAATAAAATTAGTTCTAACTAGTCGTAGCTAAAGACATTAACGATTGAAAACATTGTAAATTAAAGGGGGACACAAAAGTGTCAATTAACAATGGGGGTTTTGTCACTAGTGAGTAAAAATGAAAAAATTAACAAAAGTAATCTAAGTAATGAGAAGGGATTCTTGGGATGTGACCGGAATACGGGTTAATTTAAATTATTTGGTACATGCTTTCGATAGAAAATTTATAGAATAATAGTGACTAGGCTAAGATATACGTGGGAATAAATTCTCTCTCTCTCGAGCAAATTACCCCATTTCAAATGGGTTCCTCTTGGACACCCACTTGCCACATGAAGACCAGCCTACGCTTACCCAACTCACTCTCTCGAGCTGAGTGTTAGGATATGGGACTAGGGTTCACTCTCTCGAGTTGAACCTCATGTCGACCCACTCCTTAGGCCACAATCTAGTAGTCTTGGTTTCGCGACCTCTCCCTTGAGCTAGCCGAAAACACATAAATAAACTTGTATTTGCACCAACAAATTTGTTAAATTCAACCACAACTACTAGGCGAAATCACCATTAAACTACATCTAATCTATTAGCAAGCAAGACCCAACAACAATCTTAACCCATATTCGCTAAATCACACCCCAAGAATTGGGGTTTTTAGCCACACATCAAGAGATAGAAATTTATACCTAAATGAGCTTGCATTCAAATGGGTATGAAGATTTGAGTCTTGTTAGTCTAAGAATGAAGAATCCAAGAGACCTAAGTCCAAATCCTTGGAGATGAAACCCTCTTCTTCTTCAAGTTTGAAAACCCTCTCAAACTCAGGTAAAAAATAAAAAGTACTAAAATTATATTAATTCTTTAACACTAAAAATCTGATACTAAGCTAAAACTCTCAACGAGTATTTATAGTTTTCAAAGATCTGTGCTGCAGCGGATCATTCGGAGACATTAGTCGTAATAGCCGATCAACTCGGCGATTCGCCCTTTGATGTAGTTCATCGCCGTCTTGCACTATTCTTCAGCATCTCATGCTCTGGGTCATTGAGTGACATAGTACTGCCTCGCAGAACATCTCGACGATGCGCCGACTGCTCCCTTTTTCCGCTAACTTGATCCTTTCCTTCAGGGCTCAGCACACTGGAACAAAAGGAGAAGTGAGACCCTTCGGCGACTCGTCAAGTGGACTCAGTGATCATCATGCCTTCATTTTCTTCATTTTTTACAGCCTTTTTGTTCCTTTTTGCGAAGTAGTGTCCATGCTTTCCTTCAAACTTCAAATACCTAAAACTTACGTGTTTTCATCAGCTATTGAGATAAAATAAGAATTTGAGGACACAATTTTTATTAAAATAAAGCCCTAAATGAGTCCAATTTGAGGACTCATCAGCACCCCCAACTTAATCTTTTGCTTGTCCTTAAGCAAACTCAAGTTCAGCTGTTCAAAAAGGGTGCCTTTTGCTACGCAAGACTCAATCATGAATGCACATAACAAGACTCAATTTACTTATGCAAAGATCAAATGTGCACTCAAAGATTCTAGTTGTGACTCACCAATATCAAAGAACTTCATGCTCACAATACTTGTTTCAAATGCAAGTTCAAGCTCAACTAAAGTGTTCGAATGCCCTCACAGAAAGAATGATTCCATAATCACACAATGGTTCACTGTTTAAAGCTTCGTAATCAGATGCAACACTCAGTCTCACAAGGAAAAACACAATGCATACTTTCACCCATAGGTTTGCCCGTATTTTTCGATTAACATTTGTTTCAGCTCACTCAATATCAAAAAGGTCTTTTCGAGGCTTGTAATAGGGCTGAGTGCAAATGTATGGTTATTTAGGCGCAGTGACTTTCATCCTCATGAAATGTGGTGCTCACAACACTTCCTTTCCTTTTCCTTCATCATTTTCTTTAGTGCTCATAAGTCGTCTTATTATTCACTTTCCATGGATTGTTTGGGAACCCCATTTCTTTTGTACTTTTATTCCACAACTTTCTTTTTCATTCTTTTTCTTTTTCTTTTTCTTTTTCTTTCTTTTCTCTTTTTTTTTTTTATATATATATGCAGGGGTTCCATTTTCTTTAAAACCATGGGTAAGAGGAGGCTTTCCTTGCACTTCTTGAATTCCCCTTTTATTTTTACCACACCCCCAACTTAGGCTTTTGGCCTAAGTTGGCTAGTCAACTAACCACAATTTAAGAGGATTATAGGTAGTGGATAAAGAAAAGTTATGGTTTCATCAAGTTTCTTCCAAAGAAAGGTAAGGCTCAAAGGGTGTTCAAAAGAGAATCACACGCTCATAGGGTAGGTCACAAAAGAGGTATATGTCAAATTGGCTCACACTCTTAGAAGTTGCCTTAGATCATATCAAGAGATAGCATCACTTCGCTGACCGGACTAACGGGGCAAATTCTAGGATCTATCATGCATGGTTCAAAGTAAGCTCATCACACAAGGCATCGACAATAAAGTCAAACAAGACTCCACACTTTCGCTAGTGTGCAACGGTCATCACAAGAGACTCGATTTGATAAATGGATAATCACAATGGGATGCAAAGAGATCTCATATTGTCTATGCAACTTCATTTAGCCTCGTCGTAGCCGTGCATTCATGTTCATTCGATTGGGAGCACTATTTAAGTCATCGGTATTGATCGGGACCGAGACTTAAATTTTGCAAAAGAACAACCACATTCAAACACAAGAGGTTGCAAAATTTTTTCAGACGGATCAAAATCAAAATCATTTTTGTAATTTAAACAAAAGGAGACATAAGCTCAAACATCCACAGAAAGTAGTGTAAACACAATTTATAAACAAACAACCCAAATATATACATTACACGAATCGCAAATAGCACACAAAAGTGTGGGCCTCACCCTACTACAAACAAAAATATTTGTCCTCAAATGCGATTAAAAGTACGCAAAAATAAAAATAATTAAAACAAATAGGGAGGTAAAAGAGTGATCCTGGCTATGCCGTTGCTCTGTCTGTCAGGGCGGCATAGTTCTTCTGCGACTTTGGGTGTAGACCTTCCACAATTTTAGCATTAAAAAGAAGGTGAGGTGGGGACGTTAGGCAAACTGTTGAGTGATTCAGCGAGCTTTACACATCATCGCTAATAACCTCACTTTCAACCCACTTTCTCGAATGCTTCACAGCCACCCTACTTCAACTTTACTCAAGCGTCGTCCAATTCTTACGCACCCGGCGATATCAGTTCGAATCATCGAGTCAGTTGGTGTGTCGTTGAGCAATCACTTGTTTTTTCAAGTTTTACAGAACTTTACAGTAAACCTGGGATTTCAAACGACGGTCTCCATCGGGATCATCAATAGAGTCGGCGATGCGCCAATAATTTCACAAGCTCGCCAAGTTTTACAAGCTCTAATTTCAGAGATGTTTGGAGTCAAATAACGGATAAGGTCAAGTTCATCGACCTCTCGACGATTTGTCAATTGGATCTGTTGCTTGCCACCCTGCACTTTTCGAGCACTTCTCACACTTCAACCTACACCAACAACACATCATTATTTTACCAATATGCAAATATAAAATATTAAGGGGTTTTGGGTTTCCTCCCAAATAGCGCCTTAGTTAACGTCGCGACACGACGCAAGTCAACAACTATTCTTCATTTTTGGAGTCACCCATGTTGTAATTAGGTGCGTCCTCGGCGAATGGTGGGTAATGACTTGATATCAAATGGATGATTTGAGCATCCTACAAATGAATAGTCATGGAGAGAGAGGTTGATGCTTCGTTTAGCATTTTGATGTTCTCCTTCATCTCATTCAACATCTTCTCCTGTGCCTCAATTTTTTTTTTAAATGAGTAAAAGAGCTTCATCAGCTTGCACACCTCTCTACTTCTTCCCATGTTTACACTCTCGAAGGGAGAGGTGCTTTTCTTTTCCCATGGTTTGTACTTCTAATTTCGTGACTCGGTTGGATAGAACATCCAACTGGTGACTAGTGCGTCCCACTCCTGATTCTTTTTGGCTTTTTTGTTGGCTTCAACCATGCCATCAAGGAGTTTTCCTATGACTTCATAGGGCTGGTGTAACATACCACCCTTGCAAAGTTGATTGGCTATACCTCTATTCTCGGGTCCAAGACCCCTATAGAAGCACTTTAGTAGTCCCTTGTCCCCGTCATCCCATGAGATGGGCATGGTTGTAGCACGCTTGAAACTTCAGCCACATTTCCTGAATTGTCTCATCCCTTACATGTTTAAATGTTAGGAGGTTGTCCCTGAGGTTCAATAGTTTCAGAAGGGGATGATCCGTGTGATATCCATAATGATTTTCCATCCTTAGTTCCTTGCTTTGGTATTCAAACTAGCAAAACAAAACTACAATTTAGATTAGTAAAACTAAAACTAGGAAGAATAAAAAATTCTACTTCACTAAGAACTCCCAAATAACACCACTCCCTGACAGCGACACCATTTTGATGTTTGCATAATCAACGACACAACTTTCGATGCAAGTGTCTACGATCGTGCAATAATATAAAAACCCAACCAAGGGTTGGGGTCTCGTCCCAAGGGAGTGGGTGTGAAAATTTGTAGTTAAGTGCAATTGTGCTAAAGCTAATCGTAGCTAAAGATTTTTATGAGTGAAAACATAGCAAACTAAAGGGATAACGCAAGCGTCAAATATCGAATGGGAGTTTCTAAGCAGGAAACAGTTAAAATAGTGAAAATAAGAAAATTTAAGCAATGAGAGGTGGATTCTTCGGATATGATTGGAATACGGGTTAATCTAAATTATTGGGTACATGTTTTTGATAGAAAATTTATAGAGTAATAGTGACTAGGTTAAGCTATACGTGGGAATAAATTTTCTCTCGAGCAACTTACCCCATTTCAAATGAGATCCTCTCGGACACCCACTTGCTGCATGAAGACTAGCCTATGCCTTATCCCACTCACTCTCTCGAGCTGAGTGTTAGGATATGGGACTAGGGTTCACTCTCTTGAGTTGAACCTCATGTCAACCCACTCCTTAGGCCATCAATCTAGTATTCTTGGTTTCGCCAATTCTCTCTCGAGCAAGATGAAAACACATAAATAAACTTGTATTTGCAACTACAAATTTGTTAAATTCATCCACAACTACTAGATGAGATCACCATTAAACTATATCTAATCTATGAGCAAGCAAGACCCAATAACAATCTTAACTCATATTTGCTAAATCACACCCCAAGAATTGGGGATTTTAGCCACACATCTAGAGATTATAAATTTATACCTTCAATGATGTTGAAATCAAATGGGTATGAAGATATAAGTCTCAATTTAGGCAAAGAGTGAAGAATCCAAGAGACCCACTTCCAAATTGAAAGAGATGAAGCCCTCTTATTCTTCAAGTTTTAAAAACCCTCTTAAACTCAGAGTACAAAAATCTCCCAAAAATATGTCTCAATTTGATAATCTAAAAACTAAGAAAAACAATGGAAAAATCACACCCAAGAATAAAAACTGAACTAGTATTTATAGTTTTTAGAAAATGTGCTCCGAAGGATCTGCCAGCTACGTTAGTGAGAATCACTGATACATTTGGCAATCTGCCCTTTGGTATACTTCGTCGCCTTTCATTAGTTTCCTTCAGCATCTTTGTGTCCTGGATGATTGGGCGATGTAGCGGTGCCATTTTGATGTTTGCGTAATCAACGACACAATTTCTGATGCAAGTGTCTACGATCGTGCAATAGTATAATAACCCAACCAAGGGTTGGGGTCGAGTCCCAAGGGAGTGGTTTTGAGAATTAATAGAAAAATAAAATTAGTTCTAACTAGTCGTAGCTAAAGACATTAATGATTAAAATTATTGTAAATTAAAGGGGGACACAAAAGTGTCAATTAACAATGGGGGGGGGGGGGGGTTGTCACTAGTGAGTAAAAATGGAAAAATTAACAAAGTAATCTAAGTAATGAAATGGGATTCTTGGGGTGTGACCGGAATACAGGTTAATTTAAATTATTGTGTACATGCTTTTGATAGAAAATTTATAGAGTAATAGTGAATAGGCTAAGCTATATGTGGGATTAAATTCTCTCTCGAGTAACTTACCCTGTTTCAAATGGGTTCCTCTCGTACACCCACTTGCCGCATGAAGACCAACCTACGCCTTACCCCACTCACTCCCTCGAGCTGAGTGTTAGGATATAGGACTAGGGTTCACTCTCTCGAGCTGAACCTCATGTCGACCACTCCTTAGGCCATCAATCTAGTAGTCTTGATTTCGCAACCTCTCTCTCGAGCATGTCAAAAATACATAAATAAACTTGTATTTGCAACTACAAATTTGTTAAATTCAACCACAACTACTAACGAGATCACCATTAAACTACATCTAATCTATCAACACGCAAAACTCAACAATAATCTTAACCCATATTCGCACATCAAAAGATAAATTTATACATAAATGAGCTTGCATTCAAATGGGTATAAAGATTTGGGTCTTGTTACATGCCATGAATGAAGAATCCAAAAGACCCAAATCCAAATCCTTGGACATGAAACCCTCTTCTTTATCAACTTTCAAAATCCTCTCAAACTCAGAGAAAAAAAATATAAAGTACTAAAATTATATTAATTATTTCACACTAAAAACTGATACTAAGCTAAAACTCTCAACGAGTATTTATAGTTTTCAAAGATCTGTGCTGCAACAGATCATTCGGCGAAATTAGTCGTAACTGCCGGTCAACTCGGCGATTCACCCTTTGATTTAGTTCATCACCGTCTTACACCATTCTTCAGCATCGTCATGCTCTAGGTCATTGGGTGACATAATACTGCCTCACGGTACATCTCGGCGATGCACCAACTGCTCCCTTTTTCTGTCGAATTGATGCTTTCCTTCAAGGCTCAACACACTGGAATAAAAGGTGAAGTGAGACCCTTCGATGATTGGCCAAGTGGACTCGACGATCCTTAAGCCTTAATTTTCTTTGTTCTTTTCAGCCTTTTTGTTCCTTTTTGCGAAGTAGTGTCCATGCTTTCCTTCAAACTTCAAATACCTGAAACTTACATGTTTTCATTAGATATTTAGATAAAATAAGCATTTGAGGACACAATTTCTATTAAAATAAAGCCCTTAATGAGTCCAATTTGTGGACTCATCACGTACCTCTGCATAGTTTGTGATATTTGGGTTTTAGGCTGACTTGTGTTGGTGGGAAAAAACGAGTGCCATCACATCCATTTTTGGTTTGTGACAAAATGGTATTAGAGCCCCAGGTTCATACATCTTACGTGTGTACAAGCCGAGTCTAAGTAGAGTGGCAAGGATCGGCTCAAAGACGTCTGTACTTATCTTCGAGAGGCTATAGTGACTTTTAGGAAAAATCTTCACTCTTTGAATTTCTATCGTGCGTCCTTAGTCCAATTTGATTCTTATCGCTTCACTTTATTCACTCTCACTTACAGTGATGACTCGTGTGTTGTTCCTCATGTGAGTAGTTGGTGTCGTGTATGGATTGGATGTTAGATCTGGTACTAACGTTGAAGTGATATACTTATGGAAATGATGTGTGGTTAGATTTAGAATGTTAAGTGATTCGAAGAAATTGTGTGAGGTTATGGTTTGATGATGCACTTTGAGGATAAGTGAACGATTAGGTTGAATAGTTGTTTAAGGGACTTCATGAATGGGTTATCTTATTCAGGTTAGTTACACCATCAACGGGAATAATACTTTTGTGGTATGAGTGGTTCGACAATTAGAAGTGGAATAATTAAAGAGATGGCTAGATAATGAATACAATAACTTTGGAAACTATAGTTAGTAAAGTTGTCGTAACATATATCGATTTTTTTAGCGAATGATGAGAAAGATGTTATGCCAATTGTGGTAAGATTCTCTTCTACGATTTTACATATTGAGTGGGTATTAAAGAGGGTCATAATACGACTATTATAATGGTACTGATGCTTACTTGATTAGATTTATGGAATATGTTATTTATTCTATTGACTTGATCTACATAGGAATGCATATTTCTTTGGATGAGAGATCAAATAGATTTGGTAGTGTATTATAGTTACTTAATGGGTAGAAATATGTGGGTTAGTTGAGTACAATCTTCTCGGTAGGTATGTTGTGTTCTAGTGGTGGATCTAATGGACTATTGCTATGTGGTACTAGTGGTATATGGAAACGGATATGTCAATTGTTAGGCATGAATATTAACTACTTAAGGAGTTATCAGTTGTATAAAATGTTCATATAATGAGATTCATGTTGCATTCATATTTGAGAAAACAACTAGTGTAACGATCGGGGAAAATTTTTGGGCCAAAAAACTTTTTCGTAGTAACTTGGGGTTTCCTAACCTAGTCTACATTTGTATGACATTGAAGTTAGTAAGGTCTAGGGAAATTTGGTAGCAATTGGGTGATTTAAATATGATTTTGATTACATGACTAGATAACTAGGGCATTAAGAAATTCGTACGACTTTATGGAATTGAATTCGTGCGAGTAGAACTCTCGAAACTGATTTTAGCGTGAACAGATATTTTCTGAGTGTCGTTGGTTGAAGGTGTGTTATGAAATGGGAGGTTTTGGAATTATTATTTTGCTTACTGTTTCGTGCAAGCCGCTAAAACGGTATTTTCTGCCGCCAGGGCGGGGCCACTGTGCGGGCTAGTGCTGCCATGGCGGGGCAGGTGTGACTTAAAGTTGAAAATAAACCCCAAAAACATTTTATTCTGTAATTTTTGAACTTTAGAGCTAAGGAACGAGCCCAAGAGACTTCTTGACCATTTTCCACCATTCTTGAGGCTAAAGGTAAGGTTTTAACTCCTCGAATCCCTTTTTCGATCTGTATAACGTAATCTAATGGGTAATTATTGATGGGGGAGGGTTTTGATCTAGAAAATTATGGTGGAAACAACCCTAATTGAGATATTGGGATCAAGGGTTTGATATAGAGTTGATTTGATTGTTAGTAATTCGGGTAATTAGTTAGCGTTTACTGATTTCAGTGTTATATTAATTGTTTGTAGACCAAGAATAAGCGGAATGAATCCAGAAAGGGAAGAATCAAGTTTCTTAGGAGATTCAAGTTTTGTTTGAGATAGGTGATGGTTGTGATTCTACGGTTGTGTGATATATGTTCGTTCTTGCTTCATTATGAGACATGTATGTATGCAAATCTTGCATTATTGATCACATAAATTGTAAATGAGGATATATGAATGATGAATGCCATGAATCATGACTTGATTATATGATTATGAGAATACACTTTGTGATTGTGATTGTGGCTTGTTGAATGGATTGGGTGTTGAGTTCCGACACACTAACTTAGATCGGTTGCCACATTCCTACATAATTATGGGATCGATTGCCATATTCTAACATAATCATTGGATCAAGTACCACATTTCGGTATGCTAATAGTTTGTGTTTGGGTTTCATGAGAGGACTAATGAATTTATATAATTGTGATATTTGAGAATGGTGAAGCTGTTCGTTGTTGTAAATGATGATGATATTGTATATGTTCGGTGTATACATGTTATTGTATTGTTGTATGACTTATGTATGTTGCACTTAGTTAGATAGCCGCGTGATCCTACTAGTACATTGTGGTTTTGTATTGATACTGCACGTGCTCTTATTTTTGTTGAGTACAGGGCATCTTCAGGCGGCTAATGACAGCCTCGTTTAGAAGACCAGTGATTGCCGATCGAATTCAAGGGTGAGCCAATTCTTCCGGACTGCCATTAGTTCTCTTTTGTTTAAGTCCACATTTCGGACTTACACTTTTCTAGTTAGTTGTTAGTACATTAGTTTGGGTTGTACCCACCTTCTGTTTAGACTTATGGATCATGTAAGAGTTTTGGTATATTGACTTTCAGGTTCTAGGTATTTAATTCCACATTGTTAGTTCGTTGTTAAATCTTTTGGAAGTTTGTGGGAACTTCAGGTTTTCTTAGCATTTAACTTGCTTCCATAACTTAAATGCCTTAGTTGCTGATTTAGTTGGTTAGCTAATTAGTATTAATGGTTCTCCCACCGGAGGGTTAGTGTGGGTGTCAATCACTCATAATATCTATTAGCTAGTCTAGAAGCTTATACTGAGTCTTTCTCAAAAATCTTTTTCTAAAACATATCTTGCTATGAGACTATGCTCAAATCTGTCAGATGAAACTCAAATCATTTTTCTAAAATCATATGCTAAAATCTCGGTCTAATAAGACATTTTTCAAAATCATGAGAAATTTTCTAAAACATGCATAACTTATCCAATCTCAAAATACCTTTCATAATACCATAAGGACTCTAAAATCATACTTTGAAATACAAGGTTAATAAATCATAAGCAACATCATATAAACAACTTATGAGAATCACCATGAAGGATCCTACTAAGTATAAAAAGAAAGAATAATAGTCAAGAATCTATAATCATGAATAAATAATTCAAGAAATCATGCAATTTGAGTCATAAATATGATAAATTCGAAAGTGGGTTGGGTAACCCTAAATATGAAATTTAGTTCATGAAAATTGAGAAAACTTGAATATGAGGATGAAGGTATTCCTCATTGAAGAGCTAATGTACCTTAGAAAGGAAGATTGATGGAGAATCATGCAAGATAAACCTGAGCCTTGGTATTTCTTGATGTTCTTGAGTGTAGAATTTTAGGATTGAATGAGAAGATTTAATTTTTAAGAAACTGATTTTATACACATTTAGGGCAATTTAATTGACTCCCTAATGGTTTTTAGGATAAAAATACCCTTTAAAGAATAAATAATAAGAGTTGGAAGTTGGAGTTCTATTCCAGCAGACAGTGAGGTCAGTATTAACTCTGTATCGTAGAGCCATCACGGAGCTTATACAAGGTTAGGGCGTCACTAGTAAATTAGTCATATCTTTTTATTCCAAACTCAGATTGACACAAAATTGGTGGTGTTGGAAAGAAGACTCATAGACATTTAATTTGATAGGTTTTGAATCACCTAACTCTTTATATTATAAGGGATATGGTTGTTACAAGATGACCCTTATATGGACTTATGTGAAAACTTGGCCGATATAAATGCTTTGAATTTCACTTGGTGTTATAGGTCCCTTATGACACTAAATCACTTACGATACCCTTTATACATTTGGTAAAGAATGTTAAAACACATGAGAAAGTAGGGCATCACCTAGTTTAAGCTCATATACTTACGATGAATGATTCAAACTGTAAGAGTAGAGTTGTGAGGTGTTACAATATCTCCCTCTTGGGATCATTCTTCCTTGAATGAGGATCAAAGCTAGAATATATATATATATGTGGATAGAGTAAGCTAATATTTAATTGGGATATTTGAGCTATATGTAATAGTATAAACTAAATTTTACCAACCATTAGGGTTTAGCAATCAACAATAAGGAATTTAGAAGCATGAGCTAAAAGTGTAAGAATTAGCATATGCCAGAACAACATAAAAAATATGGCAGACCTAGCCTCCATTGGCCTTTTTGTAAGATTTGAAAAAGGACCTCTTATAACATTTCGAGGGAAGGAATCATAGACATGATTTATGTGACACACCGATATAAATTCATAAAGCATGAAAAATATATATTTGAATAGGGACAACACACCATCTGAAGCTACTTGCTATGCGATGTGGGTACCATGGGCATGTGGTAAGAATGATTATACTATGACTTAAGCAATAGAACAACTGACTTTTAAACTTATCAACGGTAACACCTTAAATTTCGAAAAAGAAAAAGATTGCATAAATTACAGCAACTAGTTTAGGTTTACGGGACCAGTGTACATTTTATAGGACTTTCTACGGGTTGTAGACCAGACTCATAGGAAGGGGGAAAAATAATTTTCATTAATCAAAATTTCTAAACTTTTCTATGATTGAACAGGATGATTCTTTAAATGATTTACGAGTCGTAGATGGGTCATGTAGGTGACTTAGTGAAATTTTAAGGCCAAAATTGGTTTATACGGGTGGTGTCTACGTACCGTAGGAGGGCCTACGAGCCATATACAAGTTTCTTCAAAGGTTGGGGTAAGTTGAAGACTTTTGAAATTTTCTACGGTTTACCAGGACTCTATGGGCTGTCGGTGAAAATCGTAGGAAATTTTGATAGTTAATTTTCAAGGGATTTTGAGTTTTTTTTCGAAATGATTTAAGACTAAACTATGTTGGTTTTTCCTCTACCCTAAGTCCTATATAAAGCTTTTAAGTCCTAAATTACCCACAAAAATATCCATTCTCCTAATTCCCTAAAACACAACCAAATTCACTCCCCAAATTCTCTCTCAACCTAAAGAAGAAGAAGAAGAAGAAGAAGAAGAAGAAGAAGAAGAAGAAGAAGCTAGGGTTCAATCCAAGTCTCAAATTCACTATTCATCTTGGGATTTGAGTAGCAAGGTATGTGGGTATTCACTGATGGATTCCTTTCCTCCATGAGGTCCCCACGGTTCTTAATCGTTTAATTTAATTCCAAATTGATCAATATAGGGTTTTAATTCAATCTCTATGGTTTATCTTCAAATTATAGTTTTATTGATTAATCCCTATCTCCTAATGCATGAATTGAATTACTACATAAATTTGAGTAAATTTACATGAACCGATGTATACCCTCTAATTTTTTATTATGAATAAGTGATGAAGCTTATGAACTATGAATATGAATTTATGAAGATATGCATACTTTTATGAAATTAATGTAAATATTTGAGGATAGTTTGAAATGAAACTATTGATGCTGGTGTGAAATGTTTTCTCACATGCTAATATGATCATGATTGTGAAATGTATTTAGCACATACATATTCACACTGATGTAGGTTTTTATCATCTATGTTGAATTATGTTTAAGGAGGTATTCTATGTTTGATCTTAAATATGTGGTTTGGTATTGATCATTGCCTTTTCTATGCTATAATTATATTTGATTTTTTCTATATTCCATTGGGATTTGGACTTAGCACCGAGAGAGATTTAAGGTATAGGCTCAAATAGGGTAGTCTCTAGTAGAAACCTCTAGTCTCTAACTATGTGCCCCCGTATGATTATCTTAAATGACGTAGCTAGTGGATGCACTTTAGCAAAAGATGATGTGTACAGATTCTACCTTGGCAAGTAGAATCTCCTTCTTTCAGTACGAGGGATATATTGAATTCCATGATATAGCTCTCATGGTGTTATTGTCATTAAATTTAATATCCCACAAAAATGAATATGTTTCTTTAAAGCTTTCTTATGTCTTTTATGTCTCTCATTTTTTATTGCATTAACCATATTTTATGAGTTATTTGTTGTTGCCTCTTTAGGCCTTTAAATGTTCAAATGTTGGTCATATATCACATATTTAAACTCTTCATTCCATCATGTTTATTTATGCATATTGTGCCATACCTAGTATATTCCATATACTAATGCATACTTGTGCTTACATTGTTTTCATTAATGTAGGGTCTGACACTCCTACTTCTCACACTCATGGCTAGTTGATCATTCTATTGGATTCCAAGAGTTGGTGAATCCTCATGTTCTGAGGACCGAGATACATTTATATGTTTTATGTCTTTCTAGTTTTTGAATGATGTATGTGGTGTATGGGTTAAGTCCCAACAACTTCTTTGATGTTTAGATAGCTTGTGTAGACTATGTTAGACTTATGTTTTGTCAAACTTCTTTGATATGAAAATGCTAGTTTCGATATCTTTTATTTCCATCATCTTATATGATGTATGCTAAGTGGCTTGTGTAGTCTCAGGGTTTTATATGCCATGTTACACCTAGGATATACTTTGGATCGTGACAAACTACGTATTTAGAGAACAAGGATTAGAAAGGTCCTAGAATGTCTCACAAGCCATTTTGAGTAAAGTCTTGTTCATGACTGTATAGTTCACGATACTTATGAATAGGAGGCCATAAGATATTTTAGAAATCTCACTTATTTTATTAATTGATATTTTGGAAATCTCACTTATTTTATTACTCTTAATTTGTGCAATAGAGGTTAACTCTATATATCTCTGCTAATCCTTATATGATGCTTTTTAGGATATGGCCCCTCGAAGAGCATACATGAGACGAAATGCGAATGAGAATGTGGAATAGAAAGCTCATCATGTTCTGACTGACCCTTTGGATGAGAAAGTGATCAATGTGAAGTTCTGAGCCACTTTTCAAGTGTTGGATCAACTCCATTATGTCTCAAGCCAATATGGAGGTTGTGGTTCTCATGAACCCAATTGTGGGTATGGTGGCAACTAGAGTAAGGGACTTCACTAGGACGAATCCCCAAGAGTTTCATTATCCAAAGTTTAGGAAGATCCTCAAGAGTTTATTAATGAGGTGTATAAAGTTTTGATGGCCATGGGAGTGACACCGGTTGAAAAGGCAGAATTTGCCACTTATCAACTTAAGAGTAATGCTTAAGTTTGGTTCAACCAATGGAAGGAAAAAAGGGCGGTTGACGCAGGTCCTCTTGATTGGGAGAAGTTTAAGGTTACTTTTCATGATATGTTCTTTCCTCTTAATATAAGGGATACAAAGGTACTTGAATTCATAAACCTTTGTCAAGGGAATATGAGTCTGATGGAGTATGATTTGAAGTTCACTCAATTGGCTAAGTATGCTCCAACTATGGTTGCTGATTCTAGGGAAAGGATGAGTAAGTTTGTTTCGGGTGTGTCCCAATTGGTGGTAAAAAAAATGTCGTACATGTGATGGTGAATTTTAACATTCACGTTCCAAGGGACATGGTCGTTCTAAATTTTGACAAAGGTTTTCTAGTTAAGGTTCCTCTAATGCTCCGGATCCTAAGTTTAACATAGATAGGGTGTTTAACCCTAAGACTTAAAGAGAAAATGGTGGAAATAGAACTTTAGTTCCCACATGCCAAAAGTGTGGCAAATGTCATTCGGGGAAGTGTTTGATGTGTATGGATAATTTTTTGGTTGTGGTAAAAGTGGTCACCACTCCAGAGATTTTATGTCTAGGATCGACAAGGGGAAGGATGATAGGAAAGCTCAACCTAGTGGTTCGAGTTTAAGTTCTCCAAAGCAAAACTGGTTTTATGCACTTCAAACTTGACATGATCAAAAAGATTCTCCCGATGTTGTTACTGGTATGCTGGAAGTCTTCCTTATTGATGTTTATTCTTTGCTCGACCCTAGTTCTACGTTGTCTTTTGTGACACCATATGTGGCTATCAGATTTGATGTTTCTTCAGATGTGTTAGATCCTTTATCTATATCCACTCTTATTGGTGAATCTATTGTGGCTAGGAGAGTCTATAAAAATTATCTCATCTCCTTATCCCATAGAGTCACATATGTTGATCTTGTAAAACTTGATATGTTGGATTTTGATGTCATTCTTGGTATGGATTGAATTCATTCTTATTATAATTCTGTTGCTTGTAGAGCTCGAGTGGTTAAGTTCTAGTTTCCCAATGAGCCCATCTTAGAGTGGAAAGGGGGAAATTTGATGACTAAGCGTCACTTTGTTTCTTGTCTTAAAGTTAAGAAAATGATTTCTAAGGGTTTCATGTATCATCTTGTTTGAGTTAGAGATATAGATTCCGAAAACCCAACTTTTGAGTAGGTCTCATTGTAAATGAGTTTCCTAAAGTGTTTCTCGATGGTCTACCCAACGTTTCTCCCTAAAGAGAAATAGACTTCTAACGACCTTCTCCCAGATACATATCCTATCTACATTCTTCCTTAACTTATGGTTTCGATAGAATGTAAGGAACTAAAGAACCAATTGAAATATTTGTTGGATAAGCGTTTCATCCAACTGAGTATCTCTCCATTAGGTGCTCCAGTTTTATTTGTTCTTAAGAGGGATGTTCACTTTGCATGTTTATTGATTACCATCAATTTAACAAGGTTACCATTAAAAATAACTATCAGGATTGATGATTTTTTTGACCAACTCAAAAGAGTGAGTTATTTCTCTAAGATTGATCTCTAGTCAATTTATGCCACGACCCGAGCCTACACCCTTGACGTGGCTGGTACTCAAGAACCATTGCTAGTCCACAAGAGAACCCTCAATCTGGCTAACTACAAGTGGGAGAAAAAATCAAGCATAGTTTATTGAATCTCAAAACATCGCTAAATCTACTGAGTATGAAACATAAGTTTTAAATAAAACATGTAAAACTGAAAGACTCTCCAAGATTGTCTATCTATGAAGGCCCTACTATATAAAGATGAGTGTAGACCCATGACTCCTCAAAAGTACTACTACTAACAACTCATAAAACTGGAGTACTCCAAAAGCAAGAAGGTCTCACTCATAAGTAGACGAGTTGATGATATGATCTCAAGAGACTCTTGTAAGGATCCTAATAATTATATCTGTATCATTAAAAGATGTAGGTCGAATGACATCAGTACATTGAATGTACGAGTATGTAATATAGTTGAATAAAAAATAACTAAAAGAAAGGACTACATTTAAAGCTTAACAAAATATTTTCTCATCTTTGAACTAAACATAATAAGTTATATATAAAAATAGTTAAATCAACTATTGTTATCTATACCAATAGGTAACAATGTACTCAAGTTGAATGTAAAGAAATAAAAGAGTTAAATCATTTAATTTTTTTACAAAATAATTTCTCAGAGTTGAACTCAACATATTAAGTTATATATAAAAACACACTTTAACTCTATTGGGAAATTCTCTAACCGACAACCATCACTATGAGATACATGATGATACAATATCTTGCCCACACTACTAGAACTGTCCTATACCTTGCTGATATATAGGATACCTCAACTAAGTGGATCCACTAAGCTCTGCCCAAAGACACTTATGATTCATCTAAAAAGTTTAATCCTATACCCATGTTGGCATACATGGTTTATGAGGAATGTGAGTTGTCTGAACTCATCCCCATATTGGTGCTCAATACAACTCCCAATAATATATACTCATGCTCATTGTTTTAAAAAATATCCTCTTCCTCTAGTTTGAGATAATTGCTCAAACTATCCTCTTAAAATAGATAACTGCACTTGAAATATCTTTGAACTCATAACACATTTAGAAATCAAAGTTTCTCAATGTAAAAATGGATACCTTTGGGAATACTTAGTCCCTCATACTCTTACTCAATTCATACTTGAATAATCTTTCTAAAAATTATATCAAAATCATATTGTGCTATGATCATTGATGACTCGGGAAGTCATACTGCGTAAACATTGATGGCATAACTAGGTACCATATTGCTTAAACATTGATGGTATACTCGATTGTCATACTAATCATGTTTTAGAAACTCTTTCTCAAAATTCATATTTTCTTCCTCCAAAGCTCAGTTTATAACTCAAGTGTCGGCTTTAAAAGATTCTCAAAATTTATAACTCAAAATAGGGTTCATGCAGAATTATGGACATGAACGACTCAGATCATGGATCTTAATATCAATAGGGAAACTCAGTACTCAGAACTCAAGAACTTAGAACTCAATGATACTACACATCTAAAAGATACTCAATTCATAGGGTTCATGTT
This sequence comes from Solanum bulbocastanum, assembly GCA_037074985.1. NCBI lineage: Eukaryota > Viridiplantae > Streptophyta > Magnoliopsida > Solanales > Solanaceae > Solanum > Solanum bulbocastanum. The sequence goes on from CM073601.1 coordinate 36,324,104, forward strand.
GAAATATGGACATGAACGAATCAACTCAAGAATCTTAATGCATAACATATAGAAATTCAATAATTAGGAATAGAATTTCAAAAAGAAACAGGAACTTGAGAACTCAAAATCAACTCATCTCAAGAATACTCAAATCTAGGGATAGAATCCTAGATTTCTCTTTTACTGATTTTAAAGTAGATGTAGGACATGTGGATGAACTACTCCTACACTATGATAGCCTTACATACCTATAAGAACAAGGTTTTTGAAGAATATTGAAGAATCTTGAAGAAGAACTTAATAAGAAGCATTGAAACCCTTTCTTGAAGGAGAAAAATCAAGAAAATTTTTCTTGAGGTTTCTTGAATTAGTTTCTTGAAACTCTATGGCCATGAATTGCTATTTTCATTAGTGATTCATAATTTTATGGTAGAATTTGAGTTGGAAAGAATGGAATTCTTAGAGAAAGGCTTACTTCGAAGAAAAATAATGAAAAAGATTGAAAGAATCTTGAATGGAGTCTAATACTTTGATTTTTCCTTAGGGTTTTGATTTAGTGTTTGAGAGAGAAGAGGATGGGGATTAAGAGATGAAAATCTTATTGGTTTGGGTCTGTAATTAGTCAAGAAATTCGTTTAGGATTTTCTTAGAGGTAAAAAGATAAACACGTTTTAATGTTTTCCCATTGGCTAATTCGTCACAACACTGTATGAAGTTACTAAAATGGTCAACCTTTTACGCAAACCTCAGATTGTTGCGAAATTGGTGGCATTTGAAAGAAGATTCGAATATCTTTAGTTGGATAGGTTATGAGTCACATAACTCTTTATAGTCTAAGATATATGGTAGTTTTAAGTTGACCCAAGTAGAATCTTACATCAAAACTTAATCGATAAGGAAACTTTCAACTCTATTTTGTGCTAAGAGTTTCTAGTGACCTTACTTGATATCCAAAATCATTCTCACATGAAATAATTTACCTTTACACCTATGGGAAATTTAAAAATAACCCAATATGGCCCTATAAGTAAATGAAGAATGGTTCGAGACTTAACTTAGATATTTTTGGGGTGTTACAGGTTATCACCAATTGAGGGTGAAAGAAAGTGACATTCTGAAGATGGCTTTTTGAACTTGGTATGGTCATTATGAATTCTTGATAATATTATTTTGATTGACTAATGGTCTTGCCACATTTATGGATTTTATGAATAGTGTATTTACACAATATTTTGATATATTTGCGATTACGTTTATTGATGATATCTTGATTTATTCTCAGAGCGAAGATGAGCATGTCGATTTCGAAGAGCCAGAACACACTTTAAGACATATTATACTTAGCCTTCTCCACACTTAGTTCATGACCCATAGTACATGCTAGTCGTACCATTATGTATAGGACCATGAGAGACCTTAAAGAAGCCACTTATCATACATAAATAAGATAATAGAATTTTAAAGGGTTAAAAAGACTATTTATATCATAAATGTGTTTGACAAAATGAAGCGGAAGTCTTACGTCGTCTCAAAGCCATATATTACATCAAGAGTGATTGGGACATAACCTATACATCACATACAATATGGAAAAGTAAATACAATAAGAGAAAAAGGGTTTGGGTCCTCGAAAAGTGAGGATTCACCACTCTTCAAAAGCTACTAAGGTGATCACTAGTCACGAGGATGTGGAATAGGAGCGTCGGACCCTACATTATTGAAACAATGTGTCAAGTGTATGCGTTAATACAAAGAACATATCAAGTATGATAGAAATGAATTAGAGTAATAAAATCATTCTAAAAGGACCTTTCATGACATGTAAAGAGCAAGTTAAAACATAAGATAAGAGGTTAGCAAACAAAACCGTGATCATGGTTAATGCAAGTAAATCTCATCTTAAAAACACATGTGAGATATTTATTGATGTAACCTTAGTTTATTATTATGGGAAGTAGCCATTAACCTATATATAGACCATGTGATCTATAACATGAAATCTGGTGTCTATCCCACATTGAAAAAAGAGGTCCTTAGTTGCCAAGGTTTGAGCCATAACTTCTAACTTTAGTGGACCCACTAGCTAATGTCTATCTCAGACAATCATCCTATGTTAACACATAGTTATGGAATAAGGAGATTGCTACTAGAAACTTGACCTTAAGCTACGAGATATCTACCATCTCAATACTCTCTTGGTGCTAAGCATAAATCTCACGGAAAAGTCACTAGTCTTTACTTGTCTTATCAGTAAGAGTCACGGGTATTCTTCGCTTGTATTTATCATCCATGAAAGGCATATCAAGTATCCACTCCAAGCTATGTTTCATTAGAATAGCTCCTAAATCTTTATTTAAAGTTTAGTTGAGAAAACCTTACAATTCTAAGAATCTGTATGTGAGAAAACCATTTCAGATTCATGAATTGAGTAATATGTGAGAAATCATTTCACAACAAAAACAAAAATATTGATGCTTTACTCTCAAAGAAACTTAAATCATGTTCATCAATTTCTTAAAGAAAATGTATATGTTCATAAATTCATCTTTCATAGTTCAAAACCCACATCATATTATCATATTCTAGAAAACATGGGTTATGCATGGTTTCATGGGATATTCAACTTAAAACATGCCATTACTTCAGTTCATGCATAAGAAGACATAAAACAATCAATTGGATCAACATTAAAAGGAACCCATGGCTATTGAATAAGACCCTAATTTGACCATGGAATCTAAATTTAAAATATTGGATGTTCATCATACATTGGAGATCAAAGCCTTTAAACAAATGGTTAATTGGAGACTTAACCTTGAAATCCCTAGACTTCTTCTCTTCCTTAAAGAGAGAAATATTTGAGAGGATGAGCTGGATGAACTTTTGGGAATTTAAGTGAAAAAATTGAATTAGGTAATTTGGGGGGTTTAAAATCATTGTATAAGGCCTAGAGTAGAGGGTAAAATGACATAGTCTTGGGTTAAAACAATTAAAAAAAAGATGAAAATTACCATGACTTAAAGCTGACACAATATCTCTCACGAGGGGCTTCACGGGCAGTCTAGAGCATCACGGCCCATCGAGTGGGTCGTGGTGATGCCCTGCCCGGTAAGGATTCACTAACATGGGCATACCTTTTTACTCAGGGCTCAGAATTAGGCAAACTTTGTGGCGCTGGAAAGAGGACCCAAAGATCTTTAATTTGATTAATTATGAGCTGCCTAATTCGGTTTGTGCTAAAAGATAGGATTATTTGAAGTTGACCCCAATTTCAATGTTTGATAAGTCTCTTCCATAGATGACTTCATAGTATATGGGAAGCTTCACAAACAATCTAGATGTCCATACGTGGTCCTTCACAATGAACTTGGGTATATCTTCACTACCTAGGTGACTTGTACGGACCCCTAAACGGGCCGTCCAAGCCACCACGACCAGTCTAGGGCACCGTCCAGGTGACTCCTGCATAGGAGTAGCTCTAGATGGATCTCACGCTGCCCTTAATGGTCCATGGACTCCTACACGGCCCATCTAGGGGGGCTGAAGGCTCTATGGTCCCTTTTTGGTTTGTGAACTTTCCCGCTTGCCCTTTTCTAGTTTTTGTTTTCAAATACGAGGTGTAACAATATCTTCCCCTTAGGAACATTTATTCTTTAATGATTCAAGACTTCAAAAGGAGGGTAGGAATAAGACCTAACAGCCCAACATGAATGAAATCACGTAAATGCACATATTCGAGGAGGAAAGATCAATTCCAAGCTAAAGACCGTTCAAAACATCATTTCATAAGGTCTATATGAATCTCATACTCAAATGCACACAATATGAAGAAATCAATCAATTTTACTTATTTTCACAAAAATTCAACCTTTTCATGAATATGCATAAAGAAGGAGTCATAGGAATATCTAATACACATGACACCACAAGAATAAACCATGAGAGACTAAATACCTTAAGCTAGAGTAGGAAAAGAAGGAAACATATGAGGATAACATGATATCATATAGGCCTCGGCCTCCCAAGTAGCACCCTGAACTAACAGATTCCTCCAAAGAACCTTTACAAAAACTATTTCTTTATTCCTAAACTTCTTAACTTGCTGGTCCACAATCTCAACCGAAACATATTCATAGGAAAGACTATCCTTTATACCAAGGCTCTCCATTGGTACTGTAGATCTCGGGTCACCAACACGTTTCTCAAGAAGGAGACATGGAAAACTAGATGCACTGATGCAAAGCCATTAGGAAAATCAAGTTCATAAGAAACTTTACCAATGCGCTTCAAAATTTAATATGGGACCACATAACCGGGACTAAGTTTTCATTATAGATTAAAGTTTAATTAAGAACCACAACACATTCTATCTGTAAATCGTCAATTCAACTCTTAAGAACACCATATCAGACATATTATACTTATCCTTCTCCACACCTAGTGTTATGACCCAAAGTACACCCTAGTCGTACCATTGTGCATAGGACCCTGAGATACCCTAAATAAGCCACTTATCATACACAAATAAGATAATAGAATATTAAAGGGTATAAAAGATTATTTATATCATAAATGTTTTTGTCAAAATGAAGTGGAAGTCTTACGTAGTCTCAAAGCCACGTATTACATCAAGAGTGATTCGGAAATAAACCATACATCACATATAATATGGAAAAGTAAATACAATAAGCATAAAGGGTTCGGGCCCTCGGAACGTGAGGATTCACCACTCTTCAAAAACTACTAAGGTGATCACTAGTCACAAGGATGTTGAATAGGACATCAGACCCTACATTATTGAAACAATGTGGAATGAATATGCATTATTACATAGAACAAATTAAGCATGATAGCAATGCATTAGTAATAAAATCATTCTAAAAGGCCCTTTCATTACATGTAAAGACCAAGTTAAAACATAAGATAAGAGGTTAGAAAACATAACCGTGATCATGGTCAATGCAAGTAAAACTCATCTTAGAAACATATGTGAGATATTTATTGATGTAAACTTAGTTTATTATTATGGGAAGTAGCCATTAACCTACATATAGACCATGTGAGCTATAACATGAAATTTGGTGTCTATCTCACATAAAAAAGAGAGGTCCTTACTTGCCAAGGTTTGAACCATAACTTCTAGCTTAAGTGGATTTACTAGCTAATGTCTATCTAATACAATCATCCTATGTTAACACAGAGTTATGGAATAAGGAGATTGCTACTAGAAACCTGACCTTAAGCTACGAGATATCTACCATCTCAATACTCTCTTGGTGCTAAGCAGAAATCCCATGGAAAAGTCATTAGTCTTTACTTATCTTATCAGTAAGAGTCACGGCTAAACTCTGTTTGTCATGGAAGGCATATCAAGTACCCAATCCAAGCTATGTTTCATTAGAATAGCTCCTAAATCTTTATTCAAAGTTTAGTTGAGAAAACCTTTCAACTCTAAGAATCGTTGTGTGAGAAAACCGTTTAACATTCATGTATTGAGTAGTATGTGAGAAATCATTTCACAAGAAAACCAAAAATATTGATGCTTTACTCTCAAAGAAACTTAAATCATTTTCATCCATTTCATAAAGAAAATGTATATCTTCATAAATTCATCTTTCATAGCTCAAAACCCACATCATATTATCATATTCTAGAAAACATGGGTTATGCATGGTTTCATGGGACATTCAACTTAAAACATGCCATTAATTCAATTCATGCATAAGAAGACATAAAACTATCAATTGGATCAACATTGAAAGGAATCCATGGCTATTGAATAAGACACTAATTTGACCGGGGAATCTAAATTTAAAATATTGGAGGATTTAGGAACCCTATGGAGGAAAGAGCTCCATAGGTGAAGACCATCATACATTGGCGTTCAAAGCCTTTAAACAAATGGTTAATTGGAGACTTGACCTTGAAATTCCTAGACATCTTCTTCTTCTTTAAAGAGTGAAATATTTGAGAGGATGAGCTTGATCAACTTTTGGGAATTTAAGAGAACATATTGAATTGGATGAGTTGGCGGTTTAAAATCATTATATAAGGCCTAGAGTAGAGGGTAAAACGACAAAGTCTTGGATTAGAACAATTGGAAAAAAGATGAAAATTACCATGACTTAAAGCCGACACAATGCCTCTCACGAGGGCCTTCATGAGCCGTCTAGAGCATCAGGGCCCATCTAATGGATCGTGACAATGCATTGCCCAGTAGGAATTCACTAACATGGGCATACCTTTTTACTTCGAGCTCGGAATTAGGAAAACTTTGTGGCGTTGGAAAGAGGACCCCAAGATCTCTAATTTGATTAGTCGTGAACTACCTAATTCATTTTGTGCTAAAAGATAGGATTGTTTGAAGTTGACCCCAAATTCAATGTCTGATAAGTCTTTCATGGACGACTTTACGGTATGTGGGAAGCTTCATGGATCATCTAGATGCCCATGGTCTGTCACAATGACCTTGGGTATATCTTCATTGCCTAGTGACTTGTACGAACTCCTAGATGGGCCGTCCAAGCCACCACGGGCCGTCTAGGGCACCGTCCAAGTGACATCTTCCTAGGAGTAGTTCTAGATGGATCTCACACTGCCCTCAATGGGCCATGGACTCCTACATGGCCCATCTAGGGTGCCTTAGCGCCCCATGGTCCGTTTTGGGTTCGTGGACTTGCCCCCTTGCCCTTTTCTAGTTTTTTTTTCCAAATACGAGGTGTAAAAATAACTTCCCCTTAGGAACATTCGCTCTCGAATGAGATTCAAGACATCATAAGGAGGGTAGGAACAAGACCTAACAGCCCAACATGAATGAAATCATGTAAATGCACATATCCGAGGAAGAAACATTAATTCGAAGCTAAAAACTGTTCAAAATATCATTTCGTAAGGTCTATATGCATCTCATACTCAAAGGCACACAATATGAAGAAATCAATCAAAATTACTTATTTTCACAAAAATTCAAGCTTTTCATGAATATACAAAAAGAAGGAATCGTAGGAATAGCTAATTCACATGAAACCACAAAAGTAAATCATGAGAGACTAATTACCTCAAGCTACAATAGGAACAGAGGGAAACATATGAGGTTAGCATGATATCATATAGTCCTTGGCCTCCCAAGTAGCACCCTAAAGTAACTGATTCCTCCAAAGAACCTTTACAAAAACTATTTCTTTATTCCATAACTTCCAAACTTGTTGGTCCATAATCTCAACCGAAACCTATTCATAAGAAAGACTATCCTTTATACCAAGGCTCTCCAATGGTACTATAGATCACGGATCACCTACACATTTCTCAAAAAGGAGACATGGAAAACTGGATGTACTGATGCAAAGCCATTAGGAAAATGAAGTTCATAAGAAACTTTACCAATACGCCTCAAAATCTCATATGGGCCTACATAACGGGGACTAAGTTTTCATTTCTTCCCAATCTCATCACACCATTCATGGGTGAAATCTTCAAATAGACCCAATCATTCACATCAAACTTGAGGTCTCTTCTTCTAACATCAGCATAAGACTCTTGTCCACTTTGAGCCATTTTGAACTTTTCTCTAATAAGCTGAACTTTCTCCATAACCTCATGTATCAACTCAGGACCTATCAAAGAAACATCACCCAATTCAAACCAATCTATAGAAGATTTACAGTTCCAAACATATAGACCCACAAATGGAGCCATACCAATGCTTAAGTGATAGTTATTATTGAACGCAAGTTCAATCCAAAGCAAATGATCATCCCAATTACCCTTGAAGTCAATTACACAAGCTGTTAACATATCTTCTAAAGTTTGGATATTACGCTCCGCTTGCTCATCAATTTGTGGATGAAAGGCCGTACAAAGCTTAACACGAGTACCAAGCCCCTTTTACAAAGATTTCCAAAACTCAGATTTGACTTAGGTACCACGATTAGAGATAATGGACAAGGGAACTCCATGTAACCTATCCATTTCTCTCAAGTACAACTTAGCATAGTCCTTTGTTGAATAAGAAACCTTGATGGGAAAGAAAAGAGCTGATTTCGTCATATGACCTACTATACCCCAAATCGAGTCATGTTGTCGCCGCATACGGGGTAAAACAACATTGAAGTCCATATTCAAATCTTTCCATTTCCAAATAGGAATACTATTATTTTAAGGATAAACCTCCCCATTTTTGATGCTCAACTGTCACGACCTAAGGTACACCTTATGAGTAGCATGGTGTGTAGGACTCCGAGAGGCCCTACACAAGCAACTTAGCATACATAAACAAGATGATAGAAAATCAAGAGATTTTTAAAACAAATTTCACATCATAAAGAGTTTAGAAAAATAAAGCGGAAGTCTACATAGTCTCAATCACCATCTATTACATCAAGAGTGACTAGGACGTAACCTTGGCATCACATACAATATCTGAAAAGTAAATACAAAAAGAGATAAAAGGTTTGGGCCTTGGAACATGAGGACTCACCACTACTTAGTAAGGCCAAAGTGACTTCTAGCCACAGGGAAGAGAAACTGGATCGTCGGACCCTACATTTGGGGAAATAATGCAGGAAAGAGTAAAACATACTAAAAAGAACATTTCCATACTCATGCAAAGACCAATTTAAAACCATAGGAAAAGGTTAGAAGACATCATAGATAGCATGGTCAAATGCAAATGAAACTCATCTTTGTACACTTATGAAATACTTATTGAAGTAACCTTTGTTCATCATTAGGCTTTTTTTTTTTTGGAAATTTCCTTAACCGACATAGAGACCATGTGAGATATAACAAGGAATTCGGTGTTTACCCCACACCAAAAAGAGGTGTTCTTACTTGAAAATATAAGAACCATGAACTTCCATCTTACATGGATCCACCAGCTAATGTCTATCTGGACAACCTATATTGGCACATAGTTTATGGGACATGGGTAATCACCACTTGTCCTCTCTCACTACAACATTTTAGGCCTAAGGCCACACTAAATCTGGACAACGCTTGTAAAGTGTTCCCTAAAACATTTTTGGCTACTCTTTTAAAGCATATCCTTAGTTTTTACCATTTCGCTATGGTAATTTTGGCAACGCTTATAAAGCGTGCTCTTTGATAGTATAGGCTACATTTTATAAGTGTTTCCACATCATGATATAATTAGCAATGCATATTTATACATATGACTACGCTTTTAAAGTGTGATATTTTTATAATTCTTAAAACAACACTTTATAAGTGTGGCCTTATAATTTTCCTAAAATTTTCACCAAAATAATGTATTCCCCCCAATATATTTAAATCTCCCTCAAATTTCTAATTTGCAAAAAATAACCTCAATATAAACATAACTCTGAAAACGTTTTGCCCCCAAATTAAAATGCTCTCCTAGTTTTGCCTATATCAAAAATTAAACCCTACTTTCTCTCCTTCTGATTTCCACCCAAAAATTCTCCATTGTAACCTTATCGATGTTTGGTTGTGATTTCCTTAATCGTTCTTTACCTATATGGGAGAGACTAGAGAAATAATTCGAAGAATTCCAGATTTGGAGGAATCGGAGAATCTACATGTTGTGGTGATTTGAAGGAGTCGAAGAATCCCAGATTTAGTCACTCGGCTCCTATAAGTCAGTCTTCTTCTTGATATCATTCTCGCCTCATCGTATATCAGTTTTTTGTAGAATCTTGCATGAACGTCAGTAATTGTGAACTATGTTCTTTGTTCTTTTACTTTATTAGGGTGTCCTAGTGTTGATTAATGCTTTTGACATCTTCATTCTACTTCTGAAGTTCTTAAATTTGTACTTTATTTTCATTCTACTTGTGAATTTCTTGAATTTTTAAATGAGCATACCAATATTTTGGAGTATAAATCAGAGACAACTGTGACACAAGATGAATTTAATTAGACTTTGAATAGAGTTGGGTGTCAGGCTATGCAGTTGTTGAAGTGTATTATACTTTTCACTATCATATTTTGATAATTTCTTAGTCACTTTAATGAACAATGTATTTGTTGATCAACGTTGATCTAAAGTTACGCTGTCTATCTTCCTCTTAAAAGTATAGTTGTTAGCAATAGAAAATGGCATCAAGTGAGATCATTGTATAGAGGTCGATTCTTTGAAACTTAGTCATTCTGTAGTTATGTAGGTTAAATATATAGAAGAATTTTATCCAAATTTATACAAGCCTTTGTTGATTCACTCAATTTTTGAGAAAATGAGCAACTTGATTATGTTTATTCAACACTTTTGAGAGCTACCAAATGAAGTTAGAGGTAAAATGAAGATATCTTAATTTTCGAGTTAAGAATAAAAGATGCCTAAAATTAGATTTGAAGATGTGGTGTGATTATTCTTTAATCCTCTGTTTCTACTTTCTGGAAATTGAAAGGAGTGAAACTCCATTTATAATACTTTAGCATACTTTATGCATATATATTTTGAGAAAGCTATGGTTTAATCACGAGTTAATTTTTATAAAAGATTGGACATGTCTAATCTTGAAACTCTTGAATAGGGTAGGCATTGAATACCTCTTGTACATGTGTTTTGTTATTTGTTATTAACATATGATGTAGGGGTCATTCCTAACGCCCCATCTTGAAGGTGGTTTTAAGGAAAAGAAAACCCTTTCAATATGCATTCTAAGGATTTAAATCAACAAATACCTTTAATGTAATTTGGAATTGTGAAGAGTTGTATAGGTCAATACCATCCTTTTGGTCCTATCCAAGCAAAGGATATGTTGTGACTATCTTTGGGGTGTGTTGGAAACATAATCTGTTACATTTGATGTGGTCATTTTATTACAGAAGTTAATAAAGGCTAAGGTTACTCCATCCATCGAGTGAGACAGAGGGAGTGATAATTTTGGCATTTCAATAGTTTTATCATGAATGTTCTCAAGGTTTCTCCATCAATTCTTGCAACTATTTTTATAGAGTCTGATATACAATTTTCCAAATTTCGAATGTACAACTAGAGTAGCTACTATTTTTTCCTACAGATTGGTCGACCGGTTATCTATGGCCTGGCTACTAATGGAGAGTTTGGGGTAAAACAAGGTATTGAAATGCTCAATAATGAACTAGAACAGACTATTGCTCTTGCTGGCTGTTGCACTACAGCAGAAATTATTAGAAATTATGTCAAGACGGATAAAGAAAGGTTCCTAGGTTGGATGTAGTTTAATCATCTGTTAATTTCCAAATGAATGGTCTTGTCAAAAATTATACCCTGTATATTAAAAAAGTATACTTAAATACATATGTCAAAACTTACATTTTATCTTAGTATCATCTCTTTCATATTTTTGATGTAAGATTACTTGTAGGTTATTGTTGGCTTATGGGTTCTTTGGATACTTGGAAAATTTTGGAACATCCTCACCTTGTTTTACATTTGTAAGCAATCTACTCTAATGTTTCTTACTTGAGTGACGGATTTGTAGGGATTATTTAGAATTCTGATAGTGTGTGATTTCTTCTTTGAAAATAGGCTTTTTATTTCTCCATGTCATTCATGTGCTTTATGATAATCTAAGGTCGTTGTTTATTTTAATTTGATTAAAATATGTAATTTTAATATATATGTGTGATGTAAATTTAAATTACTTGGTATTTCTTTTCAATTTTCTATAACTAGAGAGTGATTGAAGTAAATAAAGTACTGTACAGGTTTTTTATTCTTTAATCCTGTTTATAACCTGAATCTGATTCTTTTTAAAATTGCTTAATCTAGATTAGTTTATTTTGTATTTATTAATTGCTAAGGATATATTTTATCAGCAAATCATTTTTCTGCGTTCCTTTTAAATTAGTAAAGATATGAGTTTGTCAAGTTCTGACTTGTCAAAAATTAAGTTGTACTTAACAATCTGTTAGTTTAGTGCTTCTACGTGGCTTGGATATCATACTTTGTACATGGCTTGTATTCTCCAAATTCTGTGACGTGGTTGCTTCCCCTCCTTTGGAGTTTAGTGTTGAATTTTTAGGGTCTTTTTTGCCTTCTTGCTGTTTGATTTTGTCCTGGGTATTGAGAATTGGTGGACCAACAAAATCATGTGAAACTTTGTTTTGGCTTTGGTCATTTATTTGTGCATTAAATGTATTTTGATTGTGTCAGTAATTGCTTTTCACGTGTGCAGGTTGTTGGTAGTTTGATTTTTAACTTTTTTGGCACATTACCATTGTCCTCATCTAATTTTTTTGGACTCTCTATTGGCATTGAATAATCTGGTAGTTTAGTGCTTCTAGAAGTGGATTGGATATTGTTTGGTCTGTTGGGACATGAGTGTACTAAGTGTCCAAGTTTGCCACATTTTTTTCGGGCATTCTGGTGGTTTAAATTATATTAAGCATGCACTTGTTCTAGATGTTACTTATGCAAGTTATTAGGTAGCTAATTGATAAGCAGTGTGTATCCTTTATGTTATATTGGTATCTGACTGCTTGAGTTGCTTATTATATCATCACATGTACATTATATGTTTACTAGTCTTATGGGTGTCGTATTGTGGCTATTTCAATATTCAGGTTATTGCAGTGGGTTATGCTATCATGACAACACGATCCCTTGACCTTAACTATAAATTAGGGCATTGCAAGTTTTACCAATATTTCTGTTGCCTGGCTTATCCTTCATTACATATTCAGCGTTTGGAAGTTTTACAAGGATGTGTAAGTAATTAATGGTTGTTAGCCAACCAAAGTTCTCATACTACTCATTTCATAATCGTATTGTCTTACATACTCATTTACCCCTTTTCCTTATTGTCTCTACTTTTGGATGTTGAATGTGATTTAGGACTTTGATTTTTATGGCAAAATGGTAAATGCCTAAGAGATGACCAGGTTATTTGTAGGTGCTTTAACTTGGTTAAATAAATGTGGTATACAAGATTGAGCCAATGTCATTTAAGTAATAAGTTAACCATGATTACATGTACAACTACTAGTAAAACCATGCTAATGTCAATGTGTTTCCTGGTTTATAGCAGCAGAAACACTTGATAGGTTGTTGACCAAAATTGTGAGCTGGTTTTCTTTCTCTCTAATCTGATCTCAAGTAGTTTGATAGACATTTTGAGTAAATGGATTTGTTATTTATATGGTATGTGATTGTCATGCAATGTAAAAATATTTGAAGAGGTACATGAACAACAGTTCAAGGAGAACCTTTTTTGTTAAAGTTGCACACTTTTCTATTATATGAGATAAGGCATCTCATTATGGATTTAATTTGGTAATTAATTGATTAGTTAAATTTTTTGTGCATGCCATGAAGACAAAAGGAAATGAATATATAGTTATAAATGTCTATTCTTTTTCTAGTACGTTTTTGGTTTTAGTTTGCCTGAGAATAAAGTAGAAGTGATTAATATTGTAACTTCATCGTAAGAAAATTGAACACACAACTTATTAATCAACTAGGTGTGGTCTCTCGGCTAAGAGACCGTGTACAACATATAGTGTTGATATGCTTTTGTATCGCTATAGACATTTTGGTCTTGTTGCAAACATTGAAGATGTACTATTGACTTGGAATGCAATCTGGAATCTCTTCTCTATTTTATGGTGGCATCATGTATTAGTATATCTAAATTGTAATCAGCAATCTGGAACTCAATAAATCTGCAAACTGGAATTGTAATTTGCAAGCTGGAATTGATTCTAAACTAGAATTGTAAGCTGCAATCTGTTATTTGGTTTTAATTTGCCTCAAAATCTGCAAAGTGAACTAAAAAAATCTGCAATCTGAAACTGCTGTAATTTGGAATTAATCTGGAACTTCTTGCCTCTTCTATAAATGTTGCAATCTGATTTTGTTTTACATTTTAAATGTGTAGGGAAATGGAGGTGATCAAATTTGAAGGGTTGTCACAAGTCAAATTTCTATGAAGGCTTCTGCTGCTAGGCTGTTTTTTAGCTATTCACTAACATGGATGGTAGAGTTCTTTTCTTGATTATTTTATTTAAAAAACTTCTTGGTGATGGTTATTTGTGTAGATTAATTCATCGCAAATGTAATCCAGTATCCACATATTTTTGAAGACCTTATGCTGGAAAATTTAAAAATCTGGACAACGGATGACATAACCAGATTATCTGGTGATGATCATTATTGGAAGCATGAGTCTGGTGATCAGAGGTCCTCTGATTCTGAGATGCTAAATACCTACTCTACTGGATTGATGACTGGGAAGATATTTTATTTTGCATTCTATTGGAAACATGTTGTTGTTCTCATGCTTGCTACTGTTAATGTCCAAATGTTTTTTTTCCTCCATCTTGTTTAGTTGTTGGTTCACCTGGTAAGTCTCCTTCTCATTGTTTTTCCCTTTTCCTTTCTTCTTTTCCACATGTTTCCAGCTCTCTTCAATTTCACTAGTTAAGGCCTCTAGATCTTTTAGGCATCTCTTTTTGATGAAGAAAACTCTGATTATTAGAAAAACTTTAAGCAGTCATACCTGGATTTTTTGTGGTCCCTTCGATTTTATGCTTGTCATTGTTGTTCTCATTTTGGGATTCAACTTCTTTAATATTTGCTCTGATGATGTTTTGTTTTCAAGTACAAAAGTACAAGATGTAACAAGTACAGAAGTACAAGATGGGATTCCTTCCACTATCAATTACTCTTACATGGAACTGTTGTGAATACTATCTACAAATTTCATTTTTTTCGGGCATCCTGGTGGCTTAAATTATATTAAGCCTGAACTTGTTGCAGATGTTACTTATGCAGGTTATTATGTAGCTAATTGATAATCAGTGTGTATCATTTATGTTATACGGGTATCTGACTGCTTGAGTTGCGTATTATATCATCACATGTACATTATATGTTTACTAGTCTTATGGGTGTCGTATTGCGGCTATTTCAATGTTCAAGTTATTGCAATGGGTTTTGTTATCATGACAACACAATCCCTTGACCTGAACTAGAAAATGAGGGCATTGCGAGTTTCACCAATGTTTCTGTTGCATGCCTTATCATTCATTACATATTCAACGATTGGAAGTTTTACAAGAATGTGTAAGTACTTAATGGTTGTTAGCTAACCAAAGTTCTCTTACTACTCATTTCATAATCGTATTGTCTTACATACTCATTTACCCTTTTTCCTTACTGTCTCTACTTTTTGATGTTAATGTGATTTAGGACCTTGATTTTTAGGGAACAATGGTAATTGCCTGAGAGATTGAGCTGCTTGTCATATCAGTTACTGTTTCTAATTCAGTGTGCCACGTGATAGAAATCTGTGACGTGGGAAAAGAATGCTTACTTTCTTTTGGGGAAAGAATGCTTACTTAAACATGTTATAATTTGTTTGCTGCAGGTATTGATCGAGAAAATTTCTTAGTGGATACAATCTGTTGGCAAGATGTTCTCCATTACTGGATACAGATGGATGTAAACGAGAAAGAAATACGTAATGTAATGGACATGAGTGCTGGAAATAGATTGTATCCTTCGACCTCAGGCAACATATTTCTTTCAGAATTTGATGCTTGTGAGGCTACAAAATGTCACTCAATTCATAATATTTTGCTGCTCGTTGTCATGGTCCTTGCAGTATATTCTATCTTTGGTCTGTAAAAATCCAAAAGATCTACTAAGTTAGTTACATCAGAGAGATTACTCCAAGCAAAATGGTTTAGTAAACATCTAGACTTAAAATGTGTATCAAGAGTTAGAAGTTCCTTCAAAACATCTAGAGTTCTAGGCTCATTTGAGCTGATAATATTTGGATGAAACCGACCGGTTGTTCTTATCTACGATCATTCAGACACTGGTAATCTACTATCTAGAACTCAATAAATCTGTAAACTGAAATTGTAATCTATAATCTGCAAACTGGAACTATAATCTGCAATCTGAAATTAATTTGGAACTGTAATCTAGAATTAATCTGGAACTAGAACTGTAATGTGCAATCTGGAATTAATTTGGAACTGGAACTATAATCTGCAATTTGCAATTTGGTTTTAATTTGCCTCAGAATCTGTAAAGTGAACTCAAAAAATTTGCAATCTGCAATATGGAACTGCTGCAATCTGGAATTAATCTGGAACTTCTTGCCTCTTCTATAACTGCTGCAATCTGATTTTGTTGTACATTTTAAATATGTAAGGAAATGGAGGTGATCAAATTTGAAGAGTCGCCACAAGTCAATTTGATCTCATTGAAGTGGATGATGAAGAGTTTTTGAACTACTGTAAAAGTTTAAATACATTATGTTTGATTTTGTGAAATATATTCATTGCTAGAATATATTGAACTATTGTAAGAGTACTTTTTGAACTATAGTGTACACATATTTAGAATATTGCTTTATAAGTATGTGTATGTACGCAAGACATACTATCTTTTGAAGTTTATTGCAAATCTGTATGTTTGAATTAATTATTAGCCAATTTAATGATTGAGATTATTTATTGCAAAACGAAATTGGTGTTTTTTAATTAGAAATTGTGGCATATAAATATTTTATAGCCAAAATAGTATTACCACACTTAAAAGTGTAGCCATAGGGCTGTAAATTGTGGTATGCATGTGGGTAAGGACTACACTTCAAAGTGTTGTCATACACTAGATAGAAAAGGCAACACTTTAATATCATTGTCATACATTAGATAGAAAAGGCAACACTTTAAAATCGTGGGCAATAAGGAAGCAAAGGCAACGCTTGAAAGTGTAGTTGTATGATATAGAAATGTTGCTATATGAGGTATATCAAAGCGTCGCCATTTTGCCTTTTAGGCTATGCTTTTAAGCGTAGCTGATAAAGTGTTGCCTAAACTCTGAGGTTACGCCTCTTTCGGCCACCCTTGGAAAAGTGTTGCTTAAAGTCCAAAAGTGTATCCTTTTATCAAAGGCTACACTTTTTGCTAGTTTAGGCAACACTTTACTGGGGTGGCTGTAGGCCTAAAATGGTGTAGTGTCGGTACTAAGCTTTCTTACGGAGTAGTCATCAATATTATTCATCTTATCTTAAGGGACATGGGTAATCGTCTGTTGTCTATTACTATGGAGACATGGGTAATCACCTTTTGTCTTTTCATTAGAGGATATGTGTAATCAGCTCTTGCCTCATCATTGAAATAGCTCCTTAACTTTGATTCATTTTAGGTTATAAAATGTTTCAACCTTAGAATCCTTTAGGTGAGAAAACCTTTCCCATTCATGCATTAAGTATCTATGCGAGAAATCCTTTCTCAACAATTTAAAACAACAACATCATATATGCTTTACTTGCAAAGCAACTTACATCATGGTTCATCAATTTCATAAGAACATGCATGGTTCCATAATTCACCTTTCATAGTTAAAAACCCACTTTCAATCAAAATATATAGAAAACATGGGTTAAGCATGGGTTCATGGAAATTCATCTTAAAAATGTTGAATCATCTCAATTCGTGCATAATACTTCATAAAACAATCAAATATATCAATATTGAAAGGAAGCCATAACATAGAAGAACATCCTAACTTCAATTGGGGATTTCTAACTTCGAAATTAGGGAATTTAGGAACATTATGAAGGAAAGGGATCCATATATGAAGACTATTGTACCTTAGAGTTTAAAGCCCACAAGCAATTGTGAATTGGATACTTGATCTTGAAACACTAAGTTGACTACTTCTTGTTCTAGAGAGAATAAATATTTGGGGAGGATGAACTTGTTCTTATTTTGGGAATTAAGATAATCACTTGAATATGGTGATTTTGGGGATAAAAAACATTATATAGGGCTTTGGTTAAACGGTAAAATGACCTGGTATTGAATTAAAATAATTAGGAAAAGACCCAAAAGTCCCTCTTAAAATAATTGCCGACCTCGTCGACTGTGGGGACCTACGGTCCGTGGGTCCACCTACGGACAGTCCTGGTCAGTCGTCCATGGGTTCAGAGACTTGTTCTCTAGACCTTCTAATGACGAGACCCATGTACGGTCCTTCGATCATCCTAAGGTCCATACATGGCCTCCGTGGGTCCAACTAAATTTTCTTAAGATCCCATAAAGTTTGCGACTCACTTACGCGAGAGCTACTTACAACTCGTGTATAGGAAAACAGGCCGCCTTGGTGAACCATCAAAAGGATACTATAACCTTGACACTTTTGGTTATCTGGGCTAGCCAACCATGGTCCCACCTACTGTCAATGGTTCAACCTACTAACCGTCGGTGGCTCCATTTGCACTCCACCATATTTTTGAAAAAATAACTAAAATTTTCTCCCTTTTTGAATCCAAGGTGTTACAATATCTCTCTTTGGGAAAATTCATCCTCGAATCGGTTAAAAGGCCTCTTATGAAAGGTAGGAACTCAAACCTAACATCCCAACATGCATGCAATTACAAAAATGCACATATCCGAGGAGAAAACATCAACTCCCAGCTAAAGCATGGTCAGAACATCATTTCATATAGTGTATTTGCAACTCATACTCAAATACATATAAACATGTAGAAATTAATCAACTAACTCATTTTCTCAAAAATAGAGCATTTTCATGAACAAGCATAAATACGAAAATCATGGGAATATCTAAGACACATAACACAAAAATGTTAAACCATGAGGAAATGAATACCTTAAGTTAGAGTAGGGGAGGAGAGAAAGAGATGAGGATACCAGGATATTATATCGGCCTCGGCCTTCTAAGTAGCACCCTCAACTAAATTATTCCTAGAGAACTTTCACCGAAGAAATTTCCTTATTTTTTAACTTCCGAACATGCCGGTCTAAAATCTCAACCGGAACTTCCTTATAAGAAAGACTATCCTTTAGGCCCAGGCTGTCTAACGGAACTATAGATGTCGGATCACCAAAACATTTCTTCAACAAGGAGACATGGAAAACTGGATGCATCGATGCCAAGTCCTTAGGCAATTCAAGTTCATAAGCAACCTTACCAACACACCACAAAATCTGATATGGGACCATATACCGAGGACTAAGCTTCACTTTCTTTCCAAATCTCATTACACCCTTCATTGGTGAAATTTTTAAGTAGACCCAATCATTCACATCGAACTCATGATCTCTTCACCTAACATTGGCATAGTAATTTTTTCAACTTTGTGCAGTTCTCAACCTTTCTCTAACAAGTCGAAACTTCTCCACAGCCTCATGTACCAACTCGAGACCTATCAAAACAACTTCACCCACTTCAAAGCAGCCTACAGAAAATCTACAACTCCTACAATATAGAGCCTCAAATGGAGCTAGCCATACCAATACTTTAGTGATAGCTATTATTATACACAAAATTCAATCAAAGGCAAATGATCATCACAATTACCCTTGAAGTCAATTACACATGCTCTCATCATATCTTCCAAAGAATTGATTGTACGTCTTCTTGCCCATCGGTTTGTGGATGAAAGGCCGCACTAAGCTTAACACGAGTACCAAGCCCTTTTTGCAATGGCTTCAAAAACTGAGAATTGAATTATGTACCACGATCGAAGATAATGGAGAAAGGAAGTCCATGAAACCTAACCATTTCCCTCAAGTACAACATAGCATAATCCTTCTCCACATAAGAAACTTTGACGGGAATGAGATGAGCTGATTTCACCATTACATCCACTATAACCCAAATAGAATCATGTAGTCATCGGGTGTGAGGTAACCCGACAATAAAGTCCATATTCAAATCTTCGCACTTCCAAGTAGGAATACTAATATCTTGTAAATAAACCTCCAAGTTTCTGATTCTTAGCTTAAACTTTTTGACAATAAGGACACTTAGCCACAAACTCCACAATATCTTTCTTCATCCTATTCCACCAATAGACCTCCCACAGCTTGTGGTACATCTTGGTGGCTCCCAGGTGAATGGAATATCTAGAAATATTGGCTTCTGATAAGATATGATCTCTCAAGTCATCTATATTGGGAACACACAAATGACCTTGATAACGAAGCACACAATCTCCCTCTTAGGGGAAAAACCCTATGGAAATTTTAAGCACCGGTTTCCTTTCATTCTACCAAAGTCACATCAAGACCTTTCTTGTCATTCACATCTGTCACAAAAAATGATTCTAAGCCATTTGAACAACAACGCCACCCTTGGTGGAATCTACCAATCTATCACTCATCAGGGACAAATATGAACATCTCAAACCAAATCCTTCTTTCTGCCCTTTATATGAGACACATTACCCATTAACAATTGACTAAGAGCATTCACTACCACATTTGCTTTAACGGGATGATGGAGAACACTCATATCATAGTCCTTTAGCAACTCAAGCCACCTCCTATGGAGAAGATTTATATCCTCTTGATTAAACACATATTGCAAACTTTTATGGTCAGTAAAGACATCAACATGAACTCCATACAAGTAATGGCTCCAACTTTTCAAAGCAAACACAGCCGTCGCTAGTTCTAAATAGGGGATAGGATAGTTCTTTTTATGAACCTTAAGTTGCCTTGATGTATTGGCAGTGACTTTCCCATTTTACATAAAGACATATCCTAACCAAATCCTTAAAGCATCACAGTAAAAAACAAACCCATCGGTTCCTTTCGGTAATGTCAACACCGGAGCAAAAGTAAGTCTATCTTTCATATCCTAAAAACTGCTTCCACACGATTCCGACCATAAGAGTTTGGCTTTATTTTAGGTTAATGCCATCAATGGAGAGGCAATTGACGAAAAACCTTTCGGAAACCTTCTATAGTAACTATCTAAACCCAAAAAGATTCTAATATCCGAAGGGAATAAAGGTCTAGACAAACTCTTTACTGCATTTGTCTTCTTAGGATATACCTCTGTCACGATTCAGGGGTAGACCCTAGATGTAACAAGGCATAAAAGACCCTGAGAGACCTCATACAAGACACTTAGCTTTCATAATATAAGATAATAGAAATGAATGGAAATTTATAATATTTTCCAACAACATCAAAGTTTCATATCAAAAGCGAAAGTTTATTACACTTTGTCTCAAAACCATCTAAAAAATGAATATCTTGGGACACAACCCATACAACATTGTTCAAAACATAAAATGAAAGTACATAAGAGAAAAGGTGACCAAATCCTCGAATGCAATGAGGACTCTCCAATCTTCAAGTCTTTCCTTTACTAAGATCCTAGCCATCGGGATGAGAATCGATATCGCCGGATGATGTTTGTGCAATAAAGACACAACTTTCAATGCAAGTGTTTCCAATCGTACAATAGTATAGTAACCTAACCAAAGGTTGGGGTCGAGTCCCAAGGGAGTGGTTTCTGAAAATTAGTGATTAAGCGTGAAAGTGCTAAAGCTAACCGTAGCTAAAGACATTATCAAATGAAGACATGACAAATTAAAGGGTTTGACACGAGTATCAGTTATTAAAGGGGGGTTTGTAAACAAGTAAAGAGCTAAATCAGCAAAAATAACGAGAGATACGAATATAGAGATGGGATTCTTGGGATGTGATAGTAATATGAGTTAGACTATAATATTGGGTACATTCTTTTGATAGTAAATCTGTTGAGTATTTGTGACTAGGCTAGACTATAGTCGGGGTAAATTCTCTCTTGAGAAACTTACCCTGAATCAAATGGGTTTCTCTCGGACACCTACTTGCCGCATAAAGAACAACCTCCGCCTTAGCTCACTCACTCTCTTGAGCAGAGTGTGTGGGAGAAGGACTAGGGTTCACTCTCTTGAGCTGAACCTCATGTCGACCCACTCCCACCGCCATCAATTTAGTAGTCTTAGTTTTACGACCTATCTTTCGAGCAAGCTGAAAACACAAAGGTGAAATCATATTTGCAACTACAATTTCATTAATTTCCACTAAAACTACTAAATGAAATAACATTTACACAACAAAAAAACCATCAACAAGCAAGAGCTAATAGATAATCTAACCCATATTCACAAAATCACACCTCAAGAATTGAGGTTTTAGCTACACATGCAAAAGAGGTAAAAATGTATACCAATCTTAGTTTCCATCAATGGGTATGCAAGATTAGGTCTTAAAATAAGTCAAAAGTGAAGAATCCACATGACCCAAGTCCAAAATCTTGGAGTTGAAACCCTCTAAATCTTCAAGTTCTTCAAAACCCTCTCCAAGCTTAGAGAGAATATTTGAAGTAAGATATTAAAACCTAATAATAAAACTTGATAATAATAGTTTCTACTCTGATACTAAGCTAAAAAACATAAACTAGTATTTATACTTTTCAGGAAATGTGCTATGAAGGATCACTCGACGAAGTTAGTCAGGATCGTTGATCAACTCGACGATCCACCCTTTGGTTTAGTTCATCGCCATCTTGCGTTAGCCTTCAGCATTGTCGTGTTTTGGATCATTGGACGACATAGTACAGCTTCGCAAAACTGCCCAGCTATACTCCGACTGCTTCTTTTCACCGCCAATTGGATCCGTTCTTTCAGGGATCAGCAAATTGTAACAAAAGGTAAAGATAAGACCTTTTGGCGACTCGCCGAATGGGTTTGGCGATTCTTAGATCTTAATTTGTTCATTCTTTAAGCTGCCTTTTTTCCTTTTTTTGCAAAGTAGTGTCCATGCTTAGACTTAAACTCAAAATGCCTGAAACTTAAGGGTTTTCATCAGATATTGAGATAAAATATGCATTTGAGGACACTAATTCTATCAAAATATAGCCCTAAATGAGTCCAATTTATGGACTCATCAACACCCCCAACTTAAACTTTTGCTTGTCCTCAAGCAAACTCAAGTTCAGCTGTTCAAAAAGGGTATATCAAACAGTGCTATACTAGACTCAATCATGAATGCACACAACAAGACTCAATTTAGTTATGCAAAGATCAAATGAGCACTCAAAGATTAAAGTTACGACTCACCATTATCAAAGAATCTCATGCTTACAATACTTGTTTCAAATGCAAGTTAAAGCTCAACCAAAGTGTTCAAATGACCTCACACAAGGAATGATTCCATATTCACACAATGGTTCACAGTTTAAAGCTTTGTAATCAGATGCAACACTCACACTCACAAAGAAGAACACAATGCATAATTTCACCCATAGGTTTACCCGTATTTTCCGATCAACATTTGTTTCAGCTCCCTTAAGATAAAAAAGGTCTTTTCAAGGCTTGTAATGGGGCTGAGTGCAAAGGTATGGTCATTTAGGTTCAGTGACTTTCATCCTCATGAAATGTGATACTCACAACACATCATTTCCTCTTCCTTCATCATTTTCTTTAGTGCTCATAAGACATCCTATTATTCACTTTCCATGAATTGTTTGGAAACCCTATTTCTTTTGTACTTTATTCCACAACTTTCTTTTTCATTCTTTTTCTTTTTCTTTCTCTTTTATCTCTTTTTTTTTATATGGAGGGGTTCCATTTTTCTCAAAACCATGGGTAAGAGGAGACTTTCCTTGCATTTGTTGACTTGCCCTTATCTTTGCACCACACCCCTAACTTAGTCTTTTGGCCTAAGTTGGCTATTCAACTAACCATAACTTCATGAGGATTATGGGTGATAGATAAAGAAAGGTGATTGTTTTCATCAAGTTTCTTCTAAAGAAAGGGAAGGCTCAAGGGGTGTTATAAAGA
Source organism: Solanum bulbocastanum (assembly GCA_037074985.1). Taxonomy (NCBI): domain Eukaryota; kingdom Viridiplantae; phylum Streptophyta; class Magnoliopsida; order Solanales; family Solanaceae; genus Solanum; species Solanum bulbocastanum. The sequence goes on from CM073601.1 coordinate 36,347,656, forward strand.
GGTTCACACACTCACAAGGTAGGTCACAAAAAAAGTATATGTCAAATTGGCTCACACTCTTAGAAGTTGCCTAAGATTATATCATGAGATATCATCACTTAGTTGACCTGACCAATGGGGCAAATTCTAGGATCCATCATACATAGTTCACAGGTAAGCTCATCACACTAGGCATTGACACTATAAGTCAAACATGACTCCACACTTTCGCTAGTGTGAAATGATCATCACAAGAGACTCAATTCGATACTAGGCTAGTCATAACGAGATGCAAAGAGTTAACATATTATTTATGCAACTTCATTTGACCTCATTGTAGCCACACATTCAAGTTCGTTCGATTGAGAGCACTATTCAAGTCATCGGTATTGATCGGAACCACAAGATCAAACATCCACGCAAAGCAGTGTAATAACACAATAATAGATCACAACCCAAAATATATAATCAAAATAAATATGCACAATGGTAGGCCTCACCCTATCACAAACATAAATTATTTGTCCGCAAATGCCAATGAAACTATCCAAAAGTAAAAGTAAGTAAGACAGAGAGGGAGGTAAATAAAAGTCCTATCTATGCAGTCTCTCTATTTGTTGGGGCCTCAATGCCTAGTGTAGCAGTATGGACTTGGGCATCAATGCCCGAAGTCACATCAAAAGGAGTAGCAGTGCCAGATCCACTAGTAACTGTTGTAGACGTATGAGTCGGCGATGTCTGGATCACCGGTAGCACAATCGTCCCCACAAGATCTGAGAAATCTCTAAATATGCTCTACTCTTAGCTCTCCATTATCTCCTCCTCATGTACTACTATCAGCTCTTTGTCGATCTCTGCATCCGACTCCTCATATGTTGTGCCACCTCTCTATACATCTCTAGTGGTAGCCGAAGGAATCCCAAGGTCTCAAGAGCATCCTCATCATCTGCACCCCGCATCAATAAGGTGAAGTCAGTAGACTTCAAATAGTCTACGTTCTTTCTTAAATTTGCCACTTTGGCTTTCAAAGTTGAAACCTCGAAAGTCTTCCCCTGTCCGCTCTTACAAGCAGTGACTCTAGTATCTAGATCATCAACAGAGGCCCTAAGGGGGGTTAGTGATGCCAAGATAGCATAATCGATCATCCGTGGAATGGATCTCTCCAACCGAGTACCTCTCACATCCGCTGAATAGGCCAACTATCCCATCTTCAGGATTATGGCCTGAGTAATCCTGGCAGGAAGGGAGGAGGAAGAAGCATGTGGGACCTGTGAAGAAGAGGAAGGAGTGGATGTACCTGAAGGCTCAGAGGTTAAAGTAGGCGAAGGTGCCTCTGCTGGTAACGAGTCAACATCAACTTCCGAGGAAATATCTTCTGGAGCTGCTCTCCTCCTGTCAACCTCCTCTCGTGTGAACTCGGGCTGAATATACCGAATGTCAGTGGAGGAAGACGGGGTGACCTCAATATCCCTCGTAGTGTCCCGCGGTACTCCAGAATGCTGGCACAAATTCGTGATCAAGACTGGGAATGGTAGAGACATCCGCTTCTACTTGGCCCTCATGGCTATGTCTTTTGAAATTAGCAGCCCTAGATCGATGCGCCTCTTAGACCTGATAGAACCAAGGTAAGCTACCTTAGGATGGGGCAAAATGGACTTATTTTGCGATGGCATGATGGTGTTGCTGATGAAGCCAAACCAGAACCTGGTAGCGATGTTCAAGTCCCTCTTCTCAATAGGTGCCCCTGCATCCATCCACCTCGGTGTAGTGTTAAAAATCAGAGGAGCCAGCCAACCCTTCAGGTCATCTAGGGATTGAAAAATAGGCAACCCTTCTTAGGGAAGTGCAGAGTGTAGTGGTCTACCCAATACAATGTTAATATACTCGTTGTGGTACTCAACTTCCTTGCCTCTGACCATGAACGACTTTACCGGTGTAAACTTGCTTGCATTCTTCTTGTTTTTGGGCACCAACTCCACATAAGTTGTGTAAAATTCGTTAACCCAAGAAGGAATGTAAGGGCCTCAAGGCCTTGTGAACTGCTCAAACTCATGGTATCGGAGGGTGTCAATCACATCGGGATACTTTCCTTCCAGGCCCTCCATAGATAATAGCTTCTCCTCTAGGATGGTCCATACCCCCTCACCTTTCAATCTGTTCAGTAGTCTAGGAGGAGGAACGATAGGAACTGCAGGGGCCACTAGAGGTGTCTGCGCTAGCATGGAGTCTGTGCCGGAGGAGAGGCAACTGAGGGAATATTGGTGGATGTGGACTGAGATCTGGCCTGGAGTTCATCCTTTCAGTTCATCAGAGGCTATTTATCTTCTGGTTCTGAAAAGTTAGCTTGGGTTTCAATAGCTACTCCTTTTCTAGCTATATGCTTCTTCCTTTTGCCTTTATCTCCCGGTAGGAGTTTTTCTTCTCTCCCCTTTGGAGGATTTGAATACCCCTCGTTTATGGTTATGCCTTGTGCTTTCTTCTGAGGTTACATGGTTAGATTTCTGCGTATCATATCTGTAAGATATTGAGACAAATTATGAGAAATTTGAAACATAAACACAGAAAATCTATTGCAGACACGCTCGTCAATCCATTCGGTGAGTCGCGAATATCTTAGGCGAGCTAAGTCGGGCTCACCGAAGGGATTGACTTAAAAATTATAGCAAGTCGATGATGGGAAGGCCCTTTTGGTGAATTGCCGACTAATTTAGGTGATCATGGGTTTGGCCACCGAAAGTTATAGTGCAACAGAGGTTCAGGGGAGCATACAAAGGGCAATCAAAAGTACTTTCAACGAGTCACCGAGAACTTTCGACGACCAAAGGCTTCTCGCTAAAAGTTACAGACTCAAACAACACCTAAAAAATGAATTTAAAAGCGAGATGGGGTCATTAGGCAAACCACTGAGTGGTTTGGTGAACTCCGCCCTGCTTGTCGAACGGCTCAACATGCCCATTTTCAATCCACCTTCTCGAATTCAACCCCACAACCCCCGATAACAAAATCAAAACATGCATTAGTGAAATTCAAATAAGACCCGTACTACCCATCACCCCGGGATACTCAGATTTTTCCCGATTTTGCCAAATTTGGCCATTTGATGATATTTTCTCTTAGGAGTGTTATCACCTGCTCTATCATTGATCAATTTTAGTCATTTAGCATAAACATGGATTAGTCAGACTTCAACCCAATCAATCTAAACGACATGCAAGCACAACTCAATGCAAATTCATTCATTTAAAAGCACAAAAATTACAGGCAGTTGACGATCAAAACAATAAGGGTAAGATTTGCAAATTGAAATAGGCATTTATGCATTCTATTTCTATTAGAGTGGCACAACACACAACAATACGATACAATCATTGCAAATGAGTACAAAATTTTTGAATGTAAACTCGAGATTCAGAAACCAACCTTAAATGCCAATTAAAATGCGATATAAAAGCTAGGTGGCAAAGAAATCCTAGCTCCAAGTACCAATCAACAACTAAAATACTACTGGAAGATAAAAATATTGAAAATACTACCTTGGTGTGAGTTTGTGAAGGTTAAAGCGCAGGAAACTGAAGAAGTTCAAATTCTGAGACCTTTGGCCATTATAAATCGTCCAGTTCACATCCATTCGGTGACGTTAGTGGCACTCGCTAATCCACTTGGCGACACGCCGAGTGGTCACTTGACTTGTAAAGTTTTACAGGACCTTCAGTCAAAGTGTGGTCCAAATGACAATCTTCATCGGGCACGCCGACCTCTTCGGCGATTCGCCGACTGACCATTTTACTCACCAACACCACTAACAAACCATTATTTATAAAAACAAACTAAAGCATTTAAAACCTTGGGTTGCCTCCCAAGAAGAGCCATAGTTAACGTCGTGGCACGACACGAGTCCTTACTCTCTATCCATTGGTAGGGTTGGTCCTAGTGTTACTAGGTAACCCCAATAGTTCATTTGAGTGAAGAAGAGGCACTATATAACTCATGAGTGTCCTAATCAGTTAGATCAATCTAGAATCGGAGCCAACCATTTGATTCAACACTTCAATATTCTCGTTTATCTCTTTCAACATTCGATCTTGTTCTGTGATCTTTTGGAGAATGATTTGGAGTGTTTCCACAACACAATTTTTCTCCCTGTCTCTAGAATGTTTCCGCTCATGAGGGGGTATGTACCTCCATTGGCTCTTGCACAAATTTTCTACCTCTGATATTTTGGTGGCTAACTCATTCAGCTGAGTTACCAGTGCGGTTAACTTGAAGTCCCTCTCGACTTCTTGAGTCGTCTCAGCCGAGTTGCTACCATTTCCCTAAGCCATGCTCAGGGTACCTACCTATATAAACAACTTCAAAGAAAAACTAAACTAAAAAAAATTAGTAAAATATGACTATCAAAAGCAAAAGTCATTTTAACCAAAAGTTTTCACGTAACACCACTCCCCGGCAGCGACAACATTTTGATGTTTGCATAATCAAGACACAACTTCCAATGCAAGTGGTTATGATCTTGCAATAGTGTAGTAGTCCAACCAAGGGTTGGGGTCGAGTCCTAAGAGAGCGATTTCTAAAAATTAGTGATTAAGCGCGAAAGTGACCATAGCTAAAGACTTTATCGAATGAAGACATGACAAATTAAAGAGTTTGACACGAGTGTCAATTATCAATGGGGGGTTTGTAAACAAGTAAAGAGCAAAATCAACAAAAATAACGAGAGATATGAATATGGAGATGGGATTTTTGGGATGTGATTGGAATATGGGTTAGGCTAGACGATTGGGTACATGCTTTTGATAGTAAATCTGTTGAGTATTTGTGACTAGTCCAGACTATAGTGGGGGAAAATTCTCTCTCGAGCAACTTACCCCGAATCAAATGGGTTCCTCTCGGACACCCCCTTATCGCTTGAAGAATAGCCTCCGCCTTAGCCCACTCACTCTCTCGAGCTGAGTGTGTGGGAGAAGGACTAGGGTTCAATCTTTCGAGCAGAACCTCATGTCGACCTACTCCCATCGACCATCAATTTAGTAGTCTTAGTTCTACGTCCTCTCTCTTGAGTAAGCCGAAAACACAAAGGTGAAATCGTATTTGCAACTACAATATCATTAAGTTCCACCATAACTACTAAATGAAATCATATTTACACAAAAAATAAACCATCAACAAGCAAGACCCAACAGATAATCTAACCCATATTCACAAAATCATACACCAAGAATTGGGGTTTTAGCTACACATGCAAAAGAGGTAAAACTATATACCAATATTAGTTTCCATCAATGGGTATGCAAGATTAAGTCTTAAAACAAGTCGAAAGTGAAGAATCCACAAGACCCAAGTCCAAAATCTTGGAGTTGAAACACTTTGAATCTTCAAGTTCTTTAAAACCATCTCCAAGCTTAGCGAGAATATTCTGAGTCTGATATTAAAACCTAATAATAAAACTTGATAATAATAATTTTTACTTTGATACTAAGCTACAAAACTTAAACTAGTATTTATAGTTTTCTAGGAACTGTGCTGCAAAGGATCACTCGACGAAGTTAGTCAAGATCGCCGATCAACTCGGACATCTGCCCTTTAATCTAGTCTATCGCCGTCTTGTGTTGGCATTCAGAATCATTGTGTTTTGGATCATTGGGCGACATAGTATAGCTTTGTGGAACTGCTTGACGATACGCCGACTTCTCCTTTTCACCGCCAATTTGATCTGTTCTTTCAGGGATCAACACACTAGAACAAAAGGCGAGGATAAGACATTTTGGCGACTCGCCGAATGGGTTCGGCAATTCTCAGATCTTCATTTCTTCATTCTTTCAGTTGTTTTTGTTCCTTTTTTGCTAAGTAGTGTCCATGCTTTCCCTCAAACTCCAAATACCTAAAACATAAGGGTTTTCATCATATATTGATATAAAATATGCATTTGAGGATACTAATTCTATCAAAATATAGCCCGAAATGAGTCCAATTTGTGGACTCTTCACCGGACCCTACATTTGGATAAGAAATGTAGTAAGAGTATGTGTTAGTACAAACATGTACTAAATATGATGGCATGCATAAACATCAACATAAGCATAAGAGTCAAACAACATAAGCATAAACCATGATCAACACAAGTGAATCACATCTTAAAACAAACTTACGATACTTCCTTGAAGTAACCTTGTTTCATCAGAACTATGCTAAGTTGATGTGAGAAGTAGTAAATCCTTAGTTGTTCTCATTATCCATAGAAGCCACTTCATCTTGCCAAACCAAGCTAAGCCACTATCTATGGAAGAGCACATCATCATGCCAATCCAAGCTATCTATGGAAATGTATCATCTCCTTACCAACCCAAGCTACCATGAAAAGGTATCATCTCCTTACCAATTCAAGCTACCCATGAAGAAGTCTCAAATTACCACTTTTAACTACCATGGAAAGGAATCATCTCTTTACCAATCCAAGCTACCATGAAAAGGTCTCATATTACCAATTCAAGTTATCCATGAAAAAGCACCTCATTATGATAATCCAAGCTATCCATGAAGAAGCATCTCATTATGCTAATCTAAGCTAGGTCTTATTATCCTACGTCATAAATCCCTTGATTTTTTTTAGGTGAGCAAACCTTTCAACCTAGAATCATTCTATGTGAGGAAACCTTTCACATTCATGCATTCATACATTCATAAGTTAAATCATATGGGTAAATCCCTTCCACAACAATTCTATCTAAAATCAACAATTATCATATAAGATTTACTCTCAAAGCCATAATAATCATAATTCATTATATATGCTTCAATCTCAAGAAATTCATATCTATAAAAGCAATCTACAATGTACATTATCAATCCTATAAGAATAAATCTAGCCCACAAATTCTCTTATCATGGCATAACAGCCATTTACATCAATTTCATCATTCTAGACATGGGTTAGGCATGGTTACATGTAAATTCTTCCTAAAAATATTTATTCCTAACAATTCAATCATAAACAATAATAACCTAATTAATTGGATCAACATTCATCAATACCCATAATATTAAAAGAAAACCCTAACTCAAATTGGGAAACTTCATCTTTTTAATTGGGGAATCTTAAGGATTCCATGGATGAAAAACCATCACACCTTAATCACAAAGCCCATAAATTCTTGAGGAATAGAGACTTGAACTTAACCCTAGCTTCAACTCTTCCTTCTTCAGCTTTCTAGAGAGAGAATTATTTTGGGGAAGAACCCAATTATTTTAGTGAGTTTGAGAGAATCATTTGAATGAGTGAATTTAGGGGTTAAACTAACTTATATAGGGGTTCTAGACTTAGGTAAAACGATCTCATTTATATTAAATTAAAAACGCAAAAAGACTCATGTGCCCTTAACTAAACCTGCTAGCCATGACCCATGAGTCCCCACTGATGGACCGTGGACTGACCAACAGTCCATCCTTAACAAGCATGAGTAACTTCAAAGATTTTGGCTGACCTTTTTTTCCCCTTAGCCACGAGCCATGGACCCATCGACAGATCATGGGTCCTAGCGTGGTTCCTGCATATGCCAAATCCCTTCGTACCCATCCAAGGACCCACCTAGGTCTATGGTCCCTTCCACAGGCGATGGTTGGATTTTTCTGGGATTACACCTTGAAGTTATAACATTCTAGGCTCTCTCTCTCGAATTCGAGGTGTTACATTATCTCCCCCTTGGGAACATTCGTCCTCGAATGAGATTCTAGGCATCACATAGAAGAAAAGGACTCAAAACTAGCAACCCATCATGCATGCAACCCATCATGCATGCAACTCATCAAAACGCACCAATCAAGGAGGAAACATCGACTCCAAGCTAAACATACTCAATTCATTATAAGGAAAGTAGGATCTAGCAACCCAATATGCATGAAATTTCAAAACTACTCATGTCCAAGGACTAACTACCATCTCCAAGCTAAAAGAATGCTTAACACAATCTCATGGAGCCTATATGCAATCTATACTAAAAACCATATCCAAGGAGAAATCCTCAACTCCCAGCTAAGGTATGTTCATCAATTCATATCATAAAGTCTATATGCAACTCAAACTGAATGCACTACAGCATGAGGAAAAACAATCATATAAACTCATTTTCTTTCAAAACATAAGTCTTCATGAACATGCATAACATAAGGAAATCATGAGAATATCTAAATCACACATGACATCAAACAAGAGTAATTCATGAGGATCTCATTACCTCTAGCTAGAGTAAGAGTAGAAGGAAAAACATGAGGATATTGGGACATCATATCGGCCTCGGCCTTCCAAGTAGCCCCCTCAACTAAATGATTCCTCCATAACACTTTAATGGAAGCAACTTCTTTGTTTCTTTACTTCTTGACTTGCTGAGCTAAAATATCAACTGGTACTTCTTCATAAGAGATTCTCATCAACTCCCAACACTCCTAAAGGGACTATAGATGTCGGATCTCCAACACACTTTTTCAACATAGAGACATGGAAAAACCGGATGCACCAATGCCAACTCATTTGGCAAATCAAGCTCATAAGCAACGTTACCAACACGTCTCAAAATTTGATATGAGCATACAAAATGGGGACTAAGCTTCTCTTTCTTACTAAACCTCATTATACCCTTCATGGGTGAGATTTTCAAGTAAACCCAATCATGAACATCAAATTCAAGTTCTCTTCTTCTAATGTCGGCATAGGACTTTTGTCGACTTTAGGTTGCTCTCAACCTCTCTCTAATGAGTCAAACTTTCTCTATAGCCTCATGAACTAACTCAAGTCCTATCAAGGCAACTTCACCCACCTCAAACCAACCTATAGGAGATCTACACCTCCTACCATAAAGAGCCTCAAATGGAGTCATACCAATACTTGAGTGATAACTATTATTGTAAGCAAACTCAATCAATGGTAAGTGATCATCCCAATTTCCCTTGAAATCAATGACACTTACTCTAAACATATATTTCAAAGTTTGGATAGTTCACTCCGCTTGCCCATCAGTTTGTGGATGAAAAGTCGTGCTAAGCTTCACTTTAGTGCCAAGACCCTTTTGGAAAGATTTCCAAAATTGAGAAGTAAACTAATTACCTCTATCGGAGATTACCATTTCCCTCAAATACAACTTAGCATAATCTTCCACCAAATAAGAAACCTTGACGGGATTAAATGAGCCAATTTCATCATTCGGTCTACTATAACCCCAAATTGAATCATATTGTCGCCGAGTATGTGGCAACCCTACTATAAAGTCCATATTCAAATATTCCCACTTCCAAGAAAGAATCTTAATATCTTGGGATAAACCTCTCTATTTCTGATGCTCAACCTTCACTTGTTGACAATTTGGACACTTAGCCACAAATCTCGTAATATCTTTCTTCATCCCTTTCCACCAATAGATCTCCCACAAGTCGCGGTACATCTTGGTGTATTCCGGGTGAATGGAATATCGAGAACTACGGGATTCTAACAAGATATGCTCCCTCAAGCCATCAACATTAGGAAAATACAAATGACCTTGATATCTAAGCACACCATCTCCCCCTTGGGAGAAAGCCTCAACGAACTTCTTAAACACTGCTTCTTTCAATTCTACTAAAGTCAAATCAAGACATTGTTTGGATTTCACATCAGCCACAAATGATGATTCTAAACCATTATGATCCGTAACACTACCCTTGGTAGAGTCTACTAACTGAACACCCAATTGAGCCAATCTATGAACATCTCGAGCCAATTCTTTTCTATCATCATCAATATGAGCAACACTACCCATATATTACCGACTAAGAGCATCCACTACTACATTCACCTTACCAGGGTGATAGAGAACACTCATATCATAATCTTTCAATTACTCAAGCATCCTTGTTTGGTGAAGATTATGATATTTTTGATTAAACACATATTGTAAACTCTTATGGTCGGTAAAATCATCAACATGAACATCATACAAATAATGCCTCCAAATCTTTAAGGAAAATAATTCAAGGTCATGGGTAGGATAATTCTTCTCATGGATCTTTAGTTGCCTTGAAGCATAGACAATAACTTTATTATTCTGCATAAGTACACATCCGTAACTTTCGGTAGAGTCCACACCTGAGCTGAAGTAATTCTATCTTTCAACTCTTGAAAACTCTTCTCACAAGCTTCGGACCATATGAACTTAGCCTTCTTTTGCGTCAATGTTGTCAATGGAGAGGAAATCGTAGAAAACCCTTCAACAAATTTTCTATAGTAACCGTCCAAACCCAAGAAGCTCATAATATCTGAAGGCGATAGAAATATACGTCAACTCTTAACCGCATTCATCTTAATTGGATCTACCTCAATACCCTTACTTGAAACAATGTGACTTAGGAAAGCCACATACCTTAACCAAAACTCCATTTCCTAACCTTTGCCAAGAGTTGTTATTCCTTAAGTATTTTCAACACAATCCTCAAATGATTAATATGGTCATCCTCACTCTTTGAGAATATCATCAATGAACATAATTATGAACATATCAAGGTATTGTCTAAAGAACCTACTCATCAAATCTATAAATTTTGTCGGAGCATTAGTAAAACCAAAGGAAATCACCAAAAACTCAAAATGAACATATCAGGTTCTAAAAGCCATTTTCGAAATATCATCTTCCTTCACCCTTAATTGGTGATAACCCGATTGGATATCAATCTTAGAGAAATAACTTGCCCCTTGAAGTTGGTCAAAAAAATCATCTATCCTTGGAATATGATACTTATTTTTAATGGTGACCTTGTTCAACTACGAAGGGAACCATCCTTCTTCCTAAAAAAAATAAAATTGGAGCACACCATAGAGGGATACTTGGTCGAATGAAACCCTTATCCAACAAATCTTTTAATTGCTCTTTCAACTCCTTAAGTTCTGTAGGAGCCATTATATAAGGAGGAATGGAAATAGATTATGTCTCTGGGAGAAGGTCAATACCAAAGTCTATTTCACTTTCAGGAGGAATACCATGCTAATCATCTGGGAACATCCGAAAACTCATTAACAAAGGGAATCGACTCAAGAGTAGAGGTTTCAGAAACTACATCCCTCGCCCTAACTATACGGTAAATGCAACCCTTAGGAAAAATCTTTCTAGCTTTAAGATAGGAAAAAAACTGAACCTTAGGGATAAAATTCCCCCCCCCCCCTTCCATTCTAGGATAGGGTTATTTGGGAACTAAATTTGGACAACACGGTTCTACAATCAATAGAAGCATAACAAAAGTGCATCCAATCCATACCCAAGATAATATCAAATTCTAACATATCAAGTTCCACCAAATCAACACGAGTAACTCTATGGGATAAGGAGACGAGACACTTTCTATAGACCCTTTTAGCCGCAGTAGAATCACCAATGGAGGTAGAGACAGAAAAAGGATCTAATAACACATCAAGGAGCACATCAAACCTCATAGCCACATATGGCGTCACAAAAGACAAGGTGGCACCGAGATCAAGTAAAGCATAAACATCAATTTGTAAAACTTTCAACATACCGATAACCACATCGAGAGAACCCTCTTTATTCACCTCGAGTCTGTAGTGCATAAAATCAGTTTTGCTTGGGAGCATTGGAACCTGAACGACTAGGAGGAGCTTGCTTGACCTCTCTTCCCTTAGCCTTAGCCATTAAGCAATCCTTAATTTTATGACCACTTTTTACACAACTAAAACAACCATCGGTGCCAGCTAGACACTTACCCTCGTGCTTCTTTCCACACCTAGCACAAATAGGCAATACGGATCAACTACTATTTCCCCCTTGAGGTTTAGGGTTAGACACCCTTTCATTGTTAAACCTTGAAGGAACATTAGTAGAACCTTTCCCGGAGAACCTTTGTCGAAACCTCGAAGGACCACCCATCAGACCTAGAGTATGAAAAGTTGCCATCATCCGTTCTAGCCCTATTTGTTTCGCTAGACCTCTCTTTAAGCTTTTCCTCTTCAATATATTAAGCATGGACCATGAGATTAGAAATATCCATGTCATGGATAAGTATATCCGTACAACACTCTTTCATTACCATTTCGAATACACCTGAACAAACTTGCTCATCTTTGCCCTAGGGTTGCCAACTATCGAAGGAGCATATTTTGACAATTGAGCGAATCTTAAGGGATATTCTTTCACGCTCATATTTCCTTATCAGATATTAATAAACTCAAGAAATTTAGCCTACCTCATCTCAAGAGGAAAGAACCTATGAAGAAAAGCGGACTTAAACCTATCCCATTCTAGGGGAGCCAAATCTATCAGTCTTTCTTCCTTTCATTGGTTGAACCAAATTTGGGCAACCCCTTTTAGTTGATAAGCGGCCAATTTCGCCTTCTTCACTGGAGGCACCCCTATTATGGCCAACACCTTGTAGACCTCGTCAATGAACTCTTGAGGATCATCCTCAGCCTTAGAACCATAAAATTTTGGAGGATTCATACTTTTAAAGTCCCTCACTCTAGACGCTACCGTACCAACATTTGGGTTCACGAGGTTCACAACTTCCCTATTGGCTTAGATCGTCACTGCTTGAGCCAACACTTGAAAATCCGTCCTAAACTCTGGATTAGTCACTTGCTTGGCCAAAGGGTCAATTGGAGCTTGAGAAGCTTGAGGATCTTGAGGAGGAGCTCCTTGGTCAATATTATCTCCCTCATTCCTTCTATCAAATGAAGTTATAGTAGTCATATCTCTAGACCATCAGGAAATGATTAGGAGAAAAGCCTTATAGAGTTAAACTTTATCGAACGACTTAGAGAAATGAAGAAGTGAAGTTTTCTAAACATCTTGTAGCCTCTCATTCATAAATATGGCACGGTTCACACTTATTATTAGGACTCTACTAGACGTGGTTTTGAGACATCCTAGAACCATTCTAAACCTTGTGCTTTGATTACCAAGTTTGTCATGACCCAGGGGTACCCCCTAGATGTAACAAGGCGTACAAGACCCCGAGAGGCCTCATACAAGCCACTTAGATTTCATAACATAAGATAATAAAAATGAGTGGTAATTTAAAACATTTTTCAACAGTATTAAAGTTTCACATCAAAAGCAGAAGTCTATTACACTTTGTCTCAAAACCATTTAAAACATGAATATCTTGGGACACAGCCCATACCACATTGTTCAAAAATTAAAATGAAAGAACATAAGAGAAATTGTTACCAAATCCTCGAATGAAATGAGAACTCACCAATCTTCAAGTCTTGCCTCTACTAAGATCCTATCCACAGGGATGAGAATCGATATCGTCGGACCCTACATTTTGATAAGAAATGTAGGCAAGAGTATGCATTAGTTCAAACATGTACTAAATATGATAGCTTTCATAAACATCAACATAAGCATAATAGTCAATAAATATAAGCATAAACCATGATCAACACAAGTGAATCTCTTCTTAAAACATATTTACGTACTTCCTTGAAGTAACCTTGTTTCATCATAACTATGCTAACTTGATGTGAGAAGCAAACAATTCTTAGTTGTTCTCATTATCCATACAAGGCACGCCATCTTGCCAAACCAAGCTAAGTTACTAAGGAAGAGCACCTCACTATGCAAATCAATGAAATCCATGGAAAGGTATCATCTCTTTACCAATCCAAGCTACTATGAAAAGGTATCATCTCCTTACCAATTCAAGCTACCCATAAAGAAGTGTCATATTACCACTTCAAGCTACCATAGAAACTCATCATCTCCTTACCAATCCAAGCTACCATGAAAATGTATCATATTACCAATTTAAGCTATCCATGACAAAGAACCTCATTATGCTAATCCCAACTATACATGAAGAAGCATCTCATTATGCTAATCCAAGCTAGGTCTTATTATCTTAGTTCATAAATTCTTTGATTCTTTTTAGGTGAGCAAACCATTCAACCTAGAATCATTCTATGTGAGGAAACCTTTCACATTCATGCATTCATATATTCATAAGGTAAATCATGTGGGTAAATCCCTTCCACAACAATTCTATCTAAATTCAACATTTATCATATAAACTTTACTCTTAAAGCCCTAATAATCATAATTCATCATATATGCTTCAATCATAAGAAATTCATATCTATATACTTCATTCCCAAAGCAATCTACAATGTACCTTATCAATCCTATAATAATACATCTAGCCCACAAATTCAACTTTCATGGCATAAAACCCATTTACATTAATTTCATCATTCTGGACATGGGTTAGGCATGGGCACATGTAAATTCATCCTAAAAACATGTATTTCTATCAATTAAATAATAAACAATCATAGCCCAATCAATTAGATCAACATTCATCAATACCAACAACATTAGAAGAAAACCCTAACTCAAACTGGGAAATTTTATCTTTCTAATTAGGGAATCTTAAGGAGCTCCATGGATGAAAGGATTCCATGGATTAAAATCCATCATACCTTAATCACAAAGCCCACAAATTCTTGAGGAATGGAGACTTGAACTTTACCCTAGCTTCAACTCCTCATTCTTCTTTAACTTTCTAGAGAGAGAATTATATTTAGGAGGAACCCAATTCTGTTGGTGAGTTTGAGAGATTGATTTAAATGAGTGAATTTAGGGTTTAAAATAAGTTATATAGGGGTCTTGGACTTAGTTAAAATGACCTCACTTTGATTTAATTAAAATTGAAAAAGCCCCATGTGCCCTTAACTAAACCTGCCAGCCACGACCCACGAGACCCCTCTAACGCATCGTGGACTGACCAATGGTTTGTCCTGGTCAAGCGTGATAAACTTTAGAGATTTTGTCCAACCTAAGTTTCCCCCTAGACACAAGTCGTGTACCCATCGACGGATCATGGGTCCTGGCATGGTTCTTCATGTGCTAAATCCCTTGATGCCCATTCATGGACCCACCTACGGTCCAGGGTCTCTTCCACGGGCTATGGTTGGCCTTTATGGGATGACATCTTGAATCTGAAGTGTTACAACCTCAATATCTTTTACGAAAACAATGTGACAAAGAAAAGCCACTTAATTCAACCAAAACTCAAATTTACCAAACTTTGCAAAGAGGTGTTTGTCCTTAAGGACCTGCAACACATTCCTCAAATGATCGGTATGTTTGTCTTCACTTCTTGAATAGATCAATATATCATCAATGAACACTATTACAAACATGTCAAGGTATTGCCAAAACACCTTATTCATTAAGTGCATAAAATCGGCCAGAGCATTAGTCATACCAAAGGACATCACCAAAAACTCATATTAGCCATATCAAGTTCCAAAAGCTTTCTTCATAATGTCATCTTCCTTCATCCTCAATAGGTGATAACCCAACCGCAGGTAAATCATAGAGAAGTAACTTGTTCTTTGTAGTTGGTCAAACAAATCATCTATCTTTAGGAGAGGATACTTATTCTTAATGGTAATCTTGTTCAACTGACGATAGTTAATACGGATGCAAAGAAAACCATCCTTTTTTCGAAAAAACAAAACAAGAGCACCCAATGGAGAGATACTCGGTCAGATGAAACCCTTATCTAACAAGTCTTTCAATTGCGCTTTCAATTCCATATATTCTATTGGAGCCATTCAGTTAGGAGGAATAGAGATATGATGTGTATCTAGGAAAAGGTCAATATGGAAGTCTATTTCCCTTTCGGGAAGAAAATTAGGTAGAGCATCTGGAAACACTTCCGAAAACTCATTTACAATGGGGACTAAATCAAGAGTAGTGGTTTCAAAATTTGTATCCCTCACCTTAGCTAGATGGTATATGCAACCCTTATAAATTGTCTTTCTAGCTTTAAGACAAGAAACAAACCAACCTTTCGACATAGAATTTTCCCTCTTCCACTCTAGGATAGGCTAATTCGGAAACTGAAACTTGACCACTCGGTATCTACAATCAACAGATGCATGACACGAATGCAATTAATACATACCAAGAATTATATCAAAGTCTAGCATATCAAGCTCTAAAATATCAACATGAATGACTCTATGGTATAAGGAAACAAGATAATTTATATAGACTCTTTTATCCAGAATAGATTCAGCGATAGGAGCAGAGACAAAAAATCAATCTATCAACAAATCTGGAGAAATATCAAATCTCATAGCCACATATGTCGTCACAAAAGACAAGGCAGTACCGGGATCAAGAAATTCATGAACATCAAGATGAAAGACTTTTAACATATCCATAACCATATAGAGTGAATGTTCTTGCTCCCGATGAGTCTGAAGTGAATATAATTTGTTTTTCTTCTGACTCTCACAAAGACCGAATGAAGGATTAGGTTGATCCCGTTGGCAATCATCTCCCTCATTCTAATCAACAGAGGGACAATCCCTTATCTTGTGATCCATTATACCACAAACAAAACAAGTATTGTAGCCGGCTAGACATCTACCCTCATACTTCCTCCCACACTTAGCACAAGTAGGAAATGAAGATCCACTACTATTTCCTACTTGGGGCTTAGGGTTAGACACCCTAACTTTATTGAACTTTGGTTGAGCATTGGAGGAGCCTTGACTGGAAAACCTTTGTCGGAATTTAGAATGGCTATATCCATCAGACCTTGAATGTGAAAAGTCACCATCACCGGTCCTTGCCTTCTTCACCTCCCTAGACCTTTCCTTAAGTTTCTCCTCTTCTATTTATTTAACATGAACCTTCAGATGAGAAATGTCAATGTAATTAATAAGAATGGTTGTACGGCATTCCTTCACACTCATGTTTCCTTAATGAAGATTGATGAATTCAAGAACCTTTGCCTCCCTAAATTCAAGGGGAAAGAACCTATCAAGAAAAGCAACCTTAATTTTTTCCCAATCGAAAGGACCCGTATAACCTTCCCTCCCTTCCTTCCATTGGTTGAACCAAACTTGAGCAACACCCTTAAGTTGGTAAGCGGCCAATTCCACCATTTCCAACGACATCACTCCCATGATCAACAAAACCTAAAACACTTCATCAATAATCTCTTGAGTATTTTCCTTAACCCAAGACCCATGAAATTCCAGAGGATTCATCCTAGTGAATTCCCTCACTCTAGATTCCACCGTACTCACATTTAGGTTTAGGGGAACCACAACTTCCCTATTGGCTTAAGTCATCACGGCTTGAGCCAACAATTGGAAAGCAGCTTTAAACTCAGCATTGGTTACTTGCTCAACCAAAGGATTGGCTAGTGCCTGAGAAGCTTGAAGAAGAGCCTCTTGTTCCACGTTCTCGTTCATATTTCTCCTAATAGATGTCCTTTGAGGGGCCATTGCCTAAAAATAATTAGATATGGATTTTGAGAAAGGACATATAGATTTACACTCTATCGCGCTACTTAGAGTAATAAATGAAGTGGAGCTTCCTCATAACTGTATATCTTCTTATTCATTAATGTAGTGCGCTTCACACTAATGAACAAGACTCTTCTCGACATGGCTTGTGAGACATCTTAGGAACTTTCTAAACTTTGTGCTCTAAATACCAAGTTTGTCACAACCCTATATACACCCTAGGACTAACATGTCGTGTAGGACCCTGAAAGGCCCTACACAAGCCACTTAGCATACATAAACAAGATAATAGAAAATCAAGAGATTTTTATAACACATTTTATATCATAAAGAGTTTATAAAAATGAAGCATAAATCTACATAGTTTCAATAGCCATCAATTACATCAAGAGTTACCGAGACCTAACTCTAGCATCACATACAATATATTAAAAGTAAAAATTGAAAGTGATAAAAGGTTCAGTCCTCAGAAAATGAAAACTCACCACTATTAAGTAAGGCTGGATTAAGTTCTAGCCACGGGATGAAAAGTTGGAGCGTCGGACCCTACATCTGGGAAAACAATGTAGGCAAGAGTATGAACTAGTACAATGGTGTACCAAGTGTGATAGCAATGCATAAAGGTATAAAACATGCTATAAGGACATTTCCATGATCATTTAATGACCATGTTAAAATCGTAAGAAAAGGTTAGAAGACATCGTAAATATCAAGGTCAAATACAAGTGAAACTCATCTTTGTACACTTGTGAAATACTTCTTGAAGTAACCTTGGTTCATCATTATGCTTGTTTGTGGGAAATTGCCTTAACCGACAGAGAGACCATGTGAGCTATAGCATGGAATCCAGTGTTTACCCTACACCGAAAAGTGATTCTCACTTTCAAAGATAGGAACCATGAACTTCTAGTCTTCATGGATCCACTAGCTAATGTCTATCAAGACAACCTATGTTGGCACATAGTTTATGCAACACAGGTAATCGCCACTTTTCCACTCGGTACTAAGCTTAATTCCTATGGAATAGTCATCAATCATATTCATCTTATCTTAAGGGACATGGGTAATTGCCTCGCCTCTTATCTATTACATTGGAGACATGGGTAATCGCCTCTTGTCTTTTCATTAGAGGACATGGCTAATCGCCTCTTACCTCATTATTAGAATAGCTTCTTAACTTAGATTCATTTTAGGTGAGAAGACCTTTCAACCTTAGAATCCTTTATGTGAGAAAACATTTCACATTCATTCATTGAGTAATTATGTGAGAAATCCTTTCACAATAATTAAAAACAACAACATCATATATGTTTTACTCTCAAAGCAACTTACATCATGGTGCATCAATTTCATAAGAACATGCATATTTCCATAATTCACCTTTCATAATTCAAAACTCACTTTAAATAAAAATATCTAGAAAACATGGCTTAATGAAGTTCATTTTAAAAACATGGAATCTTCTCAATTCATGCATAATACTTCATAAAATAATCAAATTTTGTTATTTTAGGGTTAAAAACCTTCATATAGGGATTTGGATAAAGGGTAAAATGACGTGGTATTGAATTAATATAATTAGGAAAACACCCAAAAGCCCCTTTTAAAATAATTGCTGACCAGGTGAAGTTGGGCACCTACGGTCCGTGGGTCCACCTATAGACCGTCCTGGTTAGTCGTCAATGGGTTCAAAGACTTTTTTCTAGGCCTTTAAACAACGGGACCCATGTACGATTAGTTGGTAAACCTACGTACATACATGGCTTTCGTGGGTCCAACTGAATTTTTTTAAAATCCCACAATGTTTGAGACTCACCTATGAGACCTACCTACGACTCTTGGATAGGACACCGGGCCATCCTGATGAACCGTCAAAATATACTAAAACCTTGAGACTTTGAAAATTTGGGTTGGCCAACCCAGTCTCTCCTACAGTGTGTGGTTCGACCTACAGACCGTCGGTGGCTCTGTCTGTACTGGCATATTATTCTAATTCTCTAATTATTCCTCATCTTTGAGGTGATAGTAGTTGTAAAGCTCAATTCCTACCTATAAGGTCTACTTATATAGAATTATTAGTATTTTAGAAACTGCAAAAAGAACTTGAGAGGAGCCCACTAATGTGCTTTAGCTCATCGATTCTAATCTTACGTCCTCATTTATGTGAATAGTATTGTTGAACCACAATATGATATGCATTTAGATTCTTCTTTAACCTTTTCTTACATAGAACATTCATGAAATTTTAAAGTAAGTGTTCAGATTCTTGGATAGTAATGTCACCTAGAAGATAGTGTAATTTGGAAGATTATGATTTATTTGTAGAATGACCCAAAATTAGAAGTGTCAAAATTAGAATTGTATTAGTTAGAATGGTGGGGATAATGAATTATCAAAGTGTCGTATATATGTAGAAGTTGTGTACTCATTTAGATAGAATTGAGGTGATATGTGTTCAGGTGTTAACTAGGGACTAGTAAGTTAATGCAGGTCTCATGGTAGAAGGTAGAGAAAAAGCCATTGGTTGAGATGTCTTAGATTATGATTAAACTAGGAGGAGAGTTTATGATGCAGGTCATTAATTAAAGTATAACATGGTTAAGAATTGATTTATATAGGTTTTTCTTTGTGATTCTGAAAAGGAACTGCATGATGAATATAGAGCTATGAATATAGTTTAGATGTATGAATGTATAAGTAGCGGTAATGTGTGAAACAAAATATGATAATGCATGATAATTAGATAGGTTGTAAGATTAAGACAAACTACTACTAGTAAGATATTTTGATGGACTACTATTTCTCAATTTATTTATTTATCTAGTAGCTCCTAAGCAAGAATAGCATGTGAAGTTATGATTTTATATAGGTTAGATCCTAGATTCTAAATTCGAAATGTGAATGAGCAGCAAGGTGGAAATAAATAATAGTTTGGGGTAAGTGATGGTTATTTTATGAAATTGATATAAGAGGCTTGCAATATCATATGTAAGAATTTAATGTTATGAATTTTCAATAATATTTATGGTGCAAGTATGATGTGGACATGAACCATAGGTGAGATCATGAATAGTGACCAAGTAAATAGACAAACGAGATCCTTAAGAGTTAAAAAGATAGAACATAACCCGAGGTAATATGTGGTTGCATGATATTCTAAGATTATTTAGATAAATGTATTTCTTATTTATATATTTTATGAATCTAAGTGTAACACCTTTGATTTTTAAAATAAACTAGAAAGGGGTAAGCGGGCAAGTCCACAACCTTAAAATGGATCATGGACCTTCACCACACCATAGACGGGTTGTGTAGGGGGTCCACAACTCGTTAAGGGTAGCATAAGATCTATCCAGAATTGCTCCTAGGTAGGAGACACCTAGATGGTGCCCTAGACGGCTCATACTGGCTTGGACGGCCCATCTAGTGGTCCATACAAGTCACCTAGGCAATGAAGATGTACCCAAGGTCACTGTGAAGGACCAAAGACATCATGACGGACCATGAAGCTTCTCACAGACCGTGAAGTCGTCCATGAAAGAGACTTACCATACATAGAATTTTTGGTCAACTTCAAAAGATCATATCATTTAGCACAAAATGAGTTAGGTAGCCCATAACCTATAAAATTAAAGATGTTTGAGTCCTTTTCCAACGCCGCCAAGTTTTCTTAATTCCTAGATTGGAGAAAAAGTTTATACCCATTTTGGTCTTTTTCCAATTGTTCTGAACCAATACTATGTCATTTTACCCTTTACCCTAGGTCCTATATAATTATTTTAAACCCCAAATCACCCAATTCAATTCATCCTCTTAAATTCCAAAATGTTGATCAAGCTCATCCTCTCAAATATTTATCTATCTAAGGAAGAAGAAGAAGTCTAGGGCTTTCAAGGTCAAGTCTTCAATTCACCATTTCTTAAGGGCTTTGAACTCCAAGGTACTATAGTCTTCACCTATGGAGCTCTTTCCTCAATAGGGTTCCTAAGACCTCATATTTTGTAAAGTTAGTTTCCCCTATCAATTTAGGGTTTTATTGAATTGCCATGGGTTCCTTTCAATGTTGATCCTATTGATTGTTTATGTCTTCTTATGCATGAATTGAAGTAATTGCATGTTTTAAGTTGAATCCCTCATGAACCCATGCATTACTCATGTTTTTAACAGTATGATTTTATGATGCTGGTTTTGAACTATGAAAGATGAATGTATAAAGATATACATGTTTTTTATGAAATTGATGAAAACGATTTAATTTACTTTGACAGTAAAGCATCAATTTTGTTGTTGTTGTTATTGTGAAAGGATTTCTCACATACTACTGAATTTATAAATGTGAAGTGTTTTTCTCACATAAGTATTCTTGGAGTTGAAAGGTTATCTCAACTAAACATTGAATAAATATTTATGAGCTATTATAATGAAACCTAGCTTGGATTGGCTACTTGATGTGCCTTCCATGGATGATAAAGATAAGCATTGATTACCCGTGTCTCTTATTGATAAGACAAGTAAACACTAATGACTTTTCCCTCAGATTTATGTGTAGCACCAAGAGGGTATTGGGATGGAAGCTCTCCCGTAGCTTGAGGTTGGGTTTCTAGTAGCAATCTCCTTATCCCATAACTATGTGCCACATAGGATGATTGTCTTAGATAGACATTAGCTAGTGGATCCACTTAAGCTAAAGGTTATGATTCTTACCTTGGGAGATAAGGACCTCTCTTTTCGGTGTGGGATAGACACTGGATTCCATGTTATAGCTAACATGCTATATATGTTGGTTAATGGCTACTTCCTACAATAATGAACTAAGGTTAATTATAGAAGTATCTCACATGTGTTTTTAAGATGATTTTTACTTGCATTGACCATGATCACAATTATGTTTTCTAACCTCTTACCATATGTTTTAACTTGGTCTCTTTGCATGTCAAAAAAGGTCCTTTTAGCATGATTTTATAACTCTTATATATTGCTATGATACTTGGTACATTGTTTGTACTAACATATACTCTTGCCTACATTGTTTTACTAATGTAGGGTTCGATGCTCCTATTCCGCATCCTCGTGGCTGGTGATCACCTTAGTAGCTTTTAAAGAAGGGTGAGTACTCATGTTCTGAGGAGCGAACCCTTTATTTGTTATTGTCTTTAATTTTCCATATTGTATGTGATGTATGGGTTCCAATCACTCTTGATGTAATAGATGGCTTTGAGACTACGTTAGACTTCTTCTTCATTTTTTCAAACACATTTATGATATAAATCATCTATTGAACTCTTTAAGATTCTATTAACTTATTTATGTATGCTAAGTGGCTTGTACAAGGTCTTTCGGGGTCTTATACGCCACGTTATGACTAGGGTGTACTTTGCATCATGATAAACTTGGTATTTAGAGCACCCACTTAAAATGTTCCTAAGAAGTCTCTAAGCCACGTCGAGTGGAGTCTTTTTCATGATTGTGAAGTGTGTCACATTTGTGAATTAGAAGTTATAAGATGTTTAGGAAGTTCCACTTCTTTTATTACTGTAAAGTCCTGTGATAGAGTTGAACTCTCTATGTATTTATCCTAATCCCTATCAAATGTTTTTCAGGATATGGCCTCTTGAAGAGCTTACGTTAGGAGAAATGCGAATGAGAATGTAGAACGAGAAGATCCCCCTAAAACTCCTCAAGTTCTGATCGACCCTTTGGTTGAACAAGTGAATAATGTGGAGTTTAGAGCTGATTTTTAAGTGTTGGCCAAAGCCATGGATCAAGCCAATAAGGAGGTTGTGGTCCCCGTGAACCTAAATTTGGGTACAACGACATCTACAGTAATAGACTTCACTAAAATGAATCCCCTGGAGTTTCAAAGTTCCATGGTTAAAGAAGATCCTCAAGACTTCATTGAAAAAGTATATAAGGTGTTGATGTTCATGGGAGTGACGCCGGTGGAATAGGTGGAATCAGCCACTTACTAAAGTAAGGGTTTTGCTCAAGTTTTTTTCAACCAATGGAAGGAAGGGAGGGCAATTGATGCGGGTCCTCTAGATTGGGAAATGTTTAAGTTTGCTTTCCTTAGTAGGTTTTCCCCCTTGAAATGAAGGAGGCAAAGGTACTCAAATTAATCAACCTTCATCAAGGAAACATGACTGTGAAGTAATATGCTTTGAATTTCACACGATTGTCTAGGTATGCTCCTACTATGGTTGTTGATCCTAGGAAAATGATGAGTAAGTTCATTTCAGAAGTGTACGAGATGGTAGTTCAAGAATGTCAAACTTTCATGTTCATCAATGATATGGAAATTTCTCGTCTAATAGTGAATTCTCAGAAAATAGAAGAAGAGAAACTTAAGCAAAGATCTAGAGAGACAAAGAAGGCAAGGACTGGTGATGATGACTTTTTACATTCAAGGTCCAATGGACATTGTCGTTCTAAGTTCCGATCAAGGCTCCTCATATTCTTATCCTAGATCAAACAAAGATAGAATGTCTAACCCTAAACCTCAAGGAAGAAATTATGGTGGATTTTAATTGTCTACTTGTATGAAATGTGGAAGGAAGTATGAGGGTAAATTTTTAGCCGATACGGATGATTTCTTTGGTTGTGGTAAGAGTGGCCATAATAAAAGGGATTGTCGATCACTTACGGCTAAGGGAAGAGAAGGTAGGTAAGATCCGCCTAGTGGTTTGGTTTCAAGATCTCCAAACCAAAATAGATTCTATCCACTTCCAACTCGTCATGAGCAAGAGGGTTCTCCCAGTATGGTTACTGGTATTTTGAAAGTCTTTCATCTTAATGTTTATTCTTTGATTGATCCCAATACTACCTTTTATTTTGTGATGCCATATGTGGCTATGAGGTTTAATATTCTTCCAGAAGTATCGTTAGACCCTTTTTCTATCTCTACTCCTATCGGTCAATCTTTTGTGGCTAAGAGAGTCTTCTTATCCCATAGAGTCACTAATGTTGATCTTTTAGAGCTTGATATGCTATATTTCAATGTTATTTTTTGTATGGATTGGTTGAATTATTGTTATGCGTCTATTGATTGTAGAACCCGAATGATCAAGTTTCAGTTTCCAAATGAGCCTATCCTAGAGTGGAAATAGGGAAATTCTATGCCAATAGGTCAGTTTGTTTCATGTCTTAAAGCTTGAAAGATGATTTCTAAGGTACCATCTAGTTAGGGCGAAGTATATGGATTCTAAACCCCTATTCTTGAGTCGGTCTCCATTGTTAATGAGTTTACAGAAGTGTTTTGTGATGATCAACATAGTATTCATCCCGAAAGATAAATAGACTTCGATATTGACCTTCTCCTAGATACGAAACCGATCTCTATTCCTCATAACCGAATGGCTTCGACAGAACTAAAGGAATTAAAGGAGCGATTAAAAGATTTTTTGGATAAGGGTTTCATCCGACCGAGTATCTCTCTAAGGGGTGCTCCAGTTTTGTTTGTTCTAAAGAAAGATGGTTCATTTCATATGTGCATCAATTATCTTCAGTTGAATAAGGTTACTATTAAGAATAAGTATACTCTTCCAAGAATAGATGACTTGTTTGATCAACTACAAGGAACAAATTACTTCACTAAGATTGACTTCCGATGGGATTATCACCGATTGAGGGTGAAGGAGAATGACATTCCAAAAATAGGATTTCAAACTCGATATGGTCATTATGAGTTTTTGGTGATGTCCTTTGGCTTGATCAATACTCTAGACACATTTATGGATTTGATGAATAGGGTGTGTAGACAATACCTTGATATGTTTGTGAATGTGTTCATTGATGATATTTTGATCTATTCAAGAAGTGAAGACAAGCACACCGTTCATTTGAGGATTAGTTTGCAAGTTCTCAAGGACCAAAAATTATTTGCAAAGTTTACAAAATGTGAGTTTTGGTTAAGGTCCGTGGCTTTTCTTGGTTACATTGTTTCCAGGAAGGGCATTAAAGTATATCTTAAGAAGACAGATGTGGTTAAGATTTGGCCTAGATCTCTATCTCCCTCATATATTATATGTTTCTTGGGTTTAGCCGGTTACTATAGAACGTTTGTGGAAGGGTTTTCCTCGATTGTCTCTTCATTGACAACATTAACCAAAAGAAAGTCAAATTCTTATTGTCAGAAAATTGTGAAGAGAGTTTTCAAGAATTCAAAGATAGATTTACTCCTGCTCCGGTGTTGACTTTACCATAAGGAACATATGGGTTAGTTGTATATTGTGATTCTTCAAGAATTGGGTTAAGGTGTGTCCTTATGAAACATGGGAAAGTCATTGCTTATACCTCAAGGAAACTTAAGGTGCAAGTAAAAAACTATCCTACCCATGATTTAGAACAAACCCTAAACTATATATATCAATTTTATAATGAAATATGCATATCTTCATAAATTTGTCTTTCATAATTCATAAGCTCATAAGATCAAAATCTAGAAATCATGGAATCATGCACGGGTTCATGTAAATTTAACTAAAAACCATGTAATTATTTCAATTCATGCATAATATGATAGGAAACCATCAATTGACCTATGGAGTACTTTCCTTCATTGGGTTCTTAAACTCTAACTTTGATTGGATTATCATTGTAAAATTTGAGAATTTAAGAGCCCTATGGAGGAAAGGACTCCATAGGATAATATTATCATACCTTTATGTCAAAAACCCACAATCAATGGTTAATTTTGAGATTTGATCTTGAAACCCTAGACTTCTTCTTAAAATTTTAGAGAGAAATTTTTGGAGGAAGAACCTGGAAGGATCCGATGAAATTTGAAGAATGATTTATAGTAATTAGATTTTAGTCTTAAAAGACTTATAAAGGGTCTAGGGTTAGGATTAAAACAACCTACTTTAGGTATTAATCAAAGAGGGAAAGGACCAAGAAGGCCCAAAAAACACTACTGACCACCATTTATGATTGGACCCTACACACCGTACTGGTCAACCATTGAAAGTGATTAGACACTCTAATATTGGCCAACATTCAAAGGAATCTATGTATGGTTCATAGGTCCTTCTATGGACCGTACATATCAATGGTTGTAACCAACTTTAAGCATTAAAATTTCACTAAGTCTGGTGGTCAGCAATGAGACCTATCTACGACTCGTCAAAGGAGCGACATACCGTCCTGTTGAATTGTCAAAAAGTTAATGGGATTTGACTTTTTAAAAACCATTTCCCCATCACCTACGGTTTCCACCTACAACCTGTACGATTGCCTACAGTCCGTAGATTGGAAATCATAGAAAAGACACCAGTTGACAAATCAACCCGGTATTTAAAACAAATATGGGGAATAACCCTTAAGAAATCAGTGCCAATAAAAAAAATATAACAAATCTCAACAATCACAAATAACACATAACACAGACTCTCAGTCCTTACCCTTACTTACCGTAACATGAACCATGTTTCACATGATCACATTAATATTAGATATGAGATCAATTCACAGATCAAACATGAAATAATTAAATTATAAATAAGTACATTAGGTTAACTCATGAAACCATAAACACATACTTGGTACTCTTATCAACCCCAAACTCAAACTATTGGTCTATAAGTATGGTACCCGAGCCATTTGTAGTTGGTGTACTCGTGTGGTATCAGTGTCAATGATACATGGATATCCTCATACCAAGAATGGTACTTAAGCCAACTTTAAGTATATAACAAAAGTGGTATCCAAGCCAACAGTGGAGATATCTTATACCAGACATTCATCCCTGAACAACTACACGGTTGTAAAGAAGATAGATTGATTATCAAGGTTCACTACATAATTTGAAAAGGTAGGAATAACGTCCCCTATGCAAGTGACATGATACTACCACATCCTGTGTACCCAAGATTATTAAGAAATCAATTCGAACTCATAAAATCATAATAAGAAATTTCTCCACAGATAGTACTAGACCCCACTAGAGCGGCCACAACCCTACTATATCAGCATCACTGTAGCACCTGATAGTCACTATAATGGCCTAGAAAGAATCATAAACACAACAAAGAGGGTAATTGATTTTCATGACTATTTCTCTCCCTTATAACTCCCAAAACTCTCTCAACTCTCCAATCACACCATCTAGAAATGTCAAATTGCGGAAACCATTGTGTACTCTACTCTCCTTACTATGCTTAGGAATGATTGCATGATATAAATTGAATTGAGTAGAATAGGTTTGGTATGATACTCAAATTTTGAAAAATAACTGCTTGATCATCAAATTTCCCAAAGCATGGGGGCATCCCATGACATTTAGAATTCTACCACAATGTTCAGAGCGTAAGGATTATGGGTGAAGGGGCCAAAATTGGTTCTTAAATGGTTGGAGGTAAGTTGAAGGATTATGTTATGAAGAAACTTAAGGAGCAATGGAGATGGTTTCGGTATCTTTAAAAAGGTTTATTCCAAAGTCGACTTCCTTTGCTGGAGGAACTCGAAAAAACTCATCAGGAATACTTCTAGGAATTTATTTACTACAGAAAGAGACTGAAGAGTTGGGGTTTTAGAATTGGTATCCATAACCAATACTAGATGACAGATACAACCCTTAGATATCATCTTTCTAGCCTTGGCATCAGATAAACTGACCTATAGGCAATTAGGCACTAGCTTTCCATTCATTGACTAGTTAATTCGAATACTGAAATTTAACGACTCTTATTCTACCGTCGACTGAGGATAACATGCATGAAGCCAATTCATACCAAAAAATAACATCAAAGTCAAGTATATTTAACTCTACTAGATCAACTAAGGTCTTTTTCTAGAAAACTAAGACCGTGCATTCTCTATATACCCATTTAGTCAAAATTGACTCACCAATAGGTGTACCCTAAATGAACTCTTGGATCCTCATCCAACTTCGAGCCATTGAATTCTATAGGGTTCATCTGAGAAAAGACCCTCACTTTAGTAGCATTTGTGCCCATATTTGGGTTCACAAGGACAACAACCTCACAGTTGGCATGCTCAGTCATAGCTTGAGCTATAGCTTGGAAACTAGCCCTAAACTCAACATGAGTAACTTGTTCAACCACAAGGTCAACCGAAGGTGGAGGTGACTCTTGCTCCACATTCAGATTCCTTCTCACGTAAGATATTCTTGGAGGCACGATTGTATAAACATATAAAGCATGAACACTATATTGCATGACTAAGAGCATGAAAGAAGTGAAGTATTTCTTAAAATGTTTCATAGCCTCTCATACATAAATGTGGTGCGCTTCACACCCATAAACAAGAATCCACTTAATGCGGCTTTCGGACATCCTAAGAAGCTTGACTCTAATACTCTAAATACAAAGTTTTTCACGACCCAAAACTACCCCCTAGGTGTGAGATGGTTCCAAGAGACACGAATAACCCCAAGCTTAGCTCATGGCAAAGAATGACACTAAGATAGCATACATAACTAATAAAATGGAAAGTGAAACACAGTCTCAATAGCTATCATGTCAAATAGATGAATCAGACACATTAGAAGATAAGCAAAAATGTAATGTTCTATCTGAAAGCATCTAAATCATAGTAAGATTCTAGGACAAGCCTCTACGAAAAGGGGAGAAATTAACTAATTTTATTAATCTAAGTAAATAATTAACTTTAATTTGAAAAATAAATGTATTTGCCTTCTTTTATATTTCCTTCCCTACCATAAAAGGAGAAATTCTAGTTGAAAAATAAATTTATTCATTCTCCTTATCCAACTTTCTTTCTTTTAGCTTTTTTGGTATCTATCAAACTATGTAATCACGAATATATGTTTTACTGTATTCTATTCCATGTTATATTTATTGTATTTCCTTTTACTTATGTATTAAAAAAAATAGGAATGAAACTTATTGAGTTTCCAAATAAAGTAGAAATATGATAGGGTATATTTGTGTATATTTCATATTGTCATTTATTAATTAAAAAAACAAAGTAGAAATGCAACTTATTGATTTCCCCCACGAGCTAGGAATACAATTTATTATTTTTCCAAATGGACAAGGAATACAATTATTAATTTATCACATGAACTAGGAATACAACTTATTATGTTTCCAAATGAAATACATTATATGAATTTCCCACGTAACTAGGAATACAATTTGCTTATTTCCAAAATATAACGAAGTAGGAATGCAAATTATTAAATTTTCCAATTGAAATAGAAAATATGGTAGGTCTTCGCTCAATATAGTTTTCTATCACTCCAACTTTATTATTCACTTTTTTTTTGTGTTTTTGTTCATGTCAAGAACTCGAAGATCTAAACATTCTTTTTGTTTAGTTTCTTCTATTATTTTTTTATTGAACAATGAGTAACTCACATGATTATTCTCTTGGTGTTGTTATCACTAATATTATGTCACACCTGAGCCTACACCCTGGGTAGGATTGGTACTCAAGAACCATTGTTGGCCCCAAGAGAACCCTTAGCATGACTTACTACTAAGCGGAAGACTTTACTCAACATACTATAACTTCAAAAGTAAAGTGAAACTCAAAGATAACTAAGAATGTAATAAAATAACATTTACTAGCCAAAGTGGCAACTCAAGTCTCAACATAATAGAATAAAATTAAAAGACTAAAGAACTAACATCTGACTGTCTATGAAGCCTCAAACAAATGATATGGATGTCGGGACAAGACCCACGACATCCTAATGAAATAACTATAAAGTATAAAAAAGGGGTCCTTCGAAAGCAAGGAGGCACACCAACTGACTCTGAGTGCTCAACTAGATCAATGAGGCACTGGATGCTGATCTTGGTTACCTGTATTTTATTTATAAAACGATGCAGGCCAAATGACATTAGTACATTGAATGTACGAGCATGCAAGGGAAACACTAAACATGATATAAGCTTGAAAGGAATCTGAAGCAAACACTTACCTTTGATTTACTCAACTCATAGATACTCAACTCCAATACAAAGTAAAACAACAAGAAAGGTGAAATTTATACAAAGCATTTAAAACAATATGTGACAACTCAATGTGTTAAAGAAATACAATAACAACTCAATTTACATATAAAGTAATATAATACTGTGGGAGTTTCTCTAATTGACAACCATCACTATGAGCTAATGTGATGATACAGCATCTCGCCCACGCTGCCGAAATGGTCCTATAACTTGTTGTGTTATAGAATGCCTCAACTAAGTGGATCCACAGGTCTATGGTAAAAAACACTAAGTAATCATCTAAAAAGTATGACCCTTTTTACCCACGATGGCTACATAGTTTATGAAGACTTGAGTTATTGTGAACTCGTCCCCATATTGGTGCTCAATACTACTCCCAAAATATACTCAACTCGTATGTTTAAAAATAAAACTCTTTGTGTGGTTTGAGGTAATTACCCAAAAACTACCTCAAAGGCTCTCTTGGAAATCGTTGTTTTCTCTCTTGTTTAAATGTGATAACATTTACTCTTTTGGAATACATAGTCACGATATACTATTTTGAAAACAAAGAATATTGATCTTTACTCTTTACTCAACTCAAAACTCAAGTCTTAAAAGAAAGTTAAAATGTTTGGAAAAGACTTTTTGAAATGACTCTAAGAACTCCCTAGACTTGACTCTTAACTTTCCTTGAATTTGAATTTACAGATTCAAGGATTGTGATTTGTGATAGGAAGGATCTCATAATGTTTAGGAGTGTTTTTAGATAGTTAAACATGAGAAACGATCAAGAAATCACTATCTGGAAGCAAGTTCACGACGCGGAGATGCATTTAAATATTTGGTCACGAAATAAATTTTGAGGCAGAACGGTCCATGACCACTCTGCAATGCGAACAAGAATTTTTCCATCCTGAGGAACAGGTCTGTGTCACCAATTTGCCTAAATTCAGTTCTTTTTCACAAATTCTCTTTAGATTCAGAAACCCAGTAAATGTACATAAGAACCTAACTCAAAACAACTCTATAATTCGGCGCAATAATCTCAAGAACTCCTCAGTTCAGCCTAATTCAAGAATGGAAGCAAATTCAAGAACACATATCAAGAACATCAAACTCTCACCTCTTTTTAGGATGAATTCTTACTGAAATAAGCATGTTTGGTGCGTGGGTGAATGAACCCAATGCTATGAAAGTCTCACATACCTTGTAGGGATCACCCCTTGACGAAATCCACAAGCAATCCTTCAAGAACTTGGAAATTCCTTACTTTGTCTTCCCTTTTCTCCTCTCTCAAAACCCTAACTCAATTTTCAAAAGCGTAAACTGAATCCCATCAGTAGAGACCCCAACTTAATTACCAAAAATGAATTTAATTAATTAGGTAGTGAAAAGAACACAATACCCCTCTAAAATCCGGTTTTGAGTTTCCTTATCTTGACAACACAACTTCAAATGATCATATCTCCCTCATACAAACTCAAAATTGTGCAAACTCAGATGCGTTGGAAAGATAATTCAAAGATATTTCTTACGGTATCTTGTAGCACACCTAACTCATCCTAAGCTAGGAGTTATGGTCATTTGAAGTTTACCAAAAACCCATACTTCACATAACTTTACCAATTTTCCAGACTTTTCATTCTTTCCAAAAATAATTCTTTATAATTCTAGCTCTTTCACTTAGCGATATGTTACAGTATCTCCACCTTGGGAACATTCATTCTCGAATGAGATTACTCTTAGTAAGCTAAGGGCGTAACATCAAACATTCAGTTCGAACACCCAACAATCAAATATAACACATTAAGCATATCAATTAAATAGTACTAAGAAGAGAATTATTACCTTGATCTCGAATTTCTCCGTGCTCAAAGAGAAGTGGATATCTCTTCTTCATATCATCTTAGCTTCCCAAGTAGCTTACTCATCAAATTGATTTGTCCAATGAACTTTGACAAATACTACTTCCTTGGTCTTCAACTTGCGAATCTGATGGTCTAGAATCTGAACAGGCATCGCCTCATAAGACAAGCTATCTTCGATACCAATATCTTCAATTTGTAGGATAAGTGAAGGGTGTCCCGTGCATTTCTTCAACATAGAAATGTGAAATCCCGGATGGACCGCTGCTAACTCTTGGGGTAACTCTAACTCATAAGCTACATTACCAACTTTTTTGGATATTCTGTAGGAGTCAATATACCAGGGACTAAGCTTTTCCTTTTACAAAATCTCATAACATCCTTCATGGGTGAAACTTTCAAGTATACCCAATCATCTACTTCAAACTCTAACTGCTTTCTCCTAACATCAGTGTAGGATTTCTGACAACTCTACGTTGTTTCCAACCTCTCTTTAATGAATTTTTCTTTCTCTATAGCTTTATGAACTAAGTTTGGTCCTATCAACCCAGCCTCACCAACTTCAAACAATCCAATAGGAGATATGCACCTTCTCCTATAAAGAGCTTCATAAGGAGCCATTTGGATGCTAGAGTGGTGACTATTATTGTAGGCGAACTCGATGAGAGGTAGGTGATCATCCCAATTTCCTTTGAAATCGATCACGCATGCCCTCAACATATCTTCTAAAGTATGAATAGTGCTCTTTGTTTGACCATTTGTCTGAGGATGAAAAGCAGTACATAAGTTCAGTTTTGAACCCAAGCCTTTCTAAAATGATTTCCAGAACTGTGCAGTAAATTGTGAACCTCTATATGATATAATTGAAATTGACCTATGAAGTCTAACTACCTCTTGAAGATACAAATTGGCATAATCCTCTGCTGAATGGATAGTCTTTACAGGTAAAAAGTGGGCTGATTTCGTCAATCTATCAATAATCACCTAAATAGAATCATGCTACCTGTAAGACCTTGGTAAACTTGTGATGAAGTCCATATTGATCATCTCCCATTTGCATTCTAGAATCTCTATGTTCTAAGACATACGACCGGGCCATTGGTGCTCTGCTTTAACTTGTTTGCAATTCGGACACTTCGCAACAAACTCTGCAATGCCCTTCTTCATACTGCTCCACATATAAACTTCCCTCAAGTCACGACACATCTTTGTGGAACCTGGATGAATGGAATATCTAGAGCTATGAGCTTTCTCCATGATCCTCTCTTGGAGTTCATCCACCCTTCGTACACACAATCTACCTTGATACCTCAATTCACCATCTCCCCCTTATTCAAAAGCCATTACTTTTTTCTGATGATTATTTGGCTTTAATTCAAGAAAAATAGGATCTTGCTCTTGATTCTCTTTTACTTCTGACACTAATAATGATTCAGCCCCATTCATCACCACTACTCCTCCTTCTGTGGAATCCATTAGTTGAACTCCTAATCGTGCAAGTCTATGCACCACTTTCGCTAACTCCTTCTTATCTTCATCAAAATGGGAGGTACTACCCATAAACAATCTTCTCAAGGCAACATCAACAACATTTGCCTTACCTGGGTGATAAAGAATCATCATGTCATAATCCTTGAGTAGCTCTAACCACCTTTATTGTTTGAGATTAAGCTCTTTCTAACTAAACACATAGTGAAGACTTTTGTGATAAGTGAATACATTAACATGAACACCAAATAAATAATGACACCATATTTTTAAAGCAAATACTATGGCAACCAACTCTTGATCATGGGTTGGATAATTCTTCTCACGAACCTGACGGTGTCTGGAGGCATAAGCTATAACTTTACCATTCTACATCAACAAATAACCCAAACTAACTCTGGACGCATCACACTATACAACAAAGCCTTGCGTACCCTCTGGTAAGGTCAATACAGGGGTTGTAGTCAACCTTTTTTTCAAATCCTAAAAGCTTTTCTCACAAGCTTCAGACAATTGAAACATCACTATTTTCTGAGTCAACTTGGTCAAGGGATAAAATAGATGAGAACCCCTCTGCGAACCTTCTATAATATCCAGCCAACCCCAAGAAACTCCTAATATCAGTCAAAGATGTGGGTCTAGGCCAATTTTGCACTGCCTCTATTTTCTAAATGTCAACTCTAATTCCATTACGTGAAACAATATGGCCTAAGAATGCCATAGATTCAAGCCAAAATTCACAGTTAAAGAACTTAGCTTATAACTTCTTACCCTTTAGAGTTTGGAGAACTATTCTGAGATGACTAGAATTATCTTCCTCATTCCTCGAATAGATTAGAATGTCATCAACGAACACGATAACAAACATATCTAAATAAGGCTTGAATACTCTATTCATAAGGTCCATGAATGCTGCTGGAGCATTGGTTAAGCGAACGACATAACCAGAAACTCATAATGACCATAACTGGTTCTAAAAGCTATCTTTAGAATATCATATTCCCTTACTCTTAACTGATGGTAGCCAGATCTGAGGTCTATCTTACAGAAACAAGTGGCACCCTGAAGTTGATAGAAGAGATCATCAATTCTTGGAAGAGGATAATTATTCTTCATGGTAACCTTGTTCAACTAATGGTAATCTATACACATCCTAAATGAACCATCCTTCTTCCTCACAAACAAGATCGGTGCACCCCAAGGTGAGACACTTGGTTAAATAAAACCTTTCTCTAGGAGATCATTCAACTGCTCCTTTAACTCTTTCAACTCTGCTGGTGCCATTTTATATGGAAACATAGATGTAGGACGAGTATCGGGAATAATATCTAAACTGAAGTCTATTTATCTCTCAGGAGGGACTCCGAGAAGATCTTCTAGAAACTCTTTTACTACTAGAACTAACTGAATAGGAGGTATTTCAACACTAGAGTCTTTAAGCCGTACTAAGTGATAGACACAAC
This sequence comes from Solanum bulbocastanum, assembly GCA_037074985.1. Taxonomy (NCBI): domain Eukaryota; kingdom Viridiplantae; phylum Streptophyta; class Magnoliopsida; order Solanales; family Solanaceae; genus Solanum; species Solanum bulbocastanum. Next base: position 36,382,670 of record CM073601.1, read on the forward strand.
CCTTAGAAACTAACTTTCTCATCTTAAGGTACAAAATGAAATGATCCTTAGGCACTGCTGAGCTACTACTCCACTCTATAACTGGCTTATTAGGAACTAGAACTTGACAACTCAAGTTCTAAAATCAGTGGAGGTATAACAGGCATAAACCAGTCAATACAAAAATAACATCAAAATCAACCATGTCTAACTCAACTAAATCAGCCATGGTGCTCTTTTAATTGACAGAAAGGGTACAATCACGATAAACTCACTCGGCTAGAATAGACTCCCCAAAAGGTGTAGAAACACAAAAGGGCTCACAAAGTTTCTCAAGAAGAACATCAAGTTTCATTGCAACATTAGGAGTCACAAAAGATAAACTAGCACCTGGGTCTAGCAAAGCATAAACATTAAGAGTAAAGACTTTGATCAAACCAGTGGCAACATCTGTAGAATTCTTTTACTCTTGACGACTTGTAATAGTATATATGCAGTTTGCTCCGCTGCCAGTCCCTGAAGTAGCTCCTCTAGATGCAGCTCTTTCTGGTGGAGCAACTGATGAAGATTGGGCTCTATTACCCTAATTCCCATTACCTTTTTGGTTCTTAAGGCACTCTTTCATGAAGTGACCCTATTGACCACACTTGAAAAATCTAGTGGAGTGATCACGACACTTACCTAGGTGGTTCCTACCACACTTAGCAAATGAAGAAGCCCAGTTACCTCATTGTGCCACACTACCCTGAGTATGTATAGGTCTTGCTCTGAAGTTCTGCAAATTCTAACTGTTGTACTCACCTTTGTTTCTGGGTGCAGGTGTACTAGAAGATGATGGAGCAAGTGCCTTTTGCTTTTGTTGGAAGGAAGAATGGTTCACATTACTCTTTTGTTATATCCATGTCCCCCATTAGCATAGCTGCGTTGCCCTCTTTTGTTGAAAACGGGACAACCCAACAACAAATAGACTCATCCTGCTCCTCATATCTGCAACCATCTACGGAGCATAGCAGGAAAGTTGGGTGAACTTCAAACTATACTCATGAAAACTTAGTGGATCCTACTTAAGTGTTAGGAACTCTCGTACCTTAACTTCTCTTAATTCTCGAGGAAAGAAATACCCTAAGAAAGCCTTTTCAAGTACAACCCAAGTCAAAATTGGTGCACCCTTAAGTCTACCCTTCTTCCACTGGTCAAACCAAGTCCTAGTAACACTTTTCATTTGATAAGCAGCTAGTTCAAATCACTCAACATCGGCAACATGTATAACCTCAAATACCTTTTGTAGTTCCTCAACAAAATTTTTGGATCCTCAATAGTGCTTAAACTAGTGAAGCTTGGAGGGTTCATCTTTAAGAACTCATAGATCCTTGAAGTATCAGCCTCTTCCTATCGAGCCCCTCTTTATTGTCTAACCTGGTTGGTCAAAACTTGACTTAGCATTTTGATTGCTTCCCGAAATTCAGCATTGGTGACCTTTCCTTAGGGTTGCACTTCTGGTCCATCCGGTACCCCTTGATCCTGAACATTCCTCCTAGCAGAACGACCTCAGATAACTCTTCATGGAGGCATGATCAACTGAAAGACACACATAAGCATGAGTTAGAAAGAAACTTTATAGAGATAAATTCTATTGCACGAAAGAAGTATGAAAAAAAGTAAAGGAATTCCTAAATGTTTTAGCCTCCTAATTATAGACGTGGCACGCTTCACACGAATAACTAGGACTCTATAGACATGAATTGATAGACTCGCTAGCACTCTTGAACTGTATGCTCTGATACCAAGTTTATCATGCCCCGAGGCAACACCCGAAGCAGGACTAGCATTCGAGAACCATTGTTGGCCCCAAGCAAAGCCTTAGCCTGGCTTACTACGCAACAGAAGACTTTACTCAACATATTGTACCTTTAAAAGTAAACTAAAACTCAAAGATACCTAAGAATGTAATAAAATAACATTCTCTAGCCAAAGTGGCAACTCAAGTTTCAATATACTAGAATGAAAATGAAAATACTAAAGAACTAACATCTGACTATCTATGAGGGCTCTAAAAATTGAGATGGATGTTGGGACAAGACCTAGGACATCCTATTGAAATAACTATAAAGCAGTAAAAAGAGGTTCTCCGAAAGAAACGAGGCTCACCAACTGACTCTGAGTGCTTAACTACATTAACGAGACGCTGGAGGCTGATCCTAGTTACATGTATCTGTATCATAAATGATGCAGGCAAAATGGCATCAGTACATTGAATGTACGAGCATGTGAGGGGAAGACTAAACATGACATAAGCTTGAAAAGAATCTGAAAAAAACTCTTACCTTAGATTTACTCAACTCATGGTTTCTCAACTCAAATGCATTTTAAAACAACAATAAAGGTGAAGTTTATACAAGGAATTTAAAACATTATATGACAACTCGATGTGTTAAATAAATACAATAACAAATCATTTTACATATAAAGTAATATAATACTATGGGAGTTTATCTAACCCACAACCATCACTATAAGCTAATGTTATGATACAGCATCTCGCCCACGTTGCCAAAACTTTCCTATAACTTGCCGTTATATAGAACGCCTCAACTAAGTAGATCCACTAGTCTATGTTAAAAAGCACTGAGGAATCATCTAAAAAGTACGACCCTTTTTACCCACGATGGATACATGGTTTATGGAGACTTGAGTTATTGTGAACTCGTCTCCATATCAATGCTCAATACTACTCCCAAAATATACTCAACTCATATGTTTAAAAAGAAAACTCTTTATGTGGTTTGAGATAATTACTCAAAAACTAGCTCAAAGGCTCTCTTGGAAATCAATGTTTTCTCTCTTGTTTAAATGTGACATCATTTACTCTTTTGGGAATACATAGTCCCAATATACTCTTTTGAAGAAAATAACTTTGATCTTTACTCTATACTGTACTCAAAACTCAACTCTTAAAACAAAGTTAAAATGTTTGCAAAAGACTTTTTGAAATGACTCTAAGAACTCTCTAGACTTGACTCTTAACTTTCCTTGAATTTGAATTTATGGATTCAATGATTGTGATTTGTGATAAGAAGGATCTCATGATGTTTAGGGGTGTGTTTAGATAGTTAATGTTAGAAACGATCAAGAAATCACTATTTGGAAGCAAGTCCGCAACGCGACGATGAATTAAATATTTAGTCGCGAAATAAATTTTGAGGCAGAATGGTTTGTGACAACTCCACGACATGAAGAAGAATTTTCCCATTGTGATAAATAGGTTCGCGTCGCTGACCTAGTACCCATATTCGCCCAACTTTTTTCTTCTTCGTTTTCCAGCCCCAAATCGCCCAAATTAGGTTCTTTTTCACAAATTCTCTGTAGATTTAGATACACAAAAACCTAACTCAAAAAAACTATATAATTCAATGCAACAATCTCAAGAACTCCTCAGTTCATCCTAATTCAAGAACGGAAGTAAATTCAAGAGCACATATCAAGAACATCAAACTCTCAACCCTTTTGAGGACAAATTCTTGCTGAAATAAACATGTTTGGTGCATGGGTGAATGAACCCAATTCTATGACATTGTCACATACCTTGTAGCGATCACCCCTTGACTAAATCCATAAGCAATCCTTCAAGAACTTGGCAATTCCTTACTTCGTCTTCTCTTTTCTCCTCTCTTTTCTCTTCTCTCAAAACCCTAATTCAATTTTTGAAAAGCGTAATCTGAATACCATCAGTAGAGACCCCAACTTAATTACCAAAAATGAATTGAATTACTTAGGTAGTGAAAAGACCATATTACCCCTCTAAAATTTGGTTTTGACTTTTCTTATCTAGACAATCCAACTTTAAATGGGCATATCTCCCTCATACAAACTCAACATCGCACAAACTCGGCGGAGTTGGAAATATAATTCAAAGGTCTTTCCTACCATATCTTGTAGCACACCTAACTTATCTTGAGTTAGGATTTATGGTCATTTGAAGTTGACCAAAAACCTATACTTAACATAACTTAACCGATTTTCCAAATTTTTCATTCTTTCCAAAAATGACTCTTTCTAATTCTAGCTCTTTCACTTAGCAAGATGTTACATATTAGTGATTGTGATTTGATAGATAGAATCTTAAGGGAAGGTGTAGAAGAAAATCTACAAGGTCAATCCGAGGATTACTTGGAGGAAAAACCAGATGAAGATATATTGAGGTATGTTAAAACAAGAATTCATCATGTTGTTACGCCTGAAGATGGAGTAAATAGTTCAACGAACAAAAAGGTGATTTGTGGCTTCTATCTTACAGAATACGAGAATGAAGAGAATGTTGGGACACTTGGGTGTGAACATGAATATCACGCATGTTGCATCATATAGTGGTTGTTGAGGAAAAGGGATTGTCCCATAGTCGAGGTTCTGCTTCCCTTTTTGTATCAAAAAATTGAAGACGATACAAATGCAATAGCAGTTAAAGATTTGTTTTATTTTGAAATTTCCTTGTAATATTAAGTTTTCTTTTCCTAAGTTTGCAAGGCAAGAGTTGTTTGTTTATTTATGATTAAAACTTTATAACTAACAAAAATTATTGTTAGTTAAGTTCTTGATCAATATATCATTCACTACACAACTTTTATTTATGCAAGAACAATTTGGTTATTATCCTAATTATTATTAAGAACAAAGAATTACAATGACATATACATTGCACTTCTGTAGACAATCTAACATAAGCATATATTATAAAATAATATATATGTATGGTAATGTAGCTTATCTTGGCCACACACACCAGATTTGTGATGAACAAATAATTGAGCCACAAAACATAATTCAAATATAAAGAATACACCTACTAAAATACAAATAGAATTTTACCAAAACATCTCCTATGAAATTCAAAAGAGGATGAAACAAGATGTTTGTTGTAAAACCCCAGAAAAATATTGAGCTAAGACTTGAACCGTCCTTTTTTGTGAATAGGATTTTACTAAGGAATTTAAAATTTCTTAAGTATTAAGGTCAGGTCTCTAGATATAGTACCTTGAGTTTCAAAAAGAACTAAATTGGAAATATCAAAAATCTGAAATTTTGCAAGCTAAAATAAGTATGAGTTTTGAATTGACTTCAAACAACCATAACTCCTAGCTCAGGATGATTTAGGTGTTCTACCAGCTACCGTAAGAAAGATATTTGAATTATCGTTCCAATGCCATATATTTTTCTCAATTTTGAGTTTGTATGAGGGAGATATGTGCATTCGAAGTTAGGTTTTCTAGATAAAGAAAGTAAAAACCGGATTTTAGAGGGGTATTTTGGTCTTTTCCTTACCAAATCAGGTTTAATTCATTTTTAGTAAGGTTTTAAGGTTCTAATCCTATTAGGTTAAGTTTTATAATCTTAAAATTAGCCTAGTATTTTAGTTGAGAGTTCAGGAAGAGAAAAGAAGAGAAAACAGGAGAAAAGTGGAGATGATCAAAGCGTTTGTTGGGAGTTTTGCATTTTGTTGTGGATTTTTGCCATGGTTTTAATCCCTTCAGTAGTGTTGGGTTTTTACACCCACATGCCAATCATGTTATATTCAGTGCAATTTTGTTCTTAAAGTTGAAGGATTAGAGTTCTTGATGAGTTCTTGATAAGTGTTCTTCACATTCATTCTAAATCTTGTTTTGTTGGGGTTTTGATGATTTTTTGTGATTAAAGTGAGTGATTTTAGGGCTGTATTCAGTATATTAGAGTGTACTTATGTTATGTAATCGAATCCAAGTGATTGGGGAAAAAACCATTCGATTCTATGCTAAAGAGGGTGAGAAAACAAGCAAAGAATTTCGTCACGTCTTCTGGGTTGGGGCCTGACGTGTCACACCAGCCAGACCACCCCAAATTCTCTGAATTTTAGGGTCTGGCACCCCACACCACCCATACCCCCAGGGTCTCTTTCCCCGTCCGGTTTGCAATCGGTTGCTCCGTTTGAGTTCTTTCGAAGGGTACCTTCACTCCTTTTCGATTCTAACTACTCTAAGCTACTTCTAAACACCTAAAATCATTCCTTACATGGTCATAACCTTGAATTAATAATTCAAATTCATGGTAGAGTTAAGAGTTAAATTTTGAGAATTCTTTCGAACATTCTAAGAAAGTCCCTTTGAGTCCTTTTGTGGAGTCTTCTACAACTTCTAGTAACTTGTTTCAAAACTCATGTAAGTGAGAATGAGAATGAGGAGAATGGATTCATGAGCGCACACTATGACCTATATCCTTCATATGAGGAACCGTAACTCTTGAATTCATAATTCATATTCAAGAGAGAGTTAAAAGTAGAGTTCAAGAAAGCCTCTGAGTTCAATTATGAATCCTTTGAGATCAACTATCAATTTGAACTAAGTTTTAAGCTGGTAAGTAAGAGAATGAGAAGTGTCGTATACAAAAGTTACATGTAATTTTTAGACCTTCTAGTCGAGTCGTTCATGCCCATAAATTATGTATGGTCTCCATAAATTGAGTATCATTGAGAGGGGTAATATCTTCAACTTTGAAGTCTTGAGTATTGAGTTCCCAATCCCCTTTGAGATTATATTTTATAATCATGGAACTATTTCATGTTACCCATGAAGTCCTTGAGTTGAAGTTTTCATGCCCATAATTTTGCATGAACCCTAAAAGTCGAACAGTCATGAGATGAGAAGTATATTTGAGTCCTTGAGTTGATTAGTTCATGCTCATAATTCTGCATGAACCCTCTGATTTGAGCATTGTTGAAATGAGTAGAATCATTGAAGTTCTTGATTTTCAAGTATTGAGTTCTATCTGTGGTTATTGCAAACCTTGCATTGAGTCATTCACATCCATAAATCAGCATGAACCATATTTTAAGAAGTATTTTACAAATATTTTAACTTTGTTTTAAGACTTAAGCTTTGAAGTTGAGTAAAGAGCAAGTGCAAAGTTCATTTTCTTTAAAATGATATATGGGAACTAAGTATTCCCTAGAGTATATGTTTTCACATTTAACATGACAGGAAATTGAGATTTCTAAAAGAGTTTTGAGCAAGAAAGGGAACATCGATTCCAAGAGAGCTTTTAACCTAAGTTTTTGACTAATTATCTCAAACCAAAGAAAGAAGTTTTGTTTTTACAAACATATGAGCTATGATATTTTGGGAGCAGTATTGAGCACCGATATGGGGACGAGTTTGACTTCAGATAACTCATATCTCCATAAACCATGTAGCCATCATAGATAGTAAAGGATCGTACTTTTTAGCTGACTCCTTAAGATGCATTTAGCATAAGCTAGTGGATCCACTAAGTTAAGCATTCTATATGACAACAAAATATAGGACATTTCTAGCAGTATGGGCAAGACGTTGTATCACTACTTCGGCTCATAGTGGTGGTTGTCGGTTAGAGAAACTCCCATAGAAAATATATTACTTTATTATATAAGTAAAGTTTAGTTTGTTATTGCATTTTCTTTACCGAGCTAAGTTGCTTTTACTGTTTTATAAAGCTTTCCATATATTTCATATGTATTGTTGATTTATATTGAGTTGAGTATCTAGAGTCGAATATCATATCTTTGAGTTGAGTATCGAATCTTTGAGTTGAGTATCTTATCCTTGAATAATTATGAGTTGAGTAAGTTTGAGTAGTTTTGAGTATCCTTGAGTATTCTTTGAGTTGAGTAAGTTTGAAAAGAGGCAAGTATGTCTCCTTTTTATCAAGTTTCAAGCTTATGTTTATGTTTAAGAATTCCCCTTACATGCTCGTACATTCCACGTACTAAGCTATTTGGCCTGCATCTTTTCATGATGCAGACACAAGTATTTAGGATCATCAACAGGAGATTTGTTGATACATTCGGGAGTTCGAGTTAGCTATGGTGAGCCTCCTTGTTTTCGGAGGATTTCATTTATTTTTTAGTTTAGTCATGATGTCATGGGTCTTGTCCCAATTTCCACCTTTGTCAATTACAGACTTCATAGATAGTCAGTATAGTTGAGAAGTCTGTATTATTTTTTTTATTTTATTAAAATGTTTTAAAGACTTAAGTTGCCTATTTTATGGCTAGTTGAATATATTATTTTTATTCTAAGGTCTTCATTTGAGTTAATGTTTTACAAAGTTGAGTTTATTAAATTTTATTTCAGTTTTAAGCTTTTGCATGGTTAAGTTAGTCTTTCGCTTGTAGTCAGCCAGGATGAGGGTTCGCTTGGGGACCCCCAATGGTTCTTGAGTGCCAGCCACGTCCATGGTGTACACTTAAGTCGTGAAAAACTTGGTATCAGAGCACAGAGTTTAAGTGTCCTAGGGTGTCTATGAACCTGTGTCGGTAGGGTCTTGTTTATGGTTGTGAGGGCCCCACTTTTATAAATGAGGGACTACAGACATTTATGAAAATTTTCCCTTCTTTCATACTCTTAATCGTGCAATAGAGCTATCTTGTAGATATTTTATTCTTACTCGTGCATTTCTCAGATACATTCATTCGACTACCCATCATACTAGAGGTAGTTGAACAGAAAAGTCAGTCCTTAGTCGATGAGTCGTTCTTAGCAAAATCTTGAGAAAGTCATGAGACTCTAGAGGGGCTTTAGAGAAGTCCATGAGTGAGCTAAGTGTTGAGTTTGAGAGTAATGCCTTCATATTCATATGAATCATGCGTTTTAGCTAAAAATGAGTTGCACTCTCTTCTGTAAGCTTTGTTTTAGCTGAGATCCTTATAAGAAAGTATGTTTAGTGCGTGCGAAGTATTTTCACCCGAAAAGGTAGCATGAGCTACGAGATCATGAGCAGTAGTAGTGAAAGAGCCCATAGTTAGAGGAAAGTATGCAAAGGCATAGTAATCCTAGAAAGGGAGATAGTGATGAGGCAAGCTATATTATTATAGTCATGCACCTAGTAAGTTATTAATGAAGAGTTTTCCCTTATGGTTAGACTAAGAAGTGATAAGTAGTGAAGATTTCATCATAGGGGGTTGAGCATGTTGTAGCTAGAAAGAAGTTGGTGATGAAGTGTCATTGTGTAGGAAATGACCAAGTGTAAGTGTTGAATATAAAAACAAATGTATTCATAAAGTGATAGATCTAAGCTAGACTTATATTTGTTTAAGAGGGTCATGATGGTCATAATGTTATAGAACTGATTAAGTAATAAAGTATAGTATAGTAGGTAAGCAATCATATTGATATTTGGGTTTAGTAATAAACATTAAGCTTGAATTTGAGACGAGTGCCATGATCAAAAGAATGGCAACATGAGGGTGTTGATTTTAGTCTTGAGGTTTGATCTAAAAGACTTGAGGAATTGAGATGTTAGCTGGAATAGATATGAGTGGTACAAGTAGGAGACCCTAACCTTTAGATAAGGGTGGTGAAGTGTGGCTAAGTCACAAGAGTAATAAGAGCGTTAAGAGGTGTACCGAGAGGGTATGTAACCAGAAGAGGTTAAGGGAAACACCATAGAAAGAGGTGTTAGTACCGCTTATAGAGAGTTCGGTAGGCATGAGATAAACTTCTCCCAAGTGTTAGATTAAAAGAAGAGGTAGACCATTTAGAGATGATGGAATGTCCATAGCTTTCAAGTGTTAGCTTTAGACCTAGGGGGAGATGACAAGATGAGAAATCGAGTCAAGTGTATGAGATTAAAATGGTAATGAATTCAAAGAGTTTGGGGGAAATCTTTTTAGAGATCCTTTTTGTAATGGACTGATGTTAAAAAGAGGAGGTTGATGTTCTTATCGTGTTAGTGATGCTGTGATAATTCCATCTAAGGTTATTAACAATCAGGAAGAAGAGGATTAGGTTTTACTAAGAGAAATAGTTAAATGAGAGCCTTTAGTTGGATCTAAAGGAGTTGGTTAGTAGGAGTTCATGGAGTTGTTCGAGTACTAAGCTTGAATGTGGTGGTAATGAGTAATAGTTTTGGGATAAGATTCCTTATAGAGAGGTATAGAACCTGAACCTAAGGATGTGGGTTAAGCTTGAATATAGTAAGAGAATACCATTATATGGACAACTTAGTAAGAGTAACCCAATCCAGTCGTCATTCGAGGACGAATGATCCCAAGGGGGAGTTATTGTAATACCCCACAAAAATTTTGAGCTAAGACTAGAAATGTCCTTCATTGTGAGTAGGATTTTACTAAGGAATTTAAAATTTCTTAAGTATTAAGGTCAAGTCACTAGATGTAGCACCTTGAGTTTCAAAAAGAACTAAATTGGAAATAGCAAAAAGCTGAAATTTTGCAAGTATGCCAAGTATGAGTTTTGGGTTGACTTCAAATGACCATAACTCCTAGCTCAGGATCCGTTAGGTGTTCTACAAGATACCATAGGAAATATCTTTCAATAATCTTTCCAACGCCACCGATTTTGCTCTGTTTCGAGTTCGTATGAGGGAGATATGTGCATTCGAAGTTGGGCTGTCTAGATAAGGAAAGTCAAAACCAAATTTTAGAGGGGTATTTTGGTCTTTTCCTTACCAAATCAGATTTAATTCATTTTAAGTAATTTTTTAAGGGTCTAATCCTACTAGGTTCAGTTTTATAATCCTAAAATTAGCCTAGTGTTTTAGTTGAGAGTTCAAGAAGAGAAAAGAGGAGATGATCAAAGCGTTCCTCCAGAGTCTTGCATTTTATTGCGGATTTTCCCCATGGTTTTAATCCCTAAGAGGTGTGTAAGCTTCCATAATGTTGGATTTGTTCACCCACATGCCAATCATGTTATTTTCAGCGCAATTTCGTTCTTAATGTTGAATGATTAGTGTTCTTGATGAGCTCTTAATAGGTGTTCTTAAAGTTCATTCTAAATCTTTTTTTGATGATTTATTGAGATTAAAGTGAGTGATTTTAGGTCTGTGTATATTAGATTAGAGTTTACTTATGATAAGTAATCAAATCCTAGTGATTGGGGAAGAAACCATTTGATTCTAGGTGAAAAGGGTGAGAAAACGAGAAAAGAATTTCGTCGAGTCTTCTAGGTTGAGGCTTGCTGCATCAGACCAGACAGAGCACCACAAAGTATGCTCTAAAGTTAGGGGATGGCGCCTTGCACCACCCAAGCCCCAGGGTCGCCTGCTCTGTCCAGTTTACAATCGGTTGCTCCGTTTGAGTTCTTTCAAATGGTACCTTCACTCCTTTTGTATTCTAACTACTCTAAGCTACTTCTAAACACCTAAAATCATTCCTGGCATGATCATAACCTTGAATTTATAATTCAAATTCAAGGTAAAGTTAAGAGTTAAGTTTTGAGAATTCTTTCGAACATTCTAAGAAAATCCCTTTGAGTCCTTTTGTGGAGTCTTCTACAACTTCTAGTAACTTATTTCAAGACTCAAGTAAATGAAAATGAGAAAGAGGACAATGTATTCATGAGTGTACACTATCACATAGATCCTTCATATCATGAACCATAACTCTTGAATTCATAATTCACATTCAAGAGAGAGTTAAAAGTAGAGTTCAAGAAAGCCTTTGAGTTCAATTGTGAATCCATTGAGATCAACTATCGATTTGAACTATGTTTGGAGGTGTTAAGTAAGATAATGAGTAGTGTCGTATACATGAGTTCCATGTAGTTTGTAAATTTTGTAGTCGAGTCATTCATGCTCATAAATTCCACATGGACTCCATAAATTGAGTATCATTGAAAGGGGTAATATCTTCGACTTCAAAGTCTTGAGTATTGAGTTCCCAATACCCTTTGATATTATATTTTCTAATCATGGAACTATTTCATGTTACCGATGAATTCCTTGAGTTGAAGTGTTCATGCCCATAATTTCGCATGAACCCTATCAGTCGAACAGTCTTGAGATGAGAACTATCTTTGAGTCCTTGAGTTGAATAGTTCATGATCATAATTCTGCATGAACCCTCTGAGTTGAGAATTCTTGAAATGAGTAGAATCATTCAAGTTCTTGAGTTCCAAGTATTTATTTCTATCTATGGTTATTGAAATCCTTGCATTGAGTCGTTCACGTCCATAAATCGGCATGAACCATATTTTAAGAACTCTTTTACAAATGTATTAACTTTGTTTTTAAGACTTAAGCTTTGAAGTTGAGTAAAGAGTAAAAGCAGAGTTCATTTTTTTTAAAATGATATATGGGAACTAAGTATTCCCAAGAGTATATGTTTTCACATTTAACATGACAAGAAATTGAGATTTCTAAAAGAGTTTTGAGCAAGAAAGGGATCATCAATTCCAAGAGAGCTTTGAAGCTAAGTTTTTGAGTAATTATCTCAAATCAAGAAGTTTTGTTTTTACAAACATTTGAGCTAAGATATTTTGGGAGTAGTATTGAGCACCGATATGGGGACGAGTTTGACTTCAGATAACTCACGTCTCCATAAACCATGTAGCCATCATAGGTAGTAAAGGATCATACTTTTTAGATGACTCCTTAAGATGTTTTTAGCATAAGCTAGTGGATCCACTAAGTTTAGCATTCTATATGACGGCAAAGTATAGGACATTTTTGGCAGCATGGGTAAGATATTGTATCACCACTTAGGCTTATAGTGGTGGTTTTCGGTTGGAGAAACTCCCATAGAAAATATATTAGTTTATTAAATAAGTAAAGTTCAGTTTGTTATTGCATTTTCTTTAATGAGCTAAGTTGCTTTTACTGTTTTATAAAGTTTTCCATATATTGCATGTGTATTGTTGATTTATATTGTGTTGAGTATCCAGAGTCAAATATCATATCTTTGAGTTGAGTATCTAATCTCTGAGTTGAGTATCTTATCCTTGAATAATTATGAGTTGAGTAAGTTTGAATAGTTTTGAGTGTCCTTGAGTATTCCTTGAGTTGAGTAAGTTTGAAAAGAAGTAAGTATGTCTCATTTTTATCAAGTTTCAAGCTTATGGTTATGCTTTAGAATTCTCCTTACATGCTCGTACATTTCACATACTGAGCTATTTGGCCTGTATCTTTTCATAATGCAGACACAGGTATTTCAAGATCATCAACAAGAGATTCGTTGATACATTCGGGAGTTCGAGTTAGCTATGGTGAGCCTCCTTGTTTCCGGAGGATTTCATTTACTTTTCAGTTTAATCATGATGTCGTGGCTCTTGTCCTGACTTCCATCTTTATCAATTAGAGGCTTCATATATAGTTAATATAGTTTAGAAGTCTGTATTATTTATTTATGGGAAAAAGGACAAATATACTCCCGAATTATCATAAATGATATGTCAATACCCTTCGTTATACTTTAAGGTTGTATTTACCCTTATCGTCAATATTTTAGGTTGTGTATACCCTTGAGACTAACGGCTGGACACATGGCTACATCTCAATAATTTACTTAATATTTATTTATTTTTATCTGAAATAAATAAAACCACCCATCTTCCCTAACCCGAATTAAAACCCATTTCCCATAATAATTCCGTTCAAACAATGCTGCTGTTGAATCTAAGGATGACCCTAATGCTAAGGATTTAGAGAATATAAAGAATAGATTGAAGGAGATTGAGGATGAAGCAGCTGCTCTTCGCGAAATGCAGGCTAAGGTTGAGAAGGAAATGGGTTCTACACAAGGTTTTACTCATTTGGCAGTACTTTTCAAATACTTTGCACTACTCACATGTCTGAAAACTCCAATCCTAACTTAAATTAATAAATACCCCTTGATTCCCCACCCCCTTATCTTCTACATCAAGAAATTTCGGTTCATTCAAATGATTTGAACTCCGGCAGACCACTATTGGTCGTCGACATCGGTTTTTCGGCGATCTTAACGAGCAAGGTCAATGCCAAGCTAGGCGCCTCTCCAAGGCAGACACAACCCACAAAAAATCAATGCATTTCATCAAGAGAAATGCCACGAATCTCATTTCTAATGATTCAATGTTTGTGTGAACTTCGGAGAAGTAGAAGACGGCGGTGGCCAATCACAAAATTAACTTGATGGTTCTGTGCACAATCGAACTCAAAAACACAAAAAAATTGGCTAATGTTAGTGAAATTTTTTATTTGTGCAACAATTTTTTGAGAATTAAAGAAGAGAAGAAGATGAACAATTAGCATTGTTTGAAGGGAATTATTATGGGAAATGGATTTTAATTCGGGTTATGGATGGGTTAGGGAAGATGGGTGGGGTTTTTTTTTTAATTTCGGATAAAAATAAATAAACATTAGGTAAACTATTGAGATGTAGCCACTTGGCCAACCGTTAGTCTCAAGGGTATACACAACCTAAAATATTGACGGTAAGGATAAATACAACCTTAAACTATAACGAAGGGTATTGACATACCATTTACGATAATTCGGGGGGTATATTTGTCCTTTTATATTAAATATTTTAAAGACTTAAGTTGCCTATTTTATGGCGAGTTGAATATATTATTTTTATTCTAAGTTGTTCATTTGAGTTACTGTTTTACAAAGTTGAGTTTATTTATTTTTATTTCAGTTTTAAGCTTTTGCATGCTTAAGTTGATCTTTCGCTTGTAGTTAGCCAGGATGAGCGTTCGCTTGGGGACCAGCAATGATTCTTGAGTGCCAGCCACATCTAGGGTGTAGACTCGGGTTGTGATGTACGCTAAATACCTAAGATATATTGTCCCTCAAAACTTGGCACCAATTGTATTATTTTTTATCTTTGATATTAGAATAAATATTAATAAAATACCATAAATACAAGGAAGATTTTCATGAGAACGAACAATTCTACTAGTTAATTAATAGGTGAGTAATTAAGGTGAAAATTACGATTAATTATATCAAACTATTTCAATATCACAATTTGTCCATGTAATGAAATCTACCAAGAGTTATATGTACAGTTCTTTATTAGTGTAGATCATCGATCCATTTTCAAATGAACAATGATAATGTAGTAAACACACTTCAATATGATTTAATCCATATCGAAGAATCAAACTGAAATCGAAACGAATCGACCGAACATGAAATATTGAAATGAGCCAAACATTTTAGAGTCTTTTGTCTTACTTTTCTTTTTAATCAATTTCAAGCAGCTTATAATTTATTTACCTTTTTCCATTCAAACTAAACACCGATACAAAATTATCTTTTACTGTATTTTCTATTACTTCCTTTCCACACAAAGTTTTCAAGAATTAAAGGTATGTGTGTTTTAAACCCATTTAGGTGCACAATTAATAACGACATATCAATAAATTTGACTCAAAACAAATTAGTAATAAAACATTATTGACTTCCCAAATGAAATATGACAAACCATCTCTATGTATTTAATATTTTCAATAAATCTAATTTCAAAATAAATTAGTAATGGAAGTTATTAATTTCCCACATGAAGTAGGAATAGAGTTTAATTATTTCCTAAATATATTGAACTAGAAATATGATTTAATAGTTTTTCAAATATAATGAACTAGGAATACAATTTATTCATTTCCCAAATATAATGAACTAGGAAATATGGTAGGCCATCTTTACATATATTTCATTGGCAGTCAAACTTCTTTTGCACATTCAAATGAAATTGTTGAAACTAACTTGAATAATCGTTATTTAATGGATAGGATCTTATTTCCACATGAAATGTTTCGTGATTCACTGGATAGGATCTTATTGCCTCATGAAATAATCAATCTGCAAGGTTAATTATCCTAAAGTTGGAACAATTTGCAGAATGAGCATGTCACGACTCAAATCACCATGACTGGCTCCAACACAAATCGCCATGTGGGTGAACCAACACTTAAAAATCAAATTCATGAAACATCTAACAATGCTAGCCAGAAATATACTAGCACAACAAATAAACTCTAAGTCTTTGAATTAAATAAAATAGAAGCAAGCAATCGGGGCACCTACTCAAACACCTAGAAAGGAGAACCCTTACTACCAAAATTAGTTGAAACAGGTGAAAATTAACTTAATTAATACAAAAAAGCTCATTAACATCATAACTATAAGAAGAAAATAACATGAGTAAAATCTTTTTAAAATAGACCCAAAAACACCCCATAGAGCTAGTCTAAACATGTACAAGAACTACTAAGAGAAAACATATTATACATAAAAATGAGACACAACTCCCACCACAAGGAATAAAAAATGAAAGTTGTTGGAGATCATCATCTTCTTCAACTATGAAATTTCACCGACCCTGCAATAAGACTAGTCTAAGTGACATAGTAAGAGTACTATCTGTACAAACAACACGTACTAGTAAGCATCACCGTTCGACCCAAACAGACTAAATAATATAATGTAGACATTCAAAAATAAACATGCAATAAGGAACTTACACCACACTTCTTCTCGATTCACATACTCTTACCCTTCCCAAATAAAATACTCATAATCTAGTACAGTTTGAACCCAGCCTCATAAGTCATTCCGTTGTCAACTCGAATACTTTAACATCCGACCCTTTTGCAACTATAATACTTTCCAAGCCTACCTGTTATATCATCCTAAGGCTTCCAAAGCCAATATGTTATGTCACCATAATGTACAATCATAACATAAACCTACGACCACATCAATATCCCTATATCCCAGGCCATCACTAGCCCAATCTACTAATCAATTATCCTTTAGAATTTATTATGCCAACTCCCCGGCCCCTTTTTCCAAAAATACATGAAATTGACACCTTAAACCAACTCATCCACACAAAGTATACCCAACACCATTTATAAAACTAAGTTCATCATGATCTGTCACGATCGAAAGTACACTTAAAACGTGACATGGCGTATAATGCCCCAAGAAGTCCTATACAAGCCACTTAACACGCATCATACATACAAAATAATAGAATTTATGGAAAAATGCAAAAATAACTCTTGTACTATTTGAATAGGTTTAGATATACCCCACATTCGCCTATTGGGCTAAAAATAACCCTCACTTCACCTTTTGGGTCCATTTTTACCCTTAACACTAACAACCATTTTTAAAAATAATAATAATAATATTTGTTGTTGTTGTTGTTGTTGTTGTAAAATCTTTCTAATGGGTAAATTAAATTCCAATTCACATTGGATTTTTCCCCACCCAGTCTGACCCATACACACAGCCCCATGCCAAAACAAAATTAAAGAACCATTTTGACTAAAGAGTAATAGATCCATCTTCTTTTTCCCTAAACCCTAGTGCCTTCTTTTCTTTTTCCCTCTTTTCTTTCTTCAAAAATTTCAAGTTCTATTTCAAACCAAATGGTCAAATTTCTAGCGCAATACTATATTGAAGTTGAAGGATTCAAGTTAGCGTATTTATGTTTGAAGTCTTCTGTCCATTCAAATTTATATATCTTCTTCTGCTTCTTATCTTTATGCAAAAGAGTCCACATATGTCATTGTGGAATGTTATATTGGTACATTGACGCCCTTGTGTTATGCTATATTTTTTCCAATCAAGGATATAAGGGTAAATATTATAGAGTGGTGGATTAATCCTAATTATATTAGAAAATAATGATCCTGCAATAAGAGATATGTGGAATGACTACTATGAAATGACCAGTCATCATATCAATCTTGTGATGGAACTTTATGATCTTGAGTTGCAAACTAAAGAGAATGGTGTTTGGGATTTAAGAACACGATGCCAGAAATTAATTAAGCATTTGATAAGAACTAGCTCCAATATCACCCTACACACATGTTGGAAGGTTCTATTGGTTTCCCACCCAGTGTCTAGAGTCTACATTGGAGTCCGACTAAATTCGGATCGCACTAACGATATTGAATCTATGATACGTCTACTGAAAATACAATGTTGAAGAAGAATTAGACAAAAAAGGATTTAATAATGAAGGAAGCTTAATACACTATAAAGCAAAAGATGTAAAAATACAAATATGGGATAAGATACTTAAGATAGATGAAATATATAATTACGCTTTACCTACAAAAGATATAATTTTAGGAATACCATTTTTAGATAGATATTATCCACATATAATAACTAAAACACACTGGTGGTTAACAACACTATGTAATCATAAAATAGGAGCAAAAAGAGTAGGAAACAAAATATGAAAAGATACAGAATGGATAAAAGGAAGTGAAAAAATTACACAAAAATTAGAAAATATGCCAAATAGTACTAATAAGATAGAATATATAGTATTCACAATAGATAAATTAAGTCCGATAAAAAATAAACTAGAACAATTATATAGTGAAAATCCATTAAAAGGATGGAATAAACATAAAATAACAATAAAAATAGAATTAATAGATGAAAATAGTATAATAACACAAAAACCTCTAAGATATAATTTTGATGACTTAAAAGAATTTACGATGCATATAACAGAATTATTAGAGAAAGCATATATACAAGAGAGCAATAGTAAATATACTAGCCCAGCATTCATAGTCAATAAACACAGTGAACAAAAAAGAGGAAAAAGTAGGATGGTCATAGATTATAGAAATTTAAATGCAAAAACTAAAACTTATAATTACCCTATCCCAAATAAAATATTAAAAATCAGATAAATACAAGGATACAATTATTTTAGTAAATTTGATTGTAAATCAGAATTTTATCACTTAAAGCTAGATGAAGAATCTAAAAAACTAACAGCATTTACAGTACCACAAGGATTTTATGAATGAAATGTATTACCATTTGGATATAAAAATGCACCAGGTAGATTTCAACACTTTATGGATACGTATTTCATAAAATTACATAACTGTATAGTTTACATAGATGATATACTATTATACTCAAAAACATATGATGAACATATAAAATTGCTAGAACAATTTATAAACATAGTAGAAGAATCGGGAATAAGTTTAA
Organism: Solanum bulbocastanum; assembly: GCA_037074985.1. Classification (NCBI taxonomy): domain Eukaryota; kingdom Viridiplantae; phylum Streptophyta; class Magnoliopsida; order Solanales; family Solanaceae; genus Solanum; species Solanum bulbocastanum. Next base: position 36,401,408 of record CM073601.1, read on the forward strand.
GTAAAACTAAAGCAGAAATTATGAAAAATCAAATAGAATTTTTAGGAATACAAATAGATAAAAATGGAATAAAAATGCAGCAACACATAGTACAAAAAATTATAAATTCAGAAGAAATACTAGATACAAAAAAGAAATTACAATCCTTTTTAGGATTAGTAAATCAAGTAAGAGAATATATACCTAAACTAGCAGAATATTTAAAACCATTACAGAGAAAATTGAAAAAAGATGTAGAATATAATTTCAATGAAGAAGATAAAAAACAAATTAAAAAGAAAAAAGAACAATGTAAACAATTACCAAAACTATGTTTTCCAGATGAAAATAAAAAAATTCAATTATATAGTAGAATCAGATGCAAGTGAAAATAATTATGGAGGAGTATTAAAATATAAATATGAAAATGATAAAACAGAACATCATTGTAGATATTACTCAGGAATATTTACAGAAACAGAAGTAAAATGGGAAATTAATAGAAAAGAATTATTTGCATTATATAAATGTTTATTAGCATTTGAACCATATATTGTATATAATAAATTTATTGATAGAACAGATAATACACAAGTTAAATGGTGGCTAACAGGGAAGGTACAAGACTCAGTTACTACAAAAGAAATTAGAAGATTAGTATTAAATATTTTAAATTTCTCTTTTACTATTGAAGTGATTAAGACTGACAAGAATATTATTGCAGACTACTTATCAAGACAAAGTAGTACAAACAGACTTTGAAGAAACAATTGCAAATACATTACTTATGGAAAAACTATTGGAACAAATTACGATGCTCAATAATAGAGTGTCCCTTATGGAGGAAAGATATGTGGAGAAGGACCACAATAAACAACCAGAACTAGTAGTGCAGTCGGAGCACTCTAAAAAACCAGATCTAGAAGGTGACGTTGGGAAACACCTAAAAACCCAAGTTACTAACGATTTAATTATTGCAGGAACAGAAGATACAAAGAAATAATTTACTACTGTTACAAAAAGAAAAAATTATAACTTGAATAAGATATTTGAAAAACCTTATGCCCCACCGCACATAACAAAAAATGAATTATTCATACCACCACAAATACATACATACGCAACCTCAATTAGCCAAACAAAGAAAACCTACAACCACATAACCCGTACATATATCGAAAATCTTGACAAAATCCAAACTTTATTAAATACCCAACCAATCGAAGCCCCAGAGAAATTAAAAAATCACCAAGGATATATCACAAATAAATTACAAAATTACAATAAATTGATTGCTTTGCCAGGTACAAAACCAAATTTAGTAGCGACTTGCTATGCCTACGGACTTATTTCAACAGCTTATACAATTACAGGAGAGGAACTTATTCATATACCAGAGTTACATCAAGCATTTATGAACTATAAATGAGTTACCAAAAGGACAATTATTTTATGTCAGATTTTACTCAGCACCAGCGGAGATATTATTTGACGAAATTAAATCAGTTGTTACGGTCATAAAAATAGGAATGACAAAAGATTATATTATTCCAGAAGAAATTGCAACACAGCCGATTATACAAAAAACTGAGATACCAGAATTCTATGCGAACAAACGAATTATTGGACTTAGCACAATATTAGCAGAATTATCTAATGCATATGATGAAACAAATTATATATGGAAATATTATTCCATGAACCACTTATTGATTTATTCAACAGCAAAAGAATTATGGCCAATGGATAAATTAGAAGTAAAAAATTGGGCCTTATCCTTACTTAAACCAGAACGCGAGCCAAACACAAAAGCTATCAGGAAAGGATTTATTTCAGAAGATAGTCTAGAGCAATATTGCAAAATTATTGGGACAAGATACACATAACACGTATGCAGCAGATCCAGTGGAGTTAATAATTACATACCAGACGTTGATATAGACTAAAGGATAGATGAATGGATCATAATTAAAGAAGAAGGCACTTATTAGACCAAAGCGTTTGGACAACAGGTGGATGGACAAGAAAAAGCAATTATTAGAAAAAGACATAAAAAGGAATCAACTTTCCCAAAAGGAGAGACAGGCCATGTGAAGATAATGACATAAAGAAGGAAAGAGATAAGAAAGAAAGATAAGAACAAGACATAAAGATGGGGACTAATATGTAAATCAGTAGGGACTTACTTTGTAAATAAGTTTCTTATTTTGTAGCTTTAGTCCTTAGTTCAGTTGTATAAATAGATTAAGATTTCATATTGTAAGAAGCAAGCTCTCACTCACTACTACATTACTCTCCAAAAAAGCTTTAGATTTGTAAAAATAAATAATCAATAAAAAATTACTTTCATTCCCCGAATTATGAAGCAAAACTTAGCAACTACTGCAAACATACAAGAGAAGGTATACATATTTATCACTATGTTTAGCTGAATTATTAATTCCTGTCAACCATATTATTATGTGATATGCTTATAATTGTTATTATGGTTTGGAATTATTCAATAATTTATTATCTAGTTTGCTAGCATAGAGAAAAGTAGGAGAAAACTTCCGGAACTATGCCATCCAAAATTGGGAAACCAGTGAAGGCAAGAAGGCCGTGTTAGGGGAGTACCTAAGTATTGAGGCACTGTTTAGGAAGATAATATCTGAAGAAGGTATCATGCTAGTAGTGACCGGATAATAAAATAAGAATACTCTAAGTCATAATAAGCTATTATAAGGAGATCATATGGTAGACATGGAAAGGCAGGAATAATTTTATAAATGATAACTCTTTCTAATCCCCCAAGGTAAAAATCAACAATAGATATTTTGATGAAAATCATAAAATAATTATTTTTGAGATATTAGAAAAAATAAATGAACCTAGTAGTAGAAAATTAATATGGGAAAAATTAATAGAATATGAAGAAGAAGAAGAAATAAATAACCTATTAAGACAAAACTGGTTAGATGACATAAGACAAACATTACAAGACTTATATAATAGTACAGATTATTTAGACATATATGTTTCAGACTATAATAGTGATTAAATTATGATAAATGAGGAATATTTTCAACTATGGAAAGAAATATCAACTGAAATAGATTCATGGGAATAAATTATAAAAACATATTTAGAAATGTATTTTAAAACACAGGACCTACAATACTTAAAAATGCTAATAGAAAGAGCCCAAATTATTTTACATAAAAAGGAAAAAGAAGATGAATATTATAAAAAAAACATTCATTTAATCAAAAGACTATGACAAAAATAAAACATAGCCCAAATTCCGACCTACCACCCCCCCCCCCCCCCATTGGTATCAGAGCTATTCATTAAAAAAGATAATTACAAAATCAGAGCTAATGACTAAAAAATTAATAATTAACATAAAAACTAAAATAAGATGAGAAGACCACACAAAAATACGCTAACATATAAACAAATAAAACACAACTTAAAATACTTATATATAGAATATAAAAGCTTAAATAAACAAATAAATAAAAGCATAGAAGAAATCCAAAAATTAGATGTATTAATCACAAAAATATCATTATTAGAGTCTAAGTTTGTTATCCAACTAAAACAAAGATTAATGCACAAATAAGAATGAACAAAGAAGAATTCGCAATAAATGAAAAAACATATGAAAATTATGACGGACTAAAAATAAAAATAGTTTTCTCAAATCTAGGCAGAAAATATAAAAAAAATAGGAAATCAATTATATTTAATGTTAGAAAAAGAAGAATTAAAATTAGAAGATACCATGACAGCTATGATAAGAATAGCAAAAGAAAATGAAGAGATAGATAGACAAAAAGAAATAGAAAAAATACAAAAAATAACATACACAAAAAATGATAAAATAAAAGAATTAGAAAAAGAATTACAAACATTAAAAGAATTATATGAAAAACAGTGTAAACAAAAAGAAGAAAATAAATTACTAACAGAAATACAACAATATAAAAATAAACTTACGGAAAATCAAGATAAAATAGGAAACCAAGATATAGAAAATAAAAATGAATTACATATAGAAACTATAGAAGAGGAAAATATGGAAATAGACCAAATTTCAGAAATATGTGAATCAGAAATAAGTGAAGCATATACATAAATTATAAATTATGATGAAAAAATAAAAGAAACAGAAGCTAGTACTAATAATCCAAGAATATATCCAAAATAGAAAAAACCACAAATATATACCCGAGATTATACAAGTTCAGATAGAAATGAAACTTTATGGAATAAAAGGTTAAATATAAAAAAATGGAATCCGAAACAAATAAATACATAGCCTGAATATTTAGATTTAGATTGTGTAATAGATATAAATCAAACTATACAATTATGGATAGGTTACATAGCAAAACAACTAATAGACAATAAAATCAATATAACAGAAGTACCAGGATACATAGAAAGAACATTCATAGGAGAAGTAAAATTATGGTTCTTAAATTTAGAAGAAGATAGTAAAAAGACACTATGATCAAATAAAGACATACAAGCTAAAGAAACAACATCAGTAATGGATATACTTTATAAATATGAAACAATTATAAGAAATGAATTTAGTAGTATGACAACAGAGGAAGAAGAACGTCAAAAAGATAAAATAATAAACATAAATTTAATGAATAAATTAGGAATATGTAATATGTGTTATTTAGAAGAATATGCATGTGCATACAAAGAATATTATTACAAAGGAGTTTATAATATTCAAGAAAGTCCAGATATAAGACACTTATATTTTACAAAACTACCGGAACCATTTAGTTCAAAAATAATAAAAGCATGGGAAGAAGCAGGATTACATGATACATTAGGAGCTAGGATAAAATTTGTAAAACAATGGTACGCAAATATGTGTGAAAAATATAGAGAAGAAATAAAAATGGAAAAAACAATAATAAAAAATTTAGCATGTTGTAAAGATAAAATTGCACCTCAATTTGGTTGTAATGACCAATATTATAAAAAATATAAAAAGAAAAGGTTTAAAAAATATAAAAAACTAAAACATAAATATAAGAATCCAAGAAAAAGATACTTTGCAAAATCTAAACGACCATATAGAAAAAAGAAAAGCATAAGTGAATGTAAATGTTATAATTGTGGAAAATTAGGACACTTAGCAAAAGATTGTAAAATACCAAAAAATCCTAATAAAAAACAAATATCGGAAATAATTATAGAAGAAGAAACATGTTTACAATTAGAATACATAGATTATGAATTAGAAAGTGATGACAGTATTTATGAAATATCTGATAATGAAGAAGAATACCAAACAGATAATAAAATAGAACAAATAAATGACTGAAGAAAATATACAAATAATACAAAAAAAATATATAACAAATGATTATTCTGAGCAAAAAATAATATTTGATAACAATATTTTTGAAAAAGTAAAAAGAAAAGAAATTGACTTAAGTGTAGAAAAAATATTTAATATACCATTAATAAAAAACCCTTTTAAAAGAAATAAAGAAGAATTTTATATAATTAGCCAAAAAGAACATATTATAGACTGTAAATATGCCCAAGGAAAAGCTGAAGTACCAATTATAAATAAAAGAGAATTAAATAAAGAAGTACAGAAAATAAAAAGTAAAGATCAAATTAAATATGTACATTTAGGAGGAATAGAAATACTTATAAAAGCCTATTTTAAGGAAAGAATAGATACCCCAATAGAAATATATTTAGCAGACGATAGAATGCTAGAACCTATAGAAAAAAGCGTAATAACAGCAGTAAGAGGAAATTTAATTTATCAAAAATTTAAATTTACAGTAAACACTAATTACTCAGTTGCTTTAACAGATCAAAATATAGATAAAACATTAGTATTATATTGGAAAATTAATGAAATAACTTTAACCCCAGGAAGTAAAATATGTACAGCTAGATGTAAAAATTTATATGTCTTAACTACTAAACATAAAATAACTGCAAAAAGTAAAATAAAAGGAATAGAGATAGAGACCCCATTTGAACAATTTGTTAAAATAATAGATAATAATAATTACTCATATAAAGCAATAGACACCACTGAAAATTTAGATATTATAGAAGACAGAATAGGAAAAGCTAGAAAAATTAAAACTAATTTACAACAAGAACACACAAAAAAGTTAGCATATGATATAACCCCTAATAAATACTACATCATAGGAGTAATAGAAGAAAAAGAACATTTAATATTAAAAAACACTAAACAAGAAGAAAATTACATAATAGACAAATTATTAAATAAAGAAGAAATGGAAATAAATACAGTAACAAAACAAAAATGTTCAGACTTACCAGCACTAATAGTAGCTCAATTAGAAATAGAAAAAGAAATAATAATAGCAGATATCCCTATGAAAATAAAATTAGAAATTAAAGAAGAACTACAAGCAGATATTACATTTGGATTAAAATGGCTAGAAGAAGTAAAACCTTATAAAATAGAACCCACTTATATAACTATTACTTATAAAAATAAGACAATAATAATAAAAAGAATAATATTATGAAAATACATGTACTTATGAAAATAATAATAGAAGGATATTATAATAGATATTATACACCAATGATAGATACAGGAGCAGAAGTTAACATATGTAAATATAACTGTTTAACAAAAGAAAAATGGACAAAATTAAACACACCTATAGTAGTAAAAGGATTTAATAATGAAGGAAGCTTAATACACTATAAAGCAAAAGATGTAAAAATACAAATATGGGATAAGATACTTAAGATAGATGAAATATATAATTACGATTTACCTACAAAAGATATAATTTTAGGAATACCGTTTTTAGATAGATATTATCCACATATAATAACTAAAACACATTGGTGGTTAACAACACCATGTAATCATAAAATAGGAGCAAAAAGAGTAGGAAATAAAATACGAAAAGATACAGAATGGATAAAAGGAAGTGAAAAAATTATATAAAAAATTTAAAAATATGCCAAATAGTACTAATAATATAGAATATATAGTATTCACAATAGATAAATTAAGTCCGATAAAAAATAAACTAGAACAATTATATAGTGAAAATCCATTAAAAGGATGGAATAAACATAAAACAACAGTAAAAATAGAATTAATAGATGAAAATAGTATAATAACACAAAAACCTCTAAGATATAATTTTGATGACTTAAAAGAATTTACGATGCATATAACAGAATTATTAGAAAAAGCATATATACAAGAGAGCAATAGTAAACATACTAGCCCAACATTCATAGTCAATAAACACAATGATCAAAAAAGAGGAAAAAGTAGGATGGTCATAGATTATAGAAATTTAAATGCAAAAACTAAAACTTATAATTACCCTATCCCAAATAAAATATTAAAAATTAGACAAATACAAGGATACAATTATTTTAGTAAATTTGATTGTAAATTAGGATTTTATCACTTAAAGCTAGATGAAGAATCTAAAAAACTAACAGCATTTACAGTACCACAAGGATTTTATGAATGGAATGTATTACCATTTGGATATAAAAATGCACCAGGTAGATTTCAACACTTTATGGATACGTATTTCATAAAATTACATAACTGTATAGTATACATAGATGATATACTATTATACTCAAAAACATATGATGAACATATAAAATTGCTAGAACAATTTATAAACGTAGTAGAAGAATCAGGAATAAGTTTAAGTAAAACTAAAGCAGAAATTATGAAAAATCAAATAGAATTTTTAGGAATACAAATAGATAAAAATGGAATAAAAATGCAGCAACACATAGTACAAAAAATTATAAATTCAGAAGAAATACTAGATACAAAAAAGAAATTACAGTTATTCAAATGTAAGCTATTCTTGGAGGCATGATTCTATAAACATCTAGAGCATGTGTTAGAAGGAAACTTTATAAAGTTTCACTCTATCGCACGACTAATAGTACAAAAGAAGTGAAGTATTTCTTAAAATGTTTCATAGCCTCTGATTCATAAATGTGGTGCGCTTCACACCCATGAACAAGACTCTACTTAATGCGGCTTTCAGACATCCTAAGAAGCTTGACTCTGATACTCTAAATACAAAGTTTATCACGACCCAAAACTATCCCTAGGTGTGACATGGTTCCAAGAGACACGAATAACTCCAAGCTAAGCTTATGACATAGCATGACACTAAGATATCATACATAAGTAATAAAATGGAAAGTGAAATAAAGTCTCAGAAGCTATCATATCAAATAGAAGAATCAGACACAAAAGAACATAAGCAGAAATTTAACGTTCTATCTGAAAGCATCTAAATCATAGAAAGATTCTAGGACAAGCCCCTACCAAAAGGGAATAAATTAACTAATTTTATTAACTTAAGTAATTAACTTTAATTTGAAAAATAAATGTGTTTGCCTTCTTCTATATTTCCTTTCCTACCAAAAGGGGAAAAATTCTAGTCGAAGAATAAATTTATTCATTCTCCTTATCCAACTTTCTTACTTTTAGCTTTTTTTGATATTTATCAAACTATGTAATCACGAATATATGTTTTACTGTATTCTCGTCCATGTTATATTTACTAGTATTCGTATCCACGCGTTGCGTATATATTTTTAAATGTCATAATTTTTTTAAAAAATAAAATTTATTTATAAAAAATATTATTCACTTATTAATATTTTTTTAGAGTAGTTATAATAATACATTATTACTATTTATATGGTCATATTAACTTAATGTTTAAATACACAATTTTATTTGCATAATTTTATAATATTGTTCAAATATTATACATATTTAATTATTGTTTTAGTTTACAATATATTTATATTGAAATATTTATTTAGTTTTTATAAAAAAAAAAGAATAATCAAAATTCAACTTTTCAGATGAAATGTAAAGACAAATTTCAAAAATATTTTTTCCGACTTTAATTCAAGTTATATTATTAAAATGAATAAAAAATTAAATTATAATTATTATAATTATTTGTAATGATTAATAATTAATAATTAATAAATATTTAATACAAATATAAAAATAGAATTTAATACATAATTAATAGGTGTATTTCAGATTTATTGTTCAAATTAATTAAATACACATAGTGAAGCAATTTCTTGATTTTCTACCTAAGTAAGTCCTCTCTCTCTCTCTCTCTCTCTCTCTCTCTCTCTCTCTCTCTCTTTATATATATATATATATATATATATATATATAAATGAAAAAAAAAATAAATGAACTTTAAATTTCTCTCGAATTGTGGCATAATCCCGCAACGAAAATATAAACTATAATTTTATTTTTTCATAATGTAATAAAAATTATATTACAACATAATGTCTAAAAAAGAGGTATAAAAGTTATTTAGTGGTCATCAAAAAACTATTACTCACTTCTTTATAGTTAATTTAATTAAAATGTGCGAAGATTTTGATATAAATCATTTTAATGAGTTCGGATTATTGAATGCTTCTTTATCTCTTATTTGATAATATTATATTAATGCATATTATCATTTTTTGTGTGAAGAGTTTATATAATATCATATAATTATTTTATATAAAACAACGTCCTTCAAGGTTTTGTGAATAAAAAATAATATTAATTTAACCATGCAATTAGATTTGTAGATTATAGAATTAAATGAACCGTTAATTAAAAAATACACACATGTATATATAATTAATTTTTAAAAAATTGTAAATGACATCTCATAATTCGAAATGTGTCATAATCACGTAACACTAACATTCTACTTTTCTAGTATCTTCTAATTTGACAGTCCATAGTTAAAATAATTATTTAAACATATAGTTTATCAACTATAGTAAATAACAATATTTTTTGAATGTGTCAAGAAATATTAACTATTTAAAAATAGTCATAATATCTTACATCCGATATAAACAAATCAACAGAAGAGTATATACATAAAACTCCATAATTTCCACAAATGTACAAACGTGAAAATAAAATAAGTTTGATCACTTTAGATTACTTTATCAACTTTTTATTTTAAAAAATACACATTAAATAAGAAAACATTGTAACGTTACAATTTTGTAACAAAATTTATTCATGGTTTTCTTTTAGACCTCTTTATAAAATTCATATCATATTCTTTTAACGTTAAGATTTAGATTTCTTTCCCTCTTCATATTTATATTTTTGTTTGCTCCTCCGCTAATCTTTATTGATCATTGTCATCATGGTCATAATATGTATTTGTAACTATATTATAATAGCATCTTTTTATTTTTTTCATGCAACTTTTAGCTGAATTGTGAAAAATTTAGATAATTTATTTTGAGATACACAAATTGTTAAAATTGACAATACTGTAGAATCGTGATGAAAAATTATAAAAACCAACCAGTTAAGATGTTAATTTTTAGAAGAGTAAAAAAGTCTTGTGTTTAATTACCTATATTCCACAGAGAAATATAATTTGCTAAATTAATCAATAATAAATTATTCATTAACAAATGTTTTATATTCCAATAGCTAATTGAATCATATTACAGATTTACTTTATTTAAATTTTTATTCTCGTTTTAATAGTTTATTAATCTAAGTTCTTTAATGGGAATAAAAAAAAAATCACGTCACCATTGCTCTGATTGAAAAAAAAAATTGAACTTTCTAAAAAATTACCCTTTTATTTGATCATGGTAAAATCTCTTCTTTTAATGTTTGCCAATAATTATATTTTCTAGCAGAAAATGACCAAACAAAAAAAACGTTAAACATTCTTTGATATAGTCATAAGTGAAGCAAAAATACCAATGTTATTATACAATAACATAACTTACTTTTCGACATTATCATTATGGCTCAAAGAAAAATATTCTGTATGAAATATGTCTAGTTTTAAATATAGAAGTTCCTTTCCTTTAATGTAGCAGTTAATTAGTAGAGTAGTTAATAGTAAAAATAATTCTGGTTCAAAATATAGGTGTGTCAAAATTATATAAATAAATCCAAATTCCTAAATTCTATATCATTATTTGTAATTATCTTCAAGAGTATTTGGAGGAAATATAGTTCCACCAAAATAGACTAAACTGATTTGTCTATTATCTTGGTTCATTTTGACCGTTTTTGTTTGATTTTAATTAAAAAATGTTCAAGAATCGTGTTTTAATATAGATAGTATAATTTTTGAATTATTTTTATTTATTTTGCTTTATTTATATCTCGCTTCTATGAAAAATGGGGAGCATAGATGAAGGTTTGAAGTGTGGTTAGTTAACAGATTAGATGATTTTTTACTTAATTTTAAAACGAAATGTTATAATATATAAATTTTAAAATGGTGTATTCTTTTTAAGACACAAATTATTTATTTCAAATGCCATATTTATGGATATTCAATTTGAAAATTTGCAAAAATGTTTCTTCTTAAAAAATAACTACAAAATTAAAGTAACTAATAAGAAATTAAATTTATTTTTAAATTAAAATTTTAAAACTGAAAAATTGAGAAAATCTTGGTATGGACATGTAACATTTTTTGACTTTCCTGTAGTCCTATTACATATAGACTCCGATTATATATATAAATATAATATATAGATAGAAAAAACAAACAATAAAAAGCTATGAAAAACATTAATAGACAAAATTCAATTTAGACATTCATTACTAATTTTTTAAATAGCGCACGCACACATATATATTACAAATCTTGCAACGGGTTGGAGTTTTAAGTCTTTTAAAACCATAAACCAAAAATAAATAAAAGACTTACCACTCCAACCCGCTGCAAGATTTGTAATTCTGCAAAATCAAAATAGACAATCAAAATAAAGTACATAATCACATTCATACAATCGAAAAATTGAAAGATCGAAAAAAAAATTTTCAAAAAAAGATCTTCTATGTTGATTCACTTTTTAAGAGGTAGAAATTAATATGTTAAATCAAAATTGTTGGAAGTTAATGTAACACCCCGTCATTTGAAAGAACAAGAATTAGAAAGAAACCCTTTTTTTTTGGAAATAATCAAATTTGGAAAGTTTGACAAAGTGAAGCTAAGTTTGAGTTTTGGGTCAACTTCAAACGATCATAACTCCTAGCTCAGAATGAGTTAGGTGTGCTACAAGATACCGTAGGAAGGACCTTTGAATTATCTTTCCAACGCCGTTGAGTTTGGCCATTTTCGAGTTTGTATAAGGGAGATATGCCCATTTGAAGTTGGGTTGTCTAGATAAGGAAAGTCAAAATCGGATTTTAGAAGGGTACTTTGGTCTTTTCACTACCCAATTATTAATTTAGTTTTTGGTAGTTAAGTTGGGGTCTAAATTGATTTGGTTTAGTTTACGCTTCATAAAAAAGAGTTAGGGTTGTGATATGAGAGAAAAGAAGAGGAGAAAAGAGGAGAATAGGCAAGGAATCGTCAAGTTCTTGAAGCTTGGCTTGTGGATTTCATCAAGGGGTGGTCCCTACGAGATATGTGAGATCACATAGCGTTGGGTTCGTTCACCCATTCGCCAATCATGATTTAATTCAGCAAAATTAGGTTCTTAAAAGTATAGAAATTGAGTTCTTGATGTATTTTGTTGAAGTTTCTATTGAGTTCTTGATTGTTGAAGTTGTTGAGAAGTTCTTGATTTAAATTCATAAAACTAGATGTCGTTTTAAGTATATTCTTCCATCTTTTGGTTATGTAGTCGAATCTAAGTGTTTGGGGGAAAGAACCAATTGAATCTAAATGGTTTAGAGTTGAAAAATAACCAAGAAAATTCATCAAATTTCTGGGGAAAAGGGGTGGGGTGCAGTGCCACTTAGAGTGCCTCAAAATAGTTTCTGAAGTATGGGCTCTGGGGCACCGCACCACTCAGAGCGCCCCAAGTCCCTAAAGATTGGGCTCTGGCGGCCCGCACCACTTAGAGCGCCAGGGATGTCAAGTCTTCTACCCTTTCTCACTTCTTTCCGTATGAGTTCCCTTGAAATGTACCTATGTTTTCTAGTTGAATCCTACACTCTAAGGTACGTCTAAACATCGTGAAACCATCCATAACATGAGATCATGAGCCTTGAATCCATAATTTAAGGAAAGTTAAGAGTCAAGTCAAGAGAAGTTCAAAGAGTCTTCCAAAACTCTTTCACAAATGTTTTAACTTTGTTTTAAGACTTAAGTTTTGAGTTGAGTAAAGAGTAAAGATTGAAGTTCATTTTCTTCAAAAGAGTATATTGAGACTATGTATTCCCAAAAAGTAAATGCTTTCACATTTAAACAAGAAAGGAAATTTTGATTTCCAAAAGAGCCTTTGAGCTAGTTTTTCATAAGAGAGTAAATGTTTTCACAATTAAGCAAGAGAGGAAACTTTGATTTCCAAGAGAGACTTTGAGCTAAGTATTGAGAAATAATCTCAAACCACATAAAGAAGTTATGTTTTTAAACATATGAACTAGTATCTTTTGGGAGTAGTATTGAGCATAGATATAGGGGAGAGTTCAGACAACTCCCAACCCCCATAAACCATGTAGCCATCATGGGTTAAAATGGGTCATACTTTTTATATGATTCCTTAGTGCTTTTTAGCATAGACTAGTGGATCCACTTAACAGTTAGGTTATATGCCCTTGGAAAGGTATAGGACAGCCTTAGCAGCGTGAGGCAAAATGTTGTATCATCACATAACTCTTAAGTGATGGTTATCGGTAAGACAAACTCCCAAATCAGTATTTTCTATTCTTATATACATTGACATAATTATATTTTTATATACATCCAGAGTTTATTTGTATCTTTGTATACATACAAAGTTATTATTGTATTTCTAAATAACTAGAGTTGTTATCCATGTTTTAAAAGCTTTTCTTTATATTGCATTTACATTATTTCTTTATATTGAAATGAGTTAAGTTGAGTAGAGTTGAGACCATGTATGTTTTTTCATTTCCCTTCAAGCTTATGTCTTGTTTTATCATTTCCCCTCGCATGCTCGTACATTCAATGTACTGATGCCAGTTGGCCTACATCTTGTTATGATGTATATACAGGTAACCAGAATTAGCATTCAGTGCTTCGTTGATCCAGTTGAGCATTTAGAGTCTTGTGGTGAGCCTCCTTGCTTTACAGAGGTCCCCTATTTATATTGCTTTTAGTAGTTTTTAATTGTTAGGATAATCGGGGGTCTGTCTCGACATCCCTCCTCGTTTAGAAGCTTCATAGATAGGTAGTAGTTCATTTGTCTTTACATTGTATTGCTTATGTTAAGACTTGAGTTTCCATGTTGGCTAAGTTGAATGTTTTATCTTTAAACGTTCTAAGTTATCCATTAAACAGTTGAGTAAAGATGCATTGAATCCTTATACTAATGTTTTAATTCTTCCTCTATGAGTTAAGTGAGGCCAAGGGTTCGCTTTGGGCCAACAATGGTTCTCGAGTGCCAGTCTTACCCAGGGTGTAGGCTCGAGGCATGAAAAACTTTGTATTAGAGCCCAGAGTTCAAGAGTCCTAGGGAGTCTATGAAGTCGTGTCTATAATGTCCTAGTTATTGATGTGAAACATGCCGCATCTATAATTTGGAAGCTGCAACATTTAGGAATTATCGCATGTCTTTCATATTCTTTTCGTGCGATAGAGTTAACCTCTATAAAGTTTTCTTCTAACTCGTGCTTGCATGTGTCTTTCAGATCATGCCTCCACGAAGAGTTATCTAAGGTCGTCCAGCTAGAAGGAATGTTTAGGAACAAGGGGTACCTAATGTAGCAAAAGTGTACAAAGTTATTATTGTATTTCTAAATAACTAGAGTTGTTATCCATGTTTTAAAAGCTTTTATTTATATTGCATTTACATTATTGCTTTATATTGAAATGAGTTAAGTTGAATAAAGTTGAGACCATGTATGTTTTTTCAGTTCCTTTGAAGCTTATGTCTTGTTTTATCATTTCCCCTCGCATGCTCGTACATTCAATGTACAGATACCAGTTGGCCTACATCTTGTTATGATACATATATAGGTAACCAGAAATAGCATCCAATGTTTCGTTGATCCAGTTGAGCATTTAGAGTCTTGTGGTGGGCCTTCTTGCTTTACGGAGGACCCCTATTTATATAGCTTTCAGTAGTTTACAATTATTAGGATGATCGGGGGTCTATCTCGACATCCCTCCTAGTTTAGAGGCTTCATAGACAGTTAGTAGTTCATTTGTCTTTACATTTTTATTGCTTATGTTTAGACTTGAGTTTCCATGTTGGCTAAGTTGAATGCTTTATCTTTAAACGTTCTAAGTTATCCATTAAACAATTGAGTAAAGATGCATTGAATCCTTATACTAATGCTTTAAATCTTCCTCTATGAGTTTAGTGAGGCTAAGGGTTCGCTTGGGGCAAACAATGGTCCTCGAGTGCCAGTCTCACCCAGGGTGTAGGCTCGGGGCATGACAAACTTGGTGTTAGAGCCCAGAGTTCAAGAGTCCTAAGGAGTCTATGACGCCGTATCTGTAAAGTCCTAGTTATCGGTGTGAAATGCGCCACATCTATAATTTGGAGGCTACAACATTTAGGATCTCTCACATGTCTTTCATATTCTTTTTGTGTGATATAGTTAACCTCTATAAAGTTTTCTTCTAACTCGTGCTTGTACGTGTCTTTCGGGTCATGCCTCCACGAAAAGTAGTCTAAGGTCGTCCGAATAGAAGGAATGTTTTGGAACAAAGGGTACCTAATGCACCAAAAGTATAAAGTTATTATTGTATTTCTAATTAACTAGAGTTGTTATCCATGTTTTAAAAGATTTTCTTTATATTGCATTTACAATATTGCTTTATATTGAAATGAGTTAAGTTAAGTAGAGTAGAGACCATGTTTGTTTTTTCAGTTCCTTTCAAGCTTATGTCTTATTTTATCATTTCCCCTCGCTTGCTCGTACAATCAATGTACAGATGCCAGTTGGCCTACATCTTGTTATGATGCATATACAGGTAACCAGAATTAGCATCCAGTGCTTCGTTGATCTAGTTGAGCATTCAGAGTCTTGTGGTGAGTCTCATTGCTTTACAGAGGACCCCTATTTATATTGCTTTTAGTAGTTTTCAATTATTAGGATAATCGGGGGCCTGTCTCGACATCCCTCTTAGTTTAGAGGCTTCATAGGCAGTTCGTAGTTCATTTGTCTTTACATTGTTATTGCTTATGTTAAGACTTGAGTTTCCATGTTGGCTAAGTTGAATGTTTTATCTTTAAACGTTCTAAGTTATACATTAAACAGTTGAGTAAAGATGCATTGAATCCTTATACTAATGCTTTAAGTCTTCCTCTATGAGTTAAGTGAGGCTAAGGGTTCACTTGGGGCCAACAATGGTTCTCGAGTGCCAGTCTCACCCGAGGTGTAGGCTCGGGGCATGACAAACTTGATATTAGAGCCCAGAGTTCAAGATTCCTAGGGAGTCTATGAAGCCGTGTCTATAAAGTCCTAGTTATCACTGTGAAACGCGCCACATCTATAATTTGGAGGCTGCAACATTTTGGAGCTATCACACATCTTTCATATTCTTTTCTTTCGATAGAGTTAACCTCTATAAAGTTTTCGTCTAACTCGTGCTTGCACGTGTCTTTCAGATGATGCCTCCGCAAAGAACTGTCTAAGGTTGTCCGGCTAGAATGAATGTTTAGGAATAAGGGGTACCTAATGCACCACCCAAGAAGAGGTCACCAATGTTGAATTCTGTGAAGCTATTCGGATGTTAAGTCAAGCTGTGACCAATCGAGGTTGACATAGAGAAAATAGACAGGAAGTGGCTGATACTTCAAGCATCCGTGAGTTCTTAATGATGAATCTTCCAAGCTTCATTGGTTTAAATGTCACTCCTAATCCAGAAAACTTTGTTGAAGAGCTTCAGAAGGTTTTTGAGATTATGCATGTTGCTGATGCTGAGAGGGTGGAACTAGTTGCATACCAAATGAAGGGTGTCGCTAGAATCTGATTTGATTAGTGGAAAAAAAACAGAGTTGAAGGTGCACCACTTGTGAGTGGGGCTTTTTTTGAGGATGCCTTCTTGGGGTGTTTTATTTCCCGTGAACTGATAGAAGCCAAGGTACAAGAATTCCTTACTCTTAAGCAAGAATCTATGAATGTTCATAAGTACAATCTGAAGATCACACAACTTTCTTAATATGCTCCGGAGATGGTTGCTGACATGAGGAGCAGGATGAGTTTTTTTGTTACTGGGTTGTCCCGTCTGTCAAGCAAGGAAGGCAAGGTAGCTATGCTGATAGGGGATATGGACATAACAAGGCTAATGATCCATGTGCAATAGGTTGAGGAGGACAAGCTAAGGGATACAAAAGAGTTTAAGAATTAGAGGGTTAAGACATCAGGGAACGAGAATGGGTAGCAAAAAAGTAATGTGAACTGTTCTTCCCTCCAACACAAACAGAAAGGACCTGCTCCATCATCTACTAGTGCACCTGTACCAAGGAACATATGTGAGTACAATAGTTAGAATTCACAGGATTTTAGAGCTAGGGCTACCCATTCTCAAGGTAGTATGGCACAAGGGAATAGTAAGCCTCCTGCATGTGCTAAGTGTGATAAAAGTCAATCAGGGATGTGTCGTGATGGCTCCATTGGTTGCTTCAAGTGTGGTCAGAACGGTCATTTGATGAGAGATTGTCCTAAGAACAGGCAAGGTAATGGTTATGCGGGCAATAGTGCCCAGTCTTATTCCGTTGCTCCATTAGACAAAATTACATCTAGAGGAGCTAATTTAGGGGCAAGCAGAGGAGCTAACTGTCGTTATGCTATCACTTGTCATCAAGATCAAGAGGATTCACCAGATGTTGTCACTGGTATGATCTAAGTCTTTAATTTTGATATTTATGCTTTGCTAGATCCAGGAGCGAGTTTATCTTTTGTAACTCCTTATGTTGCAATGAATTTTGATATTCTTCATAAGCAACTTCTTAAGCCCTTCAGTGTTTCTACACTTGTTGGTGAGTCTATTCTACTAGAGAGAGTCTATGGTGGTTGTACCATTTTCTTCAATCACAAGAGTATGTGTCACACCCTGAGCCTATATTTAGGTGTGGCTGGCACTCGAAAATCATTTCTGGCCCCAAGAAAACCCTTAGCATGGCTTACTTACTCAGTAGAAGACTTAAACATAACAGACAGTCTCAAAATATAACTCATGCAATAACTTAAAGAGATATAAAGCTTTGCCAAAATGGTAACTTAAGTCTTAACGAATACAATTGAAAATGGAAAGACTAATGAACTATAACTACTCGTCTATGAAACCTCTAAACAATTGAGGGATGTCGATACAAGAGCCGCGATCATCCTAAAAACTAAAATACTAGAAAACAAAGTAAACAAAGTCCTCTGAAAAGCAAGGAGGCTCACTAACTGACTCTGAATGCTTAATTGGATCAACGAGGTGCTAGATGTTGATCCTAGTTACTTGTGTCTTCTTCATAAAACAATGTAGGCCAAATGGCATAAGTACATTTAATGTACGAGTATGCAAGGGGAAAACTAAACATAACATAAGCATGAAAGGAATCTAAAAGGAACATTTCCCTTGGCTTTACTCAACTCATGAATAACTCAACTCAAATGCAAAGTACAAACAATAATAAAGGTGCAGTTTATACAAATAATTTAAATTAGTAGATGTCAGCTGAATGTATTAAAGAAATACTATATCAACTCAGTTTACTCATATAATAAAGTAATATACTACTATGAGAGTTTCTCTAATCGACAACCACCACTATGAGCGTAAGTGATGATACAACTTCTTTCCTGTGCTACCAGAACTCTCCTATACTTTTCTGTCATATAAAATGCCTTAACTAAGTGGATCCATAAGTCAATGCTAAAAAGCACTAAGGACTCATCTAAAAAGTATGATCCTTTCTACCCATGATGGCTCTATGGTTTATGGAGACTTGAGTTATTATGAACTCGCATCCCCATATTGGTGCTCAATACTACTCTCAAAATATACTCAGCCCATATGTTTGTAAAAAAAAAAAAAAAAAATTCTATCTATGATTTGAGATAATTACTCAAAGGCCCTCTTGGAAATCGGTGTTTCCTTTCTTGCTCAAATGTCAAAACATTTTAACTCTTGGGAATACTTATTTCCCATATAATCATTTGAAGAAATGAACTTAACTCTTTAATCTTTGCTCAACTCAAAACTCAAGTCTTAAAACAAAGTTAAAACATTTGTGAAAGACTTTTGGAAAACTTTTGAACTCATCTTGACTTAACTCTTAATGTCTTTGACTTGACTCTTAACTTTCCTCGAATTGAATTATGGATTCAAGTTTCATGATCTCGTGTTTATGGATGATTTTGTGATGTTTATACATACCTTAGACTATGGAAATCAACTAGAAAACCTAGGTATGTTGCTAGGGATCTCATACGGAAAGAAGTGGGAAAGAGTGGAAAACTTGGCGTCCCTGGCGTTCTGAGTGACGTTGGGCACTAGAGGCAAAACTTCAGGGACTAGGTTAGGGCCCTCTGGTTGGCGTGGTACCCCAGAGTCCAACCTTCAGAGCTCTGGCTGGAGCGGCGCCCCAGGCCTCTGCCAAGAAAACCCTAAGTTTTCTTCTTCATTTTTCAACTCTAAACCCTCTAATTTCACTTGGTTATTTCCCCAAAGACTTAGAATCAACTAAATCATCAATATATGGAAGATTCTACTCGAAAACACACCTAAAATCATGAATCCAACTCAAGAAACTTCAACAACAAGAACCCACAAGACTTCAAACAATTTATCATCAAGAACTCAAAATATTTTCTTTCGAAATTACATAACTTCGCTGAATTGAATCCTGATTGGAACATGGGTGAACTAACCCAATTCTATGTGATCTCACATATCTCATAGGGATCACCCCTTGACAAAATCCACAAATGATTAGTGAAGATCTTGGCGATTCGTTCTCCTTCTCCTCTTCTTTTCTCTTCTCTCAAAACCCTAACTCAAATTTCAAAAGCGTAAACCGACCAACTTCATTTTAGACCTCTAAATAATTACCAAAAATGAAGTTATTTTGTTGGGTATGGAAAAGACCAAAATACCATCCCAAAATTCGGATTGGACTTTTCTTATCCAAACAGCCCAATTTTAAATGGGCATATCTCACTCATATGAACTCGGAATTGCGCAAACTTGGCGGCGTTGGAAAAATAATTCAAAGAAATTTCCTACGGTATCTGAAAATACACCTAACTCATCTTGAGCTAGGAGTTATGTTCATTTGAAGTTGACCCAAAACTCAAACTTAACTCTTGTCAAATTTCCAGATTTGTATTATTTCCAAAAATCACTATTTCTAAATTCTAATTCTTTCTAGTTCTTTCAATTGGCGAGATGTTACAATATCTCCCCCTTGGAAACATTCATCCTCGAATGAGGTTACTCTTAGTAAGCTAAGGGTGTAGCATCTAAGATTCAACTCAAACACCCAACAAACAAATCTAACACATCAAGTATATAAATTAAAGATTACTAAGAAGAAATTAGTACCTTGGTCTGAAATTTCTCCAGGCTCAAAGAGATGTGGATATCTCTTCTTCATATCCTCCTCAGCTTCCCAAGTAGCTTCCTCAAAAAATTAATTTATCCAAAGAACTTTGACTGATGCTACTTCCTTGGTCCTCAACTTTCGCACCTAACGGTCCAAAATATGAACATGGATCTCCTCATAAGACAAGCTATCCTTGACACCAATATCTTTAGTTGGTATGATAAGTAAAGGATCTCCCATGCACTTTTTCAACATGGAAATATGAAACACCGGATGGAACGCTGCTAACTCTTAGGGTAGCTCTAACTCATAAGCTACATTACCAAACCTTTTGGATATTCTGTAAGGGCCAATATACCGGGGACTAAGCTTCCCATTCTTACCAAATCTCATAACACCTTTCATGGGTGAAACTTTCAAGTATACCCAATCATCTACTACAAACTCTAACTACCTTCTCCTAACATCAGTGTAGGATTTCTGATGAATCTGCGTTGTTTTCAACCACTTTTGAATAACTTTCATCCTTTCCATAGTTTGATGCACTAAGTCTGGTATTATCAACCCAACTTCACCAACTTCAAACCATCCAATAAGAGATCTACATCTTCTCCCATAAAGAGCTTTATAAGGAGCCATTTGGATGCTATAGTGGTAAATATTGTACTAAGAAAACTCAATGAAATGCAGGTGATCATCCAAATTACCCTTGAAGTCTCTGACACAGGCCCTCAACATATCCTCTAAAGTCTGAATAGTGCGCTTTGCTTGACCATCTATGTGAGGATGAAAAGTAGTACTCAAGTTCACCTTTGAACCTACGCAATTTTGAAAAGATTTCCAAAACTGTAGAGTAAATTGTGCACCTCTATCTGATATAATCGATACAGGAACCCCATGAAGTGTAACTACCTGTTGAATGTACAACTTTGCATAGTCATCTACAGCATGGGAAGTCTTTACTGTCAATTAGTGGGCTGATTTTGTCATACTATCAACAATCACCCAAATAGAATCATGTTGCCTGCGAAACCTTGGTAAACATGTGATGAAATCCATATTGATCATCTCCCACTTCCATTCCAGAAGTTCTATATTCTGATCAATACCACCGGGCCTTTGGTGCTCTACTTTAACTCGTTGGCATTTTGGACACTTAGCAACAAACTCTGCAATGCCTTTCTTCATACTACTCCACCAATAAACTTCTCTCAAATCACAATACATTTTTCTGGAACATGGATGGATAGAATATCTGGAGCTATGAGCTTTCTCCATGATCCTCTCTTGGAGTTCATCCACCCTTAGTACACACAGTCTACCTTGATACCTTAATACATCATCTCCCCCTTGTTTAAAAGCCATTACTTTTTGCTTATGAACATTTGCCTACAATTCAAGAAAATTAGGATCTTGGTCTTGCTTCTCTTTTACTTTTGACACTAATGATGATTCAACCCCATTTATCACCACTACTCTTCCTTCTGTGGAATCCATTAGTTGAACTCCCAATTGTCCAAACCTATGCACATCTCTTGCTAGCTCTTTCTTATCTTCATCAAAATGGGTGGTACTACCTATAGACAACCTGTTCAAGGCATCAACAACAACATTAGCCTTACCTGGGTGATATAGAATACTCATGTCATAATCCTTAATTAACTCTAACCACCTCCTTTTTCTATGATTAAGCTCTTTTTGACTAAACAAACAATGAAGACCCTTGTGATCGGTGAACACATCCATATGAACACCATACAAATAATGACGCCATATCTTTAAAGCAAATACTACGACAACCAACTCTATGTCATGGGTAGGGTAATACTTCTCATGGACTTTCAATTGTCCAGAGGCATAAGCTATAACTTTGACATTCTGCATTAGCACACAACCCAAACCAACTTTGTATGCATCACAATATACAACAAAGCCTTGCATACCTTTTGGTAAGGTCAATACTGGGGGTAGTAGTCAACCTCTTTTACAATTCCTAGAAGCTTTTCTCACAAGCTTCAGACCATTGAAACTTCACTATTTTTTGAGTCAACTTGGTCAAAGCAGATGAAATAGATGAGAACCCCTCGACGAACCTTCTATAATATCTATCCAAACCCAAGAAACTCCTAATATTAGTTAGAGATGTGGGCCTAGGCTAATTCTGCACTGCCTCTATTTTCTGAGTGTTAACTCTAATTCCATTAGCGTAAACTATGTGGCCCAAGAATGCCACAGACTCAAGACAAAACTCATATTTTGAGAACCTAGTATACAACTCCTTTTCTTTTAGAGTTTGGTGAACTATTCGGAGATGGCTAGCATGATCTTCCTCATTCCTCGAATAGATTAGTATGTCATCAATGAATACGATAACAAACATATCTAAATAAGGCTTGAATACTCTATTCATAAGGTCCATGAACACTGCAGGTGCATTGGTTAAACCGAACGACATGACAAGAAACTCATAAAGACCATAACGGGTCCTAAATGTTATCTTTGGAATATCGCATTCCCTTACTCTGAACTGATGGTAGCCAAATCTGAGGTTTATCTTAGAGAAACAAGAAGTACCCTAAAGCTAATAGAAAGGATCATTAATTCTTGGAAGAGGGTACTTATTATTGATGGTAACCATGTTCAACTGACGGTAATCTATACACATCCTAAGGGAACCATCCTTCTTCCTTACAAATAATACTGGAATGCCCCAAGGTGAGACACTTGGTCGAATAAAACCCTTATCAAGGAGAACTTTTAACTGTTCTTTGAACTCTTTCAACTCTATTGGTGCCATTCTATATGGCGGAATAGAGATAGGATGAGTAACATTAATAATGTTTATGCCGAAGTATATTTCTCTCTCAAGAAGGACTCCGAGTAAATCATCAGGAAAGACTTCTGAAACTCACTAACAACTAGAACTGACTGAATAGCAGGTATCTCAACACTAGAGTTGTTAAATCAAACTAAGTGATAGACACAACCCTTGGAAACTACTCTTCCACTCTATAACTGGATTATTAGGAAATTGAAACCTAAAAACTCGAGTTCTACAATCAATAGAGGAATAACAGGCATGAAGCCAATCCATAACAAGAATTACATCGAAATCTACCATGTCTAACTCAACTAAATCAGCAATGGTGCTCTTGTGAATGATGGAAATGACACAATCACAATATAATCACTCAGCTAGAATATACTCCCCAACAGGTGTAGAAACACAAAAAGGTTCACAAAGTTTCTCAAGAAGAACATTAAATTTTGTTGCATCATAAGGAGTCACAAAAGATAAACTCACTCCTGGGTCTAGCAAAGCATAAACATCAAGAGTAAAGACTTTGATCATACTAGTGACAACATCTGGAGAATTCTCTTGCTCTTGACGACTAGTGATCGTATGAAGGCAGTTTGCCCCTCCGCCAATACTGAAAGTAGCTCCTCTAGGTGCAGCCCTTTCTGGTTGAGCAACTAATGAAGATTGGGCTCTATTGCCCTGATTTTCATTACCTTGCCGGTTCTTAGGGTAATCTTTCATGAACTGACCATCTTGTCCACACTTGAAACAACATGTGGAGCGATCGCAACATTTACCTCGGTGGGTTCTTCCACACATAGCACATATAGGAGCCCAATTACCTCATTGTGCCACACTACCCTAAGATTGTGATGGTTTAGTTATGAAGTGTTGTGAATTCTGACAATTGTACTCACCTTTGTTTCTAGGTGCAGCTGCGCTAGTAAATGACGAAGTAGGTCCCTTTTGCTTTTACTGAAAGGATGAATAGTTCACATTATTTCTCTGCTGCCCGGACTCATTTCTGTCTTCGCTTTCTTATTTACCTGTTGCACATAAACCATCAACCTTGCTATATCCATGTCACCTATTAGCATCACATCCTTACCTTCCTTACTTGACAGACGAGACAGCCCAATAACAACCAAACTCATCCTACTCCTCATATTCACAACCATCTCCGGAGCATATCGAAAAGTTGGGTGAACTTCATGTTGTACTCATGAACACTTAGTGAATCTTAATTAAAAGTAAGGAATTCCTGTACCTTGGGCTCTCTCAGTTCTCGGGGAAAGAAATGCCTTAAGAAGGCCTCCTTAAAACAAGCTCAACTCACAATCGGTGCATCCTCAGCCCTACTCTTCTTCCACTAGTAAAACCAAGTCCAAGCAACACTCTTCAGTTGATATACAACTAATTTAACTAGATCAACATTGACAACATGCATGACCATAAATACCTTTTGTAGTTCCTCAATAAAATTCTCTGAAAACTCAGTAGTGCTTGAACTAGTGAAATATGGAGGATTCATCCTTATGAACTCACAGATCCTTGAAGTAGCAGCCTTTTCCTATTGAGCACTTCTCTATTGCCTAACCTAGCTAGTCACAACTTGGCTCAAAATTCTAATCTCTTTCTTGAACTCAGCATTCGTGACTTCTCCTTGGGGTTGCACTTCAGGTGCATTAGGTACCCCTTTCCCCTCAATGTTCCTCCTAGTAGGACGACCTCAGACAACTCTTCGTGTAGGCATGATTAACTTAAACACACGCACAAGCATCAATAATAGAGAAACTTTTTAGAGATAAATCTCTAACGCACGAAATGAATATGAATGAAGTGAAGAAATTCTTAAATGTTGTAGCCTCCTAATTATAGATATTGAACGCTGATGAGTCCACAATTTGGACTCAGTTAGGGCCTTACTTATAATAATTTAGTGTCCTCAAATGCTTATTTTGTGCAAATACCTGATGTAAAGACCTTGATTTTTACGATTTTGGATCAAGAAGCAAAACATGGACACTAAGTTCCAAAAGTAACAAAGCAAGCTAATCCCTTTGGCGAGTCGCCAAATGGCTATTACCTCGCCTAAAGTTCCAGTGTGCTGAGCCTTGAAGGAGAAAACCAAATTAGAGAGAGAAAGGAGCAGTCGGCAAGTCGCTGAGTGGTTCCACAATGTAGTATTGGATCACCCAAAGTTAGAGAACTTGAGGATGATGAAGGCCAAAGGTAGAAGGGTGATGAAATGGGTCAAAGGGTGGATCACTGAGTTGATGGGTGAGCCAGACTTACTGTGCCAAATGGTTCTTTGCTGCATATTTTTGGTGACTATAAATACATTTTCAAACATTAAGTTTAAAAAGAAATACTATTTTGAACAAGTTTTTTTATCATTATCAATTGAACTCTCAGTAGAGTGACGAGTTTTTGGTTAGCTTTTAAAAACTGAAACTTTCAATTTTTGAGAAATTGAAAGTGGGTCTTCAAGATTCTTAAATTTAGACCTTTGTAAAGATGAAATTAATCATACCCAGTTGATGGAAACACAATTTGGTAATGTCTTCAAGATTCGTTGCCGCCTAGGTTTACAATTACTCATATTCAGCTTCTAAGGTTGGTTTTCCAAACCCCAAACTCACATTCAACTATTTTGACTCGATTGCAATTTATTTTATCTTAGTGAAGTGTGTTGGGCCTCTCTGATCCTAATTGTTTGCTTGATTGCCTAATATAATTCAAATATTGTGCCTAAATTGCTTAATTGTTGATATTTCGAGATTGCATGCCTTAAAATTGGTCTAAAATTGTTGTGTTATGTTTTGTTGTTGTTGGGTCTAGTCTGGTGAAGTCTAAGTAACCCGCATTTGTGTCAAATGACGTGTTTTTCCCTATGATGGAGTGTTTGACGTCATTCCTATGGGCAAAAGTAATCAATTGGCCAAATTTTGCCAAATTGGGAGAAGTCTGAGTATCCCGGGGGCATGGGTGTAATGGGTCTTGGTTTAATTGTATAAATGCATAGTTTGATTTTGTTTTTGGGGGCTGCGGGGTTGAATTTGGAGAATGGGGTCGAAAGTAGGCACGGTTGGCAATTAGTCGAGATGGGTCGAGCTCACTGAACCACTCAGCGGTTCACCGAATACCCCTTATCGCCTTTAATTTCATGCTAAATCTTGAGTTTGGTTCTGTAACATTTGATAAGAAGCCTAAGTTCATCAAGTGGACTTGGCGATTCATTGAAGGTGCTTCTTGATCGCCCTTTCTGCGCCCCTAACCCCTAAAATACACTGTAACTTTCGGCGGGCTAATCCTTGCTCGTCGATTGCTGTCGATGATTAGCTGAAAGGCCTTTACCATCACAGACATTCCATTTTTCTAAGTAAATTTTGAGTCAATCCTTCCTGCGAGTCCAATCTGGCTCGCCAAAGTGATTCAACGACTCACTGATCCGTTCGGCGAGTCTGTTGCAATTAATTTTTCAGTGGAGTTTCTTGAACTATTTCTAACTTTCCTCGATGTTTTGCAGATATAGTTAGACCTAAAGTAGCAGGTAGAGACATGCCACCCCTCAAGAAGGTCAAGGGTATAATAATTAATGAGGATGCTGCTGCATCCAAGGCTAAGGATAAGGCCACCAAACTTCCCAAAAAAAGTGGGAAAGGAAAAGGAAAGGCAAAGGCACCAGCACCAGCACCAGCGTCATCGGAGGCCAGCACTGACAGTGACGACATCTATGCCACTCACCTCACCACTTCTGAGAGTGAGGGTAAGCAATAGGAGCATCAACATGCAACTTATGAGCCTGAAGATGAGCTACTATTTGCCTAGAGAGCAAAGCTGCGTTCAAAGAGATTTAATGATCCGTCTAGGATTAGGATCCCTCAGACTACTTCCTCTACTCCAGCTTCAGCACAAGATGTGGTTGTCAGAGGTAAAAAGGTAAAGTGTGATAGTGATGCGATAAGTGCAGTCCTGGAGTACTCAAATGATATTGACAATGACTGTCAGCACATGATCATGACAAAAAAACTGGAAAACATGAAAGAATGGTTCACCCCTTTGATATAAGATAGTACTCCCAAGTGGCTTGAGGTTGGGGCGGCTATTGAAAAGAAGGACCTCAATGTAGCAGTGAGGTATTGGTTTCCCTTCATCAGCAAAACCATTATGCCCTCCCAAAACGATTTGATTCTTCGCCACGCCAAAGCAGCCTATTTTGGTTGCATCATTGAAAAGATGAGGCTAAACTTGGGGATGATTGTTGCATAGGAAATACTTATGAGGGCCAAGAAGCACCAGACTTCCCTCATTTTCTAGTGTTGATCACCGAGCTGTGCAGATGGGCTCGGGTGCCTAGATATGAAAAGAAGGATGTGGAAGTGATTCCCACATCTTCTACTCACATACGAAGGATCGAGGTGGAATACTTGAAAGACAAAGCAGAGAGGAAGAAGGCAGCCCCGTTGGACTCATCCCTGGTTATTGAACCTCAGACATTACCTCCAGAGGCTGTATTGCCTACTTTGGCCCCTGACCTTTAGGTACTTCTAGTGTTGTTCCTTTTGATACTCCCAGTTCCTATGTTGCTCCATTGCATCCTAGATCTGGCACTGCTGTTGTTGCTGTTGCTACCTCTCAGCCCCCGCTCACTCAAGCTGCATTACTATGGATGGGGCAGCTAGCTCATTATGCTAATTACCATGCCGCAAAACTTGAGGCCTCCATTCTGGGCATGATTTAGGCAGCCATCGCTGATGCTGTGACACCCTTGAGTGCTACCATTGATGCCCTTGCGGCTAGGTTAACTGTATGTGAGCATAGCCAAGGGGCAACTAAGAAGGTGATGACTCTAAAGGACGCTATTGCTGAGTTGAGGAGAGATTTGGACTAGCTGAAGTCTACCGACATATCCATGATTTTTGGGAAAGTGGAGATCTAGATATACCAGTTGAGCCTGATATGCCTTTGGCTACCATCGAAGATGAGGTCCGAGCTGAGGAGGTAGCTGACCTTGAGTCTGGGGTTGAGACAGATGATGAGATGCTTAAGGTTACTAGGCCTTTTGGAGTTGAGGAGGCCATGATTAATGAAGTTGTGTAGACATCTTTAGCGGACACACCTTTGGCAACCCCTAGTGGATATACTCCTTCTAAGGTGACTGTGGGTACTGATGACCAAGTTTAGAGTATTACACCAGGCATTGATGCCCCGACAGATGGAGCGACTGTTTAGACAGGATTATTCATTACCTTCTTCTCTGTCCTTTTTTATTGACTTTTGGATATTTTCTTGCAGTTGAGGACAAATTGCTTTTGTTTTATGGTAGGGGTGAGGCCCACAGTTTGTGATTAGCGCTTTATTTATATATTGGGTTTTGTGCTATAAATTGTGTTTTGGCACTATTTTTGTAGATGTTTGAGCTTGTGGCTTGGTGTTTTAATTTCAAATGGTTTTCAGACCCTTCTAAATATTTTTTCCACCCTTTGTAATTGTGTTTGAGTGTGGTTGTTCTTGTGCAAATTTGAGTATCGGTTATGATCAATATCGATAACTGGAATAGTGTTCTCAATCGAACAAACATGAATGTGCGGCTACGATGAGGCCAAATGAAGTTGCATAGGCAATATGTGAACTCTTTGCATCTCGTTTTGGCTAGCCAATTATCAAATTGAGTTTCTTGTGATGACCATTGCACACTAGCGAAAGTGTGGAGTCTTGTTTGACATTGGTGTCAATGCCTTGTGTGATGAGCTTACTGTGAACCATGTGTGACGACACCTAGAATATGCCCCATTGGTTTGGGTGACTAAGTGAGACGAGCTCTTGAAATGATCTAAGGCTAAGATTTTAAAGAGTCAAACAATTTGACTTAATACCTCGTTTGTGGCCTACCTGATGAGTGTGTGAATTTTGCTTGAACACCTTTTGAGCCTTATTTTTTTCTTGGAAGAAACTTGATGCAAATGAGACCTTTCTTTATCCCTTCACCCTTAATCCTCATGAGATGTGGTTTGTTTGAATAGCCAACTTAGGCCAAAAGCCTAAGTTGGAGGTGTGGTGAGAAGAGAAGGTAAATCAAGAAATGCAAAAGAATTTCCCTTGATCCATGATTTTGAGAAAAATGGAACCCCTCCATACGAAAAAAAAAATAGAAAAAGAAAGATGAATGAAAAAGAAAAAGAACGAAAAAGTTTGAAATAAAGTTGTGAAAGTGCAAAAGAAAATGGGATATTCGGTGTTCCATGGAAAGTTAATAATGGGGTGAATTGTAAGCTTGAATGAGAATGATGACGAAAAGGAAAGAAAGTGTTTTTCACACCACACTTCATGAGGAAAATAACCATTGAGCCTAAATGACCATACCTTTACATTCAGCCCCACTACATGCCTTGAAAAGACCATTTTGATCTTGAGTGAGCTGAAACAAGTGTTGATTGGAAAATAAGCGCAAACCTATTGGTGGAGTCATGCATATGTTTATATTTTTGAGTGTGAGAGTTATTTTTGATTTCGGAACTATATATTGATGAACTGTTGTGTGTGAATATGGAATCATCTTTGTGAGGGCATTTGAGTATCTTTGTTGAACTTGAACTTCCATTTGAAGCAAGCATTGTGAACTTGAGAATCTTTGATAGTGGTGAGTCACAACTTGAACCTTTGAGTGCACAATTGATCCTTACATGAGTAAGTTGAGTCTGGTTATGTGCATCCGTGATTGAGTCTTAGGTATCACTGTCTGAGACATCCTTTTTGAACTGTTGAACTTGAGTTTTACTTGAGGATAAGCAAAAGTTTAAGTTGGAGGTGTTGATGAGTCCATGATTTGGACTTATTTAGGGCCTTATTTACAATGATTTAGTGTCCTCAAATACTTATTTTGTGCAAATAACTGATGTAAAGTTGTTGATTTTCAAGATTTTGGATGAAGAAGGAAAACATAGATACTGAGCTGCAAAAGGAACAGAGTGAGCTGAAAGAAGGATGAAATGAAAGCCTGGGGATCGCCTAATCCCTTTGGTGTGTCACCAAATGGCTATTACCTCACCTAAAGTTCCAGTGTGCTGAGCCTTGAAGGAGTATATCAAGTTTGTGAGAGAAAAGAAAAGTCGGTGAGTGGCTCCGCGATGCAGTATGGGATCGCCCAAAGTTACAGAACTTGAAGATGCTGAAGGCCAAAGGCAGAAGGGCGATGAAATGAGTCAAAGGGCGGATTACCGAGTTGATCGGCGATTCTGACTTACTGTGCCGAATGGTTCTTTGCAACATACTTTTGGCGACTGTAAATACATTTTCAAACATGAATTTTAAATTTTTTTTAATCCTGAACATGTTTTTATCATTATCAATTGAACTCAGAGTAGAGAGACGAGTTTTTGCTTAGCTTTGAAGAATTGAAACTTTTGATTTTGAGAAATTGAAAGTAGGTCTTCAAGATTCTTCAATTTGGACCTTTGTAAAGATGAAATTAATTGTGCCCAGTTGATGGACACAATTTGGTAACGATTTCTATCTTTTTATGATGTCTAGCTAAAACACCAATTCTTGGTGTGTGATAATGGGATTATGGGCTGATTTAGCTAATGAGTGTTGCTGATTGTTAGTGTAATTGTTGTTTAGAAGTGATTTCAATCAGTAATTGTGGCTTAAATTAAAGAATTGTAGTTGCAAATGTAGTTCTACTTTCATTTTTTCGCTTGCTCGAGAGAGAGGTTTTAAAACCAAGATTATTGATTGATGGTCTATGGGTATTGGGTTATCATGGGTTAAGCTCGAGAGACTGAATCCTAAACCCTTTTTCACACAATCAGCTAGAGAGAGTAAATGCACTAAAGCATAGGTTGTTCTTAATTTGCCTATTTGTCGATATTCGAGAGAAATCGACTTGATCTAGGGTAAACTATTCTAGAGAAAGTTTACCTCCTCTATAGTATAGCTTATTCACTAATTTATAGTTGTTCTCTAATAGTTGCAACTACCCATTTGTCTATAATAGCCCTTAATCGAATCACATCCCAAAAACCCGTCTCCTTATTGTTATCTTCGTATTATTTGCTGCTGGTGTAGTTGATAGTTGAAAAAATCCAAACCCGCATTTGACATTCGTGCAGTCCTGATTTGAATTATGTCTTTATTCGATAATGTCTATTTCTATGACTGATTTGAACTTATTCATACTTACCCGTTGAATCTTAAGAATGTACCACTCTCTTGGAAGGATCCTAACTCAATTGTTCGGGTTATTATACTGACTAACAATTGTAGACGTTTAGAATTGGAAGAAGTGTCCTTGAAATGTTAATCATGCGCTTTATACTGATAACTAGGATTCTACAGAAACGGCTTCTTAGACTCCATAGGACACTTGTAGTCTGTGCTCTGATACTAAGAGTGTCACGCCCAGAGCTTGTACCCGGGCATGGCTGGCACTCGAGAACCATTTTTGGCTCCAAGCGAACCCTTAGCCTGGCTTACTTACTTAGCGAAAGACTTAAACATAAGAGACAGTCTCAAAATGTAACTCATGCAATAACTTAAAGAGATAAAAGCTTAGCCAAAATGGCAACTTAAGTCTTAACGAATACTACAGAAAATGGAAAGACTAAAGAACTATAACTACTCGTCTATGAAGCCTCTACACAATGATGGACGCTGGGAAAAGACCCCCAAGCATCCTAACAACTGAAATACTAGAAAACAAAGTAAATAGAGTCATTCGGAAAACATAGAGGCTCACCAACTGACTCTGAGTGCTCAACTGGATCAATGAGGTGCTGGATGTTAATATTGGTTACCTGTGTCTGCATCATAAAATGATGCAGGCCAAATGGCATCAATACATTGAATGTATGAGTATGCGAGGGGAAAACTAAACATAACATAAGCTTGAAAGGAATCTGAAAGGAACACTTACCTTGACTTTACTCCACTCATGAATAACTCAACTCAAATGCAAAGTACAAACAACAATAAAGGTGCAATTTATACAAATCATTTAAAACAGTAGATGTCAACTCAATGTATTAAAGAAATACAATAGAAAATCAGTATACTCATATAATAAAGTAATATAATATTGTGGGAGTTTCTCTAACTGTCAACCACCACTATGAGCCTAAGTGATATACAATGTCTTGCCCGCGCTGCCAGAACTGTCGTATAGTTTGCCATCATATAGAATTCCTTAGCTAAGTGGATCCACTAGTCTTTTCTAAAATGCACTAAGGAATAATCTGTAAAGTATGATCCTTTCTACCCATGATGGCTACATGGTTTATGGAGACTAGAGTTATTATGAATTCGCATCTCCATATCGGTGCTCAATACTACTCCCAAAATATACTCAACTCATATATTTGTAAAACCAAAACTCTTTCTGAGATTTGAGATAATTACTCAAAACTAGTTGAAAGGCTCTCTTGGAAATTGGTGTTTCCTTTCTTCCTCAAATGTGAAACAACATTTTTAACTCTTAGGAATACTTAGTCCCTGTATAATCATTTTAAGAAATGAACTTAACTCTTTACTTTTTCCTCAACTCAAAACTCAAGTCTTCAAACATAGTTAAAGCGTTTGTGAAAGACTTTTGGAAAACTTTTGAACTCATCTTAACTCTTAACTTCTTGACTTGACTCTTAACTTTCCTTGAATTGAATTATGGATTCAAGGTTCATGATCTCATGTTTATGGATGATTTCATGATGTTTAGATGTACCTTAGAGTGCAGAAATCAACTAGAAAAATTAGGTACGTTTCTAAGGAACACATACGGAAAGAACTGGGAAAGGGTGGAAAACGTGGAATCCTTGGTGCTCTAAATGACGTGGGCTAATTTCACGTATCAGGACACTTCTTCCAATTCTAAGTGCCAATGATCGTTAGTCAGTAATATAACCTAACTATGTGATTTGGGGTCGAATCCCACAGGGAGTGGTACGTGTTTGAGAACCAATAGAAAAATAAGAATATGTTCTAATCAATCATAAGAAAAGACACTATCGAATAAAGACATAGTTCAAATTAAGGGGTGACATGAATGTCAAATAAGGGGTTTTGATTTAACTATTAGCTACAACAACATCAAATTTCACGAAAATAACAATATTGAGACGGGTTCTTGGGATTTAATTGGATTATAAGTTATGGTAGACAAGTGAGTAATTGCAACTATTAGTAAATAGCTGTAAATTAGTGAACAAGCTAGACTTTAGTGAGGATAAACTTTCTCTCGAACAGTTTACCCCGAATCAAGTAGGTTTCTCTCGAACACCAACAATCATGCAAACAAGAACAACCTACGCTTTAGTGTATTAACTTTCTCGAGCTGAATGTGTGGAAAAGGGTTTAGGATTCACTCTCTCAAGTTGAACCCATGACAAAACAATACCCACAGACCATTAATTCAGTAATCTTGGTTTTAAAACCTCTCTCTCAAGCAAGCCAAAAACACGAAGGTAGAGTTGCATTTGAAACTACTACCCTTTAAATTGAACCACAATTACTGATTGAAATCACTTTTAAACAGCATTTAAACTAACAATTAACAATACCCACAAGCTAAATCTGCACCACACAATCACACCCAAAGAATTAGGGTTTTTAGCTAGACATCATAAAAATATAGAAATCGTTACCAAATTGTGTTTTCATCAACAGGGTACGATTAATTTCATCTTTACAAAGGTCCAAATCGAAGAATATTCAATACCCACTTTCAATTTCTCAAAAATGGAAAGGGTCAATTCTTCAAAGCTAAGGAAAACTTTTTTTTTTGTCTCAATACCCTTAGTTCAAACTCAAAAAAAACTCTAATGAATGTTTAGAATGAAATTTGATTCAAAAAAACCTCCTAAACATAATGTTTGAAAATGTATTTATAGTCGCCAAAAGTTTGCTGCGAAGGTCCAATTGGCACAATAAGTTAGGATC
Organism: Solanum bulbocastanum; assembly: GCA_037074985.1. Classification (NCBI taxonomy): domain Eukaryota; kingdom Viridiplantae; phylum Streptophyta; class Magnoliopsida; order Solanales; family Solanaceae; genus Solanum; species Solanum bulbocastanum. Next base: position 36,435,630 of record CM073601.1, read on the forward strand.
ACTGATCAACTCGGTGATCTACCCTTTGGTCAGTTCTATCACCTTTTTGGTTTGGCCTTCAGCATCCTCAAGTTCTGTAATATTGGGCGATCCAACACAGCATTGCGGAACCACTCGGTGACACGTCGACTGCTCCATTCTATCGCCGACTTGATTTTCTCCTTCTAGGCTTGGCACACTGGAACTTTAGGTGAGGTAATATCCACTCGGCAACTTGCCCAATAGATTAAGCGATCATTCGACCTGCTTTTCTTTGTTCTTTCAGCTGCCTTGTTCCTTTTTGCTCATTAATGTCCATGCTTTGTTCCTAAATCCAAATACCTGGAAATCAAGGATTTCACATCAATTATTGCCACAAAATAAGCATTTGAGGACACAAAATCTATCCAAATAAAGCCCTAAATGAGTCCAAATCATGGACTCATCAACATCCCCAATATAAACTTTTGTCTGTCCTCAAGTAAAACCTAAGTTTAGCAATTCAAAAAGGTTGTCTTAAACAGTGCTACACAAGACTCAATCATGAATGCACATAACTAGACTGAACTTACTCATGCAAAGATCAATTGTGCACTCAAAGATTCAAGTTATGACTCACCATTATCAAAGATTCTCAATTTCATAATACTTTCTTCAAATGCAAGCTCAAGTTCAACAAAGGTACTCAAATGACCTCACACAAGGAATGATTTCATATTCACACACAATGATTCAACAATTTATAGCTTTGGAATCAAAAACAACTCTCTCACTAAAAAAGATGAACACATGCATGACTCCACCCATAGGTTTGCCCTTATTTCCAATCAACGCTTGTTTCAAATCACTCAAGATAAAAAAGGTCTTTTCAAGGCTTGTAACGGGGCTGAGTGTAAAGGTATGGTCATTTAGTCTTAGTGGCTCTAAACCTCATGAAATGCGGTGTGAACAACACTTCCTTCCCTTTTGTTCATCATTTTCCTATTCACCCCATTATTCATTTTCAATAAACTTTGGACACCCTATTTTATTTTGCAACATTATTTCAAAACTTCTTCTTTCTTTTTCTTTTTCATTCATCTTTTTTTTGTATGGAGGGGTTCCATCTTTCTCAAGAGCATGGATCAAGGGGGATTCTTTTGCATTTCTTAAATTATCTTCTCTTTTCACCACACTCCCAACTTAGGCTTTTAGTCTAAGTTGGCTATTCGAAAAAACCACAAATCATGAGGATTAAGGGTGAAGAGATAAAGAAAGGTCATAATTTCATCAAGTTTCTTCCAAGAAAAAGGTAAGTCTCAAAGGGTGTTCAAGCAAGGATCACACACTCACACTATAACACCCTGAATTTTTAAAACGTCTAAATTAACTCGTATCTTCGTGGAAAGACAAGGAGGGTGGGTAATAAATTAATAATGATGTGGTATGTCATATTTTAAGTGTTCGAGGGTTGTATCTCAAGTTTTAAAGTTAAGTAATGGCAAAAAAAAAAGTTGGCGAAAGTTATCGTAAGTTCCTTTTCAAATATTTCTCTAAAATTTGGGTCAAATGTATTGGATGATTTCTCCTAATATATAAAAAGTTAGAATGCTATTACCCATTAAATCGAAGGCCTATGAGTCTAGTTTGCAACGCATAAAGCCCCGTATCAAACCGACATCAGAGTAAAAAATTATGAGGATTTTACTAGGGACTGTCGGGACAGTATCTGGGTCGGGTAAAAAATATGGTATGTCAGCTTATTTAATGTTTTAAGTCATGAAAACATTTCATTTCAGTTCCAAACCATAGAGAAAGCTTAAGAGAGGGTTCCTAGGGAGTTCTAGCATGATGAAGGTTAATTTTTGATGATTTCTACCATTAAACATTGCCCCCGTGCCTAGAAATGTAATCCCTACACATGGTAATCGTTTTTCCCTTCTATTAGTTGCGTTTGGAACTGGTTTTTGAGGATATAAATTTGTAGTTATTGGTGTTTCTTGAAGTTTTAAACTTGGTTAACTAATGTAATCATCTCGGGACTCTTTTATGATTGTTTTTATGAATTTCTACGAACGTTTCGACAAGTTGGGGCAATATGGAAAATCTGTTGATTTAAGATTAATTATGAAATGTTTATAAGTGCGTACTAGCTGTGTATTTATAGTGTTTGTAAAGCTTAGGATACAAGGAACAACTTTCGTGAAGCAAATACGGTCTTTCGAGTGTTCATTGGAAAGGTATGTTAAGGTTATTCCCTTCATCGACATGTTTCCTTAGAGGTAGTTTACATTGGTGATCTTGTAGATGTAATTGTGAGTGGTTATAAACCCTTATTTTAGGGACTCATAATTTGTTAAGAACGACCCTAAGTTAGGAACGACCCTATGTTAGGAACGACTTGGAGATTATTCATATAGATTGTTTATAGCTAAATAGCTCACCTTTTGCCTATTTAATTGTTTGTTGTAGCCCTTGGGGCTATTGTGGTTGGTTGTTGAGCTATGAACTGCCTATGGGGGCTATAATATTGTCTAATAGGACTATGTTATTTCAAAAGAGGGATATGTGTTGCCCATGGGGCTATATTGATGCCAAAGAGTGTTATGTGTTGCCTACAGGGCTATTTTGACACCAAAGAGGGCTAGGTGTTGCCTACAGGGATATGTTGATGCAAAAGAGGTCTATGTGCAGCCCATAGAGCTATGATGTTGCGTAAGAGGGCTACGTGCTGTCTATAGCGCTATATCTTTGCCAAAAAGGGCAATGTGACTTTTTACAAAGACAAGGGACTACTAATAGGGGTATGTAGATTGATTTGGCACCTTCTGGGCTTATGGGGGCCTAGGTAGGTGGTATGTTGTATGTACCTACCGAGCTTATGGGGGCTTGGTTAGGTTGATGTTTGATCATTTTTGTATTTTTAGATTTAGTAGCAGGTTAGCATGCTTATCTAAAATTTTGATTTCCTTACGTTATTGCTTTTGGTATATTATGATACTTTCTCACTAACTCTATTGCCTTTCATACTTTGTACATTATTTTGTACTGACACCCCATTTCTTTGGGGGTGCTGCATTCATGCATACAGGTCCCGATAGACGACCCAGTAGACCTCCTCAGCAGCAGGATTGACTTATATCCGATTGGCTAGCCTTTTTCCTCCAAAGCTGCCAGAGTTGGGAGGTTTGTTACCTTTTGTTGTATATATCTTTATGGGTAGGCTGGGGCCCTATCCCTTCAATATTTACTACTCTTAGAGGCTTGCAGACTAGTGTGTGGAGTGTATAGCTACGTTATAGCCATACTTGCCTAGGTTGTTTCTTTGCTGAAGCTTGTGAGTTGTTTGATGCATTTTCTTGATATATACATGCTTTCAATTTTGGTATGGATAACATGGTGACCTCGACGGCCTAATTAGGACTTCTGTGCTTATTGGCTATTTAATTATATGATCTTCTAAGAGTAGATGCTTTTTTTATAGATCAGTTGATAGGGGCCTTACCGACCGAGGGCTTAGTTTTAAGCTGAGATATACTTGTTTGTTTCCTTGATTGCATGTGGCTGCCATGCACTAGTAGCAAATGGTTCAGCAGGGTCGGCTCGGGCCTAAGTTTTGGTATTAGGAGCTAGTTGTGCCCCTCAAGTTTGGGGCGTGACACACATACTCACAAGGTAGGCCACAAAAGAGGTATAATGTTAAATTGTGTCACTCTTTAAAGTTGCCTAATATTATTTCAAGAGATTGCATCACTTAGTCAACTGTACCAATGGGGCAAATTCTAGGTGCTATCACACATGGTTCACGGTAAGCTCATCACACACAAGGCATTGACACCAATGTCAAACAAGACTCCACACTATTGCTAGTGTGCAATGTTCATCACAAGAGACTTAATTTGGTAATTGGTTAGTTACAATGAGATGCAAAAGTTCACATATTGCCTATGGAACTTTATTTGGCCTCGTTGTAGCCGCACATTCATTTTTTTTATCATTAGGACTATTCAAAATAATCGGTATTGATCAAGACCGATACTCAAATTTGCGAAAGAACATCCACATTCAAACATAATCAAAAGATGGCACAAAATTTTTCAGAAGGGTCCACAAATCGTTTACAGTTAAAGCAAGGAGCCATAAGTTCAATCATCCACAAAACAATGCAAAACACAATAAACAACACATAACCCAAATATATAGATAAAATAATAGTCACACAAGGTGGGCCTCACCCCACCATAAAACAAAAGCTATTTGTCCTCAAATGCAAGAATTGAAATATCCAAAATCTATATAATTAAGTCAGAGAGGGAGGTAAAGAGAAATCTTGTCTAAACAGTCACTCCATATGTCTAGACATCAGTGCCTGGTGTAGTGCTCTAAACCTGGGCATCAGTGCCTAGAGTCACCTCAGAACTAGTGTGTCCACTAAGAGCTGCCAAAGGTGTGTCTGCCAAAGATATCTGCATAACTTCATCTACCATGGCCTCCACAATCTGTGTAAGGCCCTCATAGGAAGCTTTCTCAGCAACCTCGAGCATCTCCTCATCTATCTCAGCCTCAGACATGGGATCAACTACATCATCAACTTGAACATTATCTCTGGTGGTAGTCAAAGGCATATCAGGCTGAAATGGAATATCTGGGATCTTCACCATCCCGAAAATCATAGACATGTCAGTTGCTTTAGCTGGTCCATATCTTTCCTCAATGCAGCAATGACGACCTTTAGAGTTGTCACCTCCTCGATGGTTTCTTGGCCACGCTCACACATCGCTATCCTAGCCGCAAGGGCATCAATGGTAGCATTCAATAGTGTCACAACATTAACAAGGGCTGTTTGAATCATGCCCAAAATGGAGGCCTCAAGTATGGCAACACGATAATCGGTAGAATATGCTAGTTGCCCCATCTGAAGTAATGCAGCCTGTGTGAGCGGGGGCCGGGAAATAGTAATAGTAGATCTGGGAGGCAATGTAGAAATAGAGGAGCCTAGAGTATCAAAAGGGACAGCACTAGAAATACGTGAAGGCCCAAGGGCCGGAGTAGGCAAAGGTGCCTTTGCAGGTAATGTGTTTGTATCCACAACTGGTGACAAGCCCACCGGGGATGCCTTCCTCTTCTCTGCTTCATCCTTCAAGTACTCTACCTCGATTCTCTGTAGATTAGTACAAGATGTGGGAGTCACTTCCACATCCTCTTTCGCACCCTTAGGCACCCGAGCTCATCTGCACAGCTCGGTGATCAACACCGAAAAGGGGAGAGAAGTTTGGCATTGCTTTGCCCTCATGAGCATCCCCAGGTTCAGCCTTGTCCTATTAACAATGCAACCCAGACAGGCTGCTTTGGCATGGTGGAGTATTGATTTGTTCTAGGAAGGCATAATGGTACTGCTGATGAAGCCAAACCAGAACATTGCAGCTATGTTTAGATTCTTCTTCTCAATAAGTGCTCTAATCTCGAGCCACTTGGGAGTACCGTCTGATATTAGCAGGGCCAACCACTTCTTTATGTTTTCTGGTGTCTTTGTCCTAATCATGTGCTGACAGTCATTGTCAATGTCATTTGAGCACTTTAGGATTGCATTGATAACATCACTATCACACTTCACTCTTCTGCTCCTAACAACCACATAATCAACCGACTTGAGTTTGGCTCCCGGCTTCTTCCCTTATGGTATCAAGGCACTGTAGAACTCTCTGACCTAACTTAGAATGTATGGGCCACGGGACTTGGTGAAGGGCTGGAATTTATGTGACTTCGGGCCGCTTATAATCTCTGGATATCTATCAGTGACCCAATGAGTGGACAGATAGTTCTCCTCTATAATGGTCGTCAGCCCCTCAGTTTTTAGTCTGTTCATAAACCGGGAAGGAGGACCCTATACCTATGGTGCTAGTACCATGGCCTGTGCTGGAGCGAGAGAAGGAGTAGTTTCCTGGGATGTCCTGATCTTAGATGGATCATTCAGTCTCCTTGAACGCAGCTCTGTCCTCTATGCTGCTACTAACTTATCCCCAGGCTCAAAAGCTGTAGCCTAATGCTCCTGCGGCTCACCCTCACTCTCAGAAGTGGTGAGGTGAGTGACATAGACGTTGTCACTATCGGAGCTGGCCTCCAGTGGTGCAGGTGCCTTCCCTTTGCCTTTTCCTTTTCCACTAGTTATGGGGAGTTTGATGGCATTGGCCCTTGATACAACTGCATCTTCATTGATGTTTATCCCCATTGCCCGCTTGCGGGGTGGCATGTCTCTACCGGCTACATTAGGTCTAGCCATGTCTGCAAAAACATCTAAAAGATTTAGAAACAATACTAGAAAAAGAACAGAAAAGTAGTTGTTGACAGACTCGCCAAACCGATCGGCGAGTCGCCGAATCTCTTGGGAGAGGTGAATCGGACTTGCTGAAAGGTTTGGCTCAAAAATCCCAAAAAATTTTGGAATGTTGGCAATGGAAAGGGCCTTTCAACGATTTGTCAACAGTATTCGGCGAGCAAGGATTAGCCCGCCGAAAGTAATAGTGCATTTTAGGGGTTAGAGGCCCAGAAAGGTCTATCAAGAAGGACTTTTGGCGAGTCGTCGAGTGCACTAGGTGAACTTAGGATTATCGCCGAAATTAACAGAATCACACTTCAAATATAGCATGAAATTTAAGGTGATAACAGGTGATTCGGCGAGCTCGGCCTAGCTTGCTAAACGACCCAATGTGCCTACTTTCAACCCAACTTCCTAAATTCAACCCTGTAGCCCCCAAAAACAAAATCAAACCATGCATATGATCAATTAAACCAAGACCAATATTACCCATTACCCCGGGATACTCAGACTTCTCCCGATTTAGCCAAATTTGTCCATTTGGCGGCCTTTTCCCTCAAGAATGACGTTAACAGCTCCATCATTGGGCAAATTACATCATTTGACACAAATACGATTACTTAGACTTCATATGATTAGACCCAACAACATGCAAGCACAACCCCACAATTTTTATCACATTTAATTATGTAAAACCTCAAGAAATCAGCATTGAAGGCATTATAGGCACTATATTCAAATTAACACAGGCACACACATATACAATTATGATCAGAGAGACCCAACACACATCACTAAGATAAAAATCATTGCATAAGAGTACAAATTGCTAAAAACAAATTCAGGGTTTGAAAAACCAACCTTTGATGCCAAATAAATACTTTAAAATGCTAGGTGGCAAAGAAATCCAATTCTGAACAAAAACTTGACGATTAAAATGCGGTAAAAACACAAGAAATACTGGAAATATTGTGCAGGTGTGAGTTTGGGAAGTTTAAAAGTGAGGGATTGTGAAAACGTTTGAAAGTTTAAACCTTTGGACTTTAATAAACTGTCCAATTCTCACCTATTCGGTAATATAAGTTTTGCTCGCTGACCCACTCGCTGACTAACCGAGTCGGCACTTACCTTGCCGACTTTTAGAGGACCACCAGTTAATGTGGGGGTCTAACTGGCGGTGAAAATCGCGATCGCTGTTCGGTGACACGCCGATTTGCTCATGGGCTTGCCAAGTTTTACAGACTCAAACCCTATAATTTCTTGAGTCCAATGGTAATACAAGTCGAGATCGCTGACCTTTTCCACTAGTCACGGACTGGTTTTTTTGCTCGTCAACCTGCACTTTGCAAACACATTCCACATTTCAACCTACAAAATCAACACACGATTATTTCTATAACAAAAATAAAGTGAGAAAACCTTAGGTTGTCTCCCAAGAAGCACCTTAGTTAACGTCGTGGCACGACGCAAGTCACCCACTTAGTTTTCATTATTGGGGTTTACCTCATTGTCATAAGGCAACTCTTTTTGTTGCTTTGGGTAGAGACAAGAAAACACTTCGTCCATTTGGGACTCTAGAAGCTGAATGAACATGGAGTGAGAGGTTGTCAACTGATTCAACATTAAGGCATTCTCCCTTATCTCTTCCAGCACCCTTTCATGTTCATTGACCTTGTGGAGGATAAGTGAGAGCATTGCTTGGACCTGTCCACCCTTATTGTTTTTGGGATTTCGTTGCTCATAAAGGGGTATGTATATGTCCTTCTTTTTGGACATTACCTCCAATTCCATGACTTTCTTGGCCAAGACATCCAGCTGCGTCAACAATGCGGCCAATTCTTGGCCTTTTCTGTCTCCTTGTTGGTCTTAATCATGCCATCAAGGAGTTGGGCTACTGTTTCATAGTGTTGTTGCATCAAACAACCAAAAAAGAGTTGATCAGGTGCGCTTCTATTTTCGGGACCAAGACCTCTATAGAAGCATTCCAGAAACATCTTTTTTGGAATTCCATGAGTTGGGCACTGCTGCAAGAGAGTCATAAACTATTGCCACAACACATAAACTGACTCACCCTCTAATTTACTGAAACTTAGGTTGTTATCCCTAAGCATTATCATTTTTAAAGGAGGGTGGTTCATTAGGTCACCGTTGCTACCAGATATGCTTTGCTCTAAACAAGAAACATACAAAACTAAACTAAAAGTAAGTAAGTTCAACTATGACTAACAAGAACAAAATTCAACTTAACTAAAAATTCTCAACCAACACCACTCCCCGGCAGCGGAGCCATTTTGATTTCACATATCAGGACACCTCTTCCAATTCTAAGTGCCAATGATTATTAGTCAGTAATATAACCCAACTAAGTGAGTTCGGGTCGAATCCCACATAGAGTGGTACGTGTTTGAGAATCAATAGAAAAATAAGAATATGTTCTAAGTAATTATAGGAAAAGACATTATCGAATAAAGACATAGTTCAAATTAAAGGGTGACACGAATGTCAAATAAGGGGTTTTGATTTTAACTATCAGCTACAACAACAACAAATAACACGAAAATAACAATATTAAGACAGTTTCTTGGGATGTGATTGAATTATAAGTTAAGGTAGACAAGTGGGTAATTGCAAATGTTAGTAAATAGCTGTAAATTCATGAATAAGCTAGACTTTAGTGGGGATAAACTTTCTCTCGAACAGTTTACCTCGAATCAAGTTGGTTTCTCTCGCACACCAACAAGCATGCAAATAAGAACATCCTACGCTTTAGTCCATTCACTCTCTCGAGCTGAATGTCTGGAAAAGGGTATAAGATTCACTCTCTCGAGTTGAACCCATGACAACCCAATACCTACAGACCATCAATTCAATAATCTTGGTTTTAAAATCTCACTCTCGATTAAGCCAAAAACACGAAGGTAGAGTTTCATTTACATATTCAACCCTTTAAATTGAACCACAATTACTGATTGGAATCACTTTTAAACAACATTTAAACTAACAATTAACAATACCCACAAGCTAAATCAACTTATAACCAAATTGTGGTTTTAGCTAGACATCATAAAAAGATATAAATCGTTACCAAATTGTGTTTCCATCAACTAGGTATGATTAATTTTGTCTTTACATAGGCTCAAATCGAAGTATCTTTAATACCCACTTTCAATTTCTTAAAAATGGAAAGTTTCAATTCTTCAAATCTAAGGAATTTTTGCCTCAATACCCTCAGTTCAAACTGAAAAAGTTACTCTAATGAATGTTCAGAATAAAATTTGATTCAAAAAAAGATCTTAAACGTAATGTTTGAAAATGTATTTATAGTCACCAAAAGTTTTTTGCAAAGATTTAATCGGTGCAATAAGTCGGGATCTCAGATTAACTCGTCGATTCTCTCTTTGTCAGTTCTATCACCTTTTTGCTTTTGCCTTCAGCATCTTCAAGTTCTGTAACTTTGGGCGATCCAACGCTGTATCGTGGAACCACTCAGCGACGCGCCGATTGCTCCATTCTACCATTGACTTGATTTTTTCCTTCAGGGCTTGGCACACTGGAACTTTAGGCGAGGTAATATCCACTCGGCAACTCGCCCAATGGATTCGGTGATCACCAGGCCTTGTTTTCTTCGTTCTTTCAGCTGCTTTGTTCCTTTTTTCTCGTTAATGTCCATGATTTGTTCCTAAATCCAAATACCTTGAAATCAAGGATTTTACATCAATTATTGGTACAAAATAAGCATTTGAGGACACAAAATCTATCTAAATAAAGCCCTAAATGAGTCCAAATCATGGACTCATCATGGGGCGCTAGAGGCAAAACTTCAAGGACTAGGTTAGGGCGCTCTGGTTGGTGCAGCGCCCCAGATACCAAACATCAGAGCCCCAGTATGGGCACTCTGGCTTGGGCTCTGCCCCAGGCCCCTGCCCAAAAAACCCAGACTTTTCTTCTTCGTTTTTCAACTCTGAACCCTCTTATTTCACATGGTTATTTCCCCAAACAAGTAGAATGAACTAAATCATCAATATATGTAAGATTCTACTAGTAAACACACCTAAAATCATGAATCCAACTCAAGAAACTTCAACAACAAGAACCTACACGACTTCAAACAAATTATCATCAAGAACTCATAATATTTGCTTTCAAAATTACACAACTTTGCTAAATTGAATCATGATTGGCGCGTGGGTGAACTAACCCAACTTTATGTGATATCACATACCTCGTAGGGATCATCCCTTGATGAAATCCACAAATGATTCTTGAAGATCTAGACGATGCTTGCTCCTTCTCCTCTTTTCTTCTCTTCTTTTCTCTTCTCTCAAAACTCTAACGCAAATTTCAAAAGCGTAAACTGACCAACTTCAGTTTATACCCCTATGTAATTACCAAAAATGAAATTATTTAATTGGGTATGGAGAAGACAAAAATACCTTTCCGAAATCCGGATCAAACTTTCCTTATCAAACATATCAACTTCAAATAGGCATATCTCACTCCTATAAACTCGGAATCACGTAAACTCGATGGCATTGAAAAGATAATTCAAAGATTTTTCCTATGGTATCTAGAAACACAGCTAACTCATCATGAACTATGAGTTTTGGTCATTTGAAATTTACCCAAAACTCAAACTTAACTTAACTCTTGTCAAATTTCCAGATTTTTATTATTTCCAAAAATCACTCTTTCTAAATTCTAGCTCTTTCTAGTTCTTTCAATTAGTGAGATGTTACAGCACCATGGATGACTTAGTTGAGTTAAATATGGTAGATTGTGATGTCATTTTAGGTATGGACTGGCTTCATGCCTGTTATGCCTCAGTTGATTGTAGAACTCGAGTTGTTAAATTCCAATTTTCTAATGAGAAAGTTATAGAGTGGAAGAGTTGTTCAGCAGTGCCTAAGGATCATTTTATTTCGTACCTTAAGGCGAGAAAGTTGGTTTCTAAGGGGTGTGTCTATCACTTAGTCAAAGTTAATGACTATACTGTTGAGATACCTCTTATTCAGTCACTTCCAGTAGTAAAAGAGTTTCTAGAAGTCATCCCAAATGATCTTCCTAGAGTCCCTCCTGAGAGAGAAATAGACTTCGGCATAGACATTCTTCTTAATACTCATCCTATATCTATTCTGCTATATAGGATACCACAAACAGAGTTGAAAGAGTTTAAAGAGCAGTTGAAAGATCTCCTAGAGAAAGGTTTTATTTGACCAAGTGTCTCACCTTGGGGTGCTCCGATCTTATTTGTGAGAAAGAAGGATGGTTCCCTTAGGATGTGTATAGATTACCATCAATTGAACAAGGTTACTATCAAGGATAAGTATTCTCTTTTGAGAATTGATGATCTCTTTGATCAACTTTAGGGTGCTTTTTGTTCTTCTAAGATAGACCTCAGATCAGGCTACCATCAGTTGAAAGTAAGGGAATGTGATATTCCAAAGACAACATTCAGGACCCGTTATAGTCATTATGTGTTTTTGGTCATGTAGTTCGGTTTAACTAATGCATGTGTAGCATTCATGGATCTTATGAATAGAGTATTCAAGCCTTATTTAGATATGTTTGTTATTGTATTCATTGATAACATACTAATCTATTCGAGGAATAAGGAAGATCATGCTAGTCATCTCAGAGTTTGGAGGATCATGCTAGTCATCTCAGAGTGGTTCTCCAAACTCTAAAGCATAGAGAGTTGTATGCTAAGTTCTCTAAGTGTGAGTTTTGGCTTGAGTCTGTGGCATTGTTAGGCCACATTGATTTTGGTGATGGAATTAAAGTTGACACTCAGAAAATAGAGGCAGTGCAGAATTGGCCTAGACCTACGTCTCCAATTAATATTAATAAGTTTCTTAGGTTTGGCTAGCTATTATAAAATGTTCATCGTGGGATTTTCATCTATTTCATCACCTTTGACTAAGTTGACTCAGAAAACAGTAAAGTTTCAATGGTCTGAAGCTTGTGAGAAAAGCTTCCAGGAATTGAAAAGAGGTTGACTGCTGCCCTAGTATTGACCTTACCATAAGGTACACAAGGCTTTGGTGTATATTATGATGCGTCTAGAGTTGGTTTGGGTTGTGTCTTAATGTAGAATGTCAAATTTATACCTTATACCTCGAGACAACTGATAGTTCACGAGAGGAATTACCCAACGCATGACTTAGAGTTAGTTGTAGTAGTATTTGCTTTGAAAATATGGTGTTATTATCTTTATGGTGTTCATGTAGGTATTTTCACCGATCACCCGAGCCTGGATTATATGTTTAGTCTGAAAAAGCTTAATCTCAGACAAATAAGGTGGTTAGAGTTACTCAAGGATTATGACATGAGTATTTTTTATCACCCAGGTAAGACTAATGTTGTTGATGCTTTGAGTAGATTATCTATGGGCAGTATCTCCCATTTTGAGGAAGATAAGAAAGCGTTAGCAAAAGATGTGCATAGACTTTCCTGATTAAGAGTTCGACTAATGGATTCCACAGAAGGAGGAGTAGTGGTGATGAGCATGGCTGAATCATCATTGGTGTCAGAAGTGAAAGAGAAACATGACCAAGATCCTATATTTCTTGAACTAAAGGTAAATGTTCATAAGCAAAAAGTAATTGCTTTTGAACAATGGGGGAGATGGTGTATTGAGGTATCAAGGTAGGTTGTGTGTACCAAGGGTGGATGAACTCCAAGAGAGGATCATGGAGGAAGCACATAGCTCTAGATATTCTAGCCATCTGGGTTCCACATAGATGTACCGTGACTTGAGAGAAGTCTATTGGTGGAGCAGTATAAAGAAGGGCATTGCAGAGTTTGTTGCTAAGTGTTCGAATTGCCAACAAGTTAAAGTAGAGAACCAAAGGCCCGGTGGTATGGCTCAGAATATAGAATTTCCAGAATGGAATGGGAGATGACTAATATGGATTTCATCACAGGTATACCAAGGTCTCGCAGGCAACATGATTCTATTTGGGTGATTGTTGATTGAATGACTAAATCAACCCACCTTTTGCCGGTAAAGACTACCCATTCTACAGAATATTATGCTAAGTTGTATATTCAAGAGGCAGTCAGACTTCATGAGGTTTTGGTATCGATTATTTCGAATAGAGGTGCACAATTTACTACACAGTTTTAGAAGTCATTCCAAAAAGGCTTAGGTTCAAAGCTGAACTTGAGTAATGCTTTTCATCCTCAGACAGATGGTAAAGCGGAGTGCACTATTCAGACCTTAGAAGATATGTTGAGGTCTTGTGTGATTGATTTCAACACTTAAAAATCAAACTCATGACACATGTAACAATGCTAGCCAGAAATATATTAGTACAACAAATAAACTCTAAGTCTTTGAATTAAACAAAATAGTAGCGAGGCACCTACTTAAACACTTAGAGAGGAGAACCCTTACTACCGAAACCAGTTGAAACAGGTGAAAATTAACTTAATTAATACAAATAGCTCATTAACATCATTGCTTTAAGAAAAAAACATGAGTAAAATCTTTTTACAATAGACTGAAAAACACCCCATAGAGCTAGTCTAAACATGTATAAGAACTTCTAAGAGAAAACATATTATACATAAAAATGAGACACAACTCCCACCACAAGTAATAAAAAATGAAAGTTGTTGGAGATCATCATCATCATCATCACTTATGAAATATCACCGACCCTGCAACAAGACTACTCCAAGTGTCATAGTAAGAGTACTATCTATACAAACAACAAGTACTAAAAAGCATTACCGTTCGACCAAAACTTACTACATAATATAAAGTAGGCATTCAGAAAAAACCATGAAATAAGGAACTTACACCACACTCCTTCTCTATTGACATACTCTTACCCTTCCCAAGTAAAATACCCATAGCCTAAGTACACTTTGAACCCAACCTCATACATCATTCCGTTGTCAACTCGAATTTTTAAACATTTGATCCTCTTGCAACTATAATTCCAAGCCTTTGTGTTATATCATCCTAAGGCTTCCATAACCAATATGTTATATCACCATAATGTACAATCATAACCTAAACCTACGACCACATTAATATCCATGTATACCTGGCCATCACTAGCCCAATCTACTAATCAATTAGCCTTTAGATTTTCTTATGCCAACACCCTGGCCCCTTTTTCGAACTATACATGAAATTGGCACCTTAAACAAACTCATCCACACCAAGTATACCCAACAACATTTATAAAACTAAGGTCATCATTATCTGTCACGACCCAAAGTACACCCTAGACATGACATGGCGTATAAGACCCCGAGAGGTCCAATATAAGCCACTTAATGTACATCATACAAAATAATAGAATTTAAAGGAAAAGGCCAAAAATACTCTTTGATTATTCGAAAAGGGTTAAATATACCCCTCATTTTCCTATTGGGCTAAAAATAACTCTTACTTCACCTTTTGGGTCCATTTTTACCCTTTAACACCAACAACCAATTTTTAAAATAATAATAATAATAATAATAATAATAATAATAATAATAATTATTATTATTATTATTATTATTATTATTATTATTATTATTATTATTATAATTGTTATATTATGTGGCATCTTTCTATTGGGTAAATTAAATTGCTATTCACATTGGATTTTTTCCCCACCTAGTGTGACCCATACCCACAACCCCATGCCGAAACCCTATTAAAAACCCATATCAACTAAAAACTAATTGATCAATATTCTTTTTCCCTAAACCCTATTGCCCTCTATTCTTTTTTCCTCTTTTCTTCCTTAAAAAATTTCAAGATCTATTTCAAATCAAATGGTCAAATTTCTAGTGCAATACTATATTGAAGTTTATGGATTCAAGTTAGAGTATTAATTTTTGAAGTCGTCTCTCCATTCAAGTTTCTATATCTTCTTCTGCTTGTTATCTTTACAGAAGAGAGTCCACATATGTCATTGTGGAATGCTATATTATAACATTGACGCCTTTTTGTTATATTATATTTTTCCAATCAAGGATACAAGGGAAAATTCTATAGAGTGGTGGATTAATCCTATTTATATTATAAAATAATGATCATTCAATAAGGAATATGTGGAATGAGTACTATGAAAAAAATAATTCATCAAATCAATCCAGTGATGGAATTTTATGATCTTGAGGTGCAACTTAATTAAAGAGAATGGTGTTTCGGATTTAAGAACATAATGCAAGAAATTAATTCAGTCTTGGAAAAAAATTAGCTCCAATATCACCCAATACACTTGTTGGAAGGTTCTATTAGTTTCCCACCCGGTGTCTAGAGTCTATATTGGAGTCCGACTAAATTCGAATTAATGATATTGAATCTATGGAACGTGAACTGAAAATACAATGTCGAAGAAGAATCAGACAAAACATAAAAAGTACAACCTGTAGAAGTCAAGTTAGAATTCGAATTACCTTGGTCATAGTACGAACTAATAGTTACTGTGCTCATTTCTTATAGATCTAAACAATAATTGTACTTACTGCCCTTACTAATGGTGTAGTTCACACTTTATTCGTTTTATTCCATTTGTGCTTGTGAATGGTTACAAGTATCTTTTTGATAGGGATATTCTATTAAAAGGATTATAGATACCATTTATTTTCTTATTTTTATAGACTAATTTGTTTTCATTAACTCCACGTAGTGAAGATATGCTACTATATTGCGGCAGCT
Organism: Solanum bulbocastanum; assembly: GCA_037074985.1. Taxonomy (NCBI): domain Eukaryota; kingdom Viridiplantae; phylum Streptophyta; class Magnoliopsida; order Solanales; family Solanaceae; genus Solanum; species Solanum bulbocastanum. Next base: position 36,451,571 of record CM073601.1, read on the forward strand.
TAATCCCCTAGATCCTTGAAGGCAATTATGTTAATATTGTATTATTTGTTGATCAACGAGTCTATTATTCAAATGTAAGCTATTCCTAGAGGCATGATTCTATAAACATATAAAGCATGCGTTAGAAGGAAACTTTATAAAGTTTTACTCTATCGCATGACTAAGAGTATGAAAGAAGTGAAGTATTTTCTTAAAATGTTTCATCGCATCTCATTTATAAATGTGGTGCACTTCATACCCATAAACAAGAGTACTTAATGTCACTTTTGGACATCCTACGAAGCTTGACTATGATATTGTAAATACAAAGTTTGTCATGATCCAAAACTACCCCCTAGGTGTGGCATGGTTCCAAGAGACACGAATAACCCCAAGCTAAGCTTATGACATAGCATCACACTAAGATAGCATACATAACTAATAAAATAGAAAGTGAAATAAAGTCTCAATAGCTATCATATCAAATAGAAGAATCAGACACATAAGAACATAAGCAGAAATTTAATGTTCTTTCCGGAAGCATCTAAATCATAGTAAGATTCTACGACAAATCCCTACCAAAAGGGGAGAAATTAACTAATTTTATTAATTTAAGTAAATAATTAACTTTAATTTTAAAATTAAATGGGTTTTCCTTCCTTTATATGTCCTTCCCAACCAAAAGGGAAGAAGTTATAGTAGAAAAATAAATTTATTCATTCTCCTTATCCAACTTTCTTTCTTTTAGCTTTTTTGGTATTTATCAAAGTATGTAATCACGAATATATGTTTTGTTTTATTCTCTTCCATGTTATATTTATTGTATTTCCTTTTACTTATGTGTTAAAACAAATTAGAAATAAAACTTATTAAGTTTCCGAATAAAGTAGAAATATGATAGGCTATATTTGTGTATATTTGATATTGTCATTTATTAAATCCAAAAACAAAGTAGAAATGCAACTTATTGATTTCCCCCACAAGCTAGGAATACAATTTATTATTTTTCCAAATGGACAAGGAATAAAATTATTAATTTATCACATGAACTAGGAATACAATTTATTAAGTTTCCAAATGAAACAGATTATATTAATTTCCCATGTGAACTAGGAATACAATTTGCTTATTTCCCAAATATAATGATGTAGGAATGCAATTAATTAACCTTTCCAATTAAATAGAAAATATGGTAGGTCATCTTTCTATATAGTTTTCTATCGCTCCAACCATATTATTCACTTTTTTGTGTTTTTGTTCAATTCAAGAACTCAAAGAAATCTAGATATTTTTTTTGTTTAGTTTGTTCTTATTATTTTTTTTTGAACAATGAGTAACTTACATGATTATTCTCTTGGTGTTGTTATCAGTAATATTAGTGATCGTGATTCGATAGATAAAATCTTAAGGGTGGGTGTAGAAGAAAATCAACAAGCTCAATCTGGAGCTTATAAGGTAGTAAACACACTTCAATATAAATTAGTCCATATCGAAGAATCAAAGTGAATAATCTAATCGAATCGACCGAAACATGAAAAATTGAAATGAGACAAACATTTTAGACTCTTTTGTCTTACTTTTCTTCTTAATCAATTTCAAGTAGCTTATAATTTATTTACCTTTTTCCATTCAAACTAAACACCGATACAAAATTGTATTTTACTGTATTTTCTATTACTTCCTTTCCACACAATGCTTTCAAGAGTAAAAGGTCTATGTGTTTTAAACCCATTTAGGTGCACAATTAATAACGACATATCAACAAATCTAACTCAAAACAATTTAGCAATAAAATATTATTGACTTCCCAAATGAAATATGGCAAACCATCTCAATGTATTTCATATTTTCAATAAATCTGATTTCAAAATAAATTAGTAATGGAACTTATTAATTTCCCACAGGGAGTTTAATTATTTCCCAAATATAATGAACTAGAAATATGATTTAATAAATTTCAAATAAAATGAACAAGGAATACAATTTATTCATTTCCAAAATATCATAAACTAGGAAAAATGGTAGGTCATCTGTACATATATTTCATTGACAATCAAACTTCTCATGCACATTCAAATGAAATTGTTGAAATTAACTAGCTAGAATAATCGTTATTTAATGGATAAGATCTTATTTCCGCATGAAATGTTTCGTATTTCACTGAATAGGATCTTATTGCCTCATGAAATAATCAATCTGCAATGTCAATCATCATAAAGTTGGAAAAATTTGCAAAATGAGCATGTCACGACTCAAATCACCCTGACTGGCTCGAACACAAAACCCAATGTGGGTGAACCAACACTTAAAAATCAAACTCATGAAACATCTAACAATGCTAGCCAGGAATATATTAGCACAACAAATAAACTGTATGTCTTTGAAGTAAACAAAATAGTAGCGGGCAATCAGGGGACCTACTCAAACACCTAGAAAGGAGAACCCATACTGATGAAACCAGTTGAAACATGTGAAAATTAGCTTAATTAACACAAATAGCTCATTAACATCATAACTTCCGAAAAAAAAAAAAACATGAGTAAAATCTTTTTACAATAGACGGAAAAACACCACATAGAGCTAGTCTAAACATGTACAAGGCATGCTAAGAGAAAACATATTATACATAAAAATGAGACACAACTGCCACCACAAGGAATAAAAAATGAAATTTGTTGGAGTTCAGCATCATCTTCACCTATGAAATATCACCGACCCTGAAACAAGACTAGTCCAAGTGGCACAATAAGAGTACTATCCATACAAACAACATGTACTAGTAATCATCCTTCATCTCTCTATATAGTTTTCTATCACACCAACCTTATTATTAACTTTTTTTTTTTTTTTTTTTTTTTGTTTTTGTCAGGAACGCAAAGAAATGTCAACATTTTTTTTATTTAGTTTGTTCTATTATTATTTTTATTGAATAATGAGTAATTCACATGATTATTCTCTTGGTGTTGTTATCACTAATATTAGTGATCATGATTCAATAGATAGAATCTTAAGGGCAGGTGTAGAAGAAAATCTACAAGGTCAATCTGAGGCTTACATGGAAGAAAAAACAAATTAAGATATATTGAGGTATTATAAAACAAGAATTCATCATGTTGTTGCTCTTGAAGATGGAGCAAATAGTTCAACGAACAAAAAAAAGATTTGTGGCATATGTCTTGCGGAATATGAGAATGAAGAGATCATTGGGACACTTGGATACGAACATGAATATCACGCATGCTGTATCAAATAGTGGTTGTTGAGGAAAAGGGATTGTCCCATATGTCGAGCTTCTGCTTTCCCTTTCAGATCAACAAATTAAAGACGATACAAATGCAATAGCAGTTAAAGATTTGTTTTATTTTGAAAGTTCCTTGTAATATTAAGTTTTCTTTTCCTAAGTTTGCAAGACCAAGACTTGTTTGTTTATGTATGATTAACACTTATAACTAAGAAATTTTTTTTTTTGTTAAGTTCTGGATCATGCACTTCACAACTTTTATTTATACAAGAACAATTTGCTTCTTATCCTAATTATTATTAAGAACAATGAATTACGGTGACATATAGCGCTTATGTAGACAATCTAACATAAGCATCTACTAGAAAAAAATATATATGTATGGTAATGTAGCTTATTGTCACGACCCAAAACGAGTCATGAGTGGTACCCACACTTAGCCTTCTATGTGGGCGAACCAACAAATTCAACCCCAATTTATATTTATTGTTCAACTTATGAAATACTAACCATAATGCGGAAGCTTAAATCTTATTAATGTAAGAAATACAAATCTACTAAAGTCTATTAAATGTCATTTCCCAAAATTAGAATATCATCACATCAAGGAGATCTAATCTCCAAATACTAAGTCTTCGAGTATCAAAGACACCAATATAAATGAATAAAGTAATTTATGTCCGAAAACTAAGGACTTCATGTCATGACCGAGAGAATCCAACACGAACTCGAATGAATAGCTCACCCTTGAACTTGATATGCTGGAGACTTAGCTAGAGCTGAGGGCGAGTCAAAGTCGATGGTACACTCGCTGCACTCTACAAAAGAAAAACACAAGTAGGGCTCAGTACTGGCCAATATGTACTAGGTAGATATCATCGGCCAACTCAAAATAGAAACTAATATGTAATGAATAATAGTATAAAATCAACTATGACACTTAGGAGGTGGCAAGCAACAAACAACATAGACCAGTGACAACAAAACTAAAGTTAGTACGTAATCACTCAATAATATCCAGATCACACATGAGGACTCAGACCTCCAAACCAAGCTATATTGGGAATTGAGTTCTTTGATATATATATGTGTGTGTGTGTGTGTGTGTTTTCCTTAATTTTACCGTGTCGGAACGTGAGATCCGATCCAATAATATCATGCCAACTCATGGCATCGGATCCAAAATATCAAGCCAGCTCATGGCATCCGATCCAATAATATCATGCTGGCTCGTGACATCCGATCCAATAATATCATGCTGGTCTGTGGCATCCGCTCCAATATATCGTTAATTTCTCACTTATTATCACCACTTTTCATGTCATTAACAATATTTCATTGAGCCTTCTTTATTCAAGGCATCACTTCGATATGGAGGGTTCATGATTATAAATTTCATGGTCTCATGATTTTAGACCAATCACAAAAGCACACAACCAAGCCACACAACCACACTATCAAGAGTACATAGAGAACTTCAAAATATTACTCAATGCATATCAATCACTATTATGAGTCTATCTATGAAACAGAATAAACCATAACCTACCTCCACTGAATAACTAACGTCAGACAAGCTACTTCTCCAATGTCTTTCCTTTCCTTAATGCATCCGAACGTTTTCAATCTATCAAGTATGAATAATTTGTAAGTTAACGAGTCTATAGACACTGATATATTTCTATTCTTGACCCCAAATACTCACCCAACTTCTATAATTAATTTCCTAAAGTTCAATCCTGAGGTTAGGTCTCAATTTCTCCAACTATCATAACTTTAATGGTATTAGAATTATACAATATACCTAAAATTTAATTACCTATCTCAATAAGTTAAAACTTAAATTATAATGCGATAACATATACACAGAATCTCGAACATCAAAGATCACTGGCGTTAGTACCAGTAACTAGGATGTATAATTTCTTGCCTGAATTGAATTTGGTCTATTCTATAATAATCACATCCATATATCTCATCATTGCCAATCATTATGGCAATTATTAGCCACTACTATTTGTCTCCCCCAAGTCTTAAGATCTAACATGCAAAACAAAGGAAATTCAATAGTTTCCCTCCAGTTCCTTCGGTCCAACTACAACAATATGAACAATTACAACTTTAGTTTATTACCCATTAGAATTCACGTTAACCTTGAGAACTAGTAACTGACCGCTTAAGAAGATGCCAAATTTGACAATTTTCAATTCTATGTTGGCAGGGACAATTCAATGGTTGAGGCAAATCAATATATATATATATATATATATATATATATATATATATATATATATATATATATAATAACATTAACAAGAATTAATACCCACCAAACTATCCATTGTTTATAAAATAAAATTGAGAATTGGATGAAGTTTTTACCTTAATCTTTTCCGTCGGTATTTGTTAACGGCGCCGAGAACCAGGAATAAGAGTTGCGTGCCGTTTGTGGTATAACCAAATAATATTAACCCAACTTATTATATGACTAATTATAAATATGGTAAAAGTGGCCCACTATTAATTTTAATGTTATTTTCTTTAACCACCAACTAAATAAATTATTAAAACTACCCCATTAGTTCTATACTTGTAGTTACGAATAGGCCAAAATACCCATTTAGAATCTATCGGAAGGTGTTTTATGAAATAAAAAGCTATAGTACTCAAAACGACCAAATGGGTCATTACACTTATCTTGGCCACCTGCACCAGATTTGTGATGAACAAATAATTGAGCCACAAACATAATTCAAATAAAAAGAATACACCTGCTATAATAGAAATAAAATTTTATCAATACATCTCCTATGAAATTGAAAAGAAGTTGAAACAAGATGTTTGTAACACTCAATACCTAAGATATATTGTCCCTCAAAACTTGGAACCAATTGTATTATTTTATCTTTGATATTAGAATAAATATTAGTAAAATCCCGTAAAGACAATGAAGATTTTCATGAGAACGGACATATAGCACTAGTTAATTAAGAGGTGAGTAATTAAGGTGAAATTTAATATTAATAATAATAACTATTTCATTATCATAATTTGTCCATGTAATGAAATCTACCAAGAATTACATGTAAAATTCTTTATTAGTGTAGATCATCGATCCATTGTCAAATGAACAATGATAATTTAGTAAGCACACTTCAATATAATTTAGTACATATCGAAGAATCAGACTGAAATCGAAACGAATCGACCGAGCATGAAAAATTGAAATGAGCCAAACATTTTAGAGTCTTTTTTCTTTTCTTTTTAATCAATTTCAAGCAGCTTATAATTTATTTACCTTTTTCCATTCAAACTAAACACTGATAAAAATTGTATTTTACTGTATTTTCTATTACTTCCTTTCCGCACAATGTTTTAAAAAATAAAAGGTCTGTGTGTTTTAAACCCATTTAGGTGCACAATTAATACTGACATATCAACAAATCTGACACAAAATTCCAATATGAAATATGGCAAACCATCTCTATGTATTTCATATTTTCAATAAATCTTATTTCAAAATAAATTAGTAATGGAACTTATTAATTTCCCACATGAAGTAGGAGTAGAGTTTAATTATTTCCCAAATATAATGAACTAGAATTATGATTTAATAATTTTTCAAATATAATGAACTAGGAATACAATTTATTCTTTTCCCAAACATAATGAACTAGGAAATATGGTAGGTCGTCAATACATATATTTCATTGACAATCAAACTTCTTATGCACATTCAAATAAAATTGTTGAAATTAACTAACTTGAATAATCGTTATTCAATGGATACGATCTTATTTCCACATGAAATGTTTTGTGATTCACTGGATAGGATCTTATTGCAACATGAAATAATCAATATGCAATGTCAATCATCGTAAAGTTGGAACAATTTCCATAATAAGCATGTCACGACTCAAATAGCTGTGACTCGCTCCAACACAAAACCCTATGTGGCTAAACCAACACTTAAAAATAAAACTCATGAAACATCTAACAATTCTAGCAAGTAATATATTAGCACAACAAATAAACTCTTAAGTCTTTGAATTAAACAAAATAGTAGCGGGCAATTGGGGTACCTACTCAAACACCTAGAAAGGAGAACCCTGACTACCGAAACCAGTTGAAACATGTGAAAATTAACTTAATTAATACAAATAGCTCATTAAGATCATAACTTTCAGAAAAAAAACATGAGTAAAATCTTTTTACAATAGACGGAAAAATACCCCATATAGCTAGTCTAAACATGTACAAAAACTACTAAGAGAAAACATATTACACATAAAAATGAGACAACTTCCACCGCAATGAATAAAAAATGAAAGTTGTTGGAGATCATCATAATCTTCACCTATGAAATATCACCGACCCTGCAACAAGACTAGTTGAAGTGGCATAGTATGAGAACTATCCGTACAAACAACACGTACTAGTAAGCATCACCGTTCGACCCAAACCTACTACATAATATACATTCAAAAATAACCATGCGATAAGGAACTTACCCCACGCTCCTTCTCTATTCACATACTTTTACCCTTCTCAAGTAAAATACCCATAATCTAGTACACTTTAAACCCAACCTCATACGTCATTTCGTTGTCAGCTCGAATATTTAAACATTCAACTCTCTTGCAGCTATAATACTTTCCAAGCCTAGCCATTATATCATCCTAAGGCTTCCAAAACCAATATGTTATGTCACCATAATATACAATCATAACCTAAACCTAGGCCCACATTAATATCCTTGTATACCAAGCCATCACTAGCCCAATCTACTAATTAATTATCCTTTAGAACTTCTTATGCCAACACCCTGGCCCCTTTTTTGAACAACACATGAAATTGGCAGCTTAAACCTACTCATCCATACCATATATACCAAACACCATTTACAAAACTAAGTTTATGATGATGCGTCATGACCCAAAGTACACCCTAGACTTGACATGGCGTGTAAGGCCCCGAGAGGTCCTATACAAGCCACTTAATGTACATCATACAAAATCATATAATTTACAAGAAAAGGCCAGAAAAAACTCTTGGACTATTTGAAAAGGTTTAAATATACCTCTCATTCATCCATTCGGCTAAAAATAACCCTCACTTCACCTTTTGAGTCCATTTTTACCCTTAACACAAGCAACCATTTTTAAAATTATTATTATTATTATCATTATTATTATTATTATTATTATTGTTGTTGTTGTTGTTGTTGTTGTTGTTTTCGTTGTTGTTGTTGCTATTATTATATATTATGGGGCATATTTCTATTGGGTAAATTAAATTCCAATTCACAATATATTTTTCCCCACCTAGTCTGACCCATACGCATTGCCCCATGCCCAAACCCAATTAAAAAACCATATCAACTAAAAACTAATTGATCAATCTTCTCTTTCCCTAAACCCTAGTGCCCTCTTTTCTTTTTTGCTCTTTTCTTTCTTCAAAAATTTCAAAATCTATTTCAAACCAAATGGTCAAATTTCTAGCGAAATACTATATTGAAGTTGAAGGATTCAAGTTAGAGTATTAATTTTTGAAGACTTCTCTCCATTCAAATTTCTATATCTTCTTCAGCTTCTTATCTTTATGCAGGAGAGTTCACATATGTCATTATGGAATGTTATATTGGTACATTGAATCCCCTGTGTTATGTTATAGTTTTCCAATCAAGGATACATGGGTAAATTCTATAGAATGGTGGATTAATCCTATATATTAGAAAATAATGATCCTGCAATAACAGATATGTGGAATGAGTACTATGAAATGAAAAGTCATCATATCGATCCAATGATGGAATTTTATGATCTTGAGGTGCATATTAAAGAGAACGGTGTTTTGGGATTTAAGAACATGATACCAGAAATTAATTCAGTCTTGGACAAGAATTAGCCCCAATATCACCTAGCATACTTGTTGGAAGGTTCTATTGGTTTCCCACCCAGTGTCCAGAGTGCCATTGGAGTTTGACTAAATTCGGATCGCACTAACGATCTTGAATCAATGGAATGTCGACTGAAAATACAATGTTAAAGAAGAATCAGACAAAATAGAAAAAATATGTGTGAAAGTGATGTTAGAATTGGAACTACGTTGGTCATAGTACGAGCTACTAGTTAGTGTGCTCATTTCTTATAGATCTAAACAATAATTGTACTTACTGCCCTTGCTAATGGTGTAGTTAACACTTTATTCCGTCTTATTCCGTTTGTGCTTGTGAATGGTTACAAGTATCATTTTGATAGGGATAGTCTATTAAAAGGCTTATAGATACCGTTCATTTTCTTATTTTTATATACTATTTTATTTTTATAAACTCCGCATAGTGAAGATATGCTAGTATATTGCTGAAACTTAATCCCCTATTTTCTTGAAGGTAACTCTGTTAATATTGTATTATTTCTTCATCAATGAGTCTAATATTCAAATGTAAGCTATTCTTGGAGGCATGATTCTATAAACATATAGAGCATGTGTTAGAAGGAAAGTTTTTAAAGTTTCACTCTATCGCATGACTAAGAGTATGAAAGAAGTGAAGTATTTCTTAAATTGTTTCATAGACTCTTATTCATTAATATGGTGCACTTCACACCCATAAACAAGACTCTACTTATTCCGGCTTTCGGACAACCAAAGAAGCTTGACTCTAATACTCTAAATACAAAGTTTGTCACGACCCAAAACTACCTCCTAGGTGTGACATGGTTCCAAGAGACAAGAATAACCCCAAGCTAAGCTTATGACATAGCATGACACTAAGATAATATACATAACTAATAAAATGGAAAGTGAAATAAAATTTCAATAGATATCATATCAAATAGAAGAATCAAACACAAATGAACATAACCAAAAATTTAATGTTCTATCTGAAAGCATCTAAATCACAGTAAGATTCTAAGACAATCCCCTACCAAAAGGGAAGAAATTAACTAATTTTATTGATTTAATTAAATAATTAACTTTAATTTGAAAAATAAATGTATTTCCATTCTTTTATATTTCCTTCCGTACCAAAAAGGGGATAAATTCTAGTCAGAAAGTAAATTTATTCATTCTCCTTATCCAACTTTCTTTCTTTCAGCTTTTTTGGTGTTTATCAAACTATGTAATCACAAATATATGTTTTATTGTATTCTCTTCCACGTTATATTTATTGTATTTCCTTTTACTTGAGTGTTAAAACAAATTAGGAATAAAACTTATTAAGTTTCCAAATAAAGTAGAAATATGATAGGCTATATTTCTGTATATTTCATATTGTCATTTATAAAATAAAAATAAAATAAAAATAAAGTAGAAATGCAACTTATTGATTCCCCCCACGAGCTAGGAATACAATTTATTATGTTTCCAAATGGGCAAGGAATACAATTATTAATTTATCACATGAACTAAGAATACAATTTATTAGTTTCCAAATGAAATAGATTATATTAATTTCCCTAGTGAACTAGGAATACAATTTTCTTATTTTCCAAATATAATGATGTAGGAATGCAATTAATTAACCTTTCCAATTAAAATAGAAAATATGGTAGGTCATCTCTCTATATAGTTTCCATCACTCCAACCATATTATTCACTTTTTTGTGTTTTTGTTAATGTCAGGAACGCAAAGAAATCTCAATATTTTTTTTTGCTTAGTTTGTTCTATTATTAGTTTTATTGAATAATGAGTAATTCACATGATTATTCTCTTGGTGTTGTTATCACTAATATTAGTGATCGTGATTCAATAAATAGAATCTTAAGGGCAGGTGTAGAAGAAAATCTACAAGGTCAATCTAAGGCTTACATGGACGGAAAACTAGATGAAGGTATATTGAGGTATTGTAAAACAAGAATTCATCATGTTGTTGCGCCTGAAGATGGAGTAAATAGTTCAACGAACAAAATAAAGTTTTGCGGCATTAGTCTTGCGGAATATGAGAATGAAGAGATCATTGGGACACTTAGGTGCGAACATTAATATCACACATGCTGTATCAAACAATGGTTGTTGAGGAAAGGGGATTGTCCCATATATCAAGCTTGTGCTTTCCCTTTAACATCAACAAATTAGAGACTATACAAATGCAATAGTAGTTAAAGATTTGCTTTATTTTGAAATTTCCTTGTAATATTAAGTTTTCTTTTCCTAAGTTTGCAAGACCAAGAGTTGTTTGTTTATGTATGATTAAAACTTTATAACTAAGAAAAAATATTTTTAGTTAAGTTCTGGATCGATATGATGCAGTACACAACTTTTATTTATACAAGAACAATTTTCTTCTTATCTTAATTATTATTACGAACAATGAATTACAATGACAAATACATTGCGCTTATGTAGACAATCTAACATAAGCATATATTAGAAAAAAATATATATGTATGGTAATGTAGCTTATTCTAGCCATAGGCCCATATTTATGATGAACAAATAATTGAGCCACAAACATAATTCAAATATAAAGAATACACTTGCTATAATACAAATAGAATTTTATTAGTACATCTTTGAAATTCCAAAGAAGTTGAAATAAGATGTTTGTAATGCTAAATACCTAAAATATATTGTCCCTCAAAACTTGGAACCAATTGTACTATTTTTTATCTTTGATATTAGAATAAATATAGTAAAATTTCGTAAATACCGAGATGATTTTCATGAGAACGGACAAATATCACTAGTTAATTAAGAGGTGAGTAAAAAAGGTGAAAATTAAGATTAATAATATATAACTATTTCAATATCATAATTTGTCCACGTAATGAAATCTACCACGAATTACATTGTCACGACCTGACTCTACACCCTGGATGTGGCCGGCACTCCAAAACCATTATTGGTCCCCAAGAGAACCCTCATCATGGCTGACTACAAGCGGAAGACTAACCTATGCATGCAAAAGCTTAAAACTGAATAAATTCAATTAACTCAACTTTTCAAAACTTTAACTCAAATGAACAACTTTGAATAAAAATAATATATTCGACTCGCCAAAAAATAGGCAACTTAAGTCTTTAAAACATTTAATAAAATAAAGGGAAAAAGGATAAATATACCCCCAAATTATCATAAATAGTGCGTCTATACCCTTCGTTATACTTTTGGGTTGTGTATACCCTTACCGTTAATATTTTGGAATGTATATATCCTTAAAATAAATGGAGGGACACGTGTCATGATCTTAATGGTCTACCACTAAGATCATGACACGTGTCCCTCCATTTATTTTAAGGGTATATACGTTCCAAAATATTGACGGTAAGGGTATACAAACCCGATAGTATAACGAAGGGTATAGACGCACCATTTATGATAATTCGGGGGTATATTTTTCCTTTTTCCCTAAAATAAATGAATAATACATACTTCTCAACTATACTGACTATCTATGAAGCCTCTAACTGATTAAGATGGAAGTCGTGACAAGACTCACGACATCCTGACTAAATTGAATAGTAAATGAAGTCCTTTGGAAACAAGGAGGCTCACCATAGCTAACTTGAACTCCTAGATGTATCAACGAATCTCCTGTTGATGATTCTGTATACCTGTGTCTAAATCATGAAAAGATGCAGGCCAAATGGCTCAGTACGTGGAATGTACGAGTATGTAAGGGGAATTCTAAAACATAAACATAAGCTTGAAACTTGATAAAAAGGAAAAATACTTACCTATTCTCAAACTTACTCAACTCAAGGAATACTCAAGAATACTTAAAACTACTTAAACTTACTCAACTAAGAAATACTCAAGGATAAGATACTCAACTGAAAGATAACATACTCAACTCAAAGATATGATATTCGACTCTGGGAACTCAACTCTGGATATTCAACTTAATATAAAACAACAATACATATGCAATATATGGAAAGGTTTATAAAAAAGTAAAAACAACTTAGTTCGTTAAAGAAAATGCAATAACAAACTCAAGATTACTTATATAATAAAGTAGTATAGTTTTTGTGGGAGTTTCATTAATCGACAACCACTACTATGAGCCTAAGTGGTGATACAACGTCTTGGCCACGCAGCCAGAACTGTCCTATACTTTGCTATTATATAGAACGCTTAACTTAGTGGGTCCACTATATTATGCTAAAAGCATCTTAATGAGTCATCTAATAAGTATGATCCTTTACTACCCATGATGGCTACATGATTTATGGAGACGTGAATTATCTAAACTCAAACTCGCCCCTATATCAGTGCTCAATACTACTCTCAAAATATACTTAGCTCATATATTTGTAAAAAAAAAATTCTTTCTTTAGTTTGATATAATTACTCAAAAACTTAGCTTAAAAGCTCTCTTGGAATTGATGTTTCCTTTCATGCTCAAAACTCTTTTGGAAATCTCAGTTTCCTCTCATCTTAAATATGAAAACATTTAATCTTGTGAATACTTAGTTCCCATAAATCATTTTTTAAAAAATGAACTTTACTCTTACTCTTTACTCAACTTCAAAGCTTAAGTCTTAAAACAATGTTTAAACATTTGTTAAAGACTTCTTTAAAATATGGTTCATGCCGAATTATGGACTTGAACAACTCAATGCAAGGTTTTAAATAACCGTAGATAGACTCAAATACTTGGAACTCAAGAAATTCAATGATACTACTAATTTCAAGAATTATCAACTCAGAGGGTTCATGCAGAATTCTGAGCATGAACTACTCAACTCAAGGACTCAAAGATACTTCTCATCTCAAGATTGTTCGACTTATAAAGTTCATGTGGAATTATGGGCATGAACAACTCAACTCATGGACTTCATGGGTAATAGGTAATATTCCCATGATTAGCATTATAATCTCAGAAGGGTTAGAAACTCGATGCTCAAGACTTAGAACTTGAAGATACTACTTCTTTCAAAGATACTAAATTGATGGAATTCTTGTGGAAGTTATGTGCATGAACGACTTGACTCAATGGTCAAAATATCAATAAGGAACTCAGGTATACGACTTTTCTCATTATCATACATAATTCTCAAAACTTATCTCAAATCTATGGTGAATATCAAAGGATTCACAATTCAACTCAAAGACTTTCTTGAACTCTACTCTGAACTCTCTCTTGAATGTGAATTATGAATTCAAGAGTGTTGGTTCATGACATGGAGGATCTCACGATGACAAGATAGAATTGTGAATACATTCTCTTCATCCTCATACTCACTTGCTCGAGTCTTGAAAAAAGTTACTAGAAGTTGCAGAAGACTCCACAAAAGGACTCGAAGGGACTTTCTTAGAATGTTCAAAAGAATTCTCAAAACTTAACTCTCAACTCTACCTTGAATTTGCATTTTGAATTCAATGTTATGATCATGTTATGAATTATTTTAGGTGTTTAGAAGTATGTTAGAGTAGTTGGAATCGAAAAAGAGTGAAGGTATCCTTCGAAAGAACTCAAACGAAGCAACCGATTGCAAACTAGACGGAGCAGGCGACCCTAGGACTATTGGTGGCGTGGGGCGTCAGCCCCTAAAGTTCAGAGCATACTTTGGGGTGCTCTGGCTGGCACGATGCGGTAGGCCCCAACCTAGAAGACTTGACCAAATTCTTTGCTCGTTTTCTCACCCTAATTCGCTTAGAATCGAACGGTTTCTTCCCCAATCACTTGTATTTGATTACTTAACATAATTACACTCTAATATACTCAAAACAACACTTACATTACTAAATTTAATCTTAAGAAATCATCAAAATTCCAACACAACAAGATTTAGAATGAACTACAAGAACACCTATCAAGAACTCATCAAGAACTCTAATCCTTCAACTTTAAGAATAAAATTGTGCTGAAAATAACAATATTGGCATGTGGGTGAACAAACCCAATACTATGGATGCTTACATACTTCTTTAGGGATGAAACCCATGGTGAAAATCCGCAACAACCCGCAAGAATCTCGACGAACGCTTGATCCTTTTCTCTTTTCTCCTATTTTCTCTTCTTAAACTCTCAACTAAAACGCTAGACATATTTTAGGATATAAAACTGGACCCAATAGGATTAGACCACTAAAGATTACTAAAAATGAATTAAATCTTATTGGGTAAGGAAAAGACTAAAATATCTCTTACTATTTTTGGGTAACTTTCCTTAACTGGACAATCTGAGTTCAAAAGGGCATATCTCACTCATACAATCTCAAAACTTAGCAAACTCGGTGGTGTTAAAAATATATTTCAAATACCTTTCATTGGGTACCTTTTAGCCCAACTAACTTATCATGTACTGAAAGTTATGGTCGTTTGAAGTTGACCCACAACTTAGAAGAAGTTAGGAATGACTTGAATGAACTCTCTTTAATTCTTCTTTGAACTCAAGGTGCTACATCTAGTGACCTTAACACTCCAAAAATTTTAATTCCCTCAGTAAAATACTACTCACAATGAAGGATGGTTCGAGTCTCAGTTCGAAAAAATTTCTGGGATGTTAGAATATCTCCCCCTTGGTATCATTCGTCCTCGAATGACGACCGGACTGGGTATGGAATGGGGTTAATCTTACCAAGGCTTGATTTTAATGGTACACTTTCACTATGTACAAGCTTAACCCAAATCCATAGGTTCGGTTTCTATACCTCTCTATAGGGAATCACATCCCAAGACGATTACTCTTTACCACCATATTCAAGCTTAGTACTCTAGCAACACCATGGACTCGTACTAATCATCTCCTTAAGATATTCTCAACACTTGACTTGATTTCTCATCTTATCATTTCCCCCTTAGGTCTAAAGCTGACATTTGCAAGCTATGGACCTTTCCATCATCTCTAACTAGTCTATATCTCTTTTACTCTAACACTTAGGAGAAGCTTATCTTATGACAAACGAACTCTCAATAAACAGGTACGAAGAACTCTTTCTAAGGTGTTTCTCTTAACCTCTTCTGATGACATACCCTCTCGGTACACCTCTTAATGCTCTTGTTACTCTTGTCACTTAGCCACACTTCACTGCCCTTATCGAAAGGTTACGGTCACTCACTTGTACCACTCATATTTATTGCAGCTTATTACCTCAATTCCTCACCTAATAGAGTCTTCTAGATCAAATCTCAAGACTAACATCATCACCCTCATGTTATCATTCTTTTGATCATGAAACTCATCTCAAATTCAAGCTTAATATTTATGAGTAAACCTAAATATCAATATGATTGCTCGCATACTATACTAACTTACAACTACGGGTACGAATTCAGAAACACTCGCTCTAGAACCTTATGACAAATAGTCAATCCTTACCTCTTAGTATTCATACTTACAATTTACTATCACATTTCCTTTCACAACTTGAGTACTATTCACTAATTCACTATACATCAATGCCTAATTAGTTCTATAACACTGAGAATATTATGGGCTCTCCCTAAAAATCATAAGCTTAACATAGATCTATCACCTCATGTATACTTCTGCTCTTCTATTCAACACTTACACTTGGTCATTACCTACCCAATGACATATCATCATAACTCTTTTCTAGTTAAGCTATACTCTAACTCATCATGAGTTGCAACTCTTACTCTACCTCCTATCCCGAGCTCTTCACAACTCATCACTTCGTAGTCCACCCATAAGGGAAAACTCCTAATTCATAAATTACTAGGTGCATGACTATACCAACATAGTTTGCCAAAACACCATCTCCCTTTCTTAGATAACTAACCATCTACATACTATTCTCTTAACTTAAAGGGCACTATTTACAACTACTGCTCATAATCCCATAGCTCATGCTACCTTTTCAGGTGAAAATACTACCCAAGCTCTAAACATACTTCCCTATAAGGATCTTAGCTTAAACAAGGCTTAGGGAAAAAAGTACAACTCGCTTTTAGCTCAAATGCACGATTCATATAATTATGGGTGCATTCCTCTGAAATTGAACACCTAACTTACTTTTGGGCTTCTCTCAAGCCCCTCTGGAGTCTCATGACTTTCTCAAGACTCTTGCTAAGAACAACTCATCCATAAGGATCTTTACACTTTACTTTTCAACCACCTAGTATGATGGGTAGTTGAATAAATTTGAGAAATGCACGAGAATAAATAAATCTCTATGACTTAGCTCTATTGGATGATTAAGAATATGAAAGAAGCGAAGCTTTTCATAAATGTCTGTAGTCCCTCATATATAAAAGTAGGGCCCTCACAACCATAAACAAGATCCTACCTGTCAACTTCATAGACACCCTAGGACACATGAACTCTATTCTCTAATAACAAGTTAGTCACGGCCTGAGTCTACACCCTGGATGTGGCCGGCACTCAAAAACCATTGCTAGTCCCCAAGTGAACCCTCATCCTGGCTGACTAAAAGTGGAAGACTAACTTAAGCATAAGAAAATCTTAAAACTAAATAAAATTCAATTAACTCAACTTTTCAAAGCTTTAACTCAAATAATCAACTTAGAATAAAAATAATATATTCGACTCGCCATAAAATAGGCAACTTAAGTCTTTAAAACATTTAATAAAATAAATGAATAATACAGACTTCTCAACTATACTGATTATATATGAAGCCTCTAACTAATAAAGATGGAAGTCGGGACAAGACCCACGACATCCTGAGTAAACTAAAAAATAAATGAAATCCTCTGGAAACAAGGAGGCTCACCATAGTTAACTCGAACTCCCGGATGTATCAATGAATCTCCCGTTGATGCTTCTAAATACCTGTGTCTACATCATGAAAAGAGGTAGATCAAATGGCTCAGTACGTGGAATGTACGAGCATGTAAGGGGAATTCTAAAGCATAAACATAAGCTTGAAACTTGATAAAAAGGAAACATACTTACCTCTTCTCAAACTTACTCAACTCAAGGAATACTCAAGGATATTCAAAACTACTCAAACTTAATCAACTTATAAGTACTCAAGGATAAGATACTCAACTCAGAGAAAAGATACTCAACTCAAAGATATGATATTCCACTCTGGGTACTCAACTCTGGATACTCAACTCAATATAAAGAAATAATACACATGCAATATATGGAAAGCTTTATAAAATAGTAAAAACAACTTAGCTCATCAAAAAAAATAAAATGCAATAACAAACTCAATTTTACTTATATAATAAAGTAGTATAGTTTATATGTGAGTTTCTCTAATTGACAACCACCACTATGAGCCTAAGTGGTGATACATCGTCTTGCCCATACTGCCAGAACTGTGCTATACTTTGCCATCATATAGAACTCTTAACTTAGTGGATCCACTAGCTTATGCTAAAATCATCTTAAGGAGTCATCTAAAAGTATGATCCTTTACTACCCACGATGGCTACATGGTTTATGGAGACGTGAGTTATCTGAACTTAAACTCTCCCCCATATTGGTGCTCAATACTACTCCCAAAATATGCTTAGCTCATATATTTGTAAAAGCAAAACTCTTTCTATAGTTTGAGATAATTACTCAAAAACGTAGATGAAAAGCTCTCTTGGAATCGATGTTTCCTTTCTTGCTCAAAACTCCTTTGGAAATGTCAGTTTGCTCTCATCTTAAATGTGAAAACATTTACTCTTGGGAATACTTAGTTTCCATATATCATTTTAAAGAAAATTACTTTTACTCTTTACTCAACTTTAAAGCTTAAGTCTTAAAACAAAGTTTAAGCATTTGTAAAAGACTTCTGAAAAATATGGTTCACGCTGAATTATGGACTTGATCGACTCAATGCAAGGTTTTCAATAACCATAGGTAGACTCAAATACTTGGAACTCAAGAACTTCAATGAAACTACTAATTTCAAGAATTCTCAACTAAGAGGGTTCATGAAGAATTATGAATATGAACTACTCAACTCAATGACTCAAAAATACTTCTCATCTCAAGATTGTTCGACTTATAATGTTCATGCGGAATTATGGGCATGAACAACTCAACACATGGACTTCATGGCTAATTGGTAATAGTCCCATGATTAGAATTATAATCTCGGAAGGGTTTGGAACTCGATACTCAAGACTTTGATCTTGAAGATACTACTTTTTTCAAAGATACTAAACTAATAGAGTTCATGCGGAAGTTATGGGCATGAATGAATTGACTCAAGGGTCAAAATATCAATAAGAAACTTAGGTGTATGACTCTTCTCATTCTCATACTTACTTCTCAAAACGTAACTCAAATCTATGGTGGATATCAAAGGATTCACAATTCAACTCAAATGATTTCTTGAACTCTACTCTTAACTCTCTCTTGAATGTTAATTATGAATTCAAGAGTGTTGGTTCATGACATGGAGGATCTCATAATAACAAGGTAGACTCATGAATACATTCTCTTCATCCTCATACTCACTTGCTCGAGTCTTGAAACAAGTTACTATAAGTTGTAGAAGAGTCCACAAAAGGACTCAAAGGGACTTACTTAGAATGTTCGAAAGAATTCTCAAAACTTAACTCCGAACTGTACCTTGAATTTTAATTATGAATTAAAGGTTATGATCATGTTAGGCATGATTTTAGGTGGTTAGAAGTGGCTTAGAGTTGTTAGAATAAAAAAAGATTGAAGGTACCATTCGAAAGAACTCAAATGGAGCAACCAATTGCAAACTGGATGGGGCAGGCGACCCTTTGGCTTGGGTCGCACGGGGCGCCAGCCCCTAAAGTTCAGAGCATACTTTGGGGCACTCTGGCTGGTGTGACGTGCCAGGCCCCAACCTAGAAGACTCGACGAAACTCTTTGCTCATTTTCTCACCATAATTCGCCTAGAATCGAACACTTTCTTCCCCAATCACTTGGATTTGATTACTTAACATAATTACACTCTAATCTACTCAAAACAACACTCAAATCACTGAATTTCATCTCAAGAAATCATCAAAACCCCAACATAACAAGATTTAGAATGAACTACAAGAACACCTAGCAAGAACTCATCAAGAACTCTAATATTTCAACTTTAAGAATAAAATTGTGCTGAAAATAACATGATTGGCATGTGGGTGAACAAATCCAACACTATGGAAGCTTACATACCTCTTAGGGATCAAACCCATGACATAAATCTGCAACAACCTGCAAGAATCTCGACGAACGCTTGATCCTCTCCTCTTTTCTCCTTTTTTCTCTTCTTGAACTGTCAACTAAAACCCTAGGCATATTTTAGGATTATAAAACTGAACCTAATAGGATTAGACCCCTAAAACATTACTAAAAATGCATTAAATCTGATTGGAGAAGGAAAAGTCTAAAATACCCCTTACTATTTTCGGACAACATTCCTTAACTGGACAGTCTGACTTCAAAAGGGCATATCTCACTCATACGAACTCGAAACTTAGCAAACTCGGCGGCGTTGGAAATATAATTCAAATACCTTTCATTGGGTACCTTTTATCCCTACTAACTCATCATCTATTGAAAGTTATGGTCCTTTGAAGTTGACCCACAACTTAGAAGAACTTTGGAATGACTTGAATGAACTCTCTTTAGTTCTTCTTGGAACTCAAGGTACAACATCTATTGACCTTAACACTCAAGAAATTTTAATTCCCTCGGTTAAATACTACTCACAACAAAGTATGGTTCGAGTCTCAATTCGAAAAAATTTCTGGGGTGTTACACACTTGTACAATTCTTTATTAGTGTAGATCATTGATCCATTTTCAAATAAATAATGATAATGTTGCAAACACACTTCAATATTAATTAGTCCGTATCGAAGAATCAAACTGAAATCGAATTGAATCGACTGAACATGAAAGTTTGAAATGAGCCAAACATTTTAGAGTCTTTTGTCTTACTTTTCTTTTTAATCAAATTCAAGCAACTTATAATTTATTTACCTTTTTCCATTCAAACTAAACAATGATACAAAATTGTATTTTACTGTGTTTTCTATTACTTCCTTTCCGCACAATGTTTTCAAGAATAAAAGGTTTGTGTGTTTTAAACCCATTTAGGCGCACAATTAATAACAACATATCAGCAAATCTTATTCAAAACAAATTTGAAATAAAACATTATTCACTTCATAAACGAAAAATGGAAAACCATCTCTATATATTTCATATTTTCAATAAATCTGATTTCAAAATAAATTAGTAATGGAACTTATTAATTTCCCACATGAAATAGGAATATAGTTTTATTATTTCCCAAATATAATGAACTAGAAATATGATTTAATAATTTTTCAAATATAATGAACTCGAAATACAATTTATTCATTTCCCAAATAAGATGAACTAGGAAATATAGTAGGTCATCAATACATATATTTCATTGACAATCAAACTTCTGATGCGCATGGAAATGAAATTGTTGAAACTAACTTGAATAATTGTTATTCAATGAATATGAACTTATTTCCACGTGAAATGTTTCTTGATTCACTAGATATGATTGTATTGCCTCTTGAAATAATCAATCTGCAATGTCAATCATTGTAAAGTTGGAACAATTTGCAGAATGAGTATGTCACAACTCAAATCACCGTGACTGGCTCCAACACAAAACCCCATGTGGGTGAACCCACACTTAAAAATCAAATTCATGAAACATCTAACAATGCTAGACATAAATATATTAGCACAACAAATAAACTCTAAGTCTTTGAATTAAACAAAATAGTAGCAGACAATCAGGGTACCTACTCAAACACCTAGAAAGGAGAACCCTTACTACCAAAACTAGTTGAAACATGTGAAAATTAACTTAATTAATACAAATAGCTCATTAACATCATAACTTTAAGAAAATAAACATGTGTAAAATCTTTTTACAATAGATGGAAAGACACCCCATAGAGCTAGTCTAAACATGTACAGGAATTACTAAGAGAAAATATATTATACATAAAATGTGACACAACTCCCACCACAAGGAATAAAAAATGAAAGTTGTTGGAGATCGTCATCATCTTCACCTATGAAATATGACCGACCCTACAACAAGACTAGTCCAAGTGGCATAGTAAGAGTACTATCCGAACAAATAACACGTACTAGTAAGCATCACCGTTCGATCAGAACCTAATAGATATTCAAAAATAACTATGCGGTAGGGAACTTACACCACACTCCTTCTCTATTCACATACTCTTACCCTTCCTAAGTAAAATACCCATAATCTAGTACACTTTGAACCTAGCCTCATACGTCATTCCGTTGTCAACTCAAATATTTAAACATTTGACTATTTTGCAACTATAATACTTTCCAAGCCTACCTGTTATATCATCCTAAGGCTTCCAAAGCCAATATGTTATGTCACCATAATATACAATCATAACCTAAATCTATGACCACTTTAATATCCTTGTATACCAAGTCATCACTAGCCCAATCTACAAATCAATTATCCTATAGAACTTCTTATACCAACTCCCTGTCCCCTTTTTTGAACAACATATGAAATTGGCGCCCTTAATACCAAACACCATTTATAAAACTAAGTCCATCATGATCTGCCACGACCCAAAGTACAGCTTAGACGTGACATGGTGTATAAGACCTCGAGAGGTCCTATACAAGCCACTTAACGTACATCATACAAAATAATAGAATTTACAGAAAAAAGGCCAAAAAAAAATCTTGGACTATTTGAAAAGGTTTAAATATACCCCTCATTCACCTATTGGGCTAAAAATTATTATTATTATTATTATTATTATTGTTGTTGTTGGGCGTCTTTGTAGTGGGTAAATTAAATTCCAATTCACATTCGATTTTTCCCCATCCAGTTTGACCCATACCCACAACCCTATGACCAAACCCATTTAAAGACCTATATCAACTAAAAACCAATTGATCAATATTCTTTTTGCCTAAACCCTAGTGCACTCTTTTCTTTTTCCCTCGTTTCTTTCTTCAAAAATTTCAAGATCTATTTCAAACCGAATGGTCAAATTTCTAGCGCAATACTATATTGAAGTTGAAGGATTCAAGTTAGATTATTACTTTTTGAAGTCTTCTCTCCATTCAAATTTCTATATTTGTTTTTGCTTCTTATCTTTAAGCAGGACAATCTACATATGTCATTGTGGAATGTTATATTGGTGCATTGATGCCTTTGTGCTATGGTATATTTTTCCAATCAAAGATATATGGGTAACTTCTATAGAGTGGTGGATTAATATCACAATCCAGACCTTCATGATTGACACCCACACAAACCCTCTAGTGGGAGAACCATCACTACAACCCAAACTACCAAATTTAACCAAAACTAAACATTTCGAGGTACAAAAGCATGTTTAAAAGACAATAAAAATGCAGTCCCCATAAACTTCAAAGGTTTAAACAATTAACTAACCAAACTAATTCGAAAATTCAACCCCTAGAAACAAAAAGTCGTTTTACCAAAAATCTACTAACGACAAGTCTAAGACCATGGGGTACAACCCCGAAACTAAACAAACATCTTATGCAAATAGTCTGAGTTTGAAAAGAGTGGACTTAAACAAGAGAGATCTATGGTAGCCTGAAAGAAGTGGGTCACCCTTGAATCCGGTCATGCTCAATAGTCACGGTCTATCAATAACAGCCTGAAGATGCTCTATACTCCACAAAGAAAGAGCAAGTGCAGTATCAGTACACAACCACAGTGTATTGGTAGGATCACGCGGCTATCCCAATAAGTGCATTATAAGCAAGTAATTACAACATCAGAAAACACGCATATACCAACATATACAATATTAGTAATCTTTTCAGGATCAATGTAGCATCCCACATCCTCAATAATACACATTGGTTATCAATTTAGAGCAACATACATTCTTCCAATATCAATCATCATTAGATATGAACGTAATCATCACAAGTTGATACACAACAAAATTTAATGGTCATCTCACAGAACACATTTCAATGGTCTTCTCATGGAACCCATACACAAACTGTTAGCGTACCGGTACGTGGTACCTATCTAATGTTTATGCCGAAACGTGGCAATCGATCCAATGTTTATGTCGGAATGTACCAACCGTCCCATGTTTATGCCAGAATGTGGTGACTGATCCAAGTTAGTGTGTCGGAACGTAACACCCGATCCATTCAACAAACCATAATATCAATCACAATGTATAGTTTCACAATCATACAACAAGAAATGATTCATAGCATACAAGTATTCAATTATCCACATTTACGATTAGGGTGATCAATAATGCAACATTCATATACATACATGCATCATAATGAGCAATTACAAACATATATCACACCACTATGAAATCACAACCACCTGCTACCTTGAATCCAAATTTGAATCCCCTAAGGCACTAGAATATTCCCTTTTTGGATTCTTTCTGCTTGTTCTAGGTCTACAAACAACAATTTATATTCAACGGTCAACAATCAAGACCTAATTACCTATATCTTAATATATAATATCAACCCTAGGTAAGACCCTTGATCCCTATACACAGATTAGGGCTTTTTCCCACCATTCGAAAAGTCCCAAACCCTTCCCCAGCAATTATCACCCAAGAAACTAAGTTCTACGGATCGAAAAACATATTCGGGGAGTGAAAAACTTACCTTTAGCCTCAAGAATGATTAGAAAACTATCAGGAAAATCCCTGGGGTTGTTCCTTAGCTCTCAAAGTTGAAAAGTACAGAAGAAAATGCTTTTAGGGTTTTATTTCCGACCTACGTTGCATTTGTCCCGCTATGGCTGGATCCATCCTGCTATAGCGAAAGCAATCTTGCCTTGGCTGCCTGTACAGAGATAGAATGCTGGAATTTTAATTCCTTGCCCCTATTTCACAACACACCTTCAACCTTTGATATTCAAAACCCACCTGTTCTTGCTAAGATCATTTTTGGGAGTTGTACTTGCCCGTATTCAATTCTGTAAAGTCGTACGGTTTCCTTAACGGCTTAGGTATTTATTCATATAATCAAAATCATAATTAAATCACCTAGTTATTACAATGTTTCCTTAGACTTTACTGACTCCAATTTCATCTAAATCTGAACTAGGTTGGAAAATCCCAAGTTACCACCAAAATTTTTCTGACCCTAATTCTTTCTCCATTAGCTTTTCCCTAACGATGGAAATCAGCATTACAATAGATACCAATTTACCCATCACTTGTCCTCGAGGGATCAACTAGGGAAGACTAGCTAAAGTAAGGGTAGAATAGTACATGAATCGCTGAACAAGAGGGGATAATTATTTCGCATGTCCTTATCTTCAGGAATTGCGATCAAGAATTTCAACCTATTCTTCTTCATACAGAAGGTCTTGTCTAACACAACTGAGTCTCACTTATGATATAATCTTCTTCCCCAAACCAATCAATTGAATACCTACACATCCTCCCATACAATGCCTCCATGAAGTCATCACAATATTTATGTACACTTAACTAACAACAAAGTTATTCCCTATAACCACCGAAGTTGATTGTTCACATGTCTGCAACATGTTATCAAGGACTTTGACACAACATCAAAATGAATCGTTTCTCATATAACAATGATTAAATTCTAAATCAATACTCGCTACAATTAGAAGTGAACCTGAACCAACCAAAACACACTCATAATACCTAAACCATCATAGTCCTTATCAATATCTCTATCTTACAATATAAATTTCCATAAGCTTAAGTTATAAAAATTTGATCTTTAGACATCAGATACTCATCAAGGGATATGCCCAATCATACAAACCCTCTAACCACACTATCGAATGCTAGATTTACCAATTATGACTGTAGATTACATCTTAAGAACAGTAGAATTAGACCCAATGATCCCTATATTTAGCCACCCATAATCGATACATGACCTCGACGACTATAGAAATATTAAGATTGTCGGACAACCATAAATACACATGGTAACTCTTCTATGAATTCTCATAAGTTTGGTGGTACATGTACAACCACTGAAATACTTTAACAACTCCACGACAACACCAAATATGTCATATGAAATAACTAAGTCATCCCAATGTCACGACCCAGACCGTCGTGATGGAACCCACACCAACCCTTTGGTGGGATAACCACTATTACAATCCAAACAATGCAGCTAAACCAAAACTAAGACATTTTAAACTACGGAAGTAGATTAAACAACCAAAATAATGAAGTTCTCATAAACTTCAACAAAAGATCTAACAACTAAACTAGACAAATGTGGAAGAAATTGCCTAGACCTGAAATTTAATGTACCAAAACATCTAACAAGATCGATAAGTCTAAACAAAAAGGCTTGCAACCCCAAACTCATGAAATATACTAACTAGAAAAGTCTAAGTCTGAAATGTAGACATAGACTAAAGGAGAACTCATGGCAGCCCAAAAGAATTGACTCATACTTGAATTCAAACAAGATCACTAATATTCTAGATGAGGTCTGTCAATAGCCTTTTGAAGATGCCCTGTACTCAACAAAAATAAGAGCAAGTGCAGTATCAGTACACAACCACAGTGTACTGGTAGAATCACATGGCTATCCAACTAAGTGTAACATGAGCAAGTCAATACAACATTATAATCACAGGCATATATAAAACATATACAATAATATTATCAAGATGCTCAACAATATACATTTACCACAAGTTATTGGTCCTCTCATGGAACCCAAACCCAAACAGTTAGTATACCAAAATATGGTACCCAATCCAATAGTTATGCCGAAACGTTGCAACCAATTCCATATTTATGCCGGAACGTGGCTACCGATCATAATTAGTATGCTAGAATGCGGTATCCAATCCCATCAACACACCACAATCACAATCACAAGTACATTCTTAATAGTCATACAACCAAGAAGTGATTCATGGCATATAGTCATTCATCTATCTCATTTACAATAAGTGTGATCAATAATGCAACATTCTCTTACATACATGTACCATAATGAAACAATAACAAACATACATCACACAATCATAAAATCACAGCCATAACCTACCTCAAAACAAGCTTGAAACCCTAAGAAACATGATCCTTCCCTTTTCGAATACGTTCCGCTTGTTCTTGGTCTACAAATAATGAATATAATATGGGAATCAATAAACAATCATTAATTACCTGGATTACTAACAATTCTATGAACCCTAGATCAACCTATAATCCTAATTGTCTAATTTAGGACTATTTCCACCATAGAATCTTGATTAAAACCCTCCCCCTCAATATCCACCCATTCTATTACGTTATACGAATCGAAAAATAGATTCGCAGAGTGATAAGCTTACCTTTAGCCTCAAGAATGGTGGAAAATGAGTATAAGTCGTATAGAGTTCGTTCCTTAGCTCTAAAATTCAAAATGTGCATAATAAGGTCGTTTGGGGGTTTATTAATGACCTTAAGTCACGCCGAGCCCGCCATAGAGACCCTCATCCCACTCTAGTGGCCTCGCCAGAGCGACATAATTCAGTGCCAGAGCGGCTGAAAAAAATAGAGAGATATTTTGAGAATTCCAAAATTCCCATTTCACAATACACCTCCAACTAACGACACTCAAAAAATACCCTTTAAACTAAGATCAATTTCAGGAGTTCTACTCCCCCAAATTCAATTCTATAAAGTCGTACGGATTCCTTAATGAGTTATCTAACCACTTATGTAATCAAAACCATAAATAATTCACCCGATTGTTACAATATTTCCCTACACTTAGATGACTCCGATTTTGTTCAAATCTGGACAAGGTTGAGAAAATCCAAATACTACGAAACAGTTTTCTGGCCCAAAATTTCTCCCATTGGCATTACTATAACGACGAAAACAGGTTGTTACACCCAATCATCTCACTCAACCATGAGAACATCGCATGATTTGTACACCTGATCAACCACTGGGGATTCACCAACACACGTGAGCATAGCTAGTGCATCAAATTCACAACCATGTACAAAATGAAATAGATGGTCACATGAGAATTTATCGAATAACACTAAAGGTTTTCCTTTGAAGAGTCGATACCAGCCATTTCCATATACTTGACTCCACATACTCTTCACTTCCTTCCACTGAAGCCCAAACTCTTAATACTAACAACCATCATAAGCACTCCGACCATTTACCTTACTCTAAGCCAACACTTTTAAATGAAAACTTTTCTTAGGTACTTTAACAATCAAAAGTAATAAACTTTATGACTCAAACCAGGTGTAAATCCTTTCACATGCTCAATACCTTATACAATTGATCATTTCTCACCTTACAAATTCATGCCTTGACAAATTATATCACCACGAATGTAGACTTACCATGAAAATTCTGAATTGTAAATTCACGCGTATAACATAATCCCCTTATTTGTCAACACTAGCTTATACCTTGAAGATTTTTATGAAATCCTAGATCTTTGCTTATCATTGATCGCATCTCCATCTATCTTACAATATTTTTTCGCTAAAAATTTAATCGTATTCATTAATAAACTCAAAACAAAAACAAAGCACTTATCATCCACTACATTTTAGGCCTACGGCCACCCTAGTTAAGTGTAGCCTAAACTAGCAAAAAGTGTGGCCTTTGATAAAAGGCCACACTTCTAAACTATAAGCAACGCTTTTTAGGGGGTGGCCTAAAGGGCGCAACCTTTGACATTAGGAAACACTTTGTAAATGTCACCATCACAGCTACACTTATAAAGTGTAGCCAAATAGGTATAAGGGCACACTTTGTAGTGATGTATTAGCAACACCTTTTTTTTATTGTACTACACTTAAAAGCATTGCCTTTGCTATGTTATTAGTCCCACTTAAAAAGTGTTGCCTTTTATATCTCATATAGAGCAACACTTATAAAGTGTAACTTTTCTTATGTACAAGATAACAATGGACATCCTACAACAACACTTTTGAAGTGTGGCAATATTGTGTAGAATTTTGTAGCCACAATTTTTTTTTTTAAGAATAATAATTTTTATTTGCATATATTAAATTATTACATAATTAAATATACAAGTGACCTAAAGCACAAAATTTACTAATAATTGAATCGAAGCTATATATTTCAAATAAACTTCAAGAAACATGTCTTGTGCAACCAATACTTAGAAAGTGATTGCTTAAAGATCTCTACTATCAATAAATTCCACAAAACCAAATGCATTCAAACATATATGACAATAGTACAAAAACTCTTCATCATTCACTACAATAGATCGAGTTTACTTCTGGCCACAATTCAAATTCAATTACCGTCATTTTCCTGCGCATTCAAAATAAAATTATAAGTTAGTGAAATAAATCATGTATTTAATATGCTTAAATTCACAGTAAGCCAAACCAATTCATAACAATAAAGATGCGGAAGTGCATAATTGGAGAGTATTCACTGTAAGCCAACCAATTCAAAAGTGGACTCCTACTTTTATGCTTGAGGAGGAAACACCTATAGTCCCTATTTGGATTTCTCTATCGGAGCTACCTTGGCATTGCTGTCACAAGGATCTTGTCAGCCCTACTGAGTCCTATGGGTAAAGTTTTGTACTTGGACACTACTTATATCCAAAAAACTAGAGGAAGTGTTGCTAGGGTCAAAGTACAAATCGATCTTACCAAAGAGAGACCTCCTCATGTGTGGATGGGGCTGAATGAAGAAGATCTCAACATAGGGAGGTGGAAAACTATTGAATATGAACATATTCTGGATTACTATATGTGTTGTAAACACCAAGGACACTTGTAACATGTCTGCACTATTAAGCAAATATATGAGGAATTTTTTTTAAAAAAAAGTTGGAGGCTGATAGGAAGAAAAAAAACAAAGGGGAACAAGGCAAACAAGATTCTAGAAACCTGCAAATGCAATACACAAATAGAGAGGATGGAAAGACCAGTTCAGAATACTAGCACCACCAAAAAGAGGAAATAACAATAATCCAACTGATTAAGAACGGAAGACTCAGAAGAGGAAAGCTTACAGGAAAGTTCAACATAGCATGGACAGACCAAAATCTCCTAAGGATACATTGCAGCAGCAGCAGACTCATCACACAGGTATGACTACTAATTCTGCACTCCTTACTTCTAATAATGTCATTGATCTTTCTATGCAGGATCAACCAAACAATCAAGAAGGAGCTGAAAATTAGAATTCAAAAAATAAGGATACAATGGAGACACAAATTAATAATAAGTCAACCACTGACTTACCTTCCACAAGCAACCAATTGTCAAATAATTCCGACAAGGAAAAATAAGAGAGAATTCTGAAAATCAAAGCAAAAGGATCACAGGTATTGACTCTACTACTCCCCTACCGTAGAACTCCCTTGTTAATTTGTTTGGATAAGGTTGTTGAAGTTATTGGAGGGTTGGAAGGAGGGTGTCAAGAGAACACAACTAATTTGCAGGATGGGGTATCCAAAGGGGGGAATATGTCACATGTTGGGCATGAGAACACTCAGATTGACCATAGTCTAGACCATAGAGCCCCTGCTACCCCTCAGCATCACATTCGGTTTTATGCAACAAATCAAGTGTGGCGCAGTGCTTTCCAACTGCTGCATCAATTTGAACAACACATCCTGTAATATTTTGATAAAGGCAATATTGACTATTTTTTCAGCATCATATACAAAGTTATTTTCTCAAATATTTAGTATAAAATACTTCTATCACCATGTTAAGTTTTATAAGAATTTAAGAAAATGGCATAACTACCTTAAATTTAGTAGCAAATGTCTGCTTCTGAAAGTCTGATATCTCAATATGAATTGAACTTGCTGTTTTCTTGGACTGATTAGCAAAAGAGGAGGCAAACAACTTGAGCAAGTCATCACTGGTTGATGAGAGTAGCTGAATAGTGTCGGGATGCACTATATCTCTATTCTTATTCAAGAAACCACTTGTGTCATAGATAACCTAAATAAGATGAAAAAACTTTTACAATTATAAAACAGAAATATTTAAAGCCAACAACAATATCATAGATATTTGAAAGGAGGTTATTGATCTTCATTTCTGGAAACATCAAGTGTCCCTTGAGCAAATTTTGATGCATCAAATCCCAAACCTTAATTTCCTCACAAGAGTCTCAATTCTAGCAAGGAAATTATCCTTCATGACTTTATACATATATATCATACGGCAAAATTTCTCAAGACTGACACCAAAAAGGACACAATTCTAAAAGAAACTGACCTCTTCAGCATAATGGTGAATGCCAAATTCTTCTCTATCTCCTTTATAGCAAGGGTTAGCTTTCAGGTGCTGTTTAAGCTTATTGGCGAAGGGCAAGTTAGTTGCTTTATCAAAATTTGATTCTTCATCCAATAAAGATATTATCCTAATGGGTTTCTGCAGAACGTATCATTAGAATCCATAGATGGGAGATGATTTATAATTAGAACGTCTACTGATTATGTTAGCATTTTCACAACTTCACTGCCAAGAAGTAGTTTTAACATTCACAATATGAAATATAGCGTGTGTGTAAATGATGTCCATCAAAATTGTGATAATCAGAATGAACAAGTGTCTCTTCTTTTCCAAATCAACAATTGAATATGAGAAAGAGTAAGAACACTATAAGAGAAAACAAAACAAGATAATAACTCTGTTGTGCTACAATGTTAGAAGAGTAATCTGAAGCGTAGGAATTTAGCAGACTAAGAACATTCTTGAATGCAAAATGAGTGGAAGAAAAGATCCAAAAGTCAGACATACCTTGTCAAAAAGATCCAAGTACTCTTGGTTATCTTGAAAATCTACTTTTGTCCAAACAATTCCATCTAATTCATATTCCTGAATTACAATACATCAGCTTTGGAGTCGGAATAAGGCTCAGATATGCCATAAATCAGAGAGAAAATTATCTGACAATGATCCTTATTTCATCTGCACAACATAACAACATTTGCAGACAGCACCCGAGGTCCTAAAATATGTGCTCAGACTTTCTCACTCCAGTTTTCATAAAAAAATTCAGTCTTTCTTTTATAAGGTAAAAATTTCACTTATATTATAATTAGTTGATGCAAAGTCAGTAAAAGCTTAGTTCTTTGTTTTCCTATTTCTGTAAAAAGAAGTGAGTAAGTGAAAGGAATAAAGAAATAAGAACATTATCCCAAAAGAAAATGCATGAAGAAACAAGAAGTCAGTAACTACAAAGCATGTTGATGTTCTTACTTCTTGCTAAAGTTTGAAGAGATGTCGATAATGATGTTGCTGGAGCCTCTCATTTGCATAGTTAATGCAAAATTGTTCAAAGCTATTTTCTGCAAAGAAAAAATGCCAAGTGGGATAACAGATACATTTTTATCTTTTACAATAGTAACAACATATTGAAATCAGTTTACCTCAAATGATTCGAAACCATAAATATCTAAAATGTTTATGCTTCTTACCAGTCTTCTCTTTACCCATTACAAGAGATCTATTAATTTTATCCACTATCCAGTCAAACAGGTTTGCATAGATGAACATGCCATTGAATCTCTTGTATCAATTGCCTGAATCAGAGTTAAAACCATTCCATTATGGTTCTTGAAAGAAAAGGTAGGAGTTCCAAAATCAAAATTTGCGGAAATAACATATTTGATGCAGAGCCTATACAACTGAGTAACGAACCTGTTGCATGGTTAAACTCTTTACAACCTTAGGAACAAGATAAGTAGGAAAATAACACAAGGAGCAAAAAATCTATAAAATTGAAACAAGGACAAACTTCAAAAATGCATATCTTGTTTTAAATATGGCAGATTTGGCCATGATTTCTGAAGCAAAATTATAGCATTTGAAAACTGGTTTCTAACAATTAGAAAGGTTTGTCATTTGGAGTTCTCTATAAGAAGTTCTGACTTCTTACTAGAGGGTGGAGGGTGCTAGGACAACTTGTCCAATCATGCGAGTAGAAAATTTGGACCCCCTGGGCAGGCGTGATGGGAATACTATGCTGACCAGGACATATTATGCATGTGATTATGCTATGGATTCACATTTTGAGGATTATCCATGCTTAGATGTAAGTATATGAGTCTTGGTTTGGGCAAGCGAGTGCCCTTATGCATTTGCTAACAATTAAAAGGTACTAAAGTTCTACTGGTTTGACCTTCTGGAGTCAGATCGTCAGGTCCCGATCATAGCCCTCCTTGGTTGTGATATTTTCCTTTACTAAATTAACTTTTGTGTTATAGAACCACATTTAATAATTGTAGGTATCAGATGGTTCTTTAGCAATGGAATAGTTTAGTTACTGCTAATATCTTAGCATGATTAGCTATGAATACTTTTAATTAACAAGAATTATTCATCTTGAACTCCATTTTAATTATAAATTAAGAAGTCTAGGCTGCAACAGACTACTAAGAACAGGATCAAAGATCAATTATGACACAAATATAGAAATCAAATATGTTACTGTATTATTTATTTCATAGAGAACAAGAATACAAAAGGAGCAAAATTAGCAAAATTGTACTTCACATAAATAGCTCACCTTCACATTGCAGAGCTTCAACATAGTTTCCATTGCCAATTGCTTGGAATGTTGTGTTTCCTAGCCATAGCACTGCAGCAACCATCTGAAAAGCATACTCTTGGTCTCTTTTAGAAATCCCCGCAATGTTTAGGGCTTTGTGAAAAGGGAGTGCATGAAATGAATTAACAACAAAAATATCCAACATGACTTTGAATTGAAAGCAAAAGAATTAAAATCTAAATGAACCAATCTGATCCCTTAAGCTCACCACAAGCATATGAAACTTTTTTTGCATCATCAACATTATGGATCACCAACGAATTACTCTGGTTGAGAAAGTTGTACTCCAAAGAACCTTTTAGCTTAAGTTTATCTGACAAAATAATCACACAAATATTCTGAATTCGAAGGTACAAAATATTTTGAGGACTTCTTTGTTTAACACCCACCTCTCCTTACAAAAAGAAGGCACAAAAATGAATTATTCAGAGCTGTAGAGTATTCAATCACACATCTTGCCAAGAAACAGTGGTCCCACTTCTACAATAATCGAAATCCAAAGAAGTTGAAATGCATAATATTATGTCTTCAGGTGGTCTTTTTAACCAAAAGAAAAAATCACACATGTATGTACATAGAACTCAAAGAACTTCATTGAAAGACAGTGTTGCAGATGTTTCCAGTTATTTGATATAATCTACTCTACTCCATCTGGTTTATGCTCAAATTCCAAAATTTCCTACTCAAACTTTCATGCACCAAGCAAATAACCTATTATATTCCATATTCAACAACATCCAGTAAAAAAATAACTGCAGACTAGTAATTGCAAGTTCATGCATATTAACCATTAAAATATCACAAATTCAAACAAAAGATCACCATCATCAACAAAAGTTCTTCAACTAATGTTTTCTGATAATGAAAAACACTTATTCAGAAAATTATAGTAATATCCATTTTGAAAAAGATGTGAAGCGAAACATCACACAACTAGTACAATGCAACAGTAACAATAGAAGATGGTTCACGGCTTGAAAATGTTAATAAATTCAAAGAAATTACTGAAAAATCATATCCCACTGAGAAACTAAAATATGGAGCCCATGACAGATGTAAAGCCCAGAACAAGTAAAATAAGTAACAAAAGAAGACTATAATGAAAAGTTCAATATCGGAATCCAAACCTCTCAAAGCAAAAGGAGACCCAACACATAGCTGGTAAAACATATGGTAAGACCTCTCTCCATGAGCTAGTTGAACCACTTTTGACTGCCAAATTAGACGTGCCTGAGAAAGATTCAGCTCTGATGAACAGACATAATTAGAACAAGAAAATACATGGAAGAATACACAAAAGAAAAATGCCCACCTTTTCAAGAAGAACTATCGATTATTTTAGCATCAACATATTAGACATGTACAAAGATTGGAAGAAGTCAGTAAAATGGGACCAAAATAACATTACAAAACAGTTTCAACAAATTGATACCAAAAACAATACTAGCAAGTGACAAGACATGCATTTTATAAGGAAATTCATGTCAATAAACATCCTTACATGCTTGTACATTAGCACCGCAAATTTCTCCCTTTGCACTAAAGTAAATTTCAATCAACCTTCCCTTCAACCCATCAGAGCATCTGTTAGTCCAAGTGCAAAAAAGGCCATAAACCAATCCAAAGAAGCTATTCCATTTGCACACCAACCTAAAAAATGATAGAAAACAAAAAGAAACAGAAGAAGATGTAGAGACTGACAAATCGACTGGAGTTGTTATTCTTGAGGTTTTTAGCATTTCCAAAAGCCTCCAATATGCAACTTGTCTACAACAACTCACTTTCTACATGATTGTTGCCTCCACTAATCATAACCAAATATTTAATTGCAAATTTTTCCATTTCGGTCTTCCCAGATCCACTTTCCCCACTAAATGATATGTAGAGAAGTTAGTTGTTTGCAAATACAAGCATTAGGCTTATCACAAATTTGATCACTACAACCAAGACATGCAATTACTCAACCAGTGTAGAGGAACACTTTTATTATCATTAGGTACTTCGCTTTACAAACTCTAACAATGAGACACTTCAACCAACCATATGATGATGGATTGATTTATTTCATCTACAAGATACACAGGAAAAGAAAGAAAATAAGGAACAACTAATGTCATCAAAAAGTTTCAGAGATTAGGAATGAACTTAGGAATTATAAAGACCTTTCATCATTTGACGGTAGGCAGTTTTTGTAATAGAATAAATGTGAGGACTATCCAAGAGTTTCTTCTTGTATGCTATAACAAGTTTGCTCCCATCACAATTGGATCTCTTTGAAGGGATTGACTGCTATTAGAACAAGCCCTGTCTTAATCTGTAAGCATAGGGACATAAAACATTAAAATGAAGGCATGATGTTCTACATCTGATAAGATAGTGAGCTGTCTTAAGAGTACACATATATTTTATCTTGAGCATATCTATATCATAAGTCATGAAGAACCGATGGCTCATTAAGATAACAAAGTTGTATGAGACCATCCATGCCCTGAAGAATATCTGGATTTGTAGGTAAAAGCTCTCTAACGGGCACTACCATAACCTATAGATTGACAAAGTCTAAGTGTACATATTTTTAATTCAATTATTTTAAACTACATTGTTTATCATAGTGAATAGCTAGAACATGTGAACTTACACTGCCATCAGAGAGCAATATTGAAGCTTTGTCTCCAGAAGTTGATTGCACCTGTTCTGGTTCCCAGTGTCTATTTTTCAGATGGCACCAAACATGAAGCTTCTGAAATACAGAGCTTTAAAGATGAGTGTGGGCCACCATTAATATAACTACTCGTTAGTTACATTCAAAAGGGTTTAGTATGTACAGTCTCACCATTTCTTCAAAGAACTTGTTAATTTCCTCATTTTTCTACAAAATCTTATGGCAAAAACTATACCAAACCTAAAAGGGCAAAAGAATCTTAGCTCAAGCTGGAATTTGTACACAAATACACTGTGATTCTACCATCATCCTCTAACATATTGACAATAATAATAAGAATAAGAAGGAATCAGTACTTACGCTTGACGAAATCTTCAGCTCAGCTCAGCTAAGCTCAGATCTTCAGTTCAACTCTTTAGTTCATCTCTTCAGTTCAGGGAGAAGAGAATCGTAGGTATCGGAGAAATCTTCAGTTCAACTCTTTCGTTCTTCAACTTCTGCTCTTCAGCTCTTACAGAGAAAAACGTGTTTGAAGAAAGAGAAAAGTGTGTTCTTCGATCTTCAGTTCTTTAGCTTCATCTCTTCAGCTCTTCGAGAAAAGAGTGTTCTGGAGAAGAGAATTGTAGGTGTGGAGAAATCTTCAGCTTCCGCTCTTTGATCAGTTATGGAGAAAAGCGTGTTCTAGGGAGAAAGAGTAAAGCGTGTCTGGAGAAAGAGAAAAGTTTTTATGAATTATTAATGTTTTATTTATTATTTTTTTTGGCCAATAAAAATTGGAGGGAGAGTTAAAAATGTTGGAGGGAATATAATATTTTAGTGAAAATTTTAAGGCCACACTTGTAATGTGTTGTTTTTACAATTATAAAAATAGGAAACTTTAAAAGTGTGGCCATACATGTAAATAGTTGTTGCCAATTATTTCATACTATAACAACATTTATAAAGTGTAGCCTATAACATTAAAGAGTACACTTTACAAGTGTTGCCAATATTAGCGTAGCCAAAAGTTAAAAACTTAGGCTACGCTTTAAAAGCGTCCCCAAAAATGTTTTAGGCAACACTTTACAAGTGTTTTCTAGATTTAGTGTGGCCGTAGGCCTAAAATGGTGTAGTGATCCCACTCGAGCTAATATCTGTACGCTCCTTTCTCGAGTCTTTTCCAATAGTTTTAAACCAATCTGATGGACTTGTGACACTATTACCATAGCCACAACAAAATGAATGAAATCACGTGTCTCTGAATCCAATTATCTATCCCTCTGGAGATATCACCTTAGCCTTCACAATTAAATAAAATATTCTTGCTCTCGCCTCTTTCTAAATGTTATACTACATTCCACTATATTTTCCTTTATTATAACTCTAGCCCTTTCAAATTCTATTCGAGTGGACTCCCACCATCTCTTAAAACATTTCCATACAACCATGTTACTTTCCAATTATTACAAAATTAGGACCTTGGATACTCGCAAGTCATAATTATTATACAAAAACCATCCCATAAAGCTAGTCTAAACAAGTACAAGAACTAATAAGAGAAAACATATTATACATAGAAATGAGACAAAACTCCCACCACAAGGAATAAAAACTTAAATTTATTGGAGATCATCATCATCTTCTGTAACGAACTGATTCAGTCATTTGGGAAAAGCTAATAGGGAAAGAATTGGGGTCTGAAAACCTTTTGGTAGTACCTTGGAAATCCCTAACCTAGTCTAGCGTTGGACGAAATCTGAGTCAGTGAGGTCTATGGAAATCTAGTAATGAATGAGAGATCTAATTATGAATTTGATTATATGAGTGGATAGCTAAGAGGAAAAGGAACTTGTACGACTTTACAAAATTGAATTCGGGCAAGTAGAATTCCTAAAAAAGGTTTTAGCATGAATGGGTAACATTCTGTCTCCATGTAGGCTGTCGGAGCGGGTTTAGGTCCACCAGAGTGGGATGGGGTCCGTTGAAGTGGGACAGATGCGACTTAAAGTCATAAATAAACCCCTAAATGACCTTATTTGTCACTTTTTGACTTTTAGAGCTAAGAAACAAACCCCAGGCGATTCCTACTCATTTTTCACTATTCTTGAGGTTAAATGTAAGATTTTCACTCCCTGCATCCATGTTTCAATCCGTAGAATGTAAATTCATGAGTAATTATCAATGGGGGAGGGTTTTAATCTGAAATTTATGGTGGAAAAAGCACTAAATTGGGTATTAGGATCTTAGGTTAGTCTAGGGTTACTGGGTTTGTTATAATCATGATAATTAGACATTTTATTATTGATCCTTGCATAAAAATAGTTGTTTGTAGACCTGGAACAAGTAGAAAAAATCCAGAAAGGAAATATTCAAGTGCCTTAGGGGATTCAAGCTTGGATTTGAGGTAGGTGACGGTGTGATTCTATGAGTGTGTGATGTATGTTTGTTCTTGCTTCATTATGATACATATATGTATATGAATGTTACATTATTGATCAAATTTGTTATAAAAAAGATAGATGAATGATGATTACCATGAAACCATGACTTAAATGTATGATCTTGATGATGTACTTGTGTTTGTGATTGTGGTATGTGAATGGTATTGGATTGCCATGTTCCATCATAATTAACTTGGATCAGATTGCCACGTTCCGGCATAATATGGGATTGGATTGCCACGTTCTAGCATAAACATGTGTTCAGTTGCTACGTTTTGACACACTAACTTATATAGGGTACCACGAATCGGCATGCTAACAGTTTGAGTTTGGGTTACATAAGAAGACCACTTAATTGGGTTCCGTGAGAGGACCATTCAATTATATTGTGTATCTACTTGGGATGAGTTTGTTTATATCTAATGATGATTGATATTG
Organism: Solanum bulbocastanum; assembly: GCA_037074985.1. Classification (NCBI taxonomy): domain Eukaryota; kingdom Viridiplantae; phylum Streptophyta; class Magnoliopsida; order Solanales; family Solanaceae; genus Solanum; species Solanum bulbocastanum. Next base: position 36,490,764 of record CM073601.1, read on the forward strand.
GAAGACGGTATGTTGCTCTAAATTGATATAACTGTGATATGTGAGAATCGTGAAGTTGTTCATTGTTCGTATATATTGATGATATTGTATATGTTTGATATGTGCATATGATTATATTAATGTATTGACTAATATATGTTACACTTATTGGGATAGCTGTGTGATTCTACCAGTACATTGTGGTTGTGTACTGATACTGTACTTGCTCTTTCTTTGTTGATTTAAGGGCATCTTCAGGTGGCTATTGATAGACTTCAGCTAGGTGACTATTGAGCATGACTGGATTCATGGGTGAGCCAGTTTTTTCAGGATGCCATGGATCTTTATTATTTAAGTCCACTCTTTTCGAACTCATACTATTTCTAAAAGGTGTTGTTTAGTTTCGGAGTTGTATCTCTTGTTCTTAGACTTGTCGTTACTAGAGTTTTGGTACATTGACTTTCAGGTTCTTGGGGTTGAATTTCCACATCAGTGTGGTTTGTTAATTGTTTAAACCTTTGGAGATTATGGAAACTTCATTAATTTATTGTCATTTAAACCTGCTTCCGTAGCTTTAAATGTGTATTACTTTGGTTAAGTTTTTTAGTTGGGATGTAGTAATGGTTATCCCACTAGAGAGTTAGTGTGGGTGCCACTCATGACGGTCTGGGTCTTGACAAAGTTGGTATCAGAGCCATAGGTTTGTTGATCTCATTGTACCAAAATGAGTCTAGTAGATTCTTGCGAAACGGTGCGATAACGTCAGTACTTTTCTTCGAGAGGTGATAGGACTTTAGGAAAAACTCAGTTCTTTCTACTCCTTTGTGCTATGACTTGAATCTAATTGGTATATGGGTGATACAAATTGGTATATTTCCTCCTTCACTCTATGGTCCGAACTAGAGCAACAAAAGTGGTAACACCATCACTAGCAAGAGAGGATGTGTATAGACTACTGACAGTTGAATAAGGTTGCTATTTGGAACAAGTATCCAGTGCCTCAAATAAATGATCTTTTTGATCAGTTTCAAGGTGCATCGGTTTTCTCTAAGATTGATTTAAGGTTTGTTTCCATCAGTTAAAGATAGAGGTGGTTCAGAATTAAGTTGGACCAAGTTATGTCATTGAAATTAGTAGTTTTATAGGTCTTGCTAGCTACTATTTTCGCTTGTTGTATGAGTTGAGTCTAATTGTTATCTACTGATTCCAATTGATATCTCAATGGAGTGAACTAGACATTGTAGTCTCGATTAAAGGGACACAAGAAAGTTAATTTGAAATGAGAAGGTTCCAATTGGTATCTGGCCCTAGGGGTGGTGTGAATGGATGGATGATCAGGAATGGTCATCTATGGAGCCAAATAATTAATTATCAAATTTGGACTTATCCGTGAATTGTATCTTGGAAACTATGAATGTGTGTTTCTGTTTGTCTAAATTACTACGAATGTAAACTTGTAGTTGCTTGAATTTAATGAGGTGATTATGTGCACAATAAATGGGTGTCTGAACTTTGATATGTACAATATGTTGGTCTGGTCATTGAAGTTAGGCAAGTTGTAAATACTTGAGTATCGTGATATTCATTGTGAAAGAAAGATCTTGACTAAGGGTCGTGTGAGTGTATGGGTGAATCCTGGGGATATGTGGGTTGTGGTGTTGAATTGACAAGGATGAATTGGTTCGTGTATCGTGGGATTGACTGGGGGTAGACAATGATTATCCTAGTTATGAGGATTATTCTAAAATTGGTAAGTAAAGTTGGGAACCTTTGTGGAATTTAGAAAAGAAAAGAACCCTAGAAAAATTAATAGCAGGGCTTCTATTTCCATTATAGCCACTGGGGCGGGATTCTTCCTGCCAAGGTGAGGCCGCCAGTGCGGAAATTTTCCCACCAGAGCGGGATGAGGCAAGGCAGAACTTCAATTCGTCTCTCATGTTTTTCTTACTCACAATTTCAGAACTCGAATTGTACCCGAACTAACCCCCGCACTTAATTCAGTTGTCAGTGATCAAATATATGTTATTAGGTATGTTAAAATTGTAGAGAACCTGGGCGTATGAAGGTCAGATGTAGTGAACACAAGTACTATAATTGTTGTGACCAAATGGCTATTGTTTTGTGTGATATGGGTACTACTTATTCATACGTGTTAGTTAAATTACCTTGGGATTTGATGTGGTTTGTGATATACTTGATTCCCTCATCTATGTTTCTATCCCAGTCAAAGAGTCAATCATGGTCACTCATGTATATCATGTTGTCCTGTCGTGTTTATGGATTTTTAGAGTTGGTTGATTTGGTTATGCTAGATATGACTGACTCGATATAATCTTAGGCATGACTTGGTTGTCTCCTTGTATACTAGCTTAATGGTAACACTAAGTTGGTAACTCTAGAGATCCCCTGTAGGGAAAGATTATAGTAGGAAGGGGTGTACAAGCCTGACCTAGCTAAGATCATATCCTCCATTAGGGCTAGGAAACGGGTGGGGCAGGGTTGTTTGGTTTATTTGGCTCATGTTTGGGATGTTGAGGTTAAGTCCCCCTCTATTGAGTCTATTCCTATGGTATTTGAATTGGGAGAGCTTAAAGCTCAAATCCAAGGGCTTTTTGATAAAGGTTTCATCTGTCCTATTGTTTCTATGTGGAGTGCTCCTGTCTTGTTTGTTAAGAAGAATAAGGGTAGTATGAGGACTGACAATTTTATCTTAATCCATAAGGGAGTGGTTTAATATCATAATGACAAGGTTATGGATAAAGAAAGTCCCATTGAGTATATTTGGGTGAAGGAAATTGAAGAGTTTAGTAAGAAAGTGCATACCAAGATTGGGTTAGTCCTTTAAATTTGACGAGTATACCTGATTTTGAGGTGTCATGTTGATGAAAATGTTGGACTCATAGTGATAGTCAGGGCTAACTAAGCATAATGGTAATAAGAGTTCATGATGAATTGTGATGGGATGCAACTATATAATGAGATAGTTGATTAAGCAAATTTTGTATAGTAATTACGACTTGCTCTAAGGTTGTGATTTTCTAATATTCGGTTGATAACATGGTGGTATGGAAAGTTTTAAGAGATGGTGGGACACCATTCGAATAGAAATTAAAGATCTAGAGTTATAATGAAGAAAAATAGTGGGAGGTAGTGCAACCTTTAGAGAGAGTCGAGACCAAAAATATTTTATTTAATTGCAAAGGCTGAAGAGATATCTTCAGAGGGGTGGATAATTGGGTTTAGAGACATGTTATTTATTTTTTGATGATATGGCTATGGTAATAGGGTCACAAGTATGTTAGATTGGTTAAAAAATATTGAAAAAGGACTTGAGAAAATAGTGTACAAACATTAGCTCGAGTGTGATGATAAGTGCTTTCTTTTTGGTTTGAGTTTAGTAATGAGTACGAGTGAACTTTTGCAAAGGATATTGTGAAATCGATGTAGATGCTATCCAAGATAAGCGAAGATCCATGAATTCATAAAAATCTTTGAGGTATAAGCTAATGTTGATAGATAAGGGGATTGTGTTATATGGTTGAATTTACAATCCAGATTTTTCATTAAAAGTTTACATAGTGGTGATATATTTTGTCAAGGTATGAATTTCAAGGTGAAGAATGATCAATTGTATTAGGTATTGAGCATTTGAAAAGACTTGCACCTGGGTTGAGTCGTAAAGTTGATTATTGTTGATTGTTAAAGTACCTTAGAAAGGTTTTCATTTAAAAAGTGTTGGTTTAAAGTAAGGTCAATCGCTGGAGTGGTTATGATGATTGTTAGTATTGTATGTATGATTCACTAGCTATGCTATAGTGTATTTTCACTTTTTGGGGTGGATTAGGGGTACCGAATCTTGCGATGTTCTCTTGGTAGAGGGGGAAGATTTGGTTATTTCGAATGAAAGAATTGGTGTTGTCTTGGAGTTGCTAAGTATTTTAGTTGTTGTACATGTACTACCTTGTTTATGAGAATTTATAGGAGAGCTACCATGCGTATGTAAGGTTGTCCTATAATCTTAATATTCATCTAGTCATTGAGGTTAGGTATTGATTGTGTGTGATTGAATGTGGGGATCATTGAATCCAATTCTACTGTTCTTAAGAGGTAATCTACAATTACTAAATCGAGCATTTCGATTGTGTTGTTGGATGGTTTGTTGGTTTGTACGTTTGGACATGCCCCTGAAGGAGTATCTAATGTCTAAAGATTGAAACTTTTGTAACTTAAACTTATGGAAATTTATCTTGTGAGATGGAGATGTTGATAAGAACTATGATTTTTTGGTTATTTTGACCGTGTGTTGGTTGGTTTAGGTTCACCTCTAATTGTGGCGAGTTTTGATTTTGGATTTTTTCATGGTTATGTGAGAAAGGACTCATGCTAATGTTTGTGTCAAAGTCCTTGATAACATGTTGCAGACATGTGTATGATCAACTTTGGTGTTTATTGGGAATAACTTTGTTGCCAGTTAAGTGTACGTACGACAATAATTATCACTCGAGTATTGTGATGACTTTATTGAGACATTGTATGGATGGATGTGTAGGTATTCAATTGGTTGGTTTGGGGACAAAGATTATATCATGAAGTGAGACTCAGTTGTGTTAGATGAGATCTTCTGTATGAAGAAGAACCGATTAAAATTCTTGATCTCGATGTTCGTAAGCTAAGGACATGCGAGACAAGTATCCCTTGTTGTTCGGCGATTCAAGTACTACTCTACCTTTATTTTAGTAGGTCTTTCCTAGTTGATCACTCGGGGATGAGTGATGGGTAAATTGGTATCTATTGTAATGACCTGATTATGTCGTTAGGGAAAAGCCAATGGGGAAAGAATTGGGGTCAGAAAACCTTTTGGTAGTAACTTGGAATTCCCTAACCTAATCCAGATTTAGATGAAATCTGAGTCAGTATGGTCTAGGGAAATATAGTAATGAATGAGAGATCTAATTATGAATTTGATTACATGAGTGGATAGCTAAGACGATAATGAACCCGTACGACATCACGGAATTGAATTCGGGTGAGTAGAACTCTCAAAAATGATATTAGCGTGAACGAGTAACATTCTGTCTCCATGCAGGCTGCCAAAGAGGGATTAGGGCCGCCAGTCTGCCGTAGCGGAACAGACACGACTTAAAGTGGTAAATAAACCCCTGAACGACCTTATTTGACAATTTTAAACTTTTAGAGCTAAGGAAAAAACCCAGGCGATTCCTACTTGTTTTTCACCATTCTTGAGGCTAAATGTAAGTTTTTCACTCCCCAAATCCATGTTTCGATCCGTAAAATGTAAATTCATGAGTAATTATCGATGGGGGAGAATTTTTATCTAGAATTTATGGTGGAAAAAGCCCTAAATTTGGTATTCGGATCTTGAGTTGGACAAGGATTATTGGGTTTGTTATAATCCGGATAATTAGACCTTTGATTGTTGATCCTTGCATATAAATTTTTGTTTGTAGACCTAGAACAAATGGAAAGAATTTGGAAAGGGAATATTCAAGTGCCTTAGGGGATTCAAGCTTCGATTCAAGGTAGGTGATGGTTGTGATTCTATGATTGTGTGATGTATGTTTGTTCTTGCTTCATTATGATACATGTATGTATATGAATATTGCATTATTGATCACATTTGTTGTGAAAGAGATAGATGAATGATGATTACCATTAAATCATGACTTAAATGTATGATGTTGATAATGTACCTGTGTTTGTGATTGTGGTATGTGAATGGGATTTGATTGCCACGTTTCAGCATAATAAACTTGGATTGGATTGCCACATTCCGGCATAATATGGGATCGGATTGCCACGTTCTGGCACAAACATGGGATCGGTTGCCATGTTCCAGTACGCTAACTTAGATCGGGTACGAAAAACCAGTGAGCTAACAGTTTGAGTTTGGATTCTATGAGAGGACCATTGAATTAGGTATCATGAGAGGACCATTGAATTGTGTTGTGTATCTACTATTGATGAGTTCATTGATATCTAATAATGATTGATATTGGAAGACAATATGTTGCTCTAAATTGATATAACTTTGATATGTGAGAATTGTGAAGTTGTTCATTGTTTGAATATGTTGATGATATTGTATATGTTCGATATGTGCATGTGATTATATTATTGTATTGGCTAATGTATGTTACACTTATTGGGATGGCCACGTGATCCTACCAATACACTATGGCAGTGTACTGATACTGCACTAGCTCTTTCTTTGTTGAGTACAGGACATCTTCAGGTGGCTATTGATAGACTTTAGCTAGGTGACTATTGAGTGTGACTGGATTCAAGGGGGAAAGAGCCAGTTTTTTCAGGCAGCCATGGATCTTTCTTGTTTAAGTCCACTCTTTTTGAACTCAGACTATTTCTTAAAGGTGTTGTTTAGTTTCGGGGTTGTATTCCTTATTCTTAGACTTGTCGTTAGTAGAGTTTTGGTACATTGACTTTCAGGTTCTAGGGTTGAATTTCCACATTAGTTTGGTTAGTTAATTTTTTAAACCATTGGAGTTTATGCAAACTTCATTTTTTATTATCATTTAAACTTGCTTCCGTATCTTTAAATGTATTTTACTTTGGTTAAGTTGTTTAGTTGGACTGTAGTAATGGCTCTTCCACCGGAGACTTAGTGTGGGTGCCACTCACAATGGTCTGGCTCGTGACATCTTCACCTATGAAAAATCACCGACCCTGCAACAAGACTAATCCAAGTGGCATAGTAAGAGTACTATCCGTACAAACAACACATACTAGTAAGCATCACCGTTCGACCCAAACCTACTACATAATATAATGTAGACATTCAAAAATTACCATGCAATAAGGAACTTACACCACACTCCTTCTCTATACACATACTCTTACCCTTCTCAAGTAAAATACCCATAATCTAGTACACTTTGATCCCCGCCTCATACGTCATTCTATTGTCAACTCGTAAACTTTGACTCTCTTGCAACTATAATACTTTCCAAGCCTACCTGGAATATCATCCTAAGGCTTCCGAAGCCAATATGTTATGTCTCCATAATATACAATCATAGCCTAAACCTACGACCACATTAATATCCTTGTATACTACGCCATCAGTAGCCCAATCTACTAATTAATTATCCTTTAGAACTTCTTATGCCAACTCCCTAGCCCCTTTTTCGAACAATACATAAAATTGGTGCCTTACACCAACTCATCCAGACCATGTATATCAAACACCATTTACAAAACTAAGTTCATCATGATCCATCATAACCAAAAGTACACCCTAGACTTGATATGGCGTATAAGACCCTAAGAGGTCCTATACAAGACACTTAACGTACATCATACAAAAAAATAGAATTTACGGGAAAAGGGTAAAAAAACTCGTGGACTATTCGAAAAGGTTTAAATATACCCCTCATTCGCCTATTGGACTAAAAATAACCCTCACTTCACCTTTTGGGTCCATTTTTACCCTTAACAGTAACAACTATATATTATTATTATTATTATTATTTATTTTTATTATTATTATTATTATTTTATTATTATTATTATTATTATTATTATTATTATTATTATTATTATTATATATTATAGGGCATCTTTCTATTGGGTAAATTAAATTCCAATTCACATTGGATTTTTCCCCACCTAGTCTAACCTATACCCACAGCCCTATGCCCGAACTCAATTAAAGACCCATATCAACTAAAAACTAATTGATCAATCTTCTTTTTGCCTAAACCCCAGTGCCCTCTTTTTTTTCCTCTTTTCTTTCTTCAAAAATTTCAAGATCTATTTCAAATCAAATGGTCAAATTTATAGCGCAATACTATATTGAAGTTGAAGGATTCAAGTTAGACTATTAATTTTTGAACTCTTCTCTCCATTCAAAATTTCTATATCTTCTTCTGCTTCTTATCTTTACGCAGGAGAGTCCAAATATGTCATTGTGGAATGTTATATTGGTACATTGACGCCCTTGTGTTATGTTATATTTTTCCAATCAAGGATACATGGGTAAATTCTGTAGAGTGGTGGATTAATCCTATTTATATTAGAAAATAATGATCCTGCAATAAAGGATATATGGAATGAGTACTATGAAATGATCAGTCATCCTATCAATCCAGTAATGGAATTTTATGATTTTGAGGTGCAAATTAAAGAGAATGGTGTTTTGGGATTTAAGAACATGATGCCAGAAATTAATTCAGTCTTGGACAAGAATTAGCCCCAATATGACCCAACACAATTGTTTGAAGGTTCTATTTGTTTCCCACCCGGTGTCTAGAGTCCACATTGGAGTCCAACTAAATTTGGATAGTACTAATGATCTTCAATCAATGGAATGTTGACTAAAAATACAATGTTGAAGAAGAATCATACAAAATAGAAAAACTAAAACTTGTGGAAGTCATGTTAGAATTGGAACTACCTTGGTCGAAGTACGAGCTAATAGTTAGTGTGCCCATTTCTTATAGATCTAAACAATAATTGTACTTTGTGCCCTTACTAATGGTGTTGTTAACTCTTTTTTCCGTTTTATTCCGTTTGTGCTTGTGAATGGTTACAAGTATCTTTTTTATAGGGATATTCTATTAAAAGGCTTATAGATACCGTTCATTTTCTTATTTTTATATATGATTTTGTTTTCATAAACTCCGCGTAGTGAATATGTGCTAGTATATTGCTATAGCTTAATCCCCTATTTCCTTCAAGGTAACTCTTTTAATATTGTATTATTTCTTCATCAACGAGTATATTATTCAAATGTAAGTTATTATTGGACGCATGATTCTATAAACATATAGAGCATGTGTTAGAAGGAAACTTTTTCAAGTTTCACTCTAATGCACGACTAAGAGTATGAAAGAAGTGAAGTATTTCTTAAAATGTTTCATAGACTCTCAATCATAAATATGGTGCACTTCACACCCATAAACAAGACTCTACTTAATCCGGCTTTTGGACATCCTAAGATGCTTGACTGTGATACTCCAAATACAAAGTTTGTCACGACCTAGAACTATCCCCTAGGTGTGACATGGTTCCAAGAGACACGAATAACCCCAAGCTAAGCTTATGACATAGCATGACACTAAGATAGAATACATAACTGATAAAATGGAAAGTGAAATAAAATCTCAATAGCTATCATATCAAATAGAAGAATCAGACACAAATGAACATAAGTAGAAATTTTGACATTCAATCTGAAAGCATCTAAATCACAGTAAGATTCTAAGACAAGTCCCTACCAAAAGTGGAGAAATTAACTAATTTTATTAATTTAAGTAAATAATTAAATTTAATTTGAAAAATAGATGTATTTTCCTTCTTTTATAGTTCCTTCCCTCCCAAAAGGGGAGAAATTCTAGTCGAAAAATAAATTTATTCATTCTCCCTATCCAACATTATTTCTTTTAACTTTTTTGATATTTGTCAAACTATGTAATCACAAATATATGTTTTATTGTATTCTCTTCCACATTATATTTATAGCATTTCCTTTTACTTATGTGTTAAAAAAATTAGGAATAAAACTTATTAAGTTTCCAAATAAAGTAGAAATATGATAGGCTATATTTTTGTATATTTCATATTGTCATTAATTAAATAAAAAAAACAAAGTAGAAATGCAACTTATTTATTTCCCCCACGAGCTAGGAATACAATTTATTATTTTTCCAAATGGACAAGGAATACAATTATTAATTTATCACATGAACTAGGAATACACTTTATAAAGTTTCCAAATGAAATAGATTATATTAATTTCCCACCTGAACTAGGAATGCAATTTGCTTATTTCCCAAATATAATGAAGTAGGAATGCAATTAATTAACTTTTCCAATTAAAATAGAAAATATGGTAGAAATATGGTGGGTCATCTCTCTATGTAGTTTCTATCACTCCAACCTTATTATTCACTTTTTTGTGTTTTTGTTCATGTCAGGAACGCAAAGAAATGTCAAATTTTTTTTGCTTAGTTTGTTCTATTATTATTATTATTGAACAATGAGTAATTCACATTATTTTCTTGTTGTTGTTATCACTAATATTAGTGATCGTAATTCAATAGATAGAATTCATAAGCATAGGTGTAGAATAAAATCTACAAGGTCAATCTAAGGCTTACATGGAGGAAAAACCAAATGAAGTTATATTGAGGTATTATAAAACAAGAATTCATCATATTGTTGCTCCTGAAGATGGAGTAAATAGTTCAACAAACAAAAAAAAAAAGATTTGTGGCATTTGTCTTGCGGAATATGAGAATGAAGAGATCATTGGGACACTTGGGTACGAAAATGAATATTACGCATGTTGCATCAAATAGTGGTTGTTTAGGAAAAGCGATTGTCCCATATGTCGAGCTTCTGCTTCCCCTTTCAGATCAACAAATTAAAGACGATACAAATGCAATAGCAGTTAAAGATTTGTTTTATTTTGAAATTTCCTTATAATATTAAGTTTTCTTTTCCTAAGTTTGCAAGACCAAGAGTTGTTTGTTTATGTATGATTAAAACTATATAATTATGAAAAATTATTTTTAGTTAAGTTCTGGATCGATAACATGCACTACACAATTTTTATTTATACAAGAACAATTCTTCTTATCCTAATTATTATTAAGAACAATGAAATACAATGACATATACATTGCGCTTATGTGGACAATCTAACATAAGCATATATTAGAAAAAAAAAATATGTATGGTAATGTAGCTTATATTGGCCACAGGCACTAGATTTGTGATGAACAAATAATTGAGCCACAAACATAATTCAAATATAAAGAATACACCTACTAAAATACAAATAGAATTTTATCAATACATCTCCTATGAAATTCAAAAGAAGTTGAAATAAGATATTTGTAACGCTATATACCTAAGATATATTGTCCCTCAAAACTTGGAGCCAATTGTATTATTTTTTATCATTGATTTTTGAATAAATATTAGTAAAATCCCATAAATACAAAGAAGATTTTCATGAGAATGGACAAATATCACTAGTTAATTAAGATGTGAGTAATTAAGGTGAAAATTATGATAAATAATATATAACTATTTTAATATCATAATTTGTCCATGTAATGAAATCTACCAAGAATTATTTGTACAGTTCTTTACTAGTGTAGATCATCGATCCATTTTCAAATGAACAATGATAATGTAGCAAACACACTTCAATATAATTTAGTCCATATCGAAGAATCAAACAGAAATTGAATCGAATCGAATCGACCTAACATGAAAAATTGAAATAAGCCAAACATTTTAGAGTCTTTTGTCTTACTTTTCTTTTTAATCAATTTCAAGCAGCTTATAATTTATTTACCTTTTTCCATTCAAGCTAAACACCAATACAAAATTGTATTTTACTGTATTTTCTATTACTTCCTTTCCGCACAATGTTTTCAAGAATAAAAGGTTTGTGTATTTTAAACCCATTTAGGTGCATAATTAATAACGACATATCAACAAATCTAACTCAAACAAATTTGTAATAAAACATTATTGACTTCCCAAATGAAATATGGAAAACCATATCACTATATTCCATATTTTCAATAAATCTCATTTCAAAATAAATTAGTAATGGAACTTATTAATTTCCCACATGAAGTAGGCATTGAGTTTAATTATTTCCCAAATATAATGAACTAGAAATACGATTTAATAATTTTTCAAATATAATGAATTAGGAATACAATTTATTTATTTCCCAAATATAATGAACTAGAAAATATGGCAAGTCATTTGTACATATATTTCATTGACAATCAAACTTCTTATGCGCATTCAAATGAAATTTTTGAACTAACTTGAATAATCATTATTCAATGAATAGCATCTTATTTCCACATGAAATGTTTCGTGATTCACTGGATAGGATCTTATTTCCTCATAAAATAATCAATCTATAGTGTCAATCATCGTAAAGTTGTAACAATTTGCAGAATGAGCATGTCACGACTCAAAGCATCGTGACTGGCTACAACACAAAAACCCATGTGGGTGAACCAACACTTAAAAATCAAACTCCTGAAACATCTAACAATGCTAGCCCAAAATAAATTAGCACAACAAATAAACTCTAAGTCTTTGAATTAAACAAAATAGTAGCAGGCAAATAGGTTACCTACTGAAACACCTAGAAAGGAGAACCCTTACTACTGAAACATGTGAAAATTAACTTAATTAATACAAGTAGCTCATTAATATAATAACTTTAAGAAAAACACATGAGTAAAATCTTTTTACAATAGACGGAAAAACACCCTATAGAGATACTCTAAACATGAACAAGAACTACTAAGAGAAAACATATTATTCATGAAAATGAGACACAACTCCCACCACAAGGAATAAAAAAATGAAAGTTGTTGGAGATCATCATCATCTTCACCTATGAAATATCACCGACCCTGCAATAAGACCAGTCCAATTGGCATAGTAAGAGTACCCATACAAATAACACGTACTAGTGAGCATCATTGTTAGACCCAAACCTATTATATAATATAATGTAGACATTCATAAAAACCTACGATAAAGAACTTACACCACGCTTCTTCTCTATTCACATACTCTTACCCTTCCCAAGTAAAATACCCATAATCTAGTACACTTTGAACCCAGCTTCATACATCATTCCATTGTCAACTCGAATAATTAAACATGTGACTCTCTTGCAACTATAATACTTTCCAAGCCTACTTGTTATATCATCCTATGGCTTCCAAAGCAAATATGTTATGTCACCATAATATATAATCATAACCTAAACCTACGACCACATTAATATCCTTGTATACCACGCCATCACTAGCCCAATCTACTAATCAATTATCCTATAGAACTTCTTATGCCAACTCCCTGTCCCTTTTTTCGAACAATGCATAAAATTGGCGCCTTAAACCAACTCATCCATACCAAGTTGTCCAAACTCCATTTATAAAACTAAATCCATCATAATCTGTCATGACCCAAAGTACACCCTAGATGTGACATGGTGTATAAGACCTCGAGAGGTCCTATACAAGCCACTTAATGTACATCATACAAAATTATAGAATTTACAGAAAAAGACCAAAAAAAACTCTTGAACTATTCAAAAAGGTTTAAATATAGCCCTCATTCGCCTATTGGGCTAAAAATAACCCTCACTTCACCTGTTGGGCCCATTTTTACCCTTAACACTAACAACATTTTTCTTAAATTATTGTTGTTGTTGTTGTTATTATTATATATTATCAGGCATGTTTCTATGGGGTAAATTAAACTCCAATTCATCTTGGATTTTTCCCCACCCAGTTTGACCCATACCCACAACCCCATGCCCAAACCCAATTAAAGACCCATATCCACTAAAAACTAATTGATCAATCTTCTTTTTCCCTGAACCCTAGTGCACGATTTTCTTTTTCCCTCTATTCTTTCTTCAAAATTTCAAGATCTATTTCAAACCAAATGGTCAAATTTGTAGTGCAATACTATATTGAAGTTGAAGAATTCAAGTTAGATTATTAATTTTTGAAGTCTTCTCTCCATTCAAATTTCTATATCTTTTTTCTGCTTCTTCTCTTTACGCAGGAAAGTCCACGTATGTCATTGTGGAATGTTATATTGGTGCATTGATGCCCTTGTGTTATGTTATGTTTTTCCAATCAAAATATACAAGGGTAAATTCTATATACTGGTGGATTAATGTCACGACCCAAGACCATTGTGATTGGCACCACATAAACCCTCCCGTGGGAGAACCGTTACTACAACCTAAACTAACTAATTTAACCAAAACTAAACATTTAAAGATACGAAAGCATGTTTAAAATACAATAAAAATGGAGTCACAATAAACTCCAAAGGCTTCAATATTTAACTAACCAAACTAATGTAGAAATGCAATCCCTAAAACCTTAAAGTTGTTGTACCAAAACTCAACTAACGACAAGTCTATCACCAAGGGGTACAGCCCAAAAACTAAACAAACTCCTTAAACAAATAATCTGAGTCTGAAATGAGTAGACTTAAATAAGAGAGTTCCATGGTAACCTGAAATAACTGGCTCACCCTTGAATTCGGTCACTTTCAATAGTCACCTAGCTAAGGTCTATCATTAGGCGCCTGAAGATGCCCTGTACTCAACAAAGAAAGGGCAAGTATAGTATCATTACACAACCATAGTGTACTACTAGGATCACACATCTATCCTAATAAGTGCAATATAAGTAAGTAATTACAACATCATAAAACATGCATATACCAATATATACAATATTAGTCATCTTTTTATTATTTTCAGTTTTGTTACTAGTTCATTAGGATGTCGTGGGTCTTGTCCCGACATCTATCTTACTTGTTTAGAGGCTTTATTAAAAGTCAGATGTTAGTTATTGAGTTTCTATTTCCTGTTTGAATGGTTGAGACTTGAGTTGCCACTTTTGGCCAGTGACTGTTATCTTGATACATTCTAAGTGTTTATTGAGTAGTTTAGTTTATTTTAAAAGTATTTTTCTTCATTAGCTAAGTCTTCCGCTGAGTAAGTAAGCTAGGCCACGGGTTCACTTGGGGCCAACAATGGTTCTCGAGTGTTAGTTCTGCCCAGGGTGTAGGCTTGGGGCATGAGAAATGTAGCATCCCACATCCTCAGTAATACACACTGGTTATCAATTTAGAGCAACATACACTCGTCCAATATCAATCATCATTATATATGAATGTAATCATCACAAGTAGATATACAACTCATTTCAATAGTCCTCTCACGGAACCCAATTCAATGGTCCTCTCATGGAACCCACACCCAAACTGTTAGCAGACCGGCACGTGATACCCGATCCAATATTTATGCCAGAATGTGGCAACCAATCCAATGTTTATGTCAAAACGTGGCAACTGATCCCATGTTTATGCTGGAATGTGGCAATCGATCCAAGTTAATGTGTCGGAACGTAACACCCGATCCATTCAACAAATCACAATCACAATGTTTATTCTCACAATCATACAACAAGAGGTGATTCATGTCATACAAGTATTCAATTATCCTCATTTACGATTAGGGTGATCAATAATGAAACATTCGCATACATACATGCATCATAATGAGCAATGACAAACATATATCACACCAACATGAAATCACAACCATCACCTACCTCGAATCCAAGCTTGAATCCGCTAAGGCACTTGAATCTTCCCTTTTTGAATTCTTTCCGCTTGTTTTAAGACTACAAACAATAATTTATACGTAAGGATTAACAATCAAGACCCAATTACCCAGATCATAATCAATAATATCAACCGTAGGTTAGACCCTTGATCCCCATACCCAAATTAAGGCTTTTTCCCACCATCCAAACAATTCCAAACCCTTCCCCAACAATAATCACCCTAGAAACTAAGTTCTATGGATCGATAAACAGAGTCATGGACCAATCCCTCTATAGTGGTCCTACTACAGCAAAAACCATCCTGCTACGGCGGCCTGCACTTAAACAAAATGCTAGAATTTTAATTCCTAGGCCACATTTCACAAAACACCTTCAATCCTTGACATCAAAAACCACCTGTTCATATTAAGATCATTTTGAGGAGTTCTACATGCCCAAATTAAATTTCGTAAAGTCATATGGGTTCCTTAACGTCTTAGCTATCTATTCATATAATCAAAATAAAATTAAATCACCCAGTTGTTACCATATTTCTCTAGACTTTACCGACTCTGATTTCATCCAAATCTGTACTGGGTTGGGAAATCTCAAGTTACTACCAAAAGATTTTAGACCCTAATTCTTTCTCCATGGGCTTTTCCCTAACGACGGAAATCAGGTCGTTACAATAGATACCAATTTACCCATCAATCATCCCCGAGTGATTAACTAGGGAAGACTGGCTAAAGTAAGGGTAGAATAGTACTTGAATCTCTGAACAATAGGGGATACTTGTCTCGCTTGTCCTTAGCTCTCAGACATCATAATCAAGAATTTAAACTGGTTCTTCTTCATACAGAATGTCTTGTCTAAAAGAACTGTTCTCACTTATGATATAATTTTCTTCCCCAAACTAATCAATTAAATACCTACACATCCTCCCATACAATGTCTCCATGAAGTCATCGTAATACTCGAGTGATAATTATTGTTGTATGTAGACTTAACTACAACAAAGCTATTCCCTATAACCATCAAAATTGATTGTTCACATGTCTACAACATGTTATCAAGGACTTTAACACAACATTAGGACAAACCCTTTCTCACATAACCATGATAAAATTCTAAATCAATACTCGCTACCATTAAAAGTGAAACTGAACCTAACAACACACACTCATAAAACCCAAACAATCATAGTCCTTATGAACACCTCCATCTCACAATATAAATTTCCATAAGCTTAAGTTATAAAAATTTGATCTTTCGACATTAGATACTCATCGAGTGATATGTCCTAGCATACAAATCCTATAACCACACTATCAAATGCTAGATTTAACAATTATGATTGTAGATTACCATTAAGAACAATAGAAGTGGACCCAATGATCCCCATATTTAACCACACACAATCCATACATGACCTCAATGACTAGATGAATATTAAGATTGTCGAACAACCTTGATTACGCAGGGTAGCTCTTCTATGGAATCTCATAAGCAAGGTTGTACATATGGATCCACTAAACTACTTTAACAACTCCAAGACAACACCAATTACATCATTGAAAATAACCAAATCCTCCCAATCTTCCCACTCAACCAAGGGAACATCACAGGATTCGGTACCCCTGATCCCCCACTAGGGATCCACCCACAAAAGTGAAAACAGACGAGAGCATAACTATTGAATCATACATTACTAACAAACATCATAAACACTCTGACCATTTACCTTATTATAAACCAACACTTTTAAAATAAAACTTTCTTAGGTACTTAACAATCAACAGTAATAATTTTTTTGACTCAACCTAGGTGTAAGTCCTTTCAAATGCTCAATACCAGATACAATTGATCGTTTCCCACATTACCAATTCATATCTTGACAAAATATATCATCATGAATGTAAACTTATAATGAAAAATATGAATTGTAAATTCAATTGTATAACACAATCCCTTTATCTATCAACATTAGCTTGTACCTTGAAGATTTTTATGAACTCGTGGATCTTTGCTTATCATTGATCGCCTCTCTATCGGTCTTACTATATCTTTCGCTAAAATTCAATTGTACTCATTATTAAACTCAAAACAAAAATAATGAACTTATCATCACACTCAATCTAATGTCTGTACACTCATTTCTCAAGTCTTTTCCAATAGTTTTCAACCAATCTGATGGACTTGTGACACTATTACCATAGCCACTGCAAAATGAATGAAATCACGCGTCTCTGAACCCAATTATCTACCCCTCTGATGATATCTCTTTATCCTTTGCAAACAAATAAAATATTCTTGCTCTCGCCTCTCTTTAAAGGTTATACTACATTCCACTATATTTTCCTTCATTATAACTCTAGCTCTTTAAAATTCTATTCAAGTGGTTTCCCATCATATCTTAAAACTTCCCATACGAACCACGTTACTCGCCAAATATTTGAAAACCACAACCTTAGATACTCGCAAGTCGTAATTACCATACAAAATTCTCTTAACCAACAATCTTATTATGTTGTTACATTCCATCACAATCCATCACGAACTCTTATTACCATTATGCTCAGTTAACTCTGGCTATCGCTACGAAGTCAACCTTTTCATTGACACGACACCTTAAACTCAAGTAAACTCATCAAATTCAAAGGACTAACCAAATTTTATATGCACCTTCTTACTAAATACTTCAATTTACTTCACCCAAGTATACACAATGGAACATTTCTTTATCCATAAGCTTGTCATTTCGGTATCAATCCACTCCTTTATGGCTTAAGATAAAATCATTGGTGCTTGTACCACCCTTTTTCTTCATAACAAACAAGAGAGGAGCAGCCCAAGGGGTAGCACTAGGATGGATGAGACCTTTATTAAGAAGCTCTTGAACTTGGTCTTTAAGCTCTCTCAGTTTTGACAGAGTCATGCAATAAGGAGGAATGGAGATGGGGTCGGTGCCAGTTTCCAAATCAATACAGAAATCTATATCTCTATCCGGAGGCATACTAGGAAACTCAGTAGGAAACACTTCTCTAAATTTCGACACCACAGACTCAATAGAGGGAGACTCAGCCTCAACATCCTAAACATGAGCCAAATAAGCCAAAGAACCCTTCCCCTACCAGTTTCCTAGCATGAATGGAGGATATGATCTTAGCTAGCTTAGACTTGTACACCCCTTCCCACTCTAATCTCTCCCTATTGGGAATCTCTAAAGTTATCGTCTTCATATTACAATTAAGATGGGTATAATATGGGACAACCAATTCATGCTTAAGATTATATCAAGTCAGTCACATCCAACATGACCAAATCAACCTAAATCTGAAAATCCATAACCACAGCAGGATAACATGATACATATGGGTGACTATGACTAACTCTTCAATTAAGGTAGAAACATTTATGGGACATCAAGTATATCACAAACCACATAAAATCATAAGCCAATTGAACTGACAAATACGAATAAGTACAACTTGAATCAAACAAAACAATAGCAATTCGGGCATAGACAAGAGTAGCACTTGTGACCACTGCATCACACCCTCAAACTTGGTCTTGCCCAAAAAACATAAAACTTAGTCTTGTTATCTTGAGGAGCAACCTTCTTTCCTGGTTGCACTGCTCCTCTACCCGCATTACCATTTCCCCAGCCTCCATGGCCTCGCTAATTTCCTCCTCATATGTCCAGGTTCTCAACAATTTTAACATATTTTATAACTTATATTCGATTGCTTTCGATTAGTGAACACTGAATTATGTCGCGAGGTTTAGTTCCATAATTCTGACTAAGGAAAAATGGGAGAGACAGGGATAAGGTTCTTTCTTGCCCTGTCCCACTCTGGCGGGAGAAATCCCGCAGAGGCGGTCTCGCCTTGGCGAGGAAAATCCTGTCCCAGCGGCCCTGATGGAAGCAGAACCCTTGCCAACAATGTCTGGGGTTTTTCTCTTTTCTATATTTCCACTAGATTTCCTGGCTATAAGTATGCATTTAAGAAAATCCCCTTAGCTAGGACAATCATTGTCTGCCCTCGATCAACCCAACGAAGTATTCACTTTAGAATCCTTTTACACCGTTTAAACACTACAACACACATATCCCCAGGATACACCCAGACTCTCACACAATTATCAGTTGGTCGTAACGCACGTCAGATTTATCACTTACAAACCACATCGTAATTTATCTTGACCCTTGTACCTAATCTTGTGATGACTTTCTTTTCACAACACATTTCACAACATTCAAGTAGTTACAACTTACAGATAAGTCCAAATTATTTAATTAGTTAGTTCCATAGATGACCATTAGTCATCATCTATGCCTTATACCACCCTTAAGTCAAGATACCAATTGAAACCTTCTCAATTCCAATTAACTTGCTTCTGTCCCTTTAGTAGGGACTACGTCGTCTAGTTCACTTCTTAGATATACTAATTGGAATCAAGAGATACCAATTGGACTCAACTCATACAACAAGCGACAATAGTAGCTAGCGAGCCCCAGAAATTGCTAATTTCAATCATAGAACTTGGTCGAACCAATTATTAACCGCCTCAATCTTTAACTGATGGTAATTAGACCTTAAATAAATCTTAGAGAAAATTGATACACCTTGTAATCTGTCAAAAAGGTCACCTATCCGATGTAATGGATAATTATTTTGAATGGTGACCGTACTCAACTATCGGTAGTCTATACACATTCTCTCTTGCTAGTGATGGTGCTACCACTTTTGTTACTCTAGTTCGGACCATAGAGTGAAGAAGGAAAGATATTAATTTGTATCACCCATATACTAATTGGATTCTAGTCATAGCATGATGGAGTACAAAGAAGTGAGTTTTTTTCCTAAAGTCCTATAGCCTCTCGTAGAATAATATGGAAGTCATCTTATCATTTTGCAAGACTCTACTAGACTCGTTTTGGTACAATAAGATCAAGGAACCTAGGGCTCTGATACCAACTTTGTCACGACCCAGACCGTTGTGATTGACACCCACACAAACCCTCTGGTGGGAGAACCATTACTACAACCCAAACACAAATTTAACCAAAACTAAACATTTAAAGATATGGAAGAAGGTTTAAAAGACAATAAAAATGGAGTCCTTATAAACTCCAAAGGCTTAAACAATTAAATAACCAAACTAATGCAGAAATTCAACCCCTAGAACCTAAAAATCATTCCACCAAAACACTGCTAACAACAAGTCTGAGACAAAGGGGTACAACCCCGAAACTAAGCAAATAGCTTAAACAAATAGTCTAAGTCCAAAAATAGTGGACTTAAACAAGAGAGATCCATGGTAGTCTAAAAGAACTAGCTCACTCTTGAATTCGGTTATGCTCAATAGACACCTAGCTGAGGTTTATCAATAGAAGCCTAAATATACTCTGTACTCAATAAAGAAAGAGTAAGCGCAGTATCAGTACACAACCACAGTGTACTAGTAGGATAACGCGGCTATCCCAATAAGTGAATTATAAGTAAGTAATTACAACGTCATAAAACATTCATATACCAACATATACAATATTAGTCATATTTTCAAGATCAATGTAGCATCCCACATCCTCAATAATACACATTGGTTGTCAATTTAGAGCCACATACATTCTTCCAATATCAATCATCATTATATATGAACGTAATCATCACAAGTAGATACATAACAACATTCAATGGTCCTCTCACGGATCCCAATTCAATGGTCCTCTCATGGAACCCACACTCAAACTGTTAGTGTATTGGTATGTGGTACCCAATGTAATGTTTATGCTGGAACGTGGCAACTGATTCAATGTTTATGCCAGAGCATGGCAATCGATCCCATGTTTATTCCGAAAAGTGGCAATCAATTCAAGTTAGTGTGTCGGAAGGTAACACCCGATCCATTCAACAAACCATAATCACAATCACAATGTATATTCTCGCAATCATACAAAAAGAGGTGATTCATGGCATACAAGTATTCAATTATCCTCATTTATGATTAGGATGATAAATAATGCAACATTCACATACATACATGCATTATAATGAGCAATTACAAACATATATCACACCAACATGAAATCACAACCCTCACCTACCTCAAATCCAATTTTGAATCCCTTAAGGCATTTGAATCTTTCCTTTTTGGATTCTTTCTGCTTGTTCTAGGTCTACAAACAACAATTTATATGCAAGGATCAACAATCAAGATCCAATTACCCCGATCATAATCAATAATATCAAGCCTAGGTTAGACCCTTGATCCCCATACCCAAATTAGGGATTGTTCCCACCATCCGAACTATTCCAAACCCTTCCGCAACAATAATCAACCAAGAAACTAAGTTCTACGGATTGAAAAATAGATTTTCGAAGTGAAAACCTTACTTTTAGGCTCAAGAATAGTGGAAAACAGTGGAGAAAACCCCCATTTTTGGGGTTTTATTTCCAACTTAAGTCGCGTCTATCTCGCTACAGCGAGACCCATCCTGCTACAGTGGAAGCTATCCTGATACGGCAGCCTGCACGGAGACAGAATGCTGGAATTTGAATTCCCAGCCCCCTTGCACAACACACCTTCAATCCTTGGCATTCAAAAACCAACCATTCACACTGACATCATTTTTGGGAGTTCTACTTGCCCGAATTCAATTTCGTAAAGTCGTACGAGTTCCTTTAACGTCTTAGATATCTATTCATGTAATCAAAATCATAATGAAATCACCCAGTTGTTACTAGATTCCCCAAGACTCTACCGACTCCTATTTCTTCCAAATGTGGACTAGGTTGGGAAATCCCAAGTTACTACTACAAATTTTCTGACTCCAATTCTTTCTCTATTGGATTTTCCCTAATGACGAAAATCAAGTCGTTACAATTAATCGTATTTATATTAGAAAATAATGATGCTAGAATAAGGGATATGTGGAATGAATACTATGAAATGATCAGCCATCATATCAATCTAGTGATGGAATTTTACGATCTTGAGGTGCAAATTAAAGAGAATGTTGTTTTGGAATTTAAGAACATGATACCAGAATTCAATTCAGTCTTGGAGATAAACTAGCCCCAATATCAACCAGCACACTTATTCAATGGTTCAATTAGTTTCCCACCCGATGTCCAGATTCTACATTGGAGTCCGACTAAATTAGGATCGTACTAATAATCTTGAATCTATGGAACGTCGACTGAAAATACAATGTTGAAGAAGTATTAGACAAAATAGAAAAATACAACTTGTGGAACTCATGTTAGAATTGGAACTACCTTGGTCATAGTACGAGCTAATAGTTAGTGTGCTAA
The DNA here is from genome assembly GCA_037074985.1 of Solanum bulbocastanum. Lineage (NCBI taxonomy): Eukaryota > Viridiplantae > Streptophyta > Magnoliopsida > Solanales > Solanaceae > Solanum > Solanum bulbocastanum. The sequence goes on from CM073601.1 coordinate 36,513,226, forward strand.
TTTCTTATAAACAATAAGTGTACTTATTGCCTTACTAATGGTGTAGTTAACACTTTATTTCGTTTTATTCCATTTGTGCTTGTGAATGGTTACAAGTATATTCTTTATAGGGATATTCTATTAAAAGGCTTATAGATACCATTCATTTTCTTATTTTTATATACTATTCTGTTTTCATAAACTCCGCGTAGTGAAGATATGCTAGTATATTGTTGCAGCTTAATCCCCTATTTTCTTGAAGGTAACACTGTTAATATTGTATTATTTCTTCATCAATGAGTCTATTATTCAAATATAAGCTATTCTTGGAGGAATGATTCTATAAACATATAGAGCACGCATTAGAAGGAAACTTTTTAAAGTTTCACTCTATCGCATGACTAAGAGTATGAAAGAAGTGAAGTATTTTTTAAAATGTTTCATAGACTCTCATTCATAAATGTAGTGTGCTTCACACCCATAAACAAGAATCTACTTAATGCGGCTTTCGAACAACCTAAGAAGCTTGACTCTGATACTCTAAATACAAAGTTTGTCATGACCCAAAACTACCCCCTAGGTGTGACATGGTTCCAGGAATCACGAATAACCCCAAGCTATGCTTATGACATAGCATGACACTAAGATAGAATACATAACTAATAAAATGGAAAGTGAAATAAAATCTTAATAGATATCATATCAAATAGAAGAATCTGACTCATAAGAACATAAGCAGAAATTTAACGTTCTATGTGAAAGCATCTAAATCATAGTATGATTCTAGGACAAGCCCCTACCAAAAGGGGAGAAATTAACTAATTTTATTAATTAAAGTAAAATATTGACTTTAATTTGAAAAATAAATGTATTTACCTTCTTTTATATGTCCTTCCCTAACAAAAAGGGAGAAATTCTAGTAGAAAAATAAATTTATTCATTCTCGTTATCCAATTTTCTTTCTTTTAGATTTTTTTGTCTGTATCAAACTATGTAATCACAAATATATGTTTTACTGTATTCTCTTCCATGTTATATTTATTGTATTTCCCTTTACCTATGTGTTAAAACAAATTAGGAATGAAACTTATTAAGTTTGAAAATAAAGTAGAAATATAATAGGCTATATTTGTGTATATTGCATGTTGTCATTTATTAAATCAAAAAACAAAGTAGAAATGAAACTTATTGATTTCCCCCATGAGCTAGGAATACAATTTATTATTTTTCCAAATGGACAAGGAATACTTTTATTAATTTATCACATGGGCAACCTCCTTGCCTGGCTGCACTACTCCTTTACCTGCTTTACCATTTCTCCAGCCTCCATGGTCTCGCTGATTTTTCTCTTCATATGCTAACACCGTTATCATTGGACCAGTCATATCCTAACCCTCATTTATATACAATCAATCCATGAAATCATAGTATAACTTTCTAACCTCAATAGACATAATTTTATCATTTATTAAACAACCCATACATGTTATGACAACAATACTAAATGCATCTTCCCAAGTAATGGTGTTCATTATCTAACCGTTCCGTACCAAAACTTCTTAAATATTGTCACCTATAAACTTGAATCTGCAAATCTAACCTTAATTCTTTCACAGGCAACAATAGTAGAATTGGTCGGACCCAATTCTTGTTTGCTTCAATCTTTTGGGGATCTACCACTACCTCCTCCTTTGAAACTACATGCCCCAAAAAGTAAACCTAAATCAACCAAAACTCATACTTAGAAAATTTTGTATACCACTTTTGTTTCCTTTTTTAATAGACCAAAATATCATCAATAAGCACTATAGCAAACAAATGAAAAAATGGTTTGAACACACCATTCATGAAACTCACAAAAGTTGCAGGCACATTTATCAACCCAAATGATATAACTAGAAGCTCATAGTGCCTATAACGGGTCCTAAATGTCTTTTTTGGTATATCTTCAGGCCTAATCTTTAACTGACGATAGCCATACCTTAGATCAATCTTAGAGAAACTGATTCACCCTACAACTGGTCAAAAGATCATCTATTTGAGGGAGTGGATACGTGTTTTGAATGGTGACGCTATTCAACTGTCAGTAGTTTATACACATCATCTCTTGCTAGTGATGGTGTTACCACTTTTGTTGCACTAGTTCGGACCATAGAGCGAAGAAGAAAAGATACCAATTTGTATCACCCAGATATCAATTAGATTCAACTCATAACACGAAGGAGTAGAAATAAGTGAGCTTTTTCCTAAAGTCATATAGCCTCTCGAAGAAAAGTTTGGACATCTTCGTACTGTCCGCAAGACTCTACTAGAACTTTTTTGGTAAAATGAAATCAATGAACTTAGGGATCTGGTACCAACTTTGTCACGACCCAGACCGTCGTGATTGACACCCACCACTAACCCTCCAGTGGGAGAACCATTACTGCAACCTAACTAAGCAGCCAACAGGTTTAAATGTAGAAATTATATAGAGTTCTCATAAACTCCAAAATTTCAAACAACATCTAACAACTAATGCGGAAATACCCCTAGAGCCTGAAAGTCATTGTACCAAAACTCTACTAATGACAAGCCTAAGAACAAGGGATACAACCTCGAAACTAAACAAACACCTTAAACAAATAGTTTAAGTCCGCAAAGAACGGACTTAAACAAGATAGATCCATTGCAGCCTAAAAGAACTAGCTCACCCTTGAATCCGGTCACATTCAAAAGTCACCTACCTCAGGTCTATCAATAGTTGCCTAAAGATGCACTGTACTCAACAAAGAACAAGCAAGTGCAGTATCACTACACAACCATAGTGTTCTGGTAGGATCATGAGGCTATCCTAGAAAGTGCAACATAAGCAAGTAATTACAACAACATAAATAGGCATATATCGAACAAATACAATATCAGTCATCTTATCAGGAAAAATGCTCAATTCCACATTATCTATACCAGGTAGATACGAAAACAACAATCCTAAGTCAATGGTCCTCTCATTAAACTCACACCCAAACTGTTAGTGTACCGGTACGTAGTACCCGATCCAATATTTATGTCGGAACATGAAAATCGATCCCATATTTATGCTTGAACATGGCAACCGATCCCATATTTATATTACAACGTGGCAATTATTCCAAGTTAGTCTGTCAGAACGCAACACCGGATCCATTCAACAAGCCAAAATCATAATCACAAGTATATTCTCAAATCATACAATCAAGTCATGATTCATGGCATTCATCATTCGTATATCCTCATTTACAATTAGTGTGATCAATAATGCAACATTAGCATACATATATGTATTATAATGAAGAAAGAACAAACATACATCACAAAACATTAAATCAGAACCATCACCTACCTCGAATCTAAGCTTGGATCCCCTAAGGCACATGAATCTTCCATTTCTGGATTCTTTCTGCTTGTTCTAGGTCTACCACAATTAACATATGCAAGGATCAACAATCAAAGGTCAAATTATCCGGATTATAACAAACCCAATAACCTAAGACCAAATCCATGATCCCAATATCCCAAATTAGGGCTTTTTCCACCATTAACTTCATATCAAAACACTCCCTCAATAATAATTACCCAAGAAACTACATTCTATATAAATCGAAATATGGATTAGGGGAGTTAAAACCTTACCTTAAGCCTCAAGAATGGTGACAAACTATCAAGAAGACCCCAGGGGTCATTCCTGAGCTTTGAAGGTTGAAAATGGCAAAATAATAATGTTTTTGGGTTTTAATACCGACTTAATTCACAACTATCTCATTGTGGGAGCTCAAACCCAAGAGCTAATTTAAGAGTTCCAAACCCCCATTTCACAACACACCTTCATCCCATGACACTCAGAAAATACATGTTCATGCTAAGATTAATTTTTGGAGTTCTACTCCCTCGAATTAATCATATGAGTTCCTTAACATCTTAGCTATCTACTCATGTGATCAAATTCATAATTAGATCTCCCATTTGTTACCAAGTTTCCTTAGACCTCCTTGACTTCGATTTCGTCCAAATCTTCACTAGGTTGGGGAAATTTCAAGATACTAACAAAAAGTTTTCTGACCCCAATTCTTTCCCCATTGGCTTTTACATAACGGCGAAATCAGGTCATTACAATTAATGATCGTGATCCAATAGATAGAATCTTAAGGATAGGTGTAAAAGAAAATCTACAAGGTCAATCTGAGGCTTACACGGAGTAAAAACCAAATGAAGATATATTGAGGTATTATAAAACAAGAATTTACCATGTTGTTGTGCCTAAAAATGGAGTAAATAGTTCAATGAACAAAAAAAAGATTTGTGGCATCTGTCTTGCGGAATATGAGAATGAAGAGATCATTGGGACACTTGGGTGCGAAAATGAATATCACGCATGCTGCATCAAATAGTGGTTGTTGAGGAAAAGGGATTGTCCCATATGTCAGGCTTTTGTTCCCCGTTCACATCAACAAATTAAAGACGATACAAATGCAATAGTAGTTAATGATTTGTTTTATTTTGAAATTTCGTTGTAATATTAAGTTTTCTTTTCCTAATTTTGCAGGACCAAGAGTTGTTTGTTAGGACTAAGAGTTGTTTGTTTATGTAGAATTAAAAGTTTATAACTAACAAAAAATATTTTTAGTTAAGTTCTGGATCGATATCATGCACTACACAACTTTTATTTTTACAAGAACAATTTGCTTCTTATCCTAATTATTATTAAGAACAATGAATTTCGGTGACAAATAAATTGTGCTTATTTAGACAATCTAACATATGCATATATTAGAAAATATATATGTATGTATGGAAATGTAGCTTATTTTGGCCACAGGCACCAGATTTGTGATGAACAAATAATTGAGCCACAAACATAATTCAAATATAAAGAATACACCTACTAAAATACAAATAGAATTTTATCAATACATCTCCTATGAAATTCAAAAGAAGTTGAAACAAGATATTCGTAATGCTAAATACCTAAGATATATTGACCCTCAAAACTTGGAACCAAATGTATTATTTTTTATCTTTGATATTACAATAAATATTAGTAAAATCCCAGAAATACAAGGAAAATTTTCATGAGAGTGGACAAATTCACTAGTTAATTAAGAGGTGTGTAACTAATAATATCTAATAATTTAAATATCATAATTTGTTCATGTAATGAAATCTACCAAGAATTACATGTATAGTTCTTTATTAGTGTAGATCACCAATCAATTTGCAAACGAACAATGATAATGTAGTAAACTCACTTCAATATAATTTAGTCCATATCGAAGAATCAAATTGATATAGAATCGAATCAATCAAACATGAAAAATTGAAATGAGTTAAACATTTCCCAAATATAACGAACTAGGAAATATGGTAGGTCATCTCTACATATATTTCATTGACAGTCAAACATCTTAGGCTCATTCAAATGAAATTGTTGAAACTAACTTGAATAATCGTTATTCAATGGATAGCATCTTATTTCCACATAAAATGTTTCCTGATTCACTGGATAGGATCTAATTGCCTAATGAAATAATCAACCTGGAATATCAATCATCGTAAAGTTAGAACAATTTGTAGAATGAGGATGTCACGACTCAAATCGCCGTGACTGGCTCCAACACAAAACCTCATGTGGGTGAACCAAAACTTCAAACTCAAATTCATGAAACATCTAACAATGCTAGCCAAAAATATATTAGTCCAACAAATAAACTCTAAGTCTTTGAGTCAAACAAAATAGTAGCGAGCAATCGGGGCACCTACTCAAACATCTAGAAAGGAGAAACGTTACTACCGAAACAAGTTGAAACATGTTAAAATTATTTAATTAATTTAAAAAATAAACATGAGTAAAATCTTTTTACAGTAGATGGAAAAGCACACCATAGAGCTAGTCTAAAAATGTACAAAAACTACTAAGAGAAAACATATTATACATAAAAGTGAGACACAACTCCCACCACAAGGAATAAAAAATGAAAGTTGTTGGAGATCATCATCATCTTCATCTATGAAATATCACTGACCCTACAACAAGACTAGTCTAAGCGGCATAGTAAGAGTACTATCCATACAAACAGTACGTACTAGTAAGCATCACCTTTCGACCCAAATCTACTACATAATATAATGTAGACATTCAAAAATAACCATGCGATAAGGAACTTACACCACGCTCCTTCTCTATTCACATTCTCTTACCCTTCCAAAGTAAAATACCAATAATCTAGTACACTTTGAACCCAGCCTTATACGTCATTCCGTTGTCAACTCGAATATTTAAACATTCGACCCTCTTTCAACTATAATACTTTCCAAGTGTACCTGTTTAATAATCCTAAGGCTTTCAAAGCCAATATGTTATCTGTCACGCCCTGAGCCTACACCCTGGGTGGAACTGGCACTCAAGAACCATTGTTGGCCCCAAGCAAACCCTTGGCTTGGACTCTTAGCGAAAGACTTAAATAACAGGAAAATAGTCTCAAAAGTTAACTAATAAAGTAACTTAGAATGTCTTTCAAGAACATTCGACTAGCCAAGATGGCAACACGAGATTCAACATAAGCCAATAACAAGATAATGACAATGAACTAACTAACAGTCATGAAGCCTCTAAAAACTAATATGGACGTCGGGACAAGACCCAAGACATCCTAATGAAATAACTAACAAAGAATAAAAAGGGGTCCTCCTAAAGCAAGGAGGCTCACCAATAACTATGAAGCTCAAGTAGAATCAACGAAGCATTGAATGTTGATCCTAGTTACTTGTATCTGCATCATAACAATGATGCAAGACAAATGACATTAGTGCATTGAATGTACAAACATGCGAGGGGAATTATAAAACAAGACATAAGGTTAAAGGAACTAAAAGAACATACCTGGGCTAAACTTAACTCATTTAATGTAAATGCATTATAAAGAAAAGCTTTTAAAACATGGATAACAACTCTGTGTATTTAGAACTGCAATAGTAATTTTGTACTTATGCAAAGATACAATATAAACTCTGGATGTATATGAAAATACAATTAACTCTATGTATATAAGAATACAAAATACTTCTGTGGGAGTTTCTCTAATCGACAACCATCACTTTAGAGCTATGTGATGATACAACGGTTTGCCTCACGCTGCTAGGGCCGTCCTATACCTTGCTAAGGGTATAGAGCCTAACTACTAAGTGGATCCACTAGTCTATATATGCTAAAAAGCACTAAGGAATCATCTATAAAGTATGACCCTTTTCTACCCATGATGGATACATGGTTTATGGGGGCTGGGAGTTGTCTGAACTCTCCCCCATATCGGTGCTCAATACTACTTTCAAAATATTACTAGCTCATACGTTTAAAAACATATTTTCTTTGTGTGGTTTGAGATTATTGCTCACAAATTTAGCTCACTGGCTCTCTTGGAAACCAAAGTTTCCTCTCTTGCTTAATTGTGAAAGAATTTACACTTTGGGAATACATAATCCCCATAAACACTTTTTGAGGAAATGAACATCACTCTTTACACTTTATTCAACTCAAAACTCATGTCTTAAAACAATTTTAAAGAAATTACAAAAGACTTTTTGAAAATGACTCTAGGAACTCTCTAGACTTGGCTCTTAACTTCCCTTGAATTTGATTTTATGGACTCAAGGTTATGATTCATGTTTATGGATGATTTCTAGACGTTTAGAAGTCATTTAGAGTAGTTAGAATCAGTAGAAAGTGATAGTACACTTCAGAAGGACTTGGACGGGCTAAACGACAAAAAACGGGTGGGGGCAGATGACCTAAGTTCCATCCCCTAAGTTACTGGGGCTTATTTCTGGCGCACTGCTGGCGCGCCATCCTAGCCTCTTTGGCGCATCAGGGGCGCGCCGCGCTAGCTTTGCCCTAGGTTTTCCTGACGAACTTTTCAACTCATTTTCTGATCTCAATTCAATTTCATTCGATTCTTTTTATCAATTTTTCTTTAGATTCATGCACCCAATACATATACAGTAGAATCTAACTCAAAATAACCCTAAAATTTGACATTAAACTGTCAAAAGCTGCTCAATCTCTTCCCAAATTCAAGAATGAAAGCAATTCAAGAACACTGAATTCTCAATCTTTTAGGATGAAAATCATACTGAAATAAACATGTTTGACGCGTGGGTGAATGAACCCAATGCTATGTGAACTCACGTATCTCGTAGAATCGAATCATTGGCGAATTTCGCAATCAATTCCTCAAGAAATCGATGAATTTAGACCTTTCTTCTCCTTTCTCCTTTTTAGTTCTTTTCTCTAAAACCCTAGCATGATTTGGTAAATGTGTAAACTGAATCCACTCAGTTTAGACCCTACTTGATTCACTAAAAATGAATCAAACCAATTGGGCATGGAAAAGACCAAAATACCCTTTTAAAATCCGGTTTGAGTTTCCTTATCTAGACAACCCGACTTCAAATAGACATATCTCCCTCATACAAACTCGAAAATGAGCAAACTTGGTGGCATTGGGAAGATAATTCAAAGATCTTTTTATGGTATCTTGTAGAAAACCTAAACTTATACTTAGCTTAACTTTGTCAAACTCTCCAAATATATTTTTTTACCAAAACAACTTCTTTCTAATTCTAAGTTTTTCTAGTAGCGGGGTGTTACAATATCTCCACCTTGGAAACATTCGTCCTCGAATGAGATTACTCTTAGTAGGCTAAGGCATAACATCTAACAGCTAGCTCAAACACCCAACAAGCAAAATGTAAATAATACATGCCAACTTAAAATAAAAGCCAAGAAAAGCATTAGTACCTTAATTTGGAACTTCTCCGAATTCAAAGAGACGTGGGTATCTCTTCTTCATATCCTCCTCAGCTTCCCAAGTATCTTCCTCAACAAACTAATTTCTCCATAGAACTTTGATTGATGCTACTCCTTTAGTTCTCAACTTGCGAACTTGGCAATCTAGAATTTGAACAGGAAACTCCTCTTATGATAAGCTATCCTTGATACCAATATCTTTAATAGGTATGATAAGTGAAGGATCGCCCATGCACTTTTTCAACATAGAGATGTGGAATACTGAATGAACTGCTGCTAGCTCTTGTGGTCGCTCTAACTCATAAGCTATGTTGCCAACCCTTTTGGATATTATGTAAGGACCAATACACTGGGGACTAAGTTTCCATTTCTTAACTAAATCTCATAACACCCTTCATGGGTGAAACTTTCAAGTAAACCCATTCATCTACTTGAAACTGCAAGTCCCTTCTCCTAACATCTATATAAGATTTCTAACAACCTTGTGTTATTTTCGACCTTTTTTTACTAACTTTCACTTTCTCCATAGCTTGATGAACTAAGTCTGGTCCTATCAACCCAGCTTCACCAATTTCAAAACATCCTATAGGAGATATGTATCTTCTCCTAAAGAGCTTCATAAAGAGCCATTTGGATTCTAAAGTGGTAACTTTTGTTGTAGGCAAACTCAATGCAAGGTAGGTGATCATCCCAATTATACTTGAAATCAACCACGCAGGCCCTCAACATATCTTCTAAAGTCTAAATAGTGCGTTCTGCTTGACCATCTGTCTGAGAATGGAAAACAGTACTCAAGTTCACCTTTGAACCCAAGCCTTTATGGAATGACTTCCAAAAGTGTGCAGTAAATTTGTGCTTTTTTAACTGAAATAATTGATACCAAAACCCCATGAAGTCTGACTACCTCTTGAATATACAACTCGGCATAATCCTTTGCTAAATAGGTAGTCTTTACCTGTAAAAAGTGGGCTGCTTTTGTCATTTGATCCACAATCACCCAAATTGAATCATATCACCTAAGAGACTATGGCAAGCCAGTAATGAAATCCATATTGATCATCTCCCACTTTCATTTCGAAAGTTCTATATTCTGAGCCATATCATCGAGCCTTGGGTGCTCTACCTTAACTTGTTGACAATTCAGGCATTTAGCAACAAACTCAACAATACATTTCTTCATACTATTCCACTAATATACTTCTCTTAAGTCACGATACATCTTTGTGGAACCTGGATGGTTAGAATATATGGAGCTATATGCTTCCTCCATTATCTTCTCTTGGAGTTCATCCACCCTTGGTACACACAAACTACCTTGATACCTCAATACACCATCTCCTCCTTGTTCAAAAGCCATTACTTTTTGCTTGTGAACATTTTCCTTCAATTCAAGCAAAATAGGATCTTGGTCTTGTTTCTCTTTATCTTTTGACACTAATGATGATTCAGCCCCATTCATCACCACTACTCCTCCTTATGTGGAATCCATTAGTCAAACTCCTAAACATGTAAGTCTATGCACATCTTTTGCTAACTCTTTCTATCTTCCTCAAAATGGGCGGTACTACCAATAGAAAATCTAGTCAAGGCATCTGCAACAACATTAGTCTTACCTTGGTGATAAAGAATACTCATGTCATAATCCTTGAGTAACAGAGATTAAGCTCTTTCACACTAAACACATACTGAAGGCTCTTGTGATCGGTGAACATATCCACATTAACATCATAAAGATAGTGACACCATATTTTCAAAGCAAATACTATGGCAACCAACTCTAGATCATAGGTTTGGTAATTCTTCTCAGGAACTATCAACTGTCTGGAGGCATAAGCTATAACTTTATTATTCTACATTAACACACAACCCAGTCCAACGCTAGACGCATCACAATATACAAAAAAATCTTGTGTGCTTTCTCGTAAGGTCAATACTAGGGCAGTAGTCAACCACTTTTTCAATTTCTGAAAGCTTTTATCACAAGATTCAGACCATTGAAACTTCACTACTTTCTGAGTCAACTTAGTCAAAAGAGATGAAATAGATAAGAAACCTTCGATGAACCTTCTATAATATCCAGCCAACCCCAAGAAACTCCTAGTATTAGTTGGAGATATGGGTCTAGGACAATTTTGCGCTGCCTCTATTTTTTGAGTATCAACTTTGATTCCCTCACCAGAAATAATGTGACCTAAGAATGCCACAGAGTCAAGCAACTCACACTTATAGAATTTTGCATAAAACTCTCTATCCCTTAGAGTTTGGAGAACTACTCTGAGATGACTAGCATGATCTTTCTCATTCCTCGAATAGATTAGAATGTCATCAATAAATACGATAACAAACATATCTAAATAAGTCTTGAATACTCTATTCATAAGGTCGCTGTAGGTGGATTGTTCAAACCAAAGGACATAACTAGGAACTCATAATGACCATAACAGGTCCTGAAAGCTATCTTTGGAATATAGCATTCCCTTACTCTAAACTGATGGTAGCCTAATCTAAGGTCTATTTTCGAAAAACAAGTGGCACCCGCTCAGCAATTTTCGGAAGAGGATACTTATTCTTGATAGTAACCTTGTTCAACTAATGGTAATCTATACATATTCTAAGAGAACTATCCTTCTTTCTCACAAATAAGACTAGAGCGGCCCAAGGTGAGACACTTGGTCGAATAAAACCTTTCTCAAGGAGATCTCTCAGCTGCTCTTTTAACTCTTTCAACTATGTTGGTGCCATTCTATATGGAGGAATAGAGATAGGACAAGTATCGGGAAGAATATCTATACTGAAGTCAATTTCTCTCTCGAGAGGGACTCCAAGAAGATCATCGGAAAAGTCATCTGGAAACTCTTTTGCAACTAGAACTGACTGAATAAGAGGTATCTCAAAACTAAAGCCATTAACTCGGATTAAGTGATAGACATACCCCTTGGAAACTAACTTTCTCGCCTTAAGGTATGATATAAAATGACTCTTAGGCACTGTCGAACTACTCTTCCACTCTATAACTGGTTCATTGTGAAACTGGAACTTGACTACTCATTGATGCAAAACAGGCATGAAGCCAGTCCATACCTAAAATGACATCAAAATCTACCATGTCTAGCTCAACTAAATCATCCATGGTGCTCTTGTCGGTGAAGGAAATGGTACAACCATGATAGACTCTCTATGCTAGAATAGACTATTCAACAAGTGTAGAAACATTGAATGGCTCAAGAAGTTGCTCAGGAAGAATATAAAAATTCATCACAACATAAGGAGTTTCAAAACATAAACTCGCTCCTGGATCTAGAAAAACATAAACATCAAAATTAAAGGCTTGGATTATACCAGTGACAACATCAGGAGAATCCTCTTGCTTTTTAAGACTAGTGATAGCATAAATTCAATTTTCTCATACCCCTACCCCTGAAGTAGTTCCTCTAAATGTAGCTATATCTAGGGGAGCAATTGAAGAAAACTTGGCTTTATTGCCCCTATTACCATTACCCTGCTAGTTCTTAGGATATTATCTCATAAAATGACCATTCTAACCATACTTGAAGTAACCACTGGAGCCATCACGACACACCCCTGAGTGGCTTCTATCACACTTAGCACATGCAGGATGCTTACTTCCCCCTTCTGCCATACTACCTTGAGAATGAGCAGGTTTAGCTCTAAAATTTGCAGGAGGCTTACTACCCCCTTGTGCCAAACTACCTTGGGAATGGGCAGGTCTAGCTTTGAAATCTATGAATTCTTACTATTGTACACACCTTTATTCCTTCATGTAGGTGCACTAGAAGATGATGGAGCAGGTCCTTTTTGTTTTTGTTAGAAGGAAGACCATTTGGCATTACTTTTCTGGTGCCCGGACTTAATCCCCGTCTTTGCTCTTTTGTTTTGAAACTCCTCCCTATCTTTCAGATTCACTTCCACAACTTGTTGTACATGGATTATCAGCCTTGCTATATCTATATCTCCTATCAACATAGTTGGCCTGCATTTCTTGCTTGACAGGCGAGACAACCCAGTAATGAATAAACTCATCTTGCTCCTCATGTCAATAACTATCTTTAGAGCATAGCGAGAAAGTTGTGTGAACTTCAGACTATACTCATGAACACTCATAGATTCCTACTTAAGAGTAAGGAATTCTCGTACCTTTGTTTCTTTCAGCTAATGGGGAACGAAACGCCCCAAGAAGGCCTCCTCAAACAAAGCTTAACTCGCAAGTGGTGCACCTTCAGCTCTATTATTTTTCCATTGATCAAAATAGTTTCTAGCGACACCGTTCATTTGGTATACAACTAGTTCCACCCTCTCAGCATCAGCAACATGCATAATCTCAAAGACCTTCTGAAGCTCTTCAACAATTTTTTCAGATTCTTTGTGACACTTAAACCAGTGAAGCTTGGAGGGTTTATCCTTAAGAACTCGCGGATCCTAGAAATATCAGCCACACTCTATTGATTCTCACTTTGTCCAATTTGATTGGTCACAGCTTGACTGAACATCTAGATAGCTTCCCGGAACTCAATATTAGTGACCTCTCCTAGGGGTTGCACCTCAGGTGTATTTGATACCCTTTTTTCTTGTGGTTCAATATTTCTCTTGGCGGAACGACCTCGCACAACTCTTCGTGGAGGCATGATCAACAGAGAGACATTCAAAAGCATGTGTTATAAAGAGACTCTATAGATATGAACTCTATCCCGTGAAATGAGTATGAAAGGAGAGAGAAAATTTCTAAATATTACAGCCCCCTAATTATAGATGTGGCGCACTTTACACTGATAACTAGGACTCACAGACATGACTTCATAGACTCCTTAGGACTCTTGACTCTGTGCTTTGATACCAAGTTTGTCACACCTAGAGCCTACACCCTAGGCAGGACTGGTACTGGAGAACCATTATTAGCCCCAAGCTGGCCTAGTTTAACTCTTAGTGGAAGACTTAAATAACAGGAAAATAGTCTCAAAAGTTAACTCATGAAATGATTTAAAATGTCTTAAAAGAACATTCAAGTGGCCAATATGGCAAGACAAGATTCAACATAAGCCTAATAACAAGATAATGACAATGAACTAACTAACTATCTATGAAGCCTCTAACAATTGCGATGGACATCGGGACAAGATCCATGACATCCTAATGAACTAACTAACAAAGAAATAAAAAGAGGTCCTGTGGAATTAAGGAGGCTCACCAACAACTCTAAAGCTCAACTAGAATCAACGAAGCACTGAATGCTGATACTGGTTACCTATATCTACATCGTAACAGCGATGCAAGCTAAATGGTGTCAGTACATTAAATTTACGAGCATGCGAGGGGATTTATAAGACAAGACATAAGCTTGAAAGGAACCGAAAGTTAACTCAACTTAACTCATTTTAATATAAAGAAATTATGTAAATGTATCATAAGGAAAAGCTTTGAAAACATGGATAACAACTCTGTGTATTTAGAAATACAATAGTAACTCTGTATGTATGCAAAGATACAATATAAACTCTGGAAATATATGAAAATACAATTAACTCTATGTATATAAGAATACAAATACTTCTGTGGGAGTTTGTCTATCCGACAACAGTCACTTTAGAGCTATGTGATGATACAACATTGTGTATCATGCTGCCAAGACAGTCCTATACCTTGCCAAAGGCATAGAACATAATTACTATGTGGATCCACTAGTGTATGCTAAAAAGCACTAAGGAATTTGCCATGCCCTGAGCCTACACCCTGAGCGGGACTGGCACTCAAGAACCATTGTTGGCCCTAAGCAAACTCTTGGCCTAGGTTACTACTCAGTGGAACACTTACTCACGATAAAATACTTTAAAAAGTAAATGGAACTGCTCAATAGATACCTTAGAATGGATAATGAATCAATCACTAGCCAAAATGGCAACTCAAGTCTCAAACATCAAAATAGAAATGGAAAGACTAAAGAACTAACATCAAGTAATTGTCTTTGAAGCCTTTAGAAACTGAGATGGATGTCGGAATGAGACCCACGACATCCTAATGAACTAAAATGATAAAGTAATGAAAAGGGGAATCCTCTGGAAACAAGAAGGCTCACCAACAACTCTGAAGCTTAACTGGATCAATGATACACTGGATGCTAATTCAAGTTACATGTATCTGCATCACAATAAGATGCAGGCCAACTAGCATCTGTACGTTGAATGTACGAGCATGCGAGGGGAAATCTAAAACAAGACATAAACTTGAAAGAAACTGAAAAGAAAATACATAGCTTAACTCAACTAAACTTAACTCATTTCAATATAAATTAATAATGCAAATGTAATATAAAGAAAATCTTTTAAAACATGGATAACAATTATGTATATTTAGAAATACAATAATAACTATGTAAGTATGCAAAGTTACAAATGAACTCTGGATGTATATAATAATACAATTTACTCCATGTAAATAAGAATACAAAATACTGATGTGGGAGTTTCTCTAACCGACAACCATCACTTAAGAGCAAATGTGATGATACATTATTTTGCCTCACGCTGCCAGGGCCATCCTATACCTTGCCGAGGGTATAGAACATGACTACTAAGTGGATCCATTAGTCTATTCTAAAAAGCACTAAGGAATCATCTACAAAGTATGACCCTTTTCTACCCATGATAGCTACATGGTTTATGGGGGCTAGGAGTTGTTTGAACTCTCCCCCATATTGGTGCTCAATACTACTCCCAAAATATACTAGCTCTTATGTTTAAAAACATAACTCTGTGGTTTGATATAATTACTCAAAAACTAGCCAGAAAGCTCTCTTGGAAATCAGTGTTTCCTCTCTTGCTTAATTGTGAAAGCATTTACTATTTACTGAAAACTAGCTCAAACACTCTTTTGGAAATCTCAGTTTCTTTTCTTGTTTAAATGTGAAAATGTCTTACTCTTTAGGAATACATAGTCCCAATATACTCTTTTGAAGAAATTACTGTCTGGAAGTCAGTCCGCGATGCAGAGATACATCAAATTATTTGACCGCGAGTGAGGCAGAACAGTTAGTGATTGCTCCATAAACCGGGATAGAATTTTCCAACCCTAAGGAATAGGTCCGCGACGCAGACCTGGTACCCAGATTGGCCCAGCTTGTTCCTTCTTTATTCTCTAACCTCAATTTGCCTAAAATCAATTCTTTTTCTCAATTCCTCTTTGGATTCATATACCTAGCATATGAACATAAGAATCTAACTCAAACAACTCAAGGAAACAACACTATAACCTCAAGAAACTCCTCAATCTCAACCCAAATTCAAGAACGAAAACAATTCAAGAACACACATCAAGAACTTTCAAACTTCCAATCTTTTTACGACGACTTCACACTGAAATAAACATGTTCGGCACATGGGTGAACAAACCCAACATTATGAAAGTCTGACATACCTCTTTTTGGATCAACCCTTGGTGAAACGACTTCGATTCCTCAAGAAAAACTCCAAGAACACTTGACTTTTCTCCTCTTTTCTCCTCTTGAGTTCTTTCTTCAAAAACCCTAGCGTAATTTGGTAAATCATAAACTGATTTAATTCTGTTTAGACGCCTCAGTAATTCCCAAAAATGAATTAAGCTGATTGAGTAGTGAAAAGAGTAAAGACCATAATACCCTTCTAAAATCTGATTTTGACATTCCATATCTAGACAACCCAAATTCAAATTGGCATATCTCCCTCATACGAACTCAAAAATGGCCAAACTCAGTGGCGTTGGAAAGATATTTAAAGATATTTCCTACGGTATCTTGTAGAACACCTAAGTCATCTTGATATAGGAGTTATGGTTGTCTGAAGTTGAAACAAAACTCATACTTAGCTGAACTTTGTCAAACTTTCCAGATTTGATTCTTTCCAAAAATGGGTTCTTTCTATTTCTAAGTCTTTCTAGTAGCAAGGTGTTACAATATCTCCCCCTTGGTAACATTCATCCTTGAATGATGTCACTATTAGTAGGCTAAGGATGTAACATCTAAGATCCAACTCAAACACCCAACAAGCAAAATGTAAATACAACATGCCAACTTAAAATAAAAGCCAAGAAAATGATTAGTACCTTAATTTGGAACTTCTCCAGATTCCAAGAGATGTGGGAATCTCTTCTTCATATCCTCCTCCTCAGCTTCCCAAGTAGCTTCCTCAACAAACTGATTTCTCCAAAGAACTTTGACTTATGCTAATTCCTTGGTCCTCAACTTGCGAACTTGGTGGACTAGAATCTGAACAGAATCTCCTCATGAGATAAGCTATCATTGATACCAATATCTTTAGGAGGTATGATAAGTGAAGGATCACCATGTAATTCTTCAACATAGATATATGGAATACCTGATGAACCACTACTAACTCTTATGGTAGCTCTAACTTATAAGCTACATTGTCAATCTTCTTTGATATTCTATAAGGACCAATATAACGGGGACTAAGTTTCCCCTTTTTACTAAATCTCATAGCACCCTTCATGGGTGAAACTTTCAGTAAAACCCAATAATCTACTTCAAACTCCATGTCTCTTCACCTAACATCAGTGTAGGATTTCTGATGACTCTGTGCTGTTTTCAATCTCTCTTTAATAACTGTAACTTTCTCCATAGCTTGATAAACTATGTCTGGTCCTATCTCCTTCTCCCATAAATAGCTTCATAAGGATGATAACTGTTGTTATAAGAAAACTCAATGAGAGGTCGGTGATCATCCCAATTACCCTTAAAATCAATCACACATGCCCGCAACATATCTTCTAGAGTCTGAATAGTGCGCTCAGCTTGACCATCTACCTGAGGATGAAAAATAGTACTTAAGTAATTACGTTCACATTTGAACCCAACCCTTTCAGGAATGACTTCCAAAACTGTGCAATAAATTGTACACCTCTGTTTGAAATAATCAAAAATAGTACCCTATGAAGTCTAACTACCTCTTGAAGATACAACTTGGTATAGTCCTCTGCTGAATGGGTAATCTTTACCTGCGAAAAATGGGTTGATTTTGTCATTCTATCAACAATCACCCAAATAGAATCATGTTGCCTGCGAGACCATGGAATCCTAGTAATGAAATCCATATTGATCATCTCCCACTTCCATTTGGGAAGTTCTATATTCTGAGCCATACCACCTTGCCTTTGGTGCTCTACCTTAACTTGTTCACAATTTAGGCATTTAGCAACAAACTCAGCAATACCTTTCTTCATACTATTCCACCATTATACTTTGCTCAAGTCACGATACATCTCTGTGGAACCCAGATGAGTATAATTTCTGGAGCAATGAGTTTTTTTTATGATCCTCTCTTGGATTTCATCCACCCTTGGTACACACAATCTACCTTGATACCTCAACACACCATCTCCCCCTTGTTTAAAATCCATTACTTTTTGCTTATGAACATTTGCCTTCAATTCAAGTAAAATAGTATCTTGGTCTTGCTTCTCTTTCACTTCTGACACTAATGATGATTCTACCCCTTTCATCACCACTACTCCTCCTTCTGTGTAATCCATTAATCTTACTCCCAATCGTGTAAGTCAGTGCACATCTTTCGCCAACTCTCTATTTTTTCCTCAACATGGGAGGTACAACCCATAGACAACGTACTCAACGCATTTGCAACAACAGTAGCCTTACCTAGGTGATAGTAGATACACATATCATAATCCTTGAGTAACTCTAACCACCTTCTCTGTCTGAGATTAAACTCTTTCTGACTAAACACATACTGAAGACTCTTATGATAGGAGACCACATCTACATGAACACCATAAAGATAGTGACACCATGTTTTCAAAGCAAATACTACGGTAGACAAATCTAGATCATAGGTTGGGTAATTCTTCTCATAAACTTTCAACTGTGTTGAGGCATAAGCTATAACTCTGCCATACTGCATTAACACACAACCCAAACTAACTCTGGACGCATCACAATATACCACAAAACCTTGAGTACCTTTTTGTAAGGTCAATACTAGAGCAGTAGTCAAACATTTTTTCAATTCCTAAAAGATTTTCTTACAAGCTTCCAACCATTAAAACTTAATATTCTTCTAAGTCAATTGGTCAAAGGAGATGAAATAGATAAGAAACCCTCTATGAACCTTTTATATATCTAGCCAACCCAAAGAAATTCCTAATATCAGTTGGAGATGTAGGTATAGGTCAATTTACACTGCCTCTATTTTCTGAGTGTCAACTTTAATTCCATCAATGGAAAAAATGAGGCCTATGAATGCCACAGACTCAAGCCAAAACTCACATTTAGAGAACTTAGCATAAAACTCTCTGTCCTTTAGAGTTTGGAGAACTACTCTTAGATGACTAGCATGATCTTCCTCATTCCTCAAATAGATTACTATGTCATCAATGAATACAATAAAAAACATATCTAAATAATGCTTGAATACTCTTTTCATAAGGTCTATGAATGTTGTCGGTGCATTAGTTAAACCACCAAAAACTCATAATGACCATAACGGGACCTGAATGATGTCTTTGGAGTATCACATTCCCATACTCTTAACTAGTGATAGCCTAATGTTAGTTCTATCTTAGAGAAACACGAGGCACCCTGAAGTTTATCAAAAAGATTATTATTTCTTGGAAGAGGATACTTAGTTGGTAACTTTATTCAACTGATGGTAATCTATGCATATTCTAAGAGAATCATCTTTCTTTCTCACAAATAGGAGTAGAGCGCCCTAAGGTGAGACATTTGGTTGAATGAAACCTTTCTCTAGGAAATCTTTCAAATGCTCCTTTAACTCTTTCAACTCTACTGGTGCCTTTCTATATGGCGGAATAGATATAGGACAACTATCAGGAAGAATATCTATACTGAACTCTATTTCTCTCTCAGGAGGGACTCCGAGAAGATCATTTGGTACAACTTCTATAAACTATTTTAATACTGGAACTGACTAAATATGAGATATCTCAACACTAGAGTCATTAACTTGGACTATGCAAAAGGCACACCCATTGAAAACTAACTTCCTCACCTTAAGGTATGAAATAAAACAACCCTTAGGAATTGTTGAACTAATCTTCCACTCTATAACTGGTTCACTGGAAATTGGAACTTGACTACTCAAGTTCTACAATCAATTGTGGCATAACATACATGAAGCTAGTCTATACCAAGAATAACATCAAAATCTACCATATCTAACTCAACTAAGTCAGCCATGGTACTCTTGTGATTGATGAAAATTGTACAATCACGATAGACTCTTCTGCTAGAATATACTCACTAACAAGTGTAGAAACACTGAAGGGATCAAGAAGTTTCTTAGAAAAAACATCAAAATTCATCACAACATATGAAGTCACAAAAGATAAACTTGCCCCTGGATATAGAAAATCCTAAACATCAAAGTTAAGGACTTAGACCATACCAGTAACAACATCTTACAAATCCTCTTGCTCTTGGTGAATCGTAATACCATACACGTGGTTTCCTCCTCTACTTGCCCCTAAAGTAACTCCTCTAGATGCGTCCTTATCTGGTGGAGCAACTGAAGAAGATTGGGTTCTATTTCCCTAATTAGCACTACCCTATCGGTTCATTGGACACTCTCGCATAAAATGGCCATTTTGGCCACACTTGAAGCAACCAGTGTAGCTATCAACATATCCCTGTGTGGCTCCTACCACACTTAGCACATACATGAAGCTTACTACCCCCTTGTGCCATACTACCTTGAGAATGGGCAAGTCTAGCTCTGAAACCCTATGAATTCTGACTATTGTACTCACATTTGTTCTTTGGTGCGGGTGCACTAGCAGATGATAGAGCAGGTCCCTTTTGTTTAAGTTGGAAAGATGACCGGTTGGCATTAGTCTTCTGCTACCTGGATTAATTCCATGTCTTAGCTTCTCTTTCTCAACATGTTGCACATGGATCATCAGCCTTGCTTTGTCTATATCTCATATCAGTATAGCTGCCCTACCTTCTAGACAGATGAGACAACCCAGCAACAAACAAACTCATCATGCTTCTCATGCCAGCAACCATCCCTAAAGCATAGTGTGAATGTAGGGTGAACTTTAGATGACACTCAAGAACGCTCAAAGAATCCTACTTAAGTGTGAGAAACTCTCATACTGATGAGTCTTATATCTGGACTTATTTAGGGATTTTTTTATATATATTTATTGTACTCAAATGCTTAATTTGTGCCAATAATTTATGTTAAACCCTTGATATTCAAGTATATAGATTGAGGAATAAAGAAAGGACACTAACATGAAAAAATAAACAAAACAAGCTGAAGAAATGAGAAAGGTCAACTTGAATATCACCAAGAGCACTTGGCGTGTCGCCGAGTGGCTTATCAGACCTTCTAAAGTTCCAGTGCGCGATACCCTCAAGGAAGAAACCAAGTCGGCAATGAAAAGAAGCATAAGGTGAAAAGGCGAAGGAAGAGGTCAAAAGGCGGCTCACCAAGTGGTTTGGTGAGCCCGACTTACTTTGCTGATTGGCCATTCGTGGCTTATTTTCGCCAACTATAAATAAGATTTTGAACACTAATTTAGTATCGATTTTTGTATCTTGAAACTTATCTTGATAATTATTTTTGTATTAGAAAACTTAGAACTAGTTTCTCTATGGTTTTTCCTTTGCCTTGACGGATTGAAGAAATTCACTTTTGAGAAATTGGAAGTGGGACTTTGAGATTCATCAAATTGGAGCATTGTAACGATGAAATCACTCTTACCCAGTTGATGGATAATCAATTAGGTAACTATTTTTAACTTTTTATAATGTCTAGCTAAAACCTCAATTCTTGGGGTGTGATCATGTTATTATAGGCTTATTTAGTTTATGGGTATTGCTAATTGTTAGTTAAAATGCTATTTTAAAGTGATTTTAATCATTAATTATGGTTTAATCTAAGAATTGTAGTTGCAAATGCAGTTCTATCTTTTGGCTTGCTCGAGGGAGAGGTTTTACAACTAAGGTTTTTTATTAATGGTTTGTGGGTATTGGGTTGATCTGGTTTCAGCTCGAGAGAGTGAATCCTAAGCCCAATTCCACATATTTAACTCGAGAGAGTTAATGGATTAAGGTGTGGGTTGCTCTTAATTTGCATGCTTGTTGATGTTCGAAAGAAATCACCTGATTTGGGGTAATTGTTCGAGAGAAAATTACCTCCCTCATAGTCTAGCATACTCACTATTCTCTAGCTATTTACTAATAGTTGCAATTACCCATATATCTATATTTTCCTATAATCGATCACATCCCAAGAATCCGTCTCGTTATTGTTAATTCCTAGTGTTTATGACTGATTGTAGTTGATAATTTTAAACAAAAATCCCCCCCCCCCAATCTGACATTCGTGTCACCCCTATTATTTGATTATGTCTTTAATTGATGATTTCTATTCCTATGGCAGATTTGACCACATTCATACTTCTTGATTGAATTTAGAAGACGTTCCGATCCCTGGAGAATTCGACCCCAACTCATTATTTGGGTTTATACTAATTTACAATCGTTGAACACCTAGAATTGGATGAGGTGTGCTTGAAATGTCAAGTCAAAATGGCATCGCTGTCAGGGAGTGGTGTTGTTTGATATTCTTTTGGTGAAGTTGAATTGTGTTATTTTTAGCCATAGTTGAATATACTTACTTTTAGTTTTGGTTTTGTGTTGCTTGTGTTAAAACAGCGGAGGAAATGACCGTTAATGGGAGTAATGATATCCAAGTAGGCCACCAAGATGACATCGAGAATCTCAATGATGTCAATGACCCAAATCTAGTGGGTGGTGTTGGTCTCATTCGTTTACCTCCAGCTTAAGGAAACGTTGTGTTTCACATTACAAGCACCATGTTGCAGCTCTTACAACTGGAGGGTTTATTAGGTAGGCTGACTCATGAGGATCCCCATGAGCATATTAAGAATTTTGTTGATGTTTGTGGACCGTTCTCCTTTAGGAACATATCTTAAGAATTGGTCCGGCTGAGGTTGTTCCTATTTTCTCTAATGGGAGAGGCATGCAAGTTGTTGGCCGAGTTGCCAAGAGATTCAATCACTTCGTGGGACGAGCTTATTACTGCATTCCAAGTACGATTTTCCCTCATTTGAAAATCATGACACTTAGGGACAATATTCAAAGATTCAAACGTTTAGATGGTGAGCCGATCCATGAGACTTGGCAAAGGTTTAAGAAGATGGTGCTGCAATGCCCAACTTATGGATTGCCTGATAATATGTTGCTGCAATACTTCTACAGAAGCCTTAAATTTGGTGAACAACGGAGTGGCTGATCAACTCTCTCCAGGAGGGTTAATGCAAGTGCCTTATCCAATAGCAGTCCAACTCCTTGATGGCATGACCAAAATTAACCAGGCATGTTACACCCATAAAGATCAAGTTTCTCCTCTTATTTATAAATTGACAAAGGAACAGATTGAAAAAGAACAAGTGAGAGACCAAAACATACAAAATAAGATGACCCAACTAGACATCTTGGACAAAAACGTCATGGGTTCTAGTACAAGGAGTGTTAATGCTATCAGAGTTGGTGGTGTAAACCCCGAAGAGGCCAAGTTTGAAGCATTGTACAATGAGAAAGTGAACTTCCTAGCAAACCAAAGAGGAGGCTATCGTGCTAAATACCCAAGGTCGGGTGGTAACCAAGGTTGGAATGAGATAAGGGCTGGAGAGACCGTGACAAAGAATGGTGTGATCGTAACGCCATTTGGATGGAAAGAGAAGGGGAGAAGGATAGGTATGTTCCTCCTCACGAGCTTCAAAAGGCCAAAGATTCTGAGGGTAGCCGAACTGAAGATATGCTTTCGTATATTCTCAACAAGGTTGAAGGGTCTGATAAAATTTGAAGAAATGAAGTAAGATGTAGACTCTCAACCAGACGGTGACCTATCATTCCATCTCTATCAAGCAGCTGGAGACCCAAATAGGTTAAATTTCTTCTCATATGAACCCAAGACAACAAGGGGGTTGCCTAGTGATACTATGGCAAACCCCAAGAATGATGATTGAATGGGCACTTGCGTCGTGCCATGACGATAACTAAGGCGCTTCTTGGGAGGCAACCCAAGTTTTTATTACTTTGTGTTTGTTTTTTAAATAACGGGTGTTGATTGTGAAGGTTTAAAATTGCAGGTTCACGAGCCAAGAGTCCAGTCGGTGACTCTCCATAGAGTTCAGCAAGCCCGACTTGGACCGTCATTGGATTCATAAAAATAGCAGATGGGAGTTTGTAAAACTCGTTGGGCCTAGGGACGAATCGGCGACTCGCTGAACAGGTCGGTGAGCTCGACTTCATCTGCCGTTTGGACCCCCAAATTAACTGGAGGTCCTATAAAACTCGGTGAGGTCAGTCACAACTCAGCGCATCACCAACTGGTTCAGCTAGGATGATTAATACCACTGAAAGGGCCGCAAACTGAAAGGTTTTAAAAGGTCAAACGATTTAAATTTTCAGAATCTTTTATATTTCCTCATTTAACCCCGTACACTCACACCCGCACTTTATATTTCCCATATATTTTCTATTGTACTTGTTTTTACTCTTGATCTAGTGTTTGGATTTGGATTTCATTACCGCCTAGCATTTCAACTTCTTCATTTGGCATTAAAGATTGGTTTTCCGAATCCCAAACTCTAGATTAGTAGTTGAACTCGAATGCATTTGATAAATTTTTTCTTGATGTGTGTTGGGGCCTGTATTAAATCATAATCGATGTGTTGTTATGCCTATTTTATATTTCAAAATTGCGCTGTTTGCTTAAATTATTGATTTCTCTATTTTTGTACCTTCAAATTGATCTTAAATTATTGTGTTGCGGTAAATTGTTTTTGGGTATTTTTGGGTGAAGTCTGAGTAACCCCCAATTGTGTTAAATGACGTACTTTGCCCAATGATGGAGCGTTTGGCGTCATTCTTAAGGGCAAAAGTCGTTAAATGGCCAATTTTGGCCAAACCGGGGAAAGATTGAGTACCCCGGTGGCATGGGTCTTGTGTTAATTGCATAAGTGTGTAATTTGATTTTGTTTTTGTGGGCTATGGCTTGATTTTGAGAATAAGGGTTGAAATTTGGCACGTTGGGCAATTCGGTGAGCTGGGTCGAGCTCGCCGAACTGTTCTACGGTTCGCCAATGTCCCCCTAGATCACCCTTAATTTTGTGATTTGGCTAGATTAGATTCTGTAACTTTCAGTGAGAGGCCTAAGCTTATCGATTTCACTCGACGTCTTGCCGAAAGTTTCCCTTGACCGCCTTTTCTGTGCCCCTAACCCCTAAAATTCACAATAACTTTCGGTAGGCTAGTTTGAGCTCGCCAAGTAATGTCGGTGATTCACGAAAAGGCCCTGCATATTTCTGGCCTATATGTTTTCTGGGAAATATTCAAGCCAACCCATTTAGCAAGCCTAATTTGGCTTGCCAAAGTGACTCAACATTTCGCCGAATGATTCAGCGAGTCATTTTGCAAATTGTATTCTACATCTTTTCTTGAAATTGTTCTAACTCATATCATTTTGCTTGAAAAAATATTGCAAACTTTTGTGGTCAGTAAAGCATCAATATGAACACCATATAAGTAATACCTCCAAATCTTCAAGGAAAACATAAACAACGCTAGTTCTAATTCATGGGTAGGATAGTTCTTTTCATGAATCTTAAGTTTCCTTGAAACATAGAAAATAACCTTCCCATTTTGCATAAGAACACATCCTAACCCAATTCTTGAGCCATCACAATAAACAACAAATCCATTGGACCCTTCTAGTAGAGTCAATACAAGAGCGAAGGTGAGTCTATCTAACAATTCTTGAAATCTCTTCTCATACGCTTCCGACCATAAGAACTTAACTTTTTTCAGGGTTGATGCCGTCAGTGGAGAGGCAATCAAAGAAAATCCTTCCACAAACCTTCTATAGTAACCAGACAAACCCAAGGAAGTTTTATTATTCGAAGGGGATAGGGGTCTTAGCGAACTCTTAACCACATTCGTCTTCTTCTCATCTACCTCAATACCTTTACCAGAAACAATATGACAAAGAAAAGCCACAAATATCAACCAAAACTAATGTTTACTAAACTTTGCAAATAGTTTTTAGTCCTTGAGTTCTTCCAACACAATCCTTAAATGATCAGTATGCTCATCCTAACAACTTCAGAAAATGAAAATATTATCAATAAATATAATCACAAACATATCAAGGTATTGCCTAAATACCTTATTTATTAAATCTATTAATGCGGTCGGACCATTAGTCAAACCTAATAACATCACCTAAAACTCATAATGATGATATCATGTATGAAAAGCCATCTTCAAAATGTCATCTTTCTTAACCCTTAATTGGTGGTAATCCGATCGAATGTCAATCTAAGAGAAGTAACTTGCTTCTTGTAGTTGATCAAACAAAAAATTTATCCTTGGAAGAGGATATTTATTTTTAATGATAACCTTGTTCAAGTTTTGGTAATCAATACACATGTGAAGTTAATCATCTTTCATACGAACAAACATAATTAGAAGACCCTATAGAGAGATACTTAGTCTGATGAAACCTTTATCCAATAATTTTTTAAATTGATATTTCAATTCCTTAATTTCTATTGGAGCCATTCTGTAATGAGGAATTAAGATAGGTTGCAAATCTGGGAGAAGGTCAAAACCAAAGTTTATTTCCCTTTCAGAAGGAACACCAGGTAAATCATCAGGAAACACTTCAGAAAACTCATTAACAACATGGATCGATTTAAGAGTAGTGGCTTCAGAGTCCATATACCTAACAAAAACTAGATGGTATAAACAGTCTTTTGAACTGATCTTTCTTGCTATAAGACAAGAAACAAACTGACCCTTAGGCATAGAATGCAACCATTCCGTACCAAGAATAATATAAAAATCTAACATGTCAAGCTCTACTAGATCAATATGAGTGACTCAATGGGATAAAGAGATAGGACAATTTCTATAAACTCTCTTAGCCATAATAGATTCACCAATATGAGTAGAAACAGAAAAAGAGATCTAACAATACTTTCGGAAGAACATCAACCCTCATATCCACATATGGTATCACAAATAAAAGGTAGCATTGGGATCAAGAAAAGCATAAACATCAAGATGGAAGACTTTCAATATATCAGTAACTACATCGAGAGAACCCTCTTATTATTAACAAGTTTGAAGTGCATAGAATCTATTTTGCTTCTGACTTCCACTAGGGCCTGGCAAAGGGTAAGGATGAGCACATCGACAATTATCTCTTTCATTTGTAGCAAATGAGGGAAAATCATTTATCTTATGGTCCATCTTACCACAACAAAAACATGCATTGGAACCGGCTAGATATTTTCCCTCATTCTTTCTTCCACATCTAACATAAGTAGACAATGAAGATGTGCCACTATTTTCTCCTTGAGGTTTAGGGTTAGACACCCTATATTTGTTAAACTTAGGAAATGGAGCAATATAGAAACATTGACCAAAGAGCCTTTTCTGGTACTTAGAAATACTATGTCCATCAGACATTAAATGTGAAAATTCACCATTACCGGTCTTTGCCCTCTATGCCTCCCTAGACTTTTCCCTTAAGGTTCTCCTCTTCGATTTGTTCAACATGAACTATTACAAGAGAAATTTCCATATCATTGATGAGAATGGTGGTATGACATTCTTTAACCATCATTTTGGACACTCCCTAGAATAACTTACACATCCTTGCCCTAGAGTCGACAATCATAGTAGGAGCATATTCAAATAGTTGTGTAAATTGTAAAGCATACTCCTTCACACTCATGTTTCCTTGATGAAGTTAATGAATTAGCGTACTTTATCCTCCGTCATTTTGAGGGGAAAGAATCTATCAAGGAAAGTAACCTTAAACTTTTCCCATTTAAGAGGACCCACATCTACCCCCATCTCTTCTTTCCATTGGTTGAACCAAACTTCAACAACACTCTAATGTTGGCAAGAGGCCAATTCTACCTTTTCAACCAGCATCACTCCTATGATTATCAACACCTTTTATATCTCATCAACTAACTCTTGAGGATCTCCATTAACCTTGGAACTATAACACCCCAGATCCAAAAGAGGGTAAGATAACTGCTTTCAGAAATTTACAGGTGTTGATCAACGAAGGCCACCCACGGCGTGTAGATAGGGCAATAGACCATATGTGTGGTCTGTGGTAGATGGCCTCAGTATTTCCAGAAGGCCTAGAACCACGGTCGGACCAATAGACCGTTGGTGGAACCACAGTCCGTGGTTGAGGGCTCGTGGTCCAAGACCCCAAGTTTCAGTCTCTAAGCCCGAATGACGATCGTGCAGGATTGACTGACATCTTGATTACGTTCCGTCGATTGAGGGTTGTGAGTGGGCAGTCAGTAGTTAATGTTACGGGTAGTTGGCTCTTTTTTGAATTAATTTATTCCTATACTACATCATTTTACCCTTCACTAAGACCCCTCTCTTCAAATTCACCAAAAAGAATAGCTCTCAGATATTTTTGTCTCTAGAAAGCTTGTAAAGAAGGATTCAACCTAGGGTTTCAAGTCATGTCTCAATTCCTTCATTGAAGATTATCAATTGGCTTCAAGGTACGATAGTTTTCATCCATGGATTCCTTCCATTCATAGAATTTGCAATTCCTCTATTTTCAAAGTTAGAAATCCCCAATTGAGTTAGGGTTTCTTCAATTGTCATGGGTTCTCTTGATTATTTAATTAAATGATTTAATTATGATCTCTTATGCATGAATTGATGAAATAATATGATTTTATGATGATTTCTCCATGAACCCATGTAATCTCCATGTTTTCCAAGTTATAATCACGTGATGTGGGATTTTGATTCTAAAGGAAGAGTTTTATGAAATCAAACATGTATTGATAGAATTACATGAATTTATGATGAAATACATATCTAACTCATATTATCTAAATGTTGATGAGTGAAAGAGGGTTTTAAACCGTGAAAGATAAAATATGGAATTATGTATGTTCTTATGAAATCTATGCAAATGTTTTAAGGATGCTTGGCGAGTAAAGTATCAATGACGATAATGTTGATGTGTTACTGAAAGGATTTTCGCATATACACATGAAAGCATGATTGTGAAAGGTTTTCTCACATAATAAGGATTCTAAGGTTGAAAGGTCTTCTCACGTAATTGAATCAAAGATTAAGAGCTATCCTAATGAAACCTAGCTTGGATTGGTTATTTGAATGATACATTTCCATGGATGATGACTTATCTTGGATTGGCAAGATGATGTGACCTTCCATGGATAATAAGAACAAGTAAGAAATGACTATTCCGTGGAATTTATGCTTATCACTAAAAGGCTATTGAGATGGAAGCTCTCCCATTGGTAGATGTCGGGTTTCTAGAAGCATTCTCATTATCCCTTACCTATGTGCCCCCATAGGATGATTGTCTAAATAGACATTATCTATTGGACCCACCTAAGATAGAAGTTCACGGTCCTTACCTTGGCAAGTAGAACAACCCTTTTCGGTATTGGAAACACCGAGGGATCATGTTATAGCTCACATGGTCTCTATGTCAATGAAGGCTAATTCTACATACTAATGAACTTAGGTTACTTCAAGAAGTAGCTCATATGTGTTCAAAGGTTTCAAATGATGTTAGTTTGCATTGACCATGTCTTATGACTTATGTTTTCTACCTCTGTTATATCATGTTTTAGCTTGGTCTATTGCATGTCATGAAATGTCATCTTTTAGCATGATTTAAATATTTTATGCATAGCTATCATACTTGGTATATTGTTTTGTATTAACGCATAATCTTGCCTAAATTTCCCCAAATGTAGGGTCTGACAGTCAAGTTTCTCAGTTTCGTGGCTAGTGGTTGATTACGAGGTTCCCGAGCTTTGGTGAGTTCTCATGCTTCGAGGACGGACTTTCATTGTTTCAGTTTCTTTCTTATATTTCTAGTTTTTCAACATGATGTATGGTCTAGGCTCTATTCCATTCGATTATATTTGATGGCTATTGAGACAAGTATTTTAGACTTTCGCTTTTCTTTTATAAAACAATTGGACTCTTGAACTATTGTTTTACTTCTTATGCACTATTTCTTATGTTATAAATGCTAAGTGGCTTGTATGGGGTCTCTCGGGGGTCATATATGCCATGTTAAATCTAGAGGATACCCCTGGGTCATGACAAACTTAGTATCAGAGTGCAAAGTTTAGAATGGTCCTAGGATGTCTCATAAGCCACGTCGAGTAAAATCCTGTTCATGAGTGTGAAGTGTGTCACATTTATGAATGAGAGACTACAAGATGTCTTGGAAACTCCACTTTTTTCATTGCTCTAAAGTTGTGTGATATAGTTTTACTCCATAAGGTCTCTATCTAAATATTTATCTGATGCTCTATAGGATATGGATACTCGAAGAGCTTATGCTAGAAGAAATGTAAGGGAGGATGTGGAACAAGAAGCTCCTTCCCAAGCTTCACAATTTTTGATTGATCCTTTGGTCAAGCAAGTTACTCATATGAAGTTTAAGGCTAGTTTCCAAGTATTAACTCAAGCCATGACAGCCCAAGCCAATAGGGAGGTTGCGGTTCCAGTGAACCCAAATGTGGGCACATTAGTATCTAGAGTGAGGGACTTCACTAGGATGAATCCTCTGGAGTTTCATGGCTCTAAGGTTGAGGAAGATCCTCAAGAGTTTATTGATGAAGTTTATAAGGTTTTGATGATCATGGGAGTGACGCCGATGGAAAGGGCAGAGTTGGCTGGTTATAAACTCAAGGGTGTGGCTCATATATAGTACAACCAATGGAAAGAAGGGAGACCAGAAGATGCAGGTCCTTTTGATTGGGAGAAGTTTAAGGATGCTTTTCTTGATAGATTATTTCCCCTTAAGATGAGGAAATCCAAGATGCTTGATTTTATCAACCTTCGTCAAGGAAGTATGAGTGTAAGAAAATATGCTCTAAAGTTCATACAATTGTCTAAATATGCTCTAACAATGGCTATTGATTCAAGGGCAAGGCTAAGTAAGTTCATTTCGGGGGTGCCTAATATGGTGGTTAAAAAGTGTCGTACGACCATGCTCATTAATGACATGGAAATCTCTCATCTCATTTTTAGTGCATAACAGATTGAGGAGGATAAACTTAAGGAGAAGTCTAGGGAGACATGAGGGCTAAAATCGGTAATGTTAATTTCTCTCATGCAAGGTCCGATGGACATGGTCGTTCTAGGTTTTGACAAAACATTTCTGGTCAAGGTTCCTCCAATGCTCCTCCTAAGTTCAACAAAGATAGGGTGTCTAACCCTAAGCCTCAAGAAGAGAATGGTAGTGGATCTTCATTGCCCATGTCTATTTGTACTAGGTGCGAAAAGAAGCAAAATGGTAAGTGCCTAGCCGGCACAGATGGCTGCTTCAATTGTGGTACGAATAAGCATAAGATAAGGGATTACCTAGTGCTTACGGCTAAAGTAATAGAGGGAAAGCAAGCTTCTCCTAGTGGTTCAGGTCCAAATGCTCCCAAGCAAAATCAATTCTATACACTTTAGACTCGTGGTAAACAGGAGGGTTCTCCTGATACAGTCACCTGTATGTTTGAAGTTTTCCACCTTGATGTTTATGCTTTACTTGATCCCGGTGCTACCTTGTCTTTTGTGATGCCGTATGTGTCTACGAGGTTTGATGTTTTTCCAAATGTGCTATTCGATCCTTTAAATGTCTGTACTCCTCTTAGTGATTCTATTGTGGCTAAGAGGGTCTATAGAAAGTGTCCCGTTTCCTTGTCCCGTAGAGTTACTCTTATTGACTTGGTAGAGCTTGATATGCTAGATTTTGATGTTATCCTTGATATGGATTGGTTGCACTCATGTTATGCTTCTATCGATTGTAGAACTCGTGTAGTCAAGTTTTAGGTTTCGAAAAAGCCTGTTCTAGAGTAAGAAGGGGGAAATTATATGCCTAAGGGTCAGTTTTTATCTTGTCTCAAACCTAGAGAAATGATTTCTAATGCATTTACCATCTAGTTAGGGTGAGGGATATGGAATTTGAAACCCCCTACTCTCAAGTCAGTCCCCGTTTTTAATGAGTTTCCACAAGTGTTCCCAAATGATTTACTTGGTTTTCCTCCCTAAAGGGAAATAGAGTTTGGTATTGACCTTCTCCTAAATATGAAACCTATTTTTATTTATCCTTACCGTATGGCTCCGAAAGAATTAAAGGACTGAAAGAACAATTGAAAGATTTGTTGGATAAGTGTTTCATTCGACCGAGTATCTTTCCATGGGGTGCTCCAGTCTTGTTTGTTCAGAAGAAAAATAGTTCTCTACGTATGTGTATTAAATATCATCAGTTGAATAAGGTGACCATTAAGAATAAGTATCCTCTCCCAAGGATAGATGATTTGTTTGACCAATTTCGAGGAGAAAGTTAACTTTCTATGATTGATCTTCCATCCACCAATTGAGGGTGAAGGAAGATGACATTTCGAAGACTTCTTTTCGAAACTGGTGTGGTCACTATGAGTTTTTGGTGATGTTGTTAAGTTTGACTAATGCTCCAGCAGCTTTTATGGAGTTGATGAATAAGGTGTTTAGACAATACACTGACATATTTGTGATTGAGTTCATTGATGATATATTGATCTATTCGAGAAGTGAGAATGAGCATATTGATCATTTGAGGATCGTGTTGCAAATTCTTAAGGACCAACAACTCTTTGCAAAGTTTAGCACGTGTAAGTTTTGGCTAAGGTCTATAGCTTTTCTTGTTCATATTGTTTCAAGTAAGGTCATTGAGGTGGATCTTAAGAAGAAGAATATGGTGAAGAGTTGGCGTAGACCTCTATTTCCTTTGGATATTAGAAGTTTCTTGGGTTTAGTCGGTTACTATATAATGTTTGTTGAGGGATTCTCTTCAATTGCCTATCCTCTGATGGATTTCGTCACGCCCCGAGGCTACCCCCTTGATGTAACATGGGATATAGGATCACGGGTGACCCCAAGCTAATCCTGTGTCTGGCATATATCAAGAATACTAAGAATAACTGAATAAGGCATGTACTATGCGGAAGCTAAAACAATGGATAACTGAAAGTGGGGGAAAACCCAACTAGTCTGAATATATAAAATATAATGAAAGTCTAGTGATGACTAAAACACCACTTAACAACTCAAGTTGCATCTACTACTATGTTTGGAAAGCTTCTAACTGAGTTGAGTTGTTAGGTCATGCCCCCAGCTACTCTAACAAAACTAGAACTAAATATAATGAAAAAAAATGAAAGCATGTCTATTGTCCTCAGAATATGAGGACTCACCACTGAAGTTGTTGACTATGGACGAAGAATCGATCTAAGGTGATCTTGATGTTGAGTACCTGAACCTACATCATGAAAGGATGTAGCGCAAAGTATGCGTTAGTAATTGAAATGTACTGAGTATGAAAGATATAGATACTAAGCTGAACAAATATATATATGTTGAACAAAGCATAACTGAGCAATGACATAAACTGAGCAAGAATGTAAATACTGAAACATAACTAAAAAGCTAAGCTGAATGCAATGACCAAGTACTAATCATGAAAATAACATGTTGAACTGAATGTTGAAGTATATACTGAAAACCTGGTCAAATGAACTAAGAGTCTGACTATGGGAGATACTATTAATCGACATAAACCACGTGGGCTAATCGTGGAGTCTGATTTATATGCCCCATCGAGAGGACACAATATACCTTGCAAGTGGTATAAAGGCATGACTGGCGTGATCACTAAATTTGATGCCCAACAGAGGGGACTTATACTCTTATGGAGGTACATAGTTCTGGGACTATGAGGGTACGTTGAACCCTAGTTCAACTCTATGATAAGTCTACTCCCAACTAAATATTTATATGACTTAAATGTAACTGAAATATTGAATAGCTCTAAATACTGACATAATAACTGAGAATGCAACATTTATATACTGATAATATGACATTCGAAATCTGAAGCATGATTATTTGTTTAACTGACCTAGCAAGTGTAAATCATGAACTAAGAGAATCTACACAAACTAGGGTTTTGAGTTTTTATACAAGTAATTAAACAAATTTCCCAAGAAACATGCTATTTCAATTAAGGATACTACAACAACTAAATCAAAGTAAATGTCCAAGGTTTAGAAACCCTATGTCTAAACAAGATATGGAGAATCATGGAAGTATTGAATTCTAGGGACCTAGTGCATGAAAGGAACTCACTAGTAAAATCCCACATACATAGTGATGAAATCTACAGATAAATCCTTTGATTTCGAGGCTGAAACTTGAAGCAATAATGCTTGTTCTTGAAGTAAACTGGCACCTCTTTCTCTTCTTTTCGTTCTAGTTTGTATGATTTTTGGAGAATGAAGGTTCTGAGTATGTCAGACTAGGTTATTTGGCTTAGCCTGAGTAAAACAATGGAGTTTAGGCATCAAAAGATTTAGTTTAAGTTCCCCAAAGCATAGGGAAAAGACCAAAATGGCCCTGACTTAAAATCTAACGAAGGTCATCCACAGAGGGTTGACAGTCTGTCATTTGGACCACTAATGTAGACTGTGGTCGTGGTTCGTGGTTTGCCCAACAAGACTTCACTAAAACAAGCATAAATTTTTACTCCGAGCTTGGATTTTTGCAAACTCAGTGCGTTGGGAAGAGGATTCAATTATATTTCATTTGATAGGTCATGGGTTACCTAATTCATTTTGTGCTAAAAGATATGATCGTTTGAAGTTGACCCAACAACAATTTTCCTCTAATTGGTTGCTGACCCTCAACTACAATCAAACCTACAGTCCGTAGGTCCAACCACGGACCAAGCTGGTCGATTGTGGGTGGGATCATAGACCATAAAACTTTGGACCCCAATGACGAAACCAACCTACAGTTTGTGGGCAATCGAAGGATCGTGGTTCACGGCCGTAGGATCATCTTTAGATCACAAATTTTCCCTAAGTCTAGGACTAAACCACGGGACCCCACCTATGGTCCATGGTTCTACCTATGGTACGTGGGTGGTTTCTCTTGTTTCTGACACCACATTCTGGAAAGGTGCATTTTTCTATTTTCTTGAATCTGAGGGGTTACAATATCTTCCCTTTAGGAACGTCCATCCTCAAATGAAGTCTAAACAAGCTAAGTATGGAGGAAATGAGCTACAATCCCTACCACTAAGTACTAGAAATTAATATCTAACTGAACTGAGTTCCAAGTACATGCAATTATGTTGAAATGCAAGAATAACTGAGGGAACAAGATAGTGAGACTGAATTACACATGAGTAAATTGAGAGACTGTAAAGGAACTATTAACTTAAGCTATAATAGAATCAGAAGGAAAGAGGTGAGGTACTTGGCCATCATGGCTGCTTCTGCTTTCCAAGTAGTTCTCTCTACTGACTCCTCTATAAAACCTTTACTGAATCGATTCCTTATTTCTCAACCTACGAACCTGACGGTCAAGAATCTCAACTGGCACTTCTTCATAAGTGATATTATCATTATCAACCACACACTCTAATTGTATTATTAATGTTGGATCACCCACACACTTCTTCAACAAGGAAATGTGAAAGACTAGATGAATCGCTACTAGTTATGCTGGCAACTCTAACTCATAAGCCACATTACCAACCCTTTTCTAGATTCTATAAAGACCTACATATCTAGGACTGAGCTTTCCTTTCTTGCCAAATTTCATCACCCCCTTTATAGGTGACACATTCAGGAAAATCCAATAATCGATTTAAAGCTCTAAGTCCCTTCTCCTTACATCTACATAGGACTTCTGACGACTCTAGCATGTCTTTAGTCTATCTCTGATGAGTTGAACTTTTCCCATAGCCTCAAGAACTAAATCTGGCCCTATCAAGGCTACTTCACCTACTTCAAATGAACCAATCAGAGACCTATATCTATGCCCATATAGTGCCTCATATAGGGCCATCTGAATACTAGAATGGAAGCTATTATTATAGGCGAACTCTATGAGAGGTAGGTCATCATCCCATCTACCCTTGAAATCAATCACGCAAGCTCTCAACATGTCCTCTAAGGTTTGAATGGTACGTTCAACTTGACCATCCTTCTGTGGATGAAATGCTATACTGATATTTACCTGAGTACCAAGACCTTTCTGAAATGATTTCCAGAAATGAGAGGTAAAATGAGGACCACTATTTGAGATGATAGACAAGGGAACCCCATGCAACCTAACTATCTTATGGATATAGCAAATAAATGAGCAGACTTAGTAACCCTGTCCACTATCACTCAAATGGAGTTATGTTGTCTGCGAGTATGGGGTAAACCGGTAAAGAAGTCCATTTTTATCACTTCCCACTTCCATGTAGGAATGTTAATCTCTTGAGTCATACCTCCTGGTTTTTGATGTTCTACCTTAACCTATTTACAATTAGGACACTTAGCCACTAAGTCTTCTATGTCCCTCTCATGCCGCACACAAAAAGACTTCCCGTAGATCATGGTACCTCTTAGTGGCACATGGATGAATGGAATACAAGGATTTGTTGCCTCAACTAACCCACATTAGGAACACATAAGTGACTCTGGTAACAAAGCACCCCATCTCTCCCTTTGGAGAAAACTTCAACTTTCTGTTGATGAATTGCATATTTCAACTGAAGTAATATAGGATCACTGTCCTATTTTTCCTTAACCTCCTCTGCCAATGAAGATTTTGATCCATTTTGAACTATCACCCCACTATCGGATGTGTCCTTAAGGCAAACTCCTAAGGGAGAAAGCTGGTGAACATCTTTGGCTAGCTCTTTTGTTTCAATCTCAACATGTGCAACACTACCCATAGACAGCCTGCTGAGAGCATCAACCACTACATTGGCCTTACCCAGATGGTAAAACACATTCATGTCATAGTATTTGAAGAATTCAAGGCATCTTCTCTGATGAAGATTCAACTTTTTCTG
The DNA here is from genome assembly GCA_037074985.1 of Solanum bulbocastanum. Classification (NCBI taxonomy): domain Eukaryota; kingdom Viridiplantae; phylum Streptophyta; class Magnoliopsida; order Solanales; family Solanaceae; genus Solanum; species Solanum bulbocastanum. The sequence goes on from CM073601.1 coordinate 36,550,021, forward strand.
GGTGAACATATACTGGAGGCTCTTATGATATGTGAACATATTAACATGAACAACATACATGTAGTGTCTCCAAATCATAGGGAAAATACTACAGCTACAAGCTCGAGTTCATGAGTCGGGTAGTTCTTCTCATAAACCTTAAGCAGTCTAAAAGCATAAGCTACAACCTTATCTCGATGCATCAACACATAATCTAGGCCGGCCATGGAGGCATCACAATAAATCACATAACCATCTCAACCATCTAGTAGAGTTAAGAATGGAGCTGTAGTCAATTTAGTCTTATATTCTGAGAAGTTTCTCTCACACTCACCTAACCACTTAAACCTAACCTTTTTCTGAGTCAGCTTGGTCAAATGGGAACCTATGGATGAAAATCCTTCAACAAATCATCTATAATAATCCGCCAAACCCAAGAAACTTCTGATATCTGTTGGAGAGGTGGGTATGGGCAAGTGCATTACTGCCTTAATTTTTTGAGAATCCACTCAAATCCCTTTGTTGGATACCACATGACCAAGAAAAGCGACGGACTGTAACCAAAATTTACATTTGCTAAACTTAGTGAATAGCTGGTGATGTTTGAGAGTTTGTAAAACAACTCTCAGTGAATCGTATGCTCTTCCTCACTCCGAGAATAAATAGGGATATCATTAATAAAGACGATGACGAACAAGTTCAGATACTTTTTGAACACCCTGTTCATTAAATCTATAAAATTTGGAGGAGTATTTATTGGTCCAAAAGACATAACTACGAATTCATAATGACCATACCTAGTTCTAAAGGTTGTCTTCAGAATGTCGCTATCTCTGACTTTGAGCTGATGATCGCCAGATTTGAGGTCTATCTTAGAAAATCACTACAACCATGAAGTTGGTTGAACAAGTCATCAGTCATGGGGATGTGATACTTATTCTTGATTGTGACTTTTTTCAACTGCCGATAGTCAATGCACATTCTGAGAGAACTATCTTTCTTTTTCATGAACAACACCGGAGCACTCCATGGAGAGATATTGGGTCTGATGAAGCCCTTATCTAGAAGGTCTTGTAACTTCTCTTTCAATTCCTTAAGCTTGGTTAAATCCATTTTGTAAGGAGGAATCAAAATAGGCTAGGTATCTCAGAGGATATCTCTTCCAAAGTTGATTTCTCTTTCGAGAGGAACTTTAGGAAGATCTTCTGGGAACACTTAGGGAAACTCATTTTCTACTGGGATCGACTCATGAGTTGGGATTTCGGACTTTGAATCCTTAACCCAAATAAGATGAGAGATATGCCCTTTGGAAATTATTTTTCTGGCCTTAAGGTAAGAGATGAATCAACCCGGAGCTTCTATCTTCCAATCTAAGACTGACTCATTTGGAAACTAAAACCGAACAATCCTAGTTCTATAATAGACTAAGGCATAATAGGAATTTAACCAATCCATGCCTAGAATGATATCAAAATCTACCATTTCAAACTCTACAAGGTCTATTGAAGTGATTTTTTAAGATACTCTGATAGGGCAATTTTTGTATACCAATATAGCTATAACTGGGTCACCAACTGGAGTAGACACTGAGAAGGGTTTTGAGAGAGTTTCTAAAATGAATACGGAGTTACAAAAGATAGTGTAGCCCCTGGATCCAAAAATGCATAAACATCTAAATGAAAGACTTGTAACATACCAGTGACCACATTAGGAGAATCTTCTTGGTCCTGGCAAGCCTGAAAAGCATACAACTTGTTCTGGCGTTGACCACCACCTGTACCAGATGAAGCACTTTGCTGAGTTAGGCAACGTGTTGTTGCTGTTGGAGCTGTAGACTGAGCCCTATTATTATTACCTCATTGCCCCTGCCTGTCGTAAGGGCAATCCTTCAACCTATGGCAAGACTGACCATACCTAAATCACCCTTCTTGGCCTACAAGACACTTGCTCGAATAGTTCTTACCACACTTTGAACAAGTTGGGAAAGTCCGGCTACCTAAAGCATTCCCCTAAGACTTAGAGCTTGATGACCTACCTTTCTGATCTTGTCAAAACCTAGGGATGGACCACTATCTGATGAAGGTGTTGGGGTTGTAGACCTATGCTAAAATTGTGAGCAGTTTCCACTGCTTGACTTTTGCTGTGAGTACTCATAATTTCCTGTTCTGGTCTTTTTTTTGTCCTTAGCCAATTCCCTAAGCTTGTCTCCCTCATTCAACTAAGAAGAGTCATTAGGCTGGAGATATTCATATCCTCTAAAAGCATAGTATTCCTGCACTCGGTCTTCACCAGATCAGATACCCCAAACAAAAATGTACTCATTTGTACCCTGGATTGACAACTATATGTGGTTCTACCTACGGTCTATGGGTGGTTTTTATTTGTTCTAACACCAGATTCTTGAAAGCTGAATTTTCCTATTTTCTAGAGTTTGAGGCATTACAACTTTGACTCAAAAGAAGGCTAAGTTCATATGGTCTGAAGCGTGTGAGAAGAGTTTCCAAGAGTTGAAGTATAGACTTACTTTCACTCAGGTGTTGACTTTAACGAAAGGGATGGATGGTTTTGTTGTTTATTATGATGTCTTCAGGATTGGGTTAGGATAAGTGATTATGCAAAATGGGGAAGTTGTTGCTTATTCCTCAAGGCAACATAAGATTCATGAGAAGAATTATCCTACCCATTACCTTCAACTAGTCGCGGTTGTTTTTGCCTTAAAGATTTGGAGGCATTATTTGTATGGTGTTCATGTACATGTCTTTATTGACCACAAGAGTATTCATTATGTGTTTAATCAGAAAGATTTAAATCTTGGCTAAAAAAGGTGGCTTGAGTTATTGAAAGATTATGATATGAGTATTTTCTATCACCCTAGAAATGCAAATATGGTGGGGATACTCTTAGTCGGCTATCTATAGGTAGTGTTGCTTATATTGAAGAAGGTAAGAAAGAGTTGGTTTGAGATGTTCATAGATTGGCCCGATTAGGTGTTCAGTTAGTGGACTCCACCAAGGGTGGCATTATGGTTCACAACGGCTCAAAATCTTCTTTTGTAGCAGATGTGAAAGCCAAACAAGATCTTGATCCAGTTTTGGTTTAATTGAAAGAAGAGGTGCTTAAGAAATATGTTGAGGCTTTCTCCCAAAGGGGAGATGGTGTCCTTAGATATCAAGGTCATTTGTGTGTTCCAAATGTTGATGACTTGAGGGAATAGATCTTGACAGAAGCCCATAGTTCACGATATTCCATTCACTCGGATCCACCAAGATATACCGTGATTTGTGGGAGGTCTATTGGTGGAATGGGATGAAAAAGGATATTGCGGGATTTATGGTTAAGTGTCTGAATTTCCAACAAGTGAAGGTTGAGAATCAGAAATCAGGAGGGTTGTCCCAAGATATTAGCATTCCTACTTGGAAGATGAAAGATTTGAACATGGACTTTGTTTTTGGTTTGCCTCGCACCAGGTGACAATATGACTTGATTTGGGTTATAGTAGATTAGATGATTAAATTAGCTTATTTCCTTCCCTTCAAGGTTTCCTATTCGGCAAAGGACTATGCCAAGTTGTACTTGAGAGAAATGGTAAAGTTGCACGGAGTGCCTTCGTCCATTATTTCCGATCGTGGTACCCAATTCACTTGTTAGTTTTGGAAGTCATTCTAAAAGGGTCTTGGTACACATGTTAAGCTTAGTACGACCTTTCACCCCAAACCGATGGGCAAGCGGAGAGTACCATCCAAAAATTGGAAGACATGTTAAGCACTTGTGTAATTGATTTTAAGGGTAATTTGGATAACCATTTGCCATTAATTGAGTTTTCTTATAACAATAGCTATCATTCAAGTATTGATGTGGCTCCATTTGATGCATTATATGGTAGAAGGTGTAGATCTAGGTTGGTTTGAGGTAGGTAAAGTCGCCCTAATATGTCCTGAGTTGGTACATGAGGCCAAAGATAAAGTTTGACTTATTAGAGAATGGTTGAAAATTACTTAAAGTCGACAATAGTCATATGTTGATGTAAGAAGAAGAGATCTTGAGTTTGATGTTCATGATTGGGTTTACTGGAAAATCTTACCTATGAAGGGTGTAATGAGGTTTGTCAGAAAGGGAAGCTTAGTCCTAGATATGTAGGCCCATATCAGATTTTGAGTCATGTTGGTAAGGTTGCTTATGAACTAGATTTGCCTAATGACTTGGAATTAGTGCATCCAATTTTCCATGTCTCTATGTTAAAGAAATGTGTTGGTGGTCCAAACATTCATAGTTTTCTTAGATGGTTTGGGAGTTAAGGAGAATCTTTCTTTTAAGGAAGTTCCGATTGAGATTTTAGACCGGCAAGTTAAGAAGTTGAGAAATAAAGAAGTAGTTTTCGTGAAAGTGTTGTGGAAGAATCAGTTAGTTGAGGGTGCTAATTCGGAGGCTGAGGCCGATATGATATCCTGATATCCTCATCTCTTTCCTTCTACTCATATTCTAGCTTGAGGTAATGAGTTCCTCATAGTTTGTTCTTTGTTTGAACTCACGTGTCTTATATGTTTCCATGATTTCCTTACTATGCTTGATTTATGAAAAGTTCATGTTTTGAGAAAATGATTCAATTCAATTGATTACTATATGTTTATGTGCACATGAGTATGGTTTGCATGTACACTACATGATATGATGTTTTGGGCATGTATTTAGCTTGGAATTGATGTTTCCTCCTTGGATATGTGTATTACATGCATGATGGGATGTTGGATTTGATTCCACCCCACTTCTGATGTTTTGATTATGTCCTAGCTTGGAGTCAATAGTTCCTACTTGGTTATACGCATTTAGATGAAGTTGCATTGATAGTTAGGTTACTAGTTCCTCTCCTACTATTTTCGTACTATATTGAAGGTCATTCAAGGATGAATGATCCCAAGGGGGAGATATTGTAACACCATGGATCCGAAAAAGGGTAATATAATTGATTTTAGAAAGTTAGAGGTGTCAACCCATAAGGCTACCCACGGCCCATGAATTGGGCCACGAACCGTAGGTGTGGTCTATGGTAGATAGCCCTAGTACTGCCCAGAAGGTCCAGAACAATGGTCGTACCAACGGACCGTTGTTGGAACCACAGTTCCTGGTTGAGGGCCCATAATCCAAGACCTCAAATTCCAGTCTTTGACCCCGAACGACAGTCGTGCAATACAGACTGTCGTCCTTATCAAAGCCCGTCAATTAAGGATCATGAGTGGAAAGTCGGCAATTAATGTTACAGGTAGTTGGGCCATTTCCTAATTAATTTATTCCTATACTACATTGTTTTACCATTCACTAAGACCCCTATATAAGTGATGAGTCTGAGATTTGGACTCATTTAGGGTTTTGTTTTGATAGTTTTAGTATCCTCAAATGCCTAATTTATGCTACAAACTGATGTTAAAGCCTTAATTTTCAGGTATGTAGATTAAGGAGCAAAGCAAGGATACTAATAGGCAAAAAGGAACAAAACAAGCTGAAGAAGTGGAGAAAGGCGAGCCTGGTGATCGCCAAGACCACTCAGTGAGTTGCTGAGTGGCTCTTCAATCTACCTAAAGTTCTAGTGTGCCAGCCTGAGGGAAGAAACCAACTCGCGATGTCAAGATGGATCACCCAAAGATACAGGACTTGAGGATGCTCAGAACCAAGGTATAACGGCGAAAAAAGAGAGCAAACGGCGGTATGCCGAACCACTTGACGACCTCGACTTACCTCGCATAATGGCCTTTCGTGGCTAATTTTTGGAAAACTATAAATTGGATTTTAAATGTAATTTTTAGTAGCTACCTGGAAGTTCTCTCCCAGATATTATAGCTCCCATTATAGCCTCAGAGTTTTCTATTGATTTTTGAGTTAGAATTGTATAATTTTGGAGGATTTGGAAAATGGGTCTTTGAATTTCCTTCTTAGAAATCATTGTAAAGGCTTGGAGAATCTTACCCAGACCATGGCAAATGTATTTGGTAATCGTTTCTCAATTTTTATGATGTGTAGCTAAATCCTCAATTCTTGGGTTAATATGGGTTCAACTCGATAGAGTGAATTTCAAATCAAATCCTACCCATCTAGCTCAAGAGAGTGGATGTATTAAGGTTGTGGGCTAGTTATCTTGTAAAGCTTATTGATGTTTGAAAGAAATCACTTGAGTTGTAATAGTTATTTAAGAGAAAACTATTGCGCTGAAAGTCTAGCCTACCCACAGTGTTTCAGCAAATCATTGTTAGATTTCAATTACCCATATAGAATAATTAACCTATAACCAATAACATCCCAAGAAATCCTATCCATATTGTTATTTTCCCCTATTTTCATTGTTGTTTCAACTGTTCATTGCAAAACCAAAACCCCCATTTGAAATTAGTTGTTAACCTTTTAGATTCAATTGTATAATTTTTATTCCTATAACCGTTTAGAACACATTTGTACTCTTGATTGAATTTTAGACGCATACCACTCCCTGTGGGTTCTACCCCAACTCTTTGTTGGATTTTATACTAGTTAACAATCGTTTGCACCTAGAATTGGATAAGGTGTGCTTGAAATGTTAATCAAAATGGTGCCACTGCCGGGGAGTGTTGTTTGATATTCTATTATTGAAGTTAAATTGTGTTCTTTTTGTGTTATAGTTAAACTTACTTATTTTTGTTTTTGTTTTTGTTGTTGATGTTGAATAGCGAAAGAGATGAGTGTAAACGGAAGTAATGGTAGCCAAGTGGGGCACCAAGACGACATTGGAAATCTTAACGATGTTAATGACCCAATTCAATTGGGTGGTGCTGGTGCAATTCGTCTACCTCCGACTAAAGGAAACACTGTTTTCCACATTACTAGCACAATGCTTCGATTCCTATAACTTAAAGGATTATTTATGGGGCTGGCTCATGAGGATCCCCATGAGCATATTAGGAACTTTGTGGATGTCAGTGGGTCGTTCTCATTTAAAAACATATCACAAGAATTAGTCTGCATCGGGCTCTTTCCATTCTCTTTGATGGGTGAAACTACTAAATGGTTGGCTGAATTATGCTTGGAAAGTGCGCAAATCCATGAGACATGGTCGAAATTTAACAAACGGGTGCTTCAGTGCCCAACTCATGGACTTCCAAATAATGTGTTGCTGCAACACTTCTATTGGAGTCTCGATTCGATAAACAATGGATTAGCTAATTAATTTTCCTAGTGGTATAATGCAACAGCCCTATGAAGTAGCGTCCCAACTCCTTGATTACATGACTAAGATCAATAGGGCATGGCACACTCGTGAAGATCAAGTGTCTCCTCTCGCGTTTAAAATGACAAAAGAACAGATCAAAAAAGATCAAGAGAGAGACACAAACATGTCCAAAATGATGACTGATTTCACGTATCAGGACACTTCTTCCAATTCTAAGTGCCAACGATCATTAGTCAGTAATATAACCCAACTAAGTGAGTTATGGTCGAATCCCACTGGGAGTCGTATGTGGTTAAGATTGAAGAGCCAGTATAAATATGTTCAAGTCAATCATAGGTAAAGACATTTACGAATAAAAGCATAGTTCAAATTTAGGGTGACATAAGTGTCAAATATGGGGGTTTTGATTGTAATTATCAACTACAACAGCATCAAATAACACAAGTAAAGAAGTAATCAGACGGGCTCTTAGGATGTGATTGGATTATACACTAAGGTTAACAAATGGGTAATTGCAACTGATAGTAAATAGCTGTAAATTAGTGAATAAGCTAGACTTTAGTGAGGATAAAATTTTCTCTTGAACAATTTACCCCGGATCAAATTGATTTCTCTTGAACACCAATAAGCAGCAATTAAGAACAACTTACGATTTAGTCCATTCACTCTCTCGAGTTGAATGTGTGGAAAAGGGTTTAGGATTCACTCTCTCGAGCTGAACCCGTGACAACCAAATACCCACAGACCATCAAATCACTAATCTTGGTTTTAAAACCTCTCTCCAGAGTAGGCCAAAAACACGAAGGTAGAGTTGCATTTGCAACTACAACCCTATAAATTAGACCACAATTACTGAATGAAATCACTTTTAAACAACATTTAAACTATCATTTAACAATACCCAGTAGTTGAATCAACCCATAATCACATAATCACACCCCAATAATTAGTGTTGTAGCTAGACGTCAAAAAAAGATAGAAATTGTTACAAAATTGTGTTTCCATCAATTGGGTACGATTAATTTCGTCTTTACAAAGTTCCAAATTGAAGAATATTAAATACCCACTTTTAATTTCTCAAAAATAGAAATCTTCAAATCTTCAAAGCTAAGGAAAATATGTTTTTGTCTCAATACTCAGAGTTCCCACTTCAAATTCTAAAAATAACATACTTGATAATGAAAAAGCTCTCCAAACTAAAATGTTTGAAAATGTATTTATAGTCACCAAAAATATGCTATGAAGGATCATTCGGCGTAGTAAGTCGGGATCGCCGACCCACTCGGCGATCTGCCCTCTGGTTAGTTCCATCACCTTTTTGCTTTGGCCTTCAGCATCTTCAAGCTCTGTAGGTTTGGGCGATCTAGCACTGCATCGCAGAACCTACATGCCGATTGCTCCTTACTATCACAGACTTGATTTTCTCCTTTAGGACTTAGCACACTGGAACTTGAGGCGAGATCATGACCATTCGGTGACTCACCCAATGGGTTAGGAGATCCTTAGGCTTTCTTTTCTTCATTATTTCAGTTGTCTTGTTCCTTTTTTCTCATAAGTGTCCACGCTTTGATCCTCAATCCAAATACTTGAAAAATCAAGGATTTACATCAGTTATTAGTACAAAATATGCATTTGAGGACACTAAGTATATTAAAATAAAGCCCTAAATGAGTCCAAATCGTGGACTCAACAACACCCCCAACTTAAACTATTGCTTGTCCTCAAGTAATACTCAAGTTCAGCAGCTCAAAAAGGATGTCTCAAACACTACTACACAAGACTCAATCATTAATGCACACAAAAAAACTCAATTTACTCATGCAAGGATCCATTGTGCACAAAAAGATTCAAGTTGTGACTCACCATTACTAAGGAATCTCAAGCTCACAGTACTTGCTTCAAATGCAAGTTCAAGCTCAACAAAGGTGTTCAAATTCCCTCACACAAAGGATGATTCCATATCCACACTCCATGGTTCGACAATTTAAAGCTCTGGAATCAAATGCAATGCTCACACTCACAAACATGAACACATGCATGATTTCACCCATAGATTTGCCCTTATTTTCCAGCCAACAATTGTTTCAGCTCACTCAAGATCAAAAAGGTCTTTTCAAGGCTTGTAACGGTGCTTAGTGTAAAGGTCTGGTCATTTAGGCTTAGTGACTTCTATCCTCATGAAATGTGGTGTGAACAACACTTTCTTTCCTTCTCTTCATCATTTTCATTTATGATCATAGGTCACCCCATTATTCACTTTCCTTGGAAATCTGGACACCCCACTTTCCTTCTCTTCATCATTCTTTTTTTTTGTATAGAGGGGTTCCATCTTTCTCAACACCATGGGTCAAAGGGGACTTCTTTGCACTTCTTGATTTACCTTCTGTTTTCGATGGCCTTAGTTGGCTATTCACACAAACCACAAAACATGAGGATTATGAGTAATGGATAAAGAATAGTCACAATTTCATCAAGTTTCTTCCAAGAAAAGGGTAAGGCTCAGAAGGTGTTCAAGTGAAGTTCACACACTCACCAGGTAGGCCATAAAAAGAGCTATAATGTCAAATTGTTTCACACTCTTCAAAGTTCCCTAAGGTCATATCAAGAGATTGCATCACTTAGTCAACCAAACCAATGGGACAAATTTTAGGTGTTATCACACACGATTAACGGTAAGCTCATCACACAAGGCATTGACACTAATGACAAACAAGACTCCACACTTCCGCTAGTCTACAATGTTCATCAGAAGAGACTCAATTTGATACTTGGCTAGTCACAATGAGATGCAAAAAGTTCACATATTATCTATGCGACTTCATTTGGCCTCATCATAGCCGCACATTTATTTTTGTATGACTATGAGCACTATTCAAGTCATCGGTATTGATTAAGACCGATACTGATTTTGCAAAAGAACAGCCACATGCGAACACAAACAAGAGGTGGCACAAATTTTTCGAAAGGTCCAAAAATCATTTACAATTAAAACAAACTCAAACATCCACATAAACAGTGTCAACACAGTTATGGCTCAAAAACCCAAATATATAGACATAACAATAGTCACAAAAGGTGGGCCTTAACCCAACACAAATAAAAAACATTTGTCCTCAAATGCAAGCAAAATAATATCCAAAAGTCAAATAAGAGAGATAGAGAGGGAGGTGAAGAGAAATCATGTCTAAATAGTCGCTCCATCTATCTAGAAATCAATGCCTGGTGCATCACTCTGGTCCTGGGTCTCAGTACCTAGAGGCACATCTATAGTATCCCCAGCTCTAGTAGGGTCAGCCAAAGGCATATCTGTTAACGAGGTTAGCACTGCTACACGGATCATGGCCTCCTTGGTCTCAATAAGGCCCTCATAAGAAATCTCCTCAGCAACCCCAAACATCTCTTTCTGTGTTTCCGCCTCAGACTCAAGGCATCTATCTCCTCAACTCTAACATCATCTCTGATGGTCCCCAGAGGCATATCTGGCTCTACTGGCACATTCAGAATATCCACTGTCCTGAAGATCATGGACATGTCGGTGGACTTTAGAGGCTCTATATCTCTCCTCAGTGCAGCAATGACGGCCTTTAGAGTCGTCACCTCCTCGGTAACCCCTTGGCCACACTCATACACCGTTATCTTAGTCACAAGTGCATCAATAGTAGCTCTTAATGGTGTCACAGCATCTGCCAGGGATGTCTAAATCAAGCCCAGGATGGAGGCCTCAAGTATGGAGGCACGATGATTGGCAGAACGGGCCAACTACCCCATCTAAAGTAATGTTGCCTGAGTAAGGAGGGTTCGAAAAATAGCAATAGCAGCAGCTCGAGTAGGCAATATAGCAGCAGAGACACCTGAAGTGTCAGAAGGAACAACACTAAAAGAAGCTGAAGGCCCAGGGGCCAGAGTAGGGAAAGATGCCTCTGCAGGTAATGTCTGAGGATCAACAACCGGGGATATATCCGCAGGGACTGCCTTCTTCTTCTCTGTCTGATCTTTTAAATATTCCACCTCGATCCTCCAAATATCAATGGAGGATGTGGGAATCACTTCCATATCCTTCTTTGCGTCTCTAGTAACCCGAGCCCATCTGCATAGCTCAGTGATCAACACTAAGAAGGGGAGGGATGTTTGCCTCTACTTGGCTCTTATCAGCATCTCCTAGGTAATGAGAATCCCCAAATTTAGCCTCGTCCTATCAATGATCCAATCAAGACAGGCTGTTTTGGAGTGGTGGAGGATCGACTCGTTCTGGGATGGCATAATGGTACTACTGATGAAGCCAAACCAATACCTCACTGCCGCATTGAAGTCCTTCTTTTCTATAGCTATTCCGACCTCTAGCCACCAGAGAGTAACATCTGATATCAATAGAGCTAACGACTTCTTCATGTTGTCTAGTGTCTTAGTTCTAATCATGTGCTGACAATCATAGGTGATATCATTTGAGCACTCCAGGACTACATTGATAACATTACTATCACACTTCACCTTCTTTCCCTAGAAAACTACATAGTCAACCTGTTTAAATGTTTTTGCCTGCTTTATTCTTTATGGTATCAAATCTCTATAGGCAGCATAGTACTCCTCAACCCAATTTGGAACATATGGGCCATGGGGTTTGGTGAAGATCTGGAATTTATTAGACTTCAGACAACTCATAATCTCTGGGTACCTTTCAATTAACCCATCAATTAATAGACACTTGTCCTCAATGATTGTTGATGTTTGCATAATCAAGACACAGCTTCCAATATGCAAGTGTCTACGATTGTACAATAGTATAGTAACCCAACCAAGGGTTGGGATCGAGTCCCAAGGGAGTAGGCTTGAGAATTAATAGAAAAATAAAATTACATTCTAATTAGTCATAGCTAAAAACATTATTAAATCAAAGGGGGTGACATAAAAGTGTCAATTAATGATGGGGTTTTGTCGTAATTAAAGAGCAAAATTAGCAAAAATGCAAAGAGTATTGATTAAGGAGAAAGAATTCTTGACATGTGATAGGCATACAGGTTAGACTAGACTATTGGGTACATGATTTTGATAGTAAATCCGTTGAGTATTTGTGACTAGGCTAGACTATATTGGGGGTAAATTCTCTCTTGAGCAACTTACCCCGAATCAAATGGGTCCCTCTCGGACACCTACTTGCCACATGAAGAACAGCCTCCAGCTTTGCCCACTCACTCTCTCGAGTTGAGTGTGTGGGAGAAGGACTAGGGTTCACTCTCTTAAGCCGAACCTCATGTCGACCCACTTCTACTGGCCATCAATTTAGTAGTCTTAGTTTTACGACCTGTCTCTCGAGCAAGCCAAAAACACAAAGGTGAAATCGTATTTGCAACTACAATTACATTCAGTTCCACCACAACTACTAAACGAAACAGCATTTACACAACAAATAAACCATCAACAAGCAAGACCCAACAGATAATCTAACCCATTTCATAAAAGCACACCACAAAAATTGGGGTTTTAGCTACACATGAAAAAGAGGTAAAATTGTATACCAATCTCAGTTTCCATCAATGGGTATGTAATATTAAGTCTTAAAACAAGTCAAAAGTGAAGAATCCACAAGTGCCAAGTCCAAAATCTTAGAGTTGCAACCCATTGAATCTTCAAGTTCATTAAAACCCTCTCCAAGCTTAGAGAGAATATTCTATGTTAAAAATTATATATTAAAAATCTAATAAGAATAATTTCTACTCCAATACTAAGCTACAAAACTTCAACTTGTATTTATAGTTTTTAGGAAATGTTCTGTGAAGGATCACTCGGTGAAGTTAGTCGGGATCGCCGGTCAACTAAGCGATCCACCCTTTGGTCTAGTTCATCACCATCTAGCATTAGCCTTTAGCATCATTGTGTTTTGGATCATTGGGCAATATTGTACAGCTTCACGAAACTGCTCAGTGATACGCTGACTGCTCCTTTTCACCGCCAATTTGATCCGTTCTTCCAGGGCTCAGCACACTAGAACAAAAGGCGAGGATAAGACCTTTTGGCGACTTGCCGAATGGGTTCAGCGATTCTCAGATCTTCATTTCTTTGTTCTTTCAGCTGCTTTTGTTACTTTTTTGCTATGTAGTGTCCATGCTTTCCTCAAACTCCAAATACCTGAAACTTAAGGGTTTTCATCAGATATTGAGATAAAATATGCATTTGAGGACACTAATTCTATCAAAATATAGCCTAAATGAGTCCAATTTGTGGACTCATAAACACCCCCAACATAAAATTTTGCTTGTACTCAAGCAAAGTCAAGTTCAATCGTTCAAAAAGGGCATCTCGAACAGTGCTACACAAAACTCAATCATGAATGCACACAACAAGACTCAATTTACTTATGCAAAGATAAAATGTGCACTCAAAGATTCAAGTTGGGATTTACCAATATCAAAAAATCTCAAGCTCACAATACTTGCTTCAAATGCAAGTTCAAGCTCAGCCAAAGTGTTCAAGCTCATAAGTCGTCCTATTATTCACTTTCCATGAATTGTTTGGAAACCCCATTTCTTTTGTACTTTATTCCACAACTTTATTTTTCATTCTTTTTCCTTTTCTCTCTCTTTTCTCTCTTTTTTCATATGGAGGGGTTCCATTTTCCTCAAAACCATAGGTAAGAGGAGACTTTCCTTGCACTTCTTGACTTGCCCTTATCTTTTACCACACCCCCAACTTAGGATTTTGGCCTAAGTTGGCTATTCAACTAACCACAACTTCATGAGGATTATGGGTGATGGATAAAGAAAGGTCTAGTTTTCATCAAGTTTCTTCCAAAGAAAGGTAAGGCTCAACGGGTGTTCAAAAGCGGTTCACACACTCACGAGGTAGGTCACAAAAGAGGTATATGTCAAATTGGCTCACACTCTTATAAGTTTCCTAAAATTATATCAATAGATAGCATCACTTAGTTGAGCGGACCTATCGGGCAAATTCTAGGATCTATCATGCATAGTTCGCAGGTAAACTCATCACACTAGGAATTGACACTATAAGTCAAACAAGACTCCACACTTTTGCTAGTGTGCAATGATCATCACAAGAGACTCAATTCGATACTAGGCTAGTCATAATGAGATGCAACGAGTTCACATATTGTCTATGCAACTTTATTTGGCCTCATCATAGCCGTGCATTCATGTTCGTTCGATTGAGAGCACCATTCAAGTCATCGGTATTGTTCAGAACTGAGACTCAAATTTTGCAAAAGAACATCCACATTCAACACATGAGAGGTGGCAAAAATTTCCGAACGGGTCAAAATTATTTTGTAATTTAAAACAAAAGGATCCACAAGCTCAAGCATCCACAGAATGCAGTGTAAACACGATTTAAGCACAAAGCCTAAATATAAACAAAGTATGAACATCAATAGCACACAAAGGTGGGCAGCCACACCCCATCACAAACAAAAACAGTTTGTCCTCAAATGCAAATAACACAGGATCTAAAATGTAAAATAAAGAAAGACAAAGAGGGAGCTAAAGAGGGGATCTTGGCTAATCGATCACTCCATCTGTCTGGGCTTCAGTGCCTGGAGTAACCTCAGAAGGACCAGCTCCACTAGATCCAACAATAGGTGCTAAGGAAGCTTTCACAGCAACATCTTTCATAATTTCTTTCGTCTCGATCAGGCTTTCATCTTCAGTCTCCTCATGCATCTCTTCATTAGTCTTTGCTTCTAACTCAGGATCGACTATCTGCTCTGCTTTATCCCCATGTCTAGTGGTGGTCTGAGGCATCTCAAGCACATCTAGAATCTCCACTGTTCCAAAGGCCATGGACACGTTGGTGGACTTCAGGTGGCCTAGATCTTTTTGCAGCTCAGCAATGGCATCTTTTAAAGTCGTCACCTCCTTTGTGGCCACTTGGTTGTGCTCACACATCACTATCATGACTGCTAGGGCATCAATAGTAGTGTTCAGAGGTGTCACAACATTAGTTAGGGTGATCTGGATCATGCCTGGAATAGAGACCTCTAGACTGGCAGCTCGATGATCAGCAGAAAGGGCCAATTGTCCCATCCAAAGTAGGAAAGCGTGGGTGAGTGGAGGCCACGAAACAGCAGCAACAGCAGTAGGTCTGGGAGACTGTGCAGTAGCAGAAGAACCTGGAGTATCAGTAGGAGTAGCATTGGTAAAAAATACACCTGAAGGCCCAGGGGCCGGAGTAGGCAGAGGTGCCTCTGCAAGTAATGATTATGTGTTTACTAACTCCATCAATGCTTCCTTCTTCCTTTCTTCTTGATCCTTAAGGTACTCGGCTTCGATCCTCCGGATATTAGTAGAGGATGTGGGCATCACTTCCACATCCTTCTTGGCATCTCAGGGTACCCAAGCTTGTTTGCACAATTCTGTGATCAATATTGTGAATGGAAGCGAGTTCGGGCTCTGCCTTGCATGCATAAGTATCTCTGAAGCAATGATTGTACCAAAGTTTATCCGAGTCTTCTCTATGATGCAACCCATGCAAGCTGCCTTGGCAAGGCAAAGGATCCACTCATTCTGGGACAGCATAATTGTGTTGCTGATAAAATCGAACTAGAACCTTGCGACTATGTTTAGTTCTTTCTTTTCAATCAAAACTCCTTCCGCCAACCACTTCAGAGTCTAATCTGAAATTTGTGGGGCTAACCACTTTTTCATCCCATCCAGCTTCTTTGTTCTGGTCAAGTCCTAACAATGATCCCTAATATTCGTGGACATGCCCAAGACTGTGTTTATTGCTCTACTATCACACTTCACCCTCCTACCTCTCACAACCACTTAGTCTGCTTCTTTGAAGGTAGCTGCTAACTATTTTTTCTGGGGTATTAATGCATTGTATGCACTGTAGAACTCTCTTACCCAGTTTGGAATATAAGGGCCATGGAGTTTAGTGAAGATTTGGAACTTGTGGTATCTCAGTCACTCCAATATCTCTGGGTGCCTGTCTATAATCCCGTGTATGGACAGACATTTTTCCTCCAGAATTATCCTCAGGCCCTCAGCCTTTACTCGATTCATTAACTTACGAAGAGGACCGTATACTAGCGATGCTAATAGCATTGCCTATTTTGGAATTGGAGGTGAGTAGTAGTAGGCTAGGGAGTCCTGACCCTGGATGGATCATTTAGATTCTTAGTTCGCCTCTGTGCTATTAACAGATCATCCTCATCAGAACCCACACTTTCGCTTTTAGATTGGTTGGGGTCGTTTCTATAAAGGCCATCACTGTTTGTGCTTGCATATGATAATTCAAGGGTCTTGTCTTTGCCCTTGCCTTTCCCACCAGTTGTGGAAAGTTTAGCAACCTTGCTTCTGAATGCAGCTGCATCCTCGTTGATTGTAATCCCTTTTATTTTACCTTGGGGTGGCCTACTTCTTCCTGCAACTTTAGATCTAGCTATTTCTGCAAAGCATTGGGAAGAAGTTAAAATAATTACATCAAATTCATAGGGACACAATTGCAAAAAAATTCACTAAAAAGATTCGCAAATCTCCAAGTTGCTTTGGCAAGCTAGGCCGAGTTCACCGATAGGAATTGGGTCAAAAATTTTAACAAGTCAGCGATGCAAAAATCCTTTCGACGAGTGGCCCACTTTTTTCGTCAAGTAGGGTTATATCCGCTGAAAGATACAGTGCAACAAAGGTTCAGGGGTGCAGACAAAAGGCGATCAAGGAGACTTTCAGTGAGTCGCCAAATGCTTTTAACGATTGAAGACTTCTTGTCGAAAGTTACAGAACCAATATCACAAGTAGCATGAAATTAAAGGTGAGATGGGGTCATTAGGTGAACCGCCGAGTGGTTTGGCAAGCTCGACCCAGCTTGCCAAATGGCCCAACATGCCTATCTCCAACCTATCTTCTTCACTTCAACCCCATAACCCCCGAAAATAAAATTAAACTATGCACTAGTACAATTAACCTCAGACCCATAACACATGATCATGATAAACACCACGCATCAACAAACCCACAAGATTTTTAATCATTTTTACGTGCAATAAAAAGGGATTTCAAAATTCAAAATAAAATGGGCAAGATTTATGAATCTAACTCAGTATTTCACAAATCTAAATCTATTAGAGAGGCCCAACACACATCAATACAATAAGCCCAATTGCATAAGAGAACAAAAAAAATTTTAAGTAGCCTCGGGGTTTAGGAAAACCAACCTTTTATGCTAATCGAAGTACTTTGAAATTCTATGAGGCAATGCAATCCCAAGTTCAAACACCAATCGATGACTAAAATACCAGGAATGCAAAGATAATGAAAATTACTTACTAGGTGCAGATTTGTGAAAGTTGAAATCGAGTGAAAAGGGAAAGTTTGTCAAACTTTGAAACCATTGGCCTTTAAAATTGTCCAGTTGTTGCCCCTTTGGCGACATTAGTCACGACTGTCAAACTACTCGGCATCACGCTGAGTAGTCGTCTTTCTCACCGAGTTTTATAGACTCCAATCTAAATTGATCTTGAGTCTAACTGCGTCAAACCTTTTGACGATTCGCTGAAAGGATCTATAGATTGCCAATCTACACTTGTCGATCAATCTCCACATTTCAACTTGCAAAATAAATACACCATTATCTATATAATAAAATAAAGCATTTAAGACCTTGGGTTGCCTCCCAAGAAGCACCTTAGTTAATGCAGTGGTACGACGTGAATCAACACTTAAATTTCAGTATTGGGGGTTGCCTCATTTTCATAAGGCCACCCATCTATTGGATCCGAGTTAGGCGAGGGCATCAATTGGTCTATTTAGGACCCCAGCAGCAGAATGAGCAAAGAATGAGAGGTAGTCATCTGATTTAGTATCTTAATATTTTCTCTAATATCTTCTAACACTCTGTCCGGCTTATCGACTTTGTGTAGGATGAGCAAGAGGACCTCATCAATTTTCTTGCCCTCTTTATTCTTCATCCTTCGATGCTTGTAAGGAGGGATGCAGTTATCCTTTCCTTTGGATAATACCTCTAAGTCACTAGCCTTTTGGGCCAAGTCATCGGCTCCAACAAAGTGGCCAATCCTTGGTCTTTCTCATTCTTCTTGATGGTCTTAGCTATGTGATCAAGGAGGTAGGCTGCTTTTTGTAGGGCAACTGGATGAATCCGCCTGGAGAAAGTTGATCAGTCACCATTTGGTTCTCATGGCAATACCTCTATAGAAGCATTCCAGTAGCATACGTTCTGGAATGTCATGAAATCGGCACTAATGCACGAGAGCTTTGAATCGTCACCATAACTCGTGAACTAACTCCCCTTCCTCTCTTCTGAAACTTAAGATGCCATCCCTGAGCATCAAATTTATCTTTAGATGGAGGTAATCCATTTGATCACGAGCTTCACTATTTACACTTATTTTCATGTTTCCATCATAAAACAAACAAAAAAAAAAAACAAAACTAAAAATAAAATTAGTAACCTACGACTAAGAAGAACAAAAATTTTACTAAACTAAAAATTCTCATATAACACCACTCCCCGACAGAGGCTCCATTTTGATGTTTGCGTAAGCAAGACAAAACTTCCAATATGCAAGTGTCTACAATCGTACATTAGTATAGTAACCCAACCAATGGTTGGGGTCGAGTCCCAAAGGAGTAGGCTTGAGAATTAATAGAAAAATAAAATTATGTTCTAATTAGTTATAGCTAAAAACATTGTTAAATCAAAGGGGGTGACACAAGAGTAGTAATCAAGGATAGAGAATTCCTGGGATGTGATAGGAATACGGGTTAGACTAGACTATTGGGTACATGCTTTTAATAATAAATCCGTTGAGTATTTGTGACTAGGCTAGACTATAGTGGGGGTAAATTCTCTCTCAAGCAACTTACCCCAAATCAAATGGGTTCCTCTCGAACACCCACTTGCCGCCTGAAGAACAACCTCCGCCTTAGCAACCTCACTCTCTCGAGTTGAGTGTGTGGGAGAAGGACTAAGGTTCACTCTCTCGAGTTGAACCTCATGTCAACCCACTCCCACCAGCCATCAATTTAGTAGTCTTAGTTTTACAACCTCTCTCTCAAGCAAGCCGAAAACACAAAGGTGAAATTGTATTCGCAACTACAATTTCATTAAGTTCCACCACAACTACTAAATGAAATCACATTTACACAACAAATAAACAATCAACAAGGAAGACCCAACAAATAATCTAACCCATATTCACAAAATCACACCCCAAGAATTGGGGTTTTAGCTAAACATGCAAAAGAGATAAAAATGTATACCAATCTCAGATTCCATCAATGGGTATGCAAGATTAAGTCTTAAAACAATTCAGAAGTGAAAAATCCGTAAGACCCAAGTCCAAAATCTTGGAGTTGAAACCCTTTGAATCTTCAAGTTCTTGAAAACCATCTCCAAGCTTAGAGAGAATATTCTATGTAAAAATTATATATTAAAATTCTAATAATAATAATTTCTACTATGATACTAAGCTACAAAATTTCAACTAGTATTTATAGTTTTCAGGAAATGTGTTGTGAAGGATCACTCGGAGAAGTTAGTGGGGATCGCCGATCAACTCGACCATCCGCCCTTTGGTCTAGTTCATCGACGTCTTGTGTTAGCCTCAGCATCACTGTGTTTTGGATCATTGGACGACATAGCACAGCTTCACGAAACTACTTGGTGATACGCCGACTGCTCCTTTTCACCGTCGATTTGAGTCATTCATTCTGGGCTCATCACAGTGGAACAAAAGGCGAGTATAAAACCTTTTGGCGACTCGCCAAATTTCTTAAATCTTCATTTCTTCGTTCTTACAACTGCTTTTTTTCCTTTTTTTCTAAGTAATGTCCATGTTTTTCGTCAAACTCCAAATACCTGAAACTTAAGGATTTTCATCAGATATTTAGATAAAATATGCATTTGAGGACACTAACTCTCTCATAATATAGCCCTAAATGAGTCCAATTTATGGAATTATCAATTGTCCTCATCCCCTATGTTGTTAGTCTATTCATAGACTTGGGAAGAGGATCCTATACTGGGCTTGCCAGGACCACGGCCTGTGTTGGAGGTGGAGGAGAAATAGTAGTCACCGAAGGAGTCCTGATCCTAGTTGGATCATTCATCCTTTTTTATCACAGCTCAGCCCTTTATGCTGCCACCAGTTCATCATTTTCAAGCTCTGAAACTGCAACCTGATCCTCGCGGTTCTCACCCTCACTTTCAAAAGTAGTGAGGTGGGTTGTGTAGATGCCCTCACTGTTGGAGCAGGCCTTTGGTGACGGAAGTGCCTTCCCTTTACCGTTGTCTTTCCCACCAAGTTTGGTGGCCTTGCTCCTAGACACAATTGCGTCATCATTGATTTTTATCCCTTTAGCCTTTTTTTGGGGTGGCATGTCCCTACCAGCAACCTTTGGTCTAGCAATATCTGCAAAAGATTAGGAAAAAGTTAGAAACATTTCAAATAAAAGCACAGAAAAGAAGTCATAAAAGGACTCGTCGAACCAGTCAGTGAGTCACCAAATCTCTTTAGAGAGCCAGATCTAGCTCGCCGAAAGGATTGGCTCAAAAATCCCAGAAAATTTTGGCATATCGTCAATGGGAAGGCCTTTTGGTGAATCACTGACAGCATTCGACGAGCAAGGATTAGCATGCCGAAAGTTACAGTGAAATTAAGGGCCAGGGGAGCAGATAAAGGGCGATTAAGAAATACTTTCGGTGAGTCACCGAGTGCAGTTGGCAACTTCAAGCTTCTCACCGAAAGTTACAGAACCAAACTTCACATTTTGCAAGAAATTAAAGGCAAGATGCGGAAATTTGGCAAACCGCCGAGTGGTTTGACGAGCTCAACCCAGCTTGCCAAACGACCCAAAGAGCCTACTTTTAACCCAACTTCTCAAATTCAACCCTGCAACCCCCAAAAATTAATCAAAACATGCACAAGTACAATTAAACCAAGACCCATTACACTAATGCCCCCGGGATACTCATACTTCTCCTGGTTTGGCCAAATTTGTCCATTTGACAACTTTTTCTCTTAAGAAAGATGTCTACCGCTCCATAATTGGGCAAAATACATCATTTGGCACAAATTCAGGATACTTAGACTTCACCCGACTAAACCCAACAACATTCAAGCACAACCCCATAATTTTTAACCTATTTTAAGGCACAAAAACTAGGGAATTCAACATTAAAGGAAATACAGGCAAAATGATCAAATTAAAATAAGCATTCTAGCATACTAACACTATCAGAGAGGCCTAGCACACATCACTAAGATAAAAATCTATTGCATAAGAGTACAAATTACTAAAAATTGAATTTGGGATTTGGAAAACAAACCTCAGATGCTGATTAAGTAAGGTGAAATGCTAGGTAGCAAAGTAATCCACTCTGAACACAAATTCGTTGACTAAAATATGATAAAAGCATGAAATGTAGAAAATACTTTGCGGGTGTGAATTTTGGAAGTTCAAAAGTGAGGGAAAGTGAATGAGTTTGAAAGTTTAAACCTTTGGCCTTTAAAAACCGTCTAGTTCTCACCTATTTGGCGACATTAGTGTTGCTCGCTGACCTACTCGACGACACGCTGAGTGGTCACTTACCTTACAGAGTTTTACAGGACCTCTAGTTAATGTAGGGGTCCAAACGGCAGACTAGATCGTGATCGCCGACCTGCTCGATGACTCGCCAAGTTGCTCCTTAGCTTATCGAGTTTTACAGACTCTAATTTAAAATTATCTTGAGTCTAACGGCAGTCCAATTTGGGCTTGCCGACCTTTTCAGTGATACGTAGACTGGACTTTTGGCTTACTAACCAGCACTTTTCAAAACCTTTCACGCTTTAAGTTGCACACTCAACACACCATTATTTACCAAAAACAAAATGAAAGCAATAAAGGGTCTTGGGTTGCCTCCCAAGCAGCGCCTTAGTTAATATCGCGGCACGATCCAAGTCCCCACTCAGGTTCCATTCTTAGGGTTGGCTATAGATTCACTAGGCAAACCCCCTTATTGTCTCGGGTAGAGATGAGACAGCACTTGGTCCATTTGGGACCCTAGTAGCTGAATGAGCATCGAATGAGAAGTTGCCATCTCATCCAACACTCTGTCGTGCTCTTCTACTTTATGTAGGATAAGTAAGAGGAGCTCTTTAATTCGTCCACCCTCTTGCTTTTTCATCTTTCGACGCTCGTGAGGGGGAATGTACATGTCCTTCTTTTTTACGCTACCTCCAATTCCATGACTTTCTTGGCCAAGACATCCAGCTAAATCAATAATTTGGCCAATTCCTGGTCTTTTTCTTCCTCCTTGTTGGTCTTGGCCATCTGATCAAGGAGGTGGGATGCTTTTGCATAAGGTTGCTAAATAAGACTACCTGGAGGAATTTGGTGAGCCACTATTCTATTTTCGAGGCCAAGAACCCAATAGAAACATTCCCGAAGAATCTTCTCTAGAATTCCATGAGGTTGGCATTGCTGCAATAGGGTCCTAAACCTTTGCCACAACTCCTAAATGGCTTCACCCTCCAATTACTTGAAATTTAGGATGTTATCCCTAAAAATCATCAATCTCAAAGTAGGGTGATCCATTGGATCATTGTTGCTACTAGATATGCTCCAATTCTCTGCTCAAAATAGAAACACACAAACCAAAACTAAAAATTAAGTAAGTTTAACTATAGCTAACAAGAACAAAATTTAACTTAATTAAAGATTCTCAAACAACACCACTCCTCGATAGTGGCGCCATTTCAATTTCACATATTAGAACACTTCTACCAATTCTAAGTGCCAACATCATTAGTCAGTAATATAACCCAACTAAGTGAGTTGGGGTCAAATCCCACAGGGAGTGGTATGTGCTTAAGATTCAAAAGCCAAGTATAAATATGTTCAAGTCAATCATAGGTAAAGACATTTACAAATAAAAGCATAGTTCAAATTTAGGGTGACACAAGTGTCAAATATGGGGGGTTTTATTGTAATTATCAACTACAGCGGCAGAAAATAACAAGAGTAAACAAGTAATGAGACGGGTTCTTGGGATGTGATTGGATTATAGGCTAAGGTAGACAAATAGGTAATTGGAACTGATAGTAAATAGCTGCAAATCAATGAATAAGCTAGACTTTAGTAGGGATAAACTTCCTCTCGAACAATTTACCCTGGATCAAATTGGTTTCTCTCAAACACCCACAAGCAGCAATTAAGAACAACCTACGCTTTAGTCCATTCACTCTCTCAAGCTGAATGTGTGGAAAAGGGTTTAAGATTCACTCTCTCGAGACATATGACAACCCAATACCATAGACCATCAAATCAGTAATCTTGGTTTTAAAACCTCTCTCTTGAGAATGCCAAAAAAGCGAAGGTAGAGTTGCATTTGCGCGTACAACCCTTTAAATTAGACCATAATTACAGAATGAAATCACTTTTAAACAGCATTTAAAATATCAATCAAGAATACCCAGTAGCTGAATCAACCCATAATCATATAATCATACCCCAAGAATTGGAGTTTAACCTAGACGTCATAAAAAGATAGAAATTGTAACCAAATTGTGTTTCCATCAACTGGGTGCGATTAATTTTGTCTTTACAAAGGTCCAAATTGAAAAATCTTCAATACCCACTTTCAATTTCTCAAAAATGGAAATCTTCAAAGCTCAGAAAAATATGTTTTTGTCTCAATACCCAGAGTTCCCATTTCAAAATCTAAAAATAAGATACTTGATAATGAAAAAGCTCTCAAAACTAAAATGTTTCAAAATGTATTTATAGTCACCAAAAATATGTTGCGAAGGACCATTCAGCGAAGTAAGTTAGGATCGCCGATCCACTCGGTGATCCGCCCTTTGGTCAGTTCCATCGCCTTTTTGATTTAGCCTTCAGCATCTTCAAGCTCTGTAACTTAGGGTGATCTAGCACTGCATCGTGGAATCGTTCGGTGACATACTGACTGCTCATTTCTATCGCTGACTTGATTTTCTCCTTCAGGGCTTAGCACACTGGAACTTTAGGCGAGATCATAGCCATTTAGCTACTCGCCTAATGGGTTAGGCGATCATCAGGCCTTCTTTTCTTCGTTCTTTCAGCTGTCTTGTTTTCTTTTTTATTCATTAGTGTCCATGCTTTTTTTCTTAATCCAAATACCTAAAAAATAAAGGATTTGCATCAGTTATTAGCACAAAATATGCATTTGAGGACACTAAATCTATTAAAATAAATCCCTAAATGAGCTAAATTGTGGACTCATCAATGGCCAACCTGGATCGCTTTGTTAAAAATGTCATGGGTGTTTGGAAAAAAGTGTTCATGTTATGGGTGCCAGTTGAGTAAACCTGATGAAGCACAATTTGGAGCGATGTATAATAAGAAAGTTCACTTCCTAGCAAATCAAGGAGGAGGTTATTGTGCAAACTATCCAAGATCGGGTGGAAATCAAGGTTGAATAGAGATGAGGATTGGAGAAATCGTGACATAGATTGGAGTGATCGTAACGCCACCTGGAAGGAGAGTGAGATGGGGACAAGGACAAGTATGTTCCTCCCGATGAGCGTCAAAAGGCGAAATAATCTGAAGGTGGTTATCCAAATGATATGCTCTCATGCATTCTCAACAAAGTTGTAGGGTCAGACAAAGTATTGAAAGAGATGAAAGAGGATGTCTCAATTCTCAATCAAACGGTGACATCTCACTCAATCTCAATTAAGCTGCTGGAGATCCAAATGGGTCAAATTTCTTCTTATTTGAATCCAAGACAACAAGGGGGTTTGCCTTGGGACACAATGAAAAAATGAAGCTTGATTTGGTATCCTTGTCATGCCACGGCGTTAACTAAGACAATTCTTAGGAGGCAACCCAAGTTTTTAATTCTTTAGTTTTTTATTTTGAATAATGGGTGTTGGAAAATAGGTAGTTTGGTGAGCCAAAAGTCCATTTCGCGGCACATCAAACAGGTTGGTGAACCCCGATTTGGACCGCCGTTTGAATTAGAAAGCTTGAAGGGGTACTCTATAAAACTCAGCGTGCAAATTGCTCAATTGATGGCTCACCGAACAGGTCAACGATCCCGACTTGAACCCCCAAAATAGTTGGGAATCCTATAAAACTCGGCGAGGGAAATACCACTCGACGCATCGCTGAGTGGTTCGGTAAGGACGATTTACTCCGTCGAAGGTGTCATGAACTGAAAGGTTTTAAAGGACAAATGGTTTAAAATTATAAATTCTCCACTTTCTCTCATTTCTAACTCCCGTGGTTGGAATTGAAAAACTTTGCCGCCTGGCCTTTCAACTTTTAAACTTGGCACACAAGTTGGTTTTTCGAACCCCATGCTTTAAGTTTGTAGTTGAACTCGAATGCAATAGGTAAATTTGGTGTTGTTTGATGTTGGGTAGTTGCTATAGTCATGCTTCATGTGTTAGTACTTGGGTACAATTGTGAATGACTAGACTAATGAGTACTCAGACTTCCCCTGTGCACTTATACGATAGTTATGATTTCCCGTAAGAAAGTCATCACTCAATCTTTCATTGAGAAAGGCAACTTAATCTACAAAGAAAAATTAAAATCTTTTTGTTCTTTTTCCATATTATTATTTTTTAATGGAAGGCAATACAATCCGTAAAAGGGTTCACGTCCCATATATGCTTCCATGGATAGTTGTTTCAAGAGGGCCTCTTTTAGGTGTGGTTCACAAGGGGTATAACAGTCCATGATGATGTGTATGGACAGTTAAGCCTATCATGGATTTACACTTAAAACGAATTTTTCCTTTTTCTTTGACGCCAAGCAAAAAATTTGACAATATAACAGACGAACACAGAAAATTGACTACACATAAGCATTTTATGTACACAAATACACTTCTCAAAAAAAAACTCATCCATTCTTCTTCCAATTCAAACCCTATCCCCCCAATTACAAGTAATAATCAATAGAATTTGCTTACTTACTTCAAATCACTCAAAAATGGAAAGAAGGAGAAATTTTTTATGAAGAATTATGCTTGAATATATGTATTTTATGAAATTCTTTGATTTTGGATGGATGAAAATGACTTTTTGGTGTTTGAGGGAGGTTATATTTTCGAAAAGAGTAGATAGAAACCGTTTCTTTTGGCTTGGAAGCCCTTATATAGAAAGCTAGGGTTTAGGACGAACTGGGTCAGGTCTATACAAATTTAACCAACCTTGCTTTCACAGACCGTGAATAGACTCATGAAGAGTTGCACGGTCTATTGACCAACACATGATGTTACACTTAGGTAAAGTTAGAAAACTTATCTAGATGTTTAAGTGAGGCTAAATGGTCCATCAATGACTCAACATGTAACATCTCGAAATCTAGTAGTCTAAGCAACAGACCAAGTGAGAGGTCATGAGCCTAGGAAGTGAGCATGGGTAACCTTCACGTGGACCTATACGGGTCGTAAAGGGCACCACGAGGCGTGGTGCTGCCCGTGGTGGCTCACAATGAGTGACCAAGTGGAGGTCCCCTCCCACGACCACTAAGACGACTCATGATAGGGACCAAGGGTCGTGGTGATGGTTGTGATGGCTAGGAAGTGAGCTCCAAAAAGTCTGCCCATAGCAAGACCCTCCCACAAGCCACTTGACGGCTCGTGAAGGCCACAACGGGTCGTGGAGAGCGTCGTGTAGTGAGAGAGGGTTAAGTGGTGGAAAGCTAGGCTATTGGTAGGACCACGAGCACCACTATTGGCCGTGTGGCCCTTGGTGGCTCTGGAGCCTGGCATGAAGTGGCTCAATCCATTGAAAGCTTAAGGGGTTTTGGATCCATTCTGATTTTAATTAAACCAAAGCTATGTCGTTTTACCCAAGCCTAGGACCCCTATATAAATGATTTTAACCCCAAAACTTACCCATTTAATTCATTATTCTTAAAACCCAAAAGAAATCCAAAGTTCCTCCTCTGCAAATATTTCTCTCTCTAGGACTTGAAAAAGAAGAAGAAGGAAGATTTGAAGCAAAGATCAAGGTCAAGTCTCCATTCCTTAAGAAATAATGGGATTTGATATTAAGGTGTGATGGTTTCGCATCCATGGAATCCTTGCATCCATGGATCCCCTAAGATTCCCTAATTGAAAAGTTGAAACTCCTTAATTTGAGTTAGGGTTTTCTTCTAAGTTATGGGTCTTTTTTTATTATTGCCCCAATTAAGTTGATTATGAATTGATAGGAGTACATGTTATTAGGATGAATTTACTTGTACCCATGCTTAACTCATGTTCCTAAGGTGAAATTGATGTAAATGTGTTTTGATCCATAAAAGGGGAAATTATGCATTTAGATGTATTCTTATAGGACGAATAAGGTATATTATAAATTGCTTTAAGAGTGAAGCATATAAGATGACTATGAGATGCATTTCTTTGAGAGTGAAGCATATATGATGATTATGAGAAGTATTGCTTTGAGAGTGAAGCATATTCTATGAATTGTTGATTAACTATGTAATTGTTGTGGAAAGGATAGTTCCCACTTGAATTGCTTAAAGTATAAATGTGAAAGGATTTCTCACATTTAATGATTCTAGGTTGAATGGATTGATCACCTAAAATGAATCTAAGCTAAAAGACTAACAAATTTATGAGGTTACGAGTGATGACCTATCACCTCTAAATGAGAAGGATATGAGGCGACTCCCCATATTCCTTATAATAGAATAAGAGGAGACAACCCTTATTCCCTAAAGTTGAACAAGACATAGCTACCCACGTTCCTATAAAGATGTTGGGCATGGAGGTGAGTACCCATGATTTCTTATGAAAAGACATGGAGGCAAGTATGCCTATCACATGATTTTGAAGATGGAGGTGAGTACCCATGATCCCTTATAATAATACATGGAGGCAAGTACCCGTGTTACATGATGATGGACATGGAGATGATTACCCATGGTCCTTTATGTAAGGCAAGTGGCTCCTACCCATGAGCCTTTATAGGAAGGCAAGAGGCAATTCCCCATGTCTATAAAAGATAAGCTAAATATGTTATGATATGTGATAAGCTAGGATGATTGCTTGAGTTTGCCTACTATGATGAGTAAGCCTAGTGGAGGATTACCCATGTCTTGGCTAAGTATGAATTGAGGTTACTTAAAGAAGTATTCCATATATATTGAAATGGTCTATTCTATGCATTGATTATGCTTTATGACTTAAGTTGTCTAACTCTTATGGTTATGTCTATGTTTATGCAAGATATCATAGTTAGTACATTCTTGTACTAACGCATACTCTTGCCTTCAGTTCTTATCCAAATGTAGGGTCTGGCGTTCTGGACTCTCATCCCCGTGGCTAGGATCCATAGTAGAGGTAAGATTGAATATTGGTGAGTCCTCATACCATTCGATGATTTAGCCACCATTTTCTTATGTTCTTTTCATTCTAAGTTTTGAACATTTTTGTATGGGTTGTGTCGTCCCAAGATTTGATTGTATTAGATGGTTTTTGAGACAAGTGTATTATACTTCTGCTTCGTTTTATAAAGACTTTGATGTTGTTGAAAATGTTTTAAATTTTATCAATTTTCTATTATCTTGACTATGAAAGCTAAGTGGCTTATATGAGGCATCTCGGGGTCTTGTATGCCATGTTACGTCTAGGGTGTACCCTTGGGTCGTGATAAACTTGGTAATCATTGAACAAGTTTTAGAAAAGTTCTAGGATGTCTCAAAACCATGTCTAGTAGAGTCTTGTTCATGAGTGTGAAACGTGCCTCATTTATGAATAAGAGGCTACAAGATGTTTAGGAAACTTCACTTCTTCATTACTCTAAGTCGGTCGATAGAGTTTAACTCTATAGGGTCTCTCCTAATCTGATGGTCTACAGGATATGACTACTCGAAGAGCTTTTCCTAGAAGGACTGAGGGAGAAGAGATTAGTCAAGGAGCTCCTCCTCAAGCTCTGGTTGACCCTTTAGCTAAGCAAGTGACTAATGGAGAGTTTAGGACTACTTTTCAATTATTGGCTCAAGCCGTGATGGCCCAAGCCAATAGGGAGGTTGTGGTCCCCATGAATCCAAATATGGGTACAACAGCATCTAGAGTGACGAACTTCACTAGGATTAATCCTCTGGAATTCTATGGTTCTAGGGTTAAGAAAGATCCTCAACAGTTCATTGATAAGGTTTACAAGTTCTGGACTCTTATGGGATTGACTCCGGTGGAAAAGGAGGAATTGGCCATTTATCAACTTAAGGGTGTTGCTCAAATTTATCTCAACCGATGGAAGGAAGCAAGACCAATAGATGCGGGTCCCTTAGAATGGGAAGGTTCAAGTCTGCTTTTCTTTATAGGTTATTTCCTCTAGAGATGAGAGAGGCAAAAGTGCTTGAGTTTATTAATCTTCGACAAGGAAACATGAGTGTGAAAGAATATGCTTTGAGGTTTACTCAATTGTCAAAATACGCTCCTTCAATAGCTGTTGACTCTAGGGCAAGGATAAGCAAGTTTATATTGGGTGTGTTCGAATAGGTACTAAAAATAGTGTTGTACGGCTATACTTGTCCAAGACATAGATATTTCTCATCTCATGGTTCATGCCCAATAGATTGAAGAGGATAAACTTAAGGAGAGGTCTAGAACCGGTGATGGAAATTTCTCTTATGTTAGGTTCGATGGACTTGGTCATCATAGATATCGACAAAGGTTTTTTAGGAAAGGTTCATATAATTCTCCTAGGTTCAACAAAGAGAGGGTGCCTAACCCCAAACCTTAAGGAGGTAGTAATGGGTCTTCATTGCCAAATTGTGCTAAGTGTGGAAGAAAGCATGAAGGTAAATGTCTAGCGGGTTCCAATGCTTATTTTAGTTGTGGTAAGATTGACCAAAAGATAAGAAAATGACCTTTAGTTGCTAAGAATGAGGGAGATAGTCGTTGTAGGTCTCAACCCTATCCTTCATCTGGTCCAAATGGGGTAGGTACTAGTACCCCCAAGCAATATAGGTTCTATACACTTCAGACTCGTGGTGAACAAGAGGGTTCTCGCGATCTGGTTACCGGTATGTTGAAAGTATTTCAACTTGATGTTTATGCTTTACTTGATCCCAGTGCTACTTTGTCTTTTGTGACACCATATATGGCTATGAGATTTGATCTGCTTCCTGATGTGTTGTTAGCTCCTTTTTCTATCTCTACTCCGGTTGGTGATTTTATTGTGGCTAAAAGGGTATATAGGAAGTGCCCTATTTCCTTATCCCATAGAGTTACTCTTGTTGATTTGGTAGAGCTGGATATTCTAGATTTTTATGTTATCCTTAGTATGGATTGGATGCACTCTTGTTATGCTTCTATTAATTATAAAACCCGTGTAGTCAGATTTCAGTTTCCAAATGAGCCTAACCTAGAGTGGAAAGGGGGAAATTATATGTCGAAAGGTCGGTTTATCTCTTGTCTTAAGGCTAGGAGGATGATTTCTAAGGGTTGTTTGTACCATCTAGTTAGGGTGAGGGATATAGATTCTAAAACTCTTACTTTTAAGTCGGTCCCCATTATTAGGAGGTATCCAGAAGTGTTCCCAGATGATTTACCCGGTATTCCTCCAGAAAGGGAAATAGACTTCGGTATTGACCTTCTTTCGAATACACAACCTATTTATATTCCTTCCTATAGAATGCCTTCAGTAGAACTTAAGGAGTTAAAATAGCAATTGAAAGATTTGTTGGATAAGGGTTTCATCCGACCGAGTATCTCTCCATGGGGTGCTCCAGTTTTGTTTGTTAAGAAGAAAGATGGTTCACTTCATATGTATATTTACTATCGGCAATTGAACAAGGTGACCATTAAGAATAAGTATCCTCTTCTAAGAATAAATGATATGTTTGACCAACTCCAAGGAGCAAGTTACTTTTCTAAGATGACCTTAGGTCAGGTTATCACCAATTGAGGGTGAATGATTATGATATTCCGAAAACAACTTTTAGAACCCAGTTTAGTCATTATGATTTTTTGGTGATATCGTTTGGTTTGACTAATAATCCGGTGGTATTTATGGATTTGATGAATAGGGTGTTTAGTCAATACCTTGATATGTTCGTAATTGTGTTCATTGATGATATATTGTTTATTCGAGAAATGAGGATGATCACACCAATCATTTGAGGATTGTGTTGCAAATTCTCAAGGACCAACAATTGCTTGCAAAGTTTAGCAAGTGTGAGTTTCAATTAAGGTTTGTAGCTTTTTTTGGCCATATTGTTTCATGTAAGGGTATTAAGGTAGATCCTAAGAAGACTAATGCGATCAAGAGTTTGCCTAGACCTTTATCCCCTTCGGACATTAAAAGTTTCTTGGCTTTAGCTGGCTACTACATAAGGTTTGTTAAGGGGTTTTATTTAATAGACTCTCCATTGACAGCTTTGACTCAAGAGAATGCCAAGTCCATATGGTTCGAATTATGTGAGAAGAGTTTCAAAGAATTGAAAGATAGACTTACGTCCACTCCGGTGTTGACTCTATCAGAAGGGACGGATGGTTTTGTTGTTTATTGTGATGCCTCAAGAATTGGGTTAGGATGTGTGTTTATGCAAAATGGGAAAGTTATTGCTTATTCTTCAAGGCAACTTAAGAATCATGAGAAGAATTATCCTACCCATGATCTTGAATTAGCGGCGGTGGCTTTTTCCTTAAAGATTTGGAGGAGCTATTTGTACGGTGTGCATGTAGATGTATTTACCAACCAAAAGAGTTTGCAATATGTGTTTAATCAGAAAGATCTAAATCTTCACCAAAGAAGGTGGCTTGAGTTACTTAAGGATTATGATATGAGTGTTCTCTATCATCCCGATAAGGCGAATGTCTTAGAGGATGCTCTTAGCCGATTATCAATGGGTAGTGTAGCCCATATATAAGAAAATAAGAAAGAATTGGTATGAGATGTACATCGATTGTCCTAGTTGGGTGTTCAGTTGATTGACTCCACCATGGGTGGTGTTATGGTTCACAATGGTTCAGAATTATCTTTTGTGACAGATCAGAAAGCTAAGTAATGTCTTGATCTGACCTTAGTAGAATTGAAAGAAGTGGTACTTAGAAAGTTCGTTGAGGCTTTCTCCCAAGGAGGACATGGTGTACTTAGATATCAAGGTCATTTATGTGTTCCGAATGTTGATGACTTGAGGGAACAAATCTTATCAGTATTCCATTCACCCGAGAGCCACTAAGATGTACCATGACTTACGGGAGATCTGTTAGTGGAATGGGATGAAGAAGGATATTGTGGGATTTGTGGCTAAGTGTCCTAATTGTCAACAAGTGAAAGTTGAGCATCAAAAACTAGAAGGTTTATCCCAAGACATTAGTATTCATACTTGAAAGTGGGAATATATGAATATAGACTTCATAGTTGGTTTGCCTCACACTCGGCGACAATATGATTCGATTTCCGTTATAGTAGATCGGATGATGAAATCAGCCAATTTCATTCCAGTCAAAGTTTCTTATTCGGTGGAAGATTATGCTAAGTTGTATATGAGGGAAATGATAAGGTTTCATGGAGTTCCATTGCCCATTTCTAAAGTTAATCTTAGCATGACTTTTCATCCACAAACCGATAGGAAAGTGGAGAAAAATATCCAAACTTTGGAATATATGTTGAGAGCATGTGTCATCTATTCCAAGGGAAGTTGGATAATCACTTGCCCTTGATTGAGTTTGCTTATAATAATAACTATCACTCTAGTATTGTTATAGCTCCATTTGAAGCTCTTTATGGTAGGAGGTGTAGATCTCCTATAGGTTGGTTTGAGCTAGGTGAAGTTGCCTTGATAGGACCCAAGTTTGTTCATGAGGCTATGGAAAAATTGTGACTTATTAGAGAAAGGTTGAGAACAGCCCAAAGTCAACAAAAGTCATATGCCGATGTTAGAAGAAGAGATCTTGAGTTTGATACTCATGATTAGGTTTACATCAAAATCTAACCCATGAAGGGTGTAATGAGATTTGGGAATAAAGGAAAGCTTAGTCCCCATTAAATAGGCCCATATCAGATTTTGAGATGTGTTGGTAAGGTTGCTTATGAGCTTGAATTGCCTAATGATTTGGCATCGGTGCATCCGGTTTTACATGTCTCTATGTTGAAAAAGTGTGTCAGAGATCCGACATCTATAGTTCCCTTAGAAGGTTTGGGAGTTGATGAAAATCTTTCTTATGAGGAAGTTTCGGTTGAGATTTTAGACCGGCAAGCCAAGAAGCTGAGAAAAAAGGAAGTTGCTTCTGTGAAAGTATTGTGGAGGAATCATTTAGTTGAGGGTTCTACTTGGAGGCTGAGGCCGATATGATGTCCCAATATCCTCATCTTTTTCATTCTACTCCTACTCTAGCTTGAGGTAATGAGTTTCTCATGGTTTACGCTTTGTTTTGGTGTCATGTGTTTTACATATTTCCATGATTTCCTTATTTGATGCATGTTCATGAAAAACTTATGTTTTGAAAGAAAATAAGTTTATATGATTGATTTTCCTCATGATGTTGTGCATTGAGTATGAGTTTTCATAGATTTCATGAGATGAATTGTTGGACATGCTTTAGCTTGGACACTACTAAAAAAACAGTGAATATCAACCTAAAAAGTACCGACCTCAAATGGAGGTCGGTAATTTCCGACCTCCGGAGGTCGGTATTCTTAAAAAGAATAAGAAATTAAAAAAACTTTAGGAAACCGACAGCAAGTAGTCTGTTTTTATGCAAAATAAAGCGGGAAAACAAAATTCCGACCTCTGGAGGTCGAAATTTTTCCCTGGAAAAATGAATTACAATAAAAACCGACCTCTTGATGTCGGTATTAATAAAATAAATAAATAACAATATTTTATTTTTTTTTCTCAATTAAATATAAAAAACAAAATTGAGAAATATTTTGATTTAATTTTATTAACTTCCGGAGGACGGTTTTGCGTAAATAAATTGTCTTTCGAATGAAGGTTTATATAAATTAAATTAATATAAAATACCGACCTCATGTGGTCGGTATTTTTATTTCATCCAAATAATTAGCGACATTAGGAGGTCGGTTAGTTTATTACACAATAGTTTATGCAAAATAAAGCATGAAAATAAAATACTGACATCTGGAGGTCGGAATTCAAAAAAATACAAAAATATAATTACCGACCTCCGGAGGTCAGAATTTAAAAAATACAAAAAATAAAAAATTCCAACCTCAGGAGGTCGGAATTTAAAAGACACAAAAAATAAAATTACCGACCTCCGAAGGTCAGAATTTCAAAAATACAAAAATAAAAATACCAACCTCCAGAGGTCGAAATTTAAATAATACAAAATAAAAATACCGACCTCCAGAGGTAGGAATTTAAAAAATACAAAAATAAAATTACCTCCGGAAAATACCGACCTCCGGAGGTCGGAATTTAAAAAATATAAAAATAAAATAACCGACCTTCGGAGGTCAGAATTTCAAAAATACAAAAATAAAAATACCGACCTCCGGAGGTCGGAATTTAAATAATACAAAAATAAAAATACACCGACCTCCGGAGGTCGGAATTTAAATAATACAAAAATAAAAATACCGAACTCCGGAGGTTGGAATTTAAAAAATACAAAAATAAAATTACCGACCTCCGGATGTCAGAATTTCAAAAATACAAAAATAAAAATACCGACCTCCGGAGGTTGGAATTTAAAAAATACAAAAATAAAATTAACGACCTCCCGAGGTCAGAATTTTAAAAATACAGAAATCAAAATACCGACCTCATGAGGTCGGTATTTTTCAATAGAATAAAAACCGACTTCTTGATGTTGGTATTAAATAAAATAAATAAATAACTATATTTTATTTTATTTTCTCAATTAAATATATTGATTTAATTTTATCGTCTTTCGGAGGACGGTTTTGCGTAAAGTAAAAAACAAAAAAATATATTATAATACCAACTTCCGAAAGTTGGTATAGTTAAATAGTAGGTAATTAAATTAATTTTCTTTAAATAAATCGTCTTCCGGATGACAGTTTTATATAAGTTAAAAAATAAATTAATATAAAATACCAACCTCATGAGATTGGTATTTTTATTTCATCTAATTACTTTTAATAAAAGTGACATCCGGAAGTCGGTTTGTTAAAACTGTTCCTATAAATCATAATTTTGCTAGCGTAATACTAAATTTTCATTCTACACATACAATTAATTGTTTAAAAGAGTGTAACAATTTTGTATACTTTTATAAATAAAAAGTTAAAATTCATGGAATAAATAAAAAAAATATCTATAATCCATATTTAGAGTATGAAACTACGTTGATATGAATTAAGAGATAATTATACTTATATTTGTAGAGTAATGTACAAATTCTATCAGTCTGTTGTCAAATGATGAACTTAATATATCATGTCATGATGTACAGGTGAATAGCTAATTAACATATAATATAATCTATTTAAGTATGAAATGCGAGATAATATTATTATATACGTTCGATCTTGAATGGATGTCAAGTGTTGTGATAATATTGTAGGCAATGATGACATGTAAAGGATAATTCATCGGAGTATGAAGTACATTGATTAATTATATATACTCACTGAGTAGTTTAACAAATCAAGTCTTATATATATTAGTGGCTCAGATATGAAATACATTATCAATTAAAGAAATACCGATGATCAATTCAAGGAGATTTATATATTAAATTTGATATTGATAAACTTTAATTTGTTGATCGATAAAATTAAATTTATATAATTAGGAGGTATATAATTTAAATTTAAAAAATTAACTTGATCAATAAAATTAAATTTATTAAATTAAACTTCTGTTGAATTTATATAATTAGGAGGTATATATATAAATTTATATATATATATATATATATATATATATATATATATATATAATTTATATTTATAAATGTAATTTTAATTAATAAAATCAACCTCAAGAGATGAGTTTATATTAAAATAAATTAATAAATACCGACCTTAAGAGGTTGGTATATTTAAATTATTATTTTATTTAAATAATATCAACATTCCGTGGTCGGTAAATTAAACACTTCTCTTAAAAAAAGAATGATATAATATCAAAACCCTAAGGCATCTCTCACTCCACTCTCAGTCCTCTCTCTCACCCTGACCCACCCCCATCTTGCCCATCGGGCTTACTTTTCAAAGTGATCTTTTTCAATTTCGGAACAGAAAGGCTTGGTTGAAGGCAAAATTCGGTGTATTTCTGTATTAAATAAATAAATAAAAATATTTTATTTTTTATCAATTAAATATTAAAAACAAAATTGAGAAATATTTTGAATTAATTTTATTTAAATCGTCTTCCGGAGGATGGTTTTGTGTAAAATAAAAAAATAAAAAATTATAATATGGACTTTCGGAAGTCGGTAAAATTAAATAGTATGTAATTATATTAATTTTCATTAATATATATATATATATATAGTGACTTCCAAAAAAATTAATAAAATAATATTTTCTTTAAATAAATCGTCATCCGAGTAGTTTGACAAATCAAGTCTTATATGTTAGTGGTAATGTACAAATTCTATCAATCCGTCGTCAAATCATAAACTTAAAATCTCATGTAATGATGTAGAGGTGAAGTGCTAACATATAATCCATTTGAGTATGAAATGTGAGATAATATTCGTAAAATGTCATGATAGCAATTAATTATAAACTTTATATTTATATAATTAATTGTTTAATTATTTGTACGTATAACCTTCAATGTCTTATTTCGTTTTATGAAATAGACAATAGAATGTAGTAAATTACTGTACAAAGCAAGTAATTCTATCAAGATTATTACGTTCGATCTTGAATGGATGTCAAGTGTAGTGATCATATCGTAGGCAATGACATGTAAAGGATAATTCATTGCAGTATGAAATATTTTAATTAATTATATACTCCTCGAGTAGTAAAACAAATGTAGTCTTATATATTAGTGGTTCAGATATGAAATACATTATCAATTAAAGAAATACCGATGATCAATTCAAGGAGATTTCTATATTAAATTTGATATTGATAAATTATCAATAAAATTAAATTTATATAATTAGAAGGTATATAATTTAGATTTATAAAAATTAAATTGATCAATAAAATTAAATTTATTAAATTAAACTTTTGTTGATGCGTAGTTAAATTAATTTAAATATATATAATATACATATATAATTTTAATTAATAAAATCGGCCTCAAGCGGTGAGTTTATATTAAAACAAATTATTAAATGCTGACCTTAAGAGGTCAGTATATTTAAATTATTATTTAACTTAAATAATATTGACTTCACGATGTCGGTATTTATTGAATATTTTTAAATATTAATAATTATTTTAAAAGATACCGACATTCCGTGATCGGTAAATTAACACTTCTTTTTAAAAAAGAATTATAATCTCAAAACCTTTTAGTCTTTTTTTTTTTTCACTCCAAGCTCTCCCACTCCTCTCTCACGTCATCCGACCCCCACAAATCCCTGACCGCCTTGACCCCACAGATCCCTGACCAGCGCAGCAGCAGGAGGTGGCGCCACCATCCCGACCGATGCACCGCCTCGATCAACTCGTTAACAACACAACGCATAGGCTGCAGCAGCAGCGGAAACTCGCACCGGCCGGCAGCTCACACCGACCAGCAGCAGGAGGTCACCGGAGCCTTCATCTCGACCGGCGCCGCCTCTATCCCAACCCACTGCCCTTCTCCTTTAATTCAAGGTTAGGGTTTCATAATATTAGTTTTAATTTCTTTCAATTTGAGTGTTGAATTTGTTAATTAGTGTATTGAATTGGTTTTTTATTTGATTGTTAGTTAATTAGTAAGTGAATGATTTAGGGTTTTTGATTGTTAGTTTGAATTAGGGATTATTTGATTGTTAGTTTGTGTTTGTTGATTGTGAATTGAAAATTTTAATGTTAGGGTTAGTTTGAATTAGGATATCTTAGGATTTGTTTGAAATTTGGCATTTCTTGAGTTAATTAGTTTGATTTTGGAATTGTAGAATTAGATTGAATTAGGGTATTTAAGGAGTTGTTTGAATTTGGGTATTCAATTTGAGTGTTGAATTTGTTAATTAGTGTATTGAATTAGTTTTTTTATTGATTGTTAGTTAATTAGTAAGTGAATGATTTAGGGTTTTTGATTGTTAGTTTGAATTAGGGATTATTTGATTGTTAGTTTGTGTTTGTTGATTGTGAATTGAAATTTTTAATGTTACAGTTAGTTTGAATTATATTTGGGGAGTTGTTTGAATTTGGGTATTATTTGAGTTAGTTTGAATTATTATTGAGATTTTAGGACTAATAGTTTGAATTTGGGATTAGGAATAGCTAGCTAGTTTGAATTTAGGATTTTAGCACTAGTTAGATTTTGGGATTTTAGAACTAGTTTGAATTTGTGATTTTAAGACTAGTTTGAATTTTGAATTTAGGACTAGTTTGAATTATTATTGAGATTTTAGGACTACTAATAATTTGAATTTGGGATTTTAGCATTATAGTTTGGTTTTTGAATTCCAGGAGTACTTTCAATTCGTGATTTTAAGACAAGTTTGAATTTGGAATTTAGAACTAATGGTTTGAATTATATTTGATATTTTAGGCTAATTATAGTTTGAATATTATTGATGACAAAATTGATTTTCTTGCAAGATCTATTTGTGTCCATCTAGTGGTGACACTTAGCTTTAATTTAGGAATAATGTGTTTGTTAAGCGTAAGTACCAACACTAGTTGATCCTATTAATGACAAATTGATTTTCTTGCAAGATCGATTTGTGTCCATCTATTCATGTGGGCGTGTTCTTTCATTTTTTATATTGATGCTTGTTTTCAAATTGGCTCGTATTTAGGAAATAGGCAGTTGACGAATCTCGATGTTGCTGTGTGTTTGTGCTATGTAGTAACTAATAATTATTGAATCTTTTTCTAGTGTTGAAAGAGTTGATTTTGCGGGCTAGGCAACTAAGGAAGCTCAACATCAAAAAAATTTGATACAAGCTTCTTTCATCAAAGTAGAAGATAAGGTTTGGTGTTTCTAAATTTCTAAAGTTCAAGTACAATTTCTTTTTATAATGTGTTTGTTTCCTTCTAGTATTGATACTTAGTTTAAATTTTGTGATAATTTGTTTGTGTCCATCGAATGTTTGTTTAGCATAATTAAGTACCAACACTAGTTGATACTACTGATGATAAAATTGATTTTCTTGCAAGATCAATTTGTGTCCATCTAGTGTTGACACTTAACTTTAATTTAATGTGTTTGTTAAGCATAAGTACCAACACTAGTTGATCCTATTGATGACAAAATTGAATTTCTTGCAAGATCGATTTGTGTCCATCTAGTGTTGATGCTTAGCTTAAGTTTAGGAATAATGTGTTTGTTAATCATAATTAAGTACCAACACTAGTTGATCCTATTGATGACAAAATTGATTTTCTTGCAAGATCGATTTGTGTCCATCTAGTGTTGACACTTAACTTTAATTTAATGTGTTTGTTAAGCATAAGTACCAACACTAGTTGATCCTATTGATGACAAAATTGATTTTCTTGTAAGATCGATTTGTGTCCATCTAGTGTTGATGCTTAGCTTTAGTTAGTGAATTTAGTTGTTGGAATTAAGTCAAAACTAATGTAGTTAAAGTTAAAAAGTTGTTTTGTTGTTTAAATGAGTTAAAATATATAATGTCGTTTAGTTGGAGGATTTAGTTGTTGGAATTAAGTCAAAACTAAACTAGTTAAAGTTGTTAAGTTATTTAAATTAGTTATAATAAAAAATGTGGTTTAGTCAGTGAATTTAGTTGTTGGGATTAAGTCAAAACTAATGTAGTTAAAGTTAAAAAGTTGTTAAGTTATTTAAACAAGTTAAAATAAATAATGCCGTTTAGTTGGTGAATTTAGTTGTTGGAATTAAGTCAAAACTAATGTAGTTAAAGTTAAAAAGTTGTTAAGTTATTTCAACAAGTTAAAATAAATAATGTCGTTTAGTTGGTGAATTTAGTTGTTGGAATTAAGTCAAAACTAATGTAGTTAAACTTAAAAAGTTGTTAAGTTATTTAAACAAGTTAAAATAAATAATGCCGTTTAGTTGGTGAATTTAGTTGTTGGAATTAAGTCAAAACTAATGTAGTTAAAGTTAAAAAGTTGTTAAGTTATTTCAACAAGTTAAAATAAATAATGTCGTTTAGTTGGTGAATTTAGTTGTTGGAATTAAATCAAAACTAATGTAGTTAAAGTTAAAAAGTTGTTAAGGTGTTTAAATAAGTTAAAATAAATAATGTGGTTTAGTTAGTGAATTTAGTTGTTGGAATTAAGCCAAAACTAATGTTGTTAAAGTTAAAAAGTTGTTAATTATTTAAACAAGTTAAAATAAATAATGTCGTTTAGTTGGTGAATTTAGTTGTTGGAATTAAGTCAAAACTAATGTAGTTAAAGTTAAAAAGTTGTTAAGTTATTTAAATTAGTTATAATAAATAATGTGGTT
Source organism: Solanum bulbocastanum (assembly GCA_037074985.1). Taxonomy (NCBI): domain Eukaryota; kingdom Viridiplantae; phylum Streptophyta; class Magnoliopsida; order Solanales; family Solanaceae; genus Solanum; species Solanum bulbocastanum. The sequence continues at coordinate 36,590,641 of CM073601.1, forward strand.
TAGTTGGTGAATTTATTTGTTGGAATTAAGTCAAAACTAATATAGTTAAAGTTAAAAAGTTGTTAAGTTGTTTCAAAAGGTTAAAATAAATAATGTCGTTTAGTTGGTGGATTTAGTTGTTGGAATTAAATCAAAACTAATGTAGTTAAAGTTAAAAAGTTGTTAAGGTGTTTAAATAAGTTAAAATAAATAATGTCCTTTAGTTAGTGAATTTAGTTGTTGGAATTAAGTAAAAACTAATATAGTTAAAGTTAAAAAGTTTTTAAGGTGATTAAATAAGTTAAAATAAATAATGTGGTTTAGTTGGTGAATTTAGTTGTTGGAATTAAGTCAAAAATAATGTAGTTAAAGTTAAAAAGTTGTTAAGTTATTTAAACAAGTTAAAATAATTAATGTGGTTTAGTTGGTGAATTTAGTTGTTGGAATTAAGTCAAAACTAATGTAGTTGAAGTTAAAATGTTGTTAAGTTATTTAAATTAGTTATAATAAATAATGTCGTTTAGTTGGTGAATTTAGTTGTTGGAATTAAGTAAAAACTAATGTAGTTAAAGTTAAGAAGTTGTTAAGTTGTTTCAAAAAGTTAGAATAAATAATATCATTTAGTTGGTGGATTTAGTTGTTGGAATTAAATCAAAACTAATGTAGTTAAAGTTAAAAGGTTGTTAAGGTGTTTAAATAAGTTAAAATAAATAATGTCGTTTAGTTAGTGAATTTAGTTGTTGGAATTAAGTCAAAACTAATGTAGTTAAAGTTAAAAAGTTGTTAAGTTATTTAAATTAGTTATAATAAATAATGTGGTTTAGTTGGTGAATTTAGTTGTTGGAATTAAGTCAAAACTAATGTAGTTAAAGTTAAAAAATTGTTAAGGTGTTTAAATAAGTTTAAATATATAATGTGGTTTAGTTAGTGAATTTAGTTGTTGGAATTAAGTCAAAACTAATGTAGTTAAAGTTAAAAAGTTGTTAAGTTATTTAAACAAGTTAAAATAAATAATGTGGTTTAGTTAGTGAATTTAGTTGTTGGAATTAAATCAAAACTAATGTAGTTAAAGTTAAAAAGTTGTTAAGTTGTTTCAAAAAGTTAAAATAAATAATGTCGTTTAGTTGGTGGAATTAGTTGTTGAAATTAAATCAAAACTAATGTAGTTAAATTTAAAAAGTTGTTAAGGTGTTTAAATAAGTTAAAATAAATAATGTGGTTTAGTTAGTGAATTTAGTTGTTGGAATTAAATCAAAACTAATGTAGTTAAAGTTAAAAAGTTGTTAAGTTATTTAAACAAGTTAAATAAATAATATCATTTAGTTGGTGAATTTATTTGTTGGAATTAAGTCAAAACTAATGTAGTTAAAGTTAAAAAGTTGTTAAGTTATATAAACAAGTTAAAATAAATAATGTCATCTAGTTGGTGAATTTAGTTGTTGGAATTAAGTCAAAACTAATGTAGTTAAAGTTAAAAAGTTGTTAAGTTGTTTTAAAAAGTTAAAATAAATAATGTCGTTTAGTTGGTGGATTTAGTTGTTGGAATTAAATCAAAACTAATGTAGTTAAAGTTAAATAGTTGTTAAGGTGTTTAAATAAGTTAAAATAAGTAATGTGGTTTAGTTAGTGAATTTAGTTGTTGGAATTAAGTCAAAACTAATGTAGTTAAAGGTAAAAGTTGTTAAATTGTTTAAACAAGTTAAAATAAATAATGTTTTTAGTTGGTGAATTTAGTTGTTGGAATTAAGTCAAAACTAATGTAGTTAAAGTTAAAAAGTTGTTAAGTTATTTAAACAAGTTAAAATAAATAATGTGGTTTAGTTAGTGAATTTAGTTGTTGGAATTAAGTCAAAACTCATGTAGTTAAAGTTAAAACGTTGTTAAGTTGTTTCAAAAAGTTAAAATAAATAATGTCCTTTAGTTGGTGGATTTAGTTGTTGGAATTAAATCAAAACTAATGGAGTTAAATTTAAAAAGTTGTTAAGGTGTTTAAATAAGTTAAAATAAATAATGTGGTTTAGTTAGTGAATTTAGTCATTGGAATTAAGTCAAAACTAATGTAGTTAAAGTTAAAAAGTTGTTAAGTTATTTAAACAAGTTAAAATAAATAATGTCATTTAGTTGGTGAATTTAGTTGTTGGAATTAAGTCAAAACTAATGTAGTTAAAGTTAAAAAGTTGTTCAGTTATTTAAACAAGTTAAAATAAATAATGTGGTTTAGTTAGTGAATTTAGTTGTTGGAATTAAGTCAAAACTAATGTAGTTAAAGTTAAAAAGTTGTTAAGTTATTTAAACAAGTTAAAATAAATAATGTGGTTTAGTTGGTGAATTTAGTTGTTAGAATTAAATCAAAACTAATGTATGCAGCGCTTCAAGCCCTACTTACTTTTCTTTTTAAATCAGCAAATATTCTTCCTCCATGTTCTGCCAGCAGTGATGGATCTGATCAAGAGGGTGATGAGAATGATAAGTCTGATAAGGAGAGTGATCAGGGTGATGAGGAGTAGTTGTATCTATTGGACATTTTAGACTTCTATATTTTGGAATTGTTTGATTGTATTTTGAAGTTGGATGAAGTTTATTTTGAAATAGTTTAATGTATATGTTGAAAATATTGTGTTGTTTTGGTTGGATGAAGTTTATATTCTTTGGGTTGTTTTTGTATAAATATGCAGGTAGGCAATTATAATTACAGCAATTTGCTACCTGTTTTATAGCAGAAAACCGACCTCCGGAGGTCGGAATTTCAAAAGTAAAAAAATTAAAATATCGACCTCCGGAGGTCAGAATTTTAAAAATACAAAAATAAAATTAACGACCTCCGGAGGTCGAAATTTCAAAAGTAAAAAAATTAAAATACCGACCTCCGGAGGTCGGAATTTTAAAAATACAAAAATAAAATTACCGACCTCCGGAGGTCGGAATTTGAAAAATAAAAGAATAAAAATACCGACCTCCGAAGGTCGGAATTTAAAAAATACAAAAATAAAATTACCGACCTCCGGAGGTCGAAATTTGAAAAATATAAAAATAAAAATACCGACCTCTGGAGGTCGGAATTTAAAAAATACAAAAATAAAATTACCGACCTCCGGAGGTCGAAATTTCAAACATACAAAAATAAAAATACCAACATCCGGAAGTCGAAATTTAAAAAATACAAAAATAAAATTACCGACCTCCGGAGGTCTGAATTTCAAATATACAAAAATCAAAATACCGACCTCCGGAGGTCAGAAATTTTATTTTTGTATTTTTTAAATTTCAACCTCAGGAGGTCGGAATTTATATATTAAAAATAAATAAAGTAACAAATACTGACATCCGGATGTCGGTATTCCAAAATATGAGAAATAAATATTCTGACCTCAGGATGTCGGAAATAATAAAAATAAAAAATAAAGAAATGTATAAAACTGACCTCAGGAAGTCGGAAAATAAATTAATGAATTTTCCGACTTAAAATAAAAACCGACCTCGAGAGGTCTGTATTGAATAGCGACCAAGCTTTTTCCGACCTAAGCTGGGATGTTAGTTTTAGGTCGAAATTACAGGGAATACCGACCTCCGGAGGCCGATATTTTTAGGTTGGTATTCACTGTTTTTATAGTAGTGGGAGTTGATATTTCCTCCTTGGATATATGCTTGTGAGTATAGATTGCATATAGGCTCCAGGAGATGCTGTTGAGCATACTTTTAGCTTGGAGATGGTAGTTACTCCTTGAATATGAGAAATCTTGAAATTTCATGCATATTGGGTTGCAAGGTCTTGTTCCTATCTTCCTTATGATTCATTGAGTATGTATCTTGGAGTCAATGTTTCCTCCTTGATAGGTGCATTTTGATGAAATTGCATGCATGATGGGCTGCTAGTTTTTAGTCTTTCCCTTCATGAGATTTCTAGAATTCCATTAGAGGAAGAATGTTCCCAAGGGGGAGATAATGCAACACCTCGGAATCTAGTAGTCTAAGCAAGGGACCGAGTGAGAGGTTATGAGCAAAAGAAGTGAGCATGGGCAACCTTCACTTAGACCCATACGGGTCGTGAAGGGAACCATTAGGCTCGGTGTTGCCCGTGGTGGCTCACAGTGCATGACCAAGTGGAGTTCACCTCCCACAACCACCAAGGCGGCTCGTGGTGGGTACTACGGGTGATCATGATGGCTAGATGGCTAAGCAGTGAGCTCCCAAAAGTCTGCCTAAAGTAAGACCCTCCCACGAGCCACTTCACAGCTCATGAAGGCAACTACGGGATCTGGAGAGGGTTGTGAAGTGAGAGAGGGTTAAGGGGTACAAAGCTAGGCTACTGGGCAAGGACCACGAGCATCACTACAGTTCGTATGGCCCTTGATGACTCGTGGAGCCTTGCGTGAAGTAGCTCAGTCCACTGAAAGTTTAGGGGCTTTAGGGTCTTTTCTGGTTTTAATTAAATCAAAGCTATGTCTATTTACCAAAGCCTAGGGCCCTTATATAAGTGATTTTAACCCAAAAACTCACACATTCAAGTAATTATCCTCAAAACCCAGAAGAAATTGAAAGTTCTTCCTCTCCATGTAACGACCTTTTCCAATTACCATATGCAAATAAATCACGAGATATTTTTATGCATATATTTTCCTCATGACGGAACACAATGATAATAAAAATATCATCAACTTCCACGTACCCAAATTAATTTGGTTCATGCTTCATACGATCATTCCAAACAAGTAGGACATGTAATATATTACAAACTTGGGCGTACACACCCCAAATAAACCAAACATAGAGCCATACTAATTACAACCCATGGACATGATACGGTTAGACTTCAAAATCGAATGCAAATATACATCACATAGATCGTGTACAAGTACCAAAATTTATACAAAATATATATATGTCTATATGCAGATGTGATCTTCTTAAAAGTTCTCAAAATTTCCATCTCCCATGGCCATCTTTATGCCTCCTCTCGATCAGCCCCTACGATAGAAACAACTATCGCTAAGCATATAACTTAGTGGTGTAAAAACTATAGGTTTGGAATCCTCAACTTGCACCAAGCTACCATTCTCAAGTCAATGAGCAACATACTTGAAACATAATAATTATATAAATCAAGTAACAATATAAAACAAGTACCAAGATTGATGTTCATAGATACAAATGTCAAGAAGCTCATAGCACCATTTTTCAAGAATTTCAATAGCAAGGATCGCCCAATATATACTTCATGTCGTCACACCCAGCACAAACAAGTATCAAGAAGGGTCGTTGCCCTGTATCAAGAAGGACCGAAGCCCTGTATCAAGAAGGACCGAAGCCCTGTATCAAGAGAACCAAGAACCATATTAAAAATGGCTTTCTAGTTCGTACTTAAAATGGATAACTTCCATTCCTAAGACGAACTAAAAATCTAGAGTCAAGATGGCAAATGATCCGAATCAAGAGGCCTGCCAATAGTGACAAAGTCACAGCCACAAGAAGGACATCGTCCCAACAAGAGTGCCAAGTGATCAAACAATCCGTACAAGTGGGCGAGTTACACAAGCATCATACTAACACGACAATGCAAAGTGACAAGAGGTAGCTGAGTTATCAAGATCAAATTTCATATATACCAGCTGTTCCAAGAGTGCAAGTACAAGTTTATACACAAACGTCAATACTTTAGCGTAGCAACAGTCCAACCAACTTCGCAAGCTCAAACCAGAGACCAACCAGCGTATCAAGGTCCTCAACTTGTTCACAAGTATATATACAACCTTTAAAATAAAATTAAATAACTTCTTTAATTCCTAATATCTCGAAAATGTTGAATTAAAACAGGGTTATCATCACAAGTAAGCTTAGCCCGCACAAATACAACTTTGTTCCTAAAACAGTGATTCTGGCCAGTTTAGTACCCCATATTGTAACTTAGATTTGAACAAGAAAACGGAAAAACTAGACTTTGTAACCTTAATTAAAGATGTAGATACATATCTTAAGATTGCAACACAACAAGAATCACCTAAAAAATACATTTTTTACAAAAAGATGTCATCAATACACTAACAGTGGTTCCTACCGGGTTTCTAAATTCGAAGTCTGGACAAAACTTGTCCTGCGTTGCGTCCCAAATTTCAAGTCCATAACAGCTAAATTAGACTTTCACATAAATATAACAGTTGTAGGTACATGAATCAGCTTTCCAAATCATATTTATTTACCCAAAACTGAGTTCTATAGAATGAGATATGTTAACCGTAATACACACTACTCAGCATCAAAACAGAGAAATCTGGACAAAACTTGTTCAGTGTTTCGTCCCATTTTTCAAATCTATAACAGCTAAATCAGACTTTCACATAAACATAAGAGTTGTAGATATATTAATTATATTTCTAAATCATATTTATTCCTAGTAAACTAAGCTCTAGATAACAAGATATACACAAATTACCAAACACTAACCAGCTCAGAATTAGTTTCCAGCACTTACCAACAAAACAATTTGCCTCTTGAATTCCAGCCAAAAGAACCAAGGCTTTTTTCCTTGTGATTTTGATGAAGAAAGGGTTAATTAAAGTTCTAATGTTCCAAGTCTTCAAAAGCCACAAAATTCACTAGATAAGTCTTAAAATATATAGCCACACAAGGTGATATTTATCACTTTGGACAGTTGTCCTTCAAGCTGCCCAAATAGTGTTGTGTGCTGCCCAAAATGCGCACACACACACACACACACACACACATATATATATATATATATCCTTCACCTTCTCTTTACAATCATACAAAATTCTAAATAAACTCTTATGTAAATACCCCCATACAATCCCATTACGATTACAATCTATGTTAAGCAAGTTTGCAAATATCACAAAATTTCAACTTCCAAAAATGTGAATAAACCATATTGAAGTATTTTAGCGAAGGTAAATCAATATATAAATTCTTATTAGCATGTAGGGGTGTTACACTCCAAATATTTCTCTCTCTAGAACTTGAAGAAGAAGAAAGAGTTGAAGCTAGGATCAAGGTCAAGTCTCAATTCCTTAAGCAATTGAGGGCTTTGATAGTAAGGTATGATGGCTTTTCATTCATGGAATCGTTGCATCCATGAAGCCCCTAAGATTCCCTAATTGAAAAGTAGAAATTACCCTATTTGAGTTAGAGTTTTCTTCTAAGTTGTGGGTCTTTGTGATTATTGATCCAATTGAGTGGATTATGATTGTTTATGCATGAATTGATAGGATTACATATTTTTAGGATGAATTTGCAAGTACACATGCTTAACCCATGTTCCTAAGGTGAAATTGATGTAAATGGGTTTTGATCCATGAAAGGGGAAATTATAGATTTAGATGTATTCTTATAGGATGAATAAGGTACGTTATTAATTGCTTTAAGAGTGAAGTATATGTTATGATTTGTTGATTATGCATGTAATTGTTGTGAAAGGGATAGTTCCCACTTGAATTGCTTAAGTATAAATATGAAAGGCTTTCTCACATTGACTGATTCTAGGTTGAAAGGATTGCCCACCTAAAATGAATCTAAGATAAAAAGACTGAGAAATTGATGAGGCTAGGGTCGATTACCTATGACCTCTAAATATGAAGGATATGTGGCTACTCCCAATATTTCTTATAATAAAATAAGAGGCAACTACCCTTATTCCCTAAAATTGAACAAGAGGCGACTGCCCACGTTCCTATAATGATGTTGGGCATGTAGGCGAGAACCCATGATCCCTTATAAAAAGATATGGAAGCGAGTACTCGTGTCACATGATGTTGGGCATGGAGGCGAGTACCCATGATCCCTTATGAAAAGACATGGAGGCAAGTACCCGTGTTACATGGTGATGGACATTGAGAAGATTTCCCATGATCTTTTATTTTAGGCAAGAGGCGACTACCCATGAGCCTTTATAGGAAGACAAGAGGTGATTCCCCATGTCTATAAAATATAAGTTGAATATGTTATGATAGGTGATCAGCTTGGATGATTGCTTGAGTTTTCCTTCTATGCTGAGTAAAACTAGTGGAGGATTACCCATGTCTTGGCTAAGTATGAATTGAGGTTACTTAAATAAGTATTCCTTATATGTTGAAATGATCTATTATGTGCATTGATTATGTTGTACGACTTATGTCATCTAACTCTTATGTTTATGTTGATGTTTATGCAAGCTATTATATTTAGTACATTCTTGTACTAACGCATACTCTTGCCTACCTTTCTTATCCAAATGTAGGGTCCGGCATTCCGACTCTCATCCTCGTGGCTAGGATCCATAGTAGAGGCGAGATTGAAGATTGGTGAGTCCTCATAGCATTCGAGGATTTATCGACCATTTTCTTATGTTCTTTTCGTTTTATGTTTTGAACATTGTTGTATGGGTTGTGTCCCAAGATTCTATTGTATTAGATGGATTTTGAGACAAGTGTATTAGACTTCCACTTTATTTTATAAAGACTTTGATTTTGTTGAAAATGTTTTAAATTTTACCAATTTTCTATTATCTTGACTATGAAAGCTAAGTGGCTTATATGAGGCCTCTCGAGGTCTTGTATGCCATGTTATGTCTAGGGTGTACCCCTAGGTCGTTACACAACATACCATAAACCCTTCCATGAACATATGCCAGACTTTTGGCTGGTTGCTAAATGGTTAATCTACAACCCCTTTCACTGCCCCGTGTTGGTCTTTACGGACTGTACACTTGGTCGTGATGAAATTCTTTAGAACAAATTCCTTCTTTTCATAAAATCATGCACAATTTCATAAACCATATTCATAGATTCAAGCTTCTTCATAACTTCATGTAAATAAGGGTTTCATAGTCAAAAGCCATAGATCATACTTTGGTTAATATGGCATTAGTTGAAAAGCATGTAATTAAGTCTAAATCATCAAAATTAGATCATAATTAGTCAACTGAATCCATACAAATAAAATCCATGAGGAAATGAATGAAAACCTAACCAATTGAATTGGAGAATTGAACAACTTTTGTGGAATCAATGAGTGAAGGTAACCCATTAATGATATCGCTACATACCTTGATTGAATCCCTAACAAATTAGGAAGAAATGTTACTTGATATTGAAGAACCCTAGCTTCTTTTTCCTTGATCTATAGAGAAGATTTTTGGAGAGAATCTTGGAAGATTTTAGGAATTTGAGGGAATGAATAAGTTGCGGAAATTTCTATGGGTGAAGGGTACTTATAAGGCTTAGATTTTGGGATTAAACGACATAGTGTAGGAATTAGAAGTATAGGAAAAGACCAAAACACTCTTTAAAATGACTGTCGGGTTGATCCTACAGTCCGTAAGAATTCCTATGAACCATCTTGGTCAGTGGTAGGATCAACTACTGAAGCCAACAACTTAGGTCATTCCTACGAGTCATTTCTACAACTTGTCATTTGTTCTACAGTCCGTAGACGATACCCGTATACCCCTACTTCAAACTAAAAAAATTCAATAAGTTGGAACACTTCTAAGGGACCATTTTACAGTCCATCTAAAATCCTATGGTTCGTCATGTTTATTCATAGGTCAAACTTTAGAAACATTATTTTCCAATATTCATCTCCAAGTCTACAAATCACTTCCTATAGTCCGTAGGATTTCCAACGGTCCGTAGGTTGAACTAGTAGAAACTTGCTTCAATCAATTTCTGTATTTTTCTTTCCTTTTTTGACTTTTCAATTTCATGGATGTTACAATATCTTCCCCTTGGGAACATCTATCCTCGAATGAGACTCAATCTAGCATGTATTGAGTAAGACAGAAACTAATAACCCAACATGAATGCAATTTCATCAAAAATGCACATAAAACATGGAGAATCACTCTGAGCTAAAACACAACCTCAAAAATCATTTTTTCATGAGCATACATACATATAAAAACATGAGAATGACTAAGACACATGAATCTGAAAGAAGTAACCATGAGGAGCTAATGCATTAAGCTAGAGTAGGATCGAAGGGAAAGAGATGAGGATACTGGGACATCATATTGGCTTCGACCTCCAAGTAGCACCTACAACTAATTGATTCCTCCAAAGAGCTTCACGGAAGCAACTTCTTTATTTCTCAACTTCTAGACTTTTAGATCTAAAATCTCAACTTGAACCTCTTTATAAGAGAGATTCTCTTTAACTCCCGAACCTTCAAAAGGAACAATGGATGTTGGATCTCCAACACACTTCTTAAACAATGAGAAATGGAATACAAGATGTACCGATGCTAAATCAATAGGCAACTGAAGTTCATAAGCAACCTTGTCAATACGCCTCAAAATCTAATATAGGGCCACATACCAAGGACTAAGCTTCCATTTCTTTCCAAACCTCATTACACATTTCATGGGTGAAATTTTCAAGTAGACCTTATCATTAACATCACATTCTAGTTCTCTTATTCTAATATCGGAATAAGATTTTTGTCGACTTTGAGCCATTTTCAACCATTCATGAATAAGTTAAACTTTTTACATAACCTTGTGCACTAACTTGGACCCTATCAAAGCAACCTCACCAACTTCAAACCAACCAATAGGAGACCTATACCTCCTACCATAAAGGGCCTCAAATGGTGTTATCCCAATGGTAGAATGATATCTATTATTATAAGCAAACTCAATCAAAGGAAAGTCATCATCCCAACTACCTTTGAAATCAATCATGCAGACTCTCAATATATGTAGAACCCCATATCTAAAAAGGGTAATGAAATAAATTTCCACAAGTTGTAGGTGCAACCCACGCCAGCTAGCCACGGCCCGTTAAAGGGACCACAGACAGTAGGTGTGGTCCGTGGATGGGCTCCTCTTGGCAGACCAGAAAGGCCAGAACCATAACCTAACCAACGAACCGTTAGTCAAACCACAGTCCGTGATTAGGGCCCGTGGTTCAATGGGTCAAATCCTAAGTCTCTGATGACCATCAACGGTCCACCAGGATGGGTGGTGGGTAAGACAGCGGTCCGTCGACTGGGTCCATAGGTTGAAGGTCAGTAGGCAGCTAACAGTTAATTCAGGGGTATTTAGGTCTTTTTTCTAATTAATTAGTTCATATACTATGTAGTTTTACCATTCCCTAAGACCCCTATATAAGTATTTTCAACTCCTAAATTAGCCCATTCACTTCATTCTTCCAAAATTACAAAAGAAGAACTCTCCAAAATATTTCTCTCTCTAGAAACTTGAAAAAGAAGAAGATTCAACCTAGGGTTTTAAGTCAAGGTCTTAATTCCTCCATTGAAGGCTAGATTTTGGATTGAAGGTATGATAGTTTTCATCCATAGATTCCTTCCATCCATGGAGTTCCTAAATTCCTCTATTTCAAAAGGTAGAATTCTTCAATTGAGCTAGGGTTTTCTTCAATTATCATGGGTTCTCTTCATTATTGATTTAAATGATTGCATTATGATCTCTTATGCATTAATTGATGAAATATGATGATTTTATTATTATTTCTCCATGGACCCAAGTAATCCTCATGTTTTAGAGTTATGAATTATATGTTGTGGGATTTTGATCTTAAAGCAAGAGTTCTATGAAATTAAGCATATATCGCAAGCTTTACATGATTTTTATCTAACACATGTTTTCTAAGCATTGATAATTGAAAGTGAGTTTTGACCTGGAAAGGTAAATTGTACATTTATGCATTTTCTTATAAAATCTAAGCAAATGTTCTAAGCATGCTTTGAGAGTAAAGTACCCATGATGTTGTTGTTGTTGTGTTGTTGAAAGTATATTCTCATAAACACATACTATCATGATGTGAAAGTTTTCTCACATAATAAGGATTCTTAGGTTGAAAGGTTTTCTCACCTAATTGAATCAAAGATTAAAAGCTATTATGAAAAGATCATGGACAGTGAAAGGTTTTCTCACGCTTAGTCTAGGAGCTATCCTATGATAAGACAATAGGCAACTACCCATGTCTTTTAAAGATAATATAAGTCAAGACTTAATAACTAGTCCATGGGAATTTATGCTTAGCACCAAAAGGATATTGAGATGGAAGCCCTCACGTTAGTAGAGCTTGGGTTTCTAGAAGCAATCTCCTTATCCCTTACCTATGTGCTCCCATAGGATGATTGTCTCATGCGACATTAGTTGTGTGGATCCACCTAAGCTAGAAGTTCATGGTTCTATCTTGGCATGTAGGAAAACCTTTTTAGTTGTGGGAGACACTAGGGGATCATGTTGTAGCTTACATGGTCTTTATGTCGGTTAAGGCTCATTCCACAATAATAATGAACTAATGATACTTCAAGAAGTATAGCATTTGAGTTCAAAGGTTTCAAAGATGATGTTCACTTACATTAATCATTGTTTTACGACTTATAGTTTCTAACTCTCAAAATACATGTTTTAGCTTGATCATTGCATACTTATGAAAATGTCCCTTTTTAGCATGTTTTAATTTTTTTATACATGGCTATCATACTTGGTATATTGTTCTATACTAACGTATACTCTTGCCTACATTTCCCCAAATGTAGGGTCCGACAGTCAAGGTCATTAGTTTCGTGGCTAGTGGTTGAGTTCAAGATTTCCTAGCTTTGGTGAGTCCTCATGCTTCGAGGATGGAGTTTATTATTTCACTTTATTTCATGTATTTCTCTTTTGTACATGATGTATGGGCTAGGCCCAATTTCATTTTATTGTATTAGATGGCTATGATTAGACAAGTGTATCAGACTTCCGCTTTATTTATTTTTGAAAATTTTTTTGACCTGGACTATTGTTGTACTCTTATATTTTATTTCTTATGTCATGAGAACTAAGTGTCTTTTATGGAGTCCTTCGGGGTTCTATACGCCATGTTATATCTACAGGGGTATCCATGGGTAGTGACAAACTTTGTAATCAGAGTACAAGGTTTAGAATGGTCCTAGGATGTCTCATAAGCCACGTCTATTAGAGTCTTGTTCATAAGTGTGAAGCATGCCACATTTATGAATAAGAGGCTATAAGATGCTTAGGAAACTTCACTTCTTTCATTACTCCTACAGTCATGCAATAGAGTGTACCTCTAGCTATCTTTCTCTCCTAACCCTTATTTATGCTTTTCAAAATATTCCTCCATGAAGGAATCCTGTGAGATGGAATAGGAATGTTCTTGAGAATGTGAGACAAGAGGTTTCTCAAGTGTTGGTCAACCCTTTGGCCAAGCAAGTGACTAATGATAAGTTTCGAGCAGCATTTCATACATTGGCCCAAGCTATGATGGCTCAAGCAAACAGAGAGGTTGTTGTTCCCGTGAAACCCAAGGGTGGGTACGGCGGCAACTAGAGTGAGGGACTTTATTAGAATGAATCCTCCAAAATTTTATGTGTCTAAAGTTGAGGAAGATCCTCAAGAGTTCATTGATGAGGTGTATAATGTGTTGATGATCATGGGAGTGGCGACGATGAAAATGGTGGAATTTTTTACTTATCAACTTAAGGGTATTTCTCAAGTTTGGTTTAATCAATAGCAAAAAGAGAGGGTAGTAAATGAGGACCCTATTGATTAGGAGAAATTTAAAGTTGCTTTTCTTGATAGGTTCTTTTCCATTGAAATGAGAGAGGCAAAAGTACTTGAGTTCATTAACCTTTGCCAAGGAGATATGAGTGTGAAGGAGTATGTTTTGAAATTCATGCAATTGTCTAAATATGCTCCAACTATGGTTGCCGATCCAAGGGAAAGGATGAGTAAGTTTGTGTCGGTTGCTTCTGACTTAGTAGTCAAAGAATGCCTAACCGCCATGCTTGTTAAGGAGATGGATGTTTCCCGGTTGATGATACCTATACAACAAATAGAAGAAGAATAGCTTAAGGAGAAAATTAAGGATTCAAAGAGGGCAAGAGAAGATGATGGGGAGTCTTCACATTCAAGGTTTGATGGAGGAAATTGCTTTCAAGATAAGGGTGTTAGTGAGCAAATGTGGCCCGAGTATAGGGAGTGTGGGAGAAGATATGAGGGTAAATGTCTAGCCAGTTCTAATGGTTGTTTTGGTTATGGAAAGAGTGGTCACAAGAAAAGAGATTGCCTAATTCTTACTTCTAAGGGAAGGGATGGTGGTAGGCAAGATCAAACTCAAGAAGATCATGAGGGATTCCCGAATGCGGTAATTGGTAAGTTAAGGTTTTTCCTTTAGCTTGTGGTTATGTATTGCTTGATGTTGAGTGTTTCGTTGGATATGGTAAGGTTCCATGTATGGAGATTGTGATTAGAGTAGTCCTTGAAAATCCTTATGGAAACTTCTTAAGTGTTTACTTGTATTAATGGTTTTGTTGTTGTTAAGACGTTGGTGTTATGGTTAGATTGAGGGAGATAGATTTGGAAAGATTAGTCAGGTTTGCTCCTGAGGGAGAGATAGTGTGCCTCATGATTGACACGTGAGTAGAACTATGTTGGTTTAGAAAGAGTTCCTTGTTATGGTTTGGTGGGTGGAAGTTGGAGGGGACGTGATTTCTTAGTATCCCTACCTCTTTCCTTTATCTTCGATTCTAGCTTGAGGTAATGAGTTCCTCTTGATTTGTCTTTTGTTTTGGATTCATGTGTTTTATGTGTTTCTATGATTTCCTTGTGTTATGTATGTTCATGAAAACTTGTGTTTTGCAAGAAAATGAGTTTACATGATTAATTTTCCTGATATTGTTGTGCATTGAGTATAAGTTGCATATAGACTTCATGAGATAAGTTGATTAACATGTTTTAGCTATGCTTTTTGAAAACAATTGCATATGAGCTCCATGAGATTGTGTTGAGCATACATTTAGCTTGGAGAAGGTAGTTCCTCCTTGAGCATGAGTAATTATAAAAATTCATTCATATTGGGTTGCTAGATGTAGTTCCTACTTCCTTATGATGCATTGAGTATGTTTAGCTTGGAATTGATGTTTCCTCCTTGTATATATGCATTGGATGCATGATGGGCTGTTAGAGTTAGTTTCACCCCTCTTATGATGTTTTGAGAACGTCCTAGCTTGGTTATGTAAATTTAGATGAAGTTCCATTTTAGGTTGGGTTGTTACTTCCTCCCCTAATCTTTTAGAACCAGTTTGAATCGCACTCCAAGATGAATGGTCCCAAGGGGGAGATATTGTAACACCTAGAATCCAAAAAAGGGTACTAAAACAAATTTCTAGAAGTTGCAGGTGCAACCCACGCCGACCACCCACAGCTCGTGGAAGTGACCACAAACCGTAGGTGTGGTCCGTGGATGGGATCCTCTTGGCATACAAGAAAGGCCAGAACCACGGCCTGAACAAAGGACATTTGATCATACCATGGTCCATTGTTAGGGCCCGTGGTTCCATGGGCCAAATCCCAAGTCTCTGATAACCATCGACGGTCCACCAGGACGGGCCGTGGGTCAGACCATGGTCCGTCGACTGGGTACGTAGGTGGAAGATCGGTGGGTAGCTGACAGTTAATTCAAGGGTGGTTAGGTCTTTTCCTAATTAATTAGTTCCTATAATACATCATTTTACCCTTCCCTAAGACCCAATATAAGTTTTTTCAACCCCAAATTAGTCCTTTCACTTAATTCTTCCAAAATTACAAAAGAACTCACCCAAATATTTCTCTCTCTAGACACTTGAAGAAGAAGAAGAAGATTCAACCTAGGATTTCAAGTCAAGGTCTCAATTCCTCCATTGAAGGCTAGCTTTTGGATTTAAGGTATGATAGTTTTCATCCATGGAGCTCCCAAATTCCTCTATCTCAAAAGGTAGAATTCCCCAATTGAGTTAGGGTTTTCTTCAACTATCATGGCTTCTCTTCATTATTGATTTAAATAATTGAATTATGATCTTTTATGCAAAATTGATGAAATATTATGCTTTTATGATGATTTCCCCCTAGACCCATGTAATCCCCATGTTTTCAAGTTATGAATCATATGATGTGGGATTTTGATCTTAAAACAAGAGTTTTATGAAATTAAGCATATATTTCAAGCTTGACATTATTTTATGATGGAATCCATATCTAACCCATGTTTTCTAAGTATTGATGATTGAAAGTGGATTTCGACCTTGAAAGGTAAATTGTAGACTTATTCATTTTCTTATGAAATTTATGCAGAAAGGATATTCTCATAAACACATACTAGCATGATGTGAAAGGTTTTCTCACATAACAAGGATTCTTAGGTTGAAAGGCTTTCTCACCTAATTGAATTAAAGATTAAAAGCTATTATGAAAAGATCATGAACGGTGAAGGGTTTTCTCATGCATGGTCTAAGGAGCTATCCTATGATAATACAAGAGACGACTAACCATGTATTTTGAAGATAAGATAAGTCAAGACTTAATAACTACTCCATGGGAATTTATGCCTAGCCCCTAGAGGATATTGAGGTGGAAGCACTCATGTCAGTAGAGCTCGGGTTTCTAGAAGCAATCTCCTTATCCCATACCTATGTGCCCCCATAGGATGATTGTCTCATGAGACATTAGCTAGTGGATCCACCTAAGCTAGAAGTTCATGGTTCTACCTTGGCAAGTTGGACAACCCTTTTCGATGTGGGAGACACCTGGGGATCATGTTATAGCTTACATGGTCTTTATCTCAGTAAAGGCTTATTCCCAAAATAATAACGACCTAAGGTTACTTCAAGAGTATAGCATATGAGTTCAAAGGTTTCAAATATGATGTTCACTTGCATTGATCATGATTTTAGGACTTATGGTTTCTAACTCTATTAATACATGTTTTAATTTGATCATTACATAGTCCCTTTTGAGCATGTTTTAACTGTTTTTTGCATGGCTACCATACTCGGTACATTTTTTTTGTACTAACGCATACTCTTGCCTATATTTCCCCAAATATAGGGTCCGACAGTCAAGTTCATCAGTTTCGTGGCTAGTGGTTGAGTTCGAGAATTTCGAGCTTTGGTGAGTCCTTATGCTTTGAGGATAGAGTTTATTGTTTCACTTTATTTCATGTATTTCTCTTTTGGATATGATATATGGCCTAGGCCCAATTTCATTCTATTTTATTATATGGCTATGATGAGACAGGTGTATTAGACTTCCACTTTATTTTTTTTTAAAGATGTTATGGACCTGGACTATTGTTTTACTCTTATTGTTCTATTTCTTATGTTATGAGAACTAAGTGGCTTATATGGAATCCTTCGGATAGGTCGTGACAACATATCATCCAAGGTTTGAATGGTACGCTTGGCTTGTCCATCAGTCTGAGGGTGAAAAGTCATGCTAAGTTTCACGTGGGTACCAAGACCATTCTAAAATGACTTCAAAAACAAAGTACCACGGTCAAAGATAATGGAAAAAGGAACTCCATGTAGCCTTACCATTTCCCTAATATAAAGATTAGAGTAATCCTCAATGAGAATGAGGTCTTAACGGGAAGAAAGTGAGTTGATTTTGTCATTCGATCCAGAATGACCCAAATCAAATCAAACTACCAATGAGTGCAAGGTAAACCCGTAATAAATTCCATACTCAAATTTTCCCACTTTCATGTAGGAATGCTAATGTCTTAAGCTAAACCACCCGATTTCTGATGCTCAGCATTCACTTGTTGACAATTAAGACATTAAGCCACAAATTCCACAATATCATTCATCATACCCTTTCCACCAATAGACTTCTAGTAAGTCACGGTACATCTTGGTGGCTCCCGGGTGAATAGAATACCGAGAACTATGAGCTTTTGTCTAAATCTATTCCTCAACTCATCAATATTTTGAACACATGACCAACCTTGATATCGAAGAACACCATCTCCCCTTGGGAAAAAGCCTCAACTGTTTTTTAACAAATCGAATTTTTCAATATAACTAATATAGGATAAAGATCTTATTTGGCTTTTACATCCGATACAAATGATTATCCCAAACCATTATGAACAACTATGCCACTTTCATTAGAATCAACTAACCAAACACCCAATCGGGCCAAACTATGAACATCACAAACTAAATATTGTTTATCATCCTCAACATGACCAACGATACCCATTAATAATAGACTAAGAGCATCTTCCACCACATTTGCCTTAACAGGATTATATAGGACAGTCATGTCGTAATCTTTTAGTAATTAAATCCACCTTCTCAAGTGAAGATTTAAATCCTTTTGTATGAATACGTACTTCAAAGTCTTGTGATCAGTATACAAATCTACATGAACACCATACAAGGAGTGTCTCCAAATCGTTAGAGAAAACACCACCCTAGCTTACTCCAAATCATGACTTGGATAATTCTTTTCATGCACTTTCAATTGCCTTGAAGCATAATCAATGACTTTAAAATATTGCATCAAAACACAATCAAAACCAACTCATGAAATATCACAATAAACCACAAAACCATCCAATCCTTTTGGTAACGTCAATATAGGGGCCGAAGTGAGTCTATTTTCAACCCTAGGAAACTCTTCTTACAAGCATCTAATGAGTTAGGGATTTTGACTCATTTAAGACTTAGTATCTAGAGTTTTATTATTTTCAATGCCTATTATATATTATAAATAGATGTTTAAATGATAATTTGTAGTAGTGAATGCAAAAGAGCAAGGCAAGGACATTACCGAGCAAAAAAGAGTGAAGGAGATGAAAAAATTGAAGGCAAGGAAGACTGATGAACGCCAAGACCACTCAGTGAGTCACCGAGTGGTCCTTCAGCTCACCAAAAGTTACAGTGTGCCAACCTTGGGAAAAAGCCAACTCAGTGATGGAAAATAATATCACGACAAACCACTGAGTGGATCAGCGATGGAGTTCCTGACCACCTAAAGTTACAAAAGAGGAATGGTGAAGATTCAAGTCAAGAATGTGATGGAAAGGGACATCTAGAGCATTACTGACATAGTCGGCGATGCTTGACTAACTCCATTGAATGGCTCCAATGCCAAAAATTTGGGAACGTACAAATGTGATTTTTAAAAGAGCTTCCAAGAGATCCAAAATTTTGAGCAATATTTTTGAGTTTTTTAGAGTTCCTTCATTGGGTTTTTTATCCCTAACATTGTTCTTAGAGTTTTTGAGTAGAACTTTAGAGTTGGGTTTGGATTTTGAACTAATTTTGAGCATTGTGAAGACCTGTAATTTGTTACCTAAACTGATGGAGAACATAGTTGGTAACATTTTCTTTCTTTTTATAATGTTTGGCTAAAATCCCTATTCTTAGGGGTGTGATTATATGATTAAGTGTCTCAATTAGCTTATGGGTGTTAGTATTTACTAATTTAATTGTTGATTTGAAGTGGGTTCAATTGATAGCTGACTTCTCATTTATGAATTGTAGTTGCAAATATTGTTCTAGCTTAGTATTCTATGATTGCTTGAGAAAGAGGTTTTAGAATTAAAATTATCAATTGATGATTGTAGTGATTGGGTTATTGTGGATTCAGCTTAGAAAAGTGAGTCTAAATTCGATCATACCAATCTAGCTCGAGAGAGTAAATTAATTGAGGTTATGGGCAGTTCTTATTTTATGGGCTTGTCGAGGTTCGAGAGAACTTGCTTGATTCATTATGGTTGATTGAGAAATATATGTTACATTTAAAGTCTATCCTACCCACTAAGATTCAAAGTCTTTCTAATAAATAATAATCACTCATATAGTGAAATTGGCGGTTAATCGATCACATCCCCAAGGATCCCTCTCTACTTGATTATTCCCCTATTTTTTTAGTTGATAATTGTCACTCTAATCCCCCCAATTTACACTAGTTTTCAAACCCTTGCAATTTAATTTAATCGTTTTGAAAATGTATGTTCCTATAACCAACTAGAACACTCCTTTCACTTTGTAATTGAATTCTCTACCATATCACTCCATGTGGGATCGACCCCAACTCTTCGTTGGGTTTATACTTGATTGCGACCGCATACACTTAGAATTGGATTAAGTGTAGTTGAGCGTTATCAGCTTCCAACCATAGTAATTTCACTTTTTTTGTCAATGTTTTCAAAGGCAAAGCAATAGATCAAATTCCTTCCACAAACCTCCTATATTAACCGGCCAAGCCCAAGAAACTCTATATATCTGAAGTGGACAAAGGCCTAGGTCAATTCCTAACTTCCTAAATTTTCTTAAGATCAAATATAGCCAAGAAAAGGGATAGACCTCAACAAAAACTCACATCTGTTAAACTTAGCATACAATTCACGATCTTTGCGAATTTGCAACACAATCCTCAAATGCTCAATATGCTCATTCTCACTCTACGAGTAGATCAAAATATCATCAACAAACACAATCACAAACATATCAAGATATTGCCAAAAGATCTTATTCATCAACTCCATAAACGCCGCCGGAGCATTAGTCCAACCAAAGGACATTACCAAAAATTGATAAGGACCACACCAAATTTTACTCTCATTTGGTAATAACCCGACTGAAGGTTGATCTTGGTGAAGCAATTTGCTCCTTGGAGTTGGTCAAACAAATACAAGTCCTTGGAAGAGGATACGTGTTTTTAATGGTAACCTTGTTCAATTGTCGATAGTCAATAAACATTGGGAGAGAACCATCCTTCTTTCAAACAAACAACATGGAGCACCACATGGAAGATACTCGGTCTAATGAAACCCTTATCCAACAACTCCTTCAATTAATCATTTAACTTTACAAGTTATGTCGGGGCCATACAATAAGGAGGAATAAAGATAGGTTGCTTAAATGGGAGAACATTAATACCAAAGTCAATTTCCGTTTTAGAAGGAATATCGAGAATATCATCAGGAAATACATCTTCAAACTCATTTACAATCGCAACGGACTTGAGAGTAGGGGCTTCAGAATCTATATCCCTAACTCGAACTAGATGGTAAATGAAACCTTTATAAATCATCTTTCTAGCTTTTAGGCAAGATATAAACTGACCCTTAAGAACATAAGTTCCCCCTTCCCATGACATGATATGTTTATTCGAAACTTTGAAAGTGACCAATCGGGTCCTACAATCGATGGAAGCATAAAATGCATGAAGTCAATACATCCCAACAATAACATCAAAATCTAACATATCAAGCTCTACAAGATCAACAAGAATGACTCTATGAGAAACGGAAATAGTACAATTTCTATAAACCCTCTTAGCCACAATAGCATCACCCACAAGAGTAGAGACATTAAAGGGATTAATAAGGATTTTAGGACCAACAATAAAACCGAGCTACATAAGGAGTAACAAAAAGTAAGGTAGCATCCAGGTCAAGTAAGGCATAAACATCAAGATGAAATATTTTGAACATATCGATCACCACATCCGGAGAACCCTCATGATCTTGTCGATTTTGAAGAGCATAAAATCTATTTTGCTTCGAAACATCTGAACTACTAGGCTGATATTGCCTATCATTTTTACCCTTACTAGCTCTGCAATGGACAATCTTTCACTTTGTGAACACTCTTACCAAAACCAAAGCAACAATCTGTAACGGCTAGGCACTTTCTCGAGTGACTCTTACTACACCTTGGGCAAAGGGGGATAGAAGACCCATTACCACTATTTCCTCCCCGAGTCTTAGAGTTACACACTCTATCTTTTTTTAACTTAGAAGTAGGAGCATTAGAAGAAACTTCACCAGAAAACTCTTTTCGAAATTAAGGACGACCATGTCCACTGGACCTAGAATGTGATAAGTCACCATCACTAGTCATTGCCCTCTTTGACTCTTTTTCCCTTTCCTTTAGCTTCGCTTCTTCAAATTTTTGGGCATGTATTATCAAACAAGAAATATCCATTTCATTGATCAACATAGAGGTACGAAACTTCTTGACAACAAAGTCAGACACACCCAACACAAACTTACTCATCCTTTCCCTAGAGTCGACAATCATAGTTGGAGCATACTTGGCCAATTGAGTGAAGTTCAAAGCATACTCCTTCACACTCATATTTCCTTGTCGTAGGTTGATGAACTCAAGCACTTTTGTCTCTCTAGGAAAGACACAATCAAGAAAAGAACCTTTGAATTTCTCCCAATCAAGAGGGCCCGCATCAACCGCCCTTTCACTTTTCCATTGCTCGAACCACACTTAAGCAACACCCTTAAGTTGATAAGCGGCCAACTCTACCTCTTCAACCGTAGTCAATCCCATGATACGTATTATCTTAGACACCTCATCAATGAACTTTTGATGATCCTCATCAACCTTAGAACCATGAAATTCTAGAGGATTCATCCTAGTGAAATCCCTTATCAGTACTGATATAATATCCACATTTGGGTTCACAAGAGCGTTAGCCTCTCTATTGGCTTAAGCCGTCATAGTTTGAGCCAACAGTTGGAAAACAGATCAGAATTCGACATAAGTCACTTGATCGGCTAAAGGATCAATTAACCTTGAAAAACCTCAGGCTTCATATTTTCACGGGCCATATCCTGAAAAAGGATCAAACACGGTTTAAAAGAAGGATCTTTATAAAGATAGACTCTATAGAAAGACTTTAGAGTAATGAAAGAAGTGAAGTTTCCTAAACGCTTTGTATCCTCCTATTCATAAATGTGGTGCCCTTACATTCATGAACAAGACTCTACTCAATGCGGCCTGTCAAACATCATAAGATCTTTTTCTAAAATCTTCTGCTCTAAATACCAAGTTTTTCATTATCCAAAGTACACCCTAGATGTGACATAGAGTATAAGACCTCTAGAGGCCCTACACAAGCCACTTGATATACATGTACACAACATAATCGAGAAAAGTAAAGAAATCACATAAGAAGTAAAGAGTTTAGCATAAGCGGAAGTTTACATAGCCTTGACAAGCCTTTCTAATACATCAAAATAAGTAGTCAGGACATAACCCGTACACCACATAAAACATCTGAAACAAAATACATGGAAAACAATAAAGTTAACATCATCATCAGCGTATGAGGACTCACCAAATCTTCAAAGTGTCTAAGTGCTCACTAGCCACAAATGCAAGGAGAAGAGTCTTCAAGCCCTACATTCGTAAAACAATGTAGCCACAAGTATGCATTAGTACATGGAATGTACTAAGTATGAAGGGAATGCAATAAACATGAATCATGATCATCAGGGGAATAGAATCAAAGACAGCATGAATGACCAAGCTAAACATGGTAAAATTATTTAATAAGGAGTGTACATCATGAATATAGTCAATGCATCTTAAAATCATATAGAAAGCTTCATAAAATATTTGAAAGTAACTTAGTCCATGTTGTAAGATATTAGTTTTAGCCTACATTAGACCATGTGAGCTACTACATGGAATCCGATGTAACTCGTACATCAAGAAGCGAGAGTCTACTTGCCAAGGTATAACTCCATATCATATCATATGCTATATGTGGATCCACTAGCTAGGTTATTTAAGGAAATTGGAACTAGAGGTTGCTACTGGAGACTACCCTATTTGAGCCTCCACCTCAAAATTCTCTCGATGCTAAGTTAAATCCCAAAGAAACAGTCATTTACATAAAGTCATCATCATACATGGAAACACATAAATCAATTACTAATCCAAGCTTTAACATCATAGAATGGCTCATTAAATCTTGAATCAAGTCTAGGTGAGAAAACCTTTCACCAATCCATGATCCCTTAATATGTGATAAAATCCTTTCACAATTGCATTGATACTCATCTTAAGCACCCTAGATCATAAAACCTTTCTTTTCATAAATCATGCATAATTTCATATAAAACATATTCATAGATTGAAGCTTCTTCATAACTTCATGTAAATTAGGGTTTAAACATGGGTTCACATGAAAATAGTTGAAAGGCATGTAATTAAGTCTGAATCAACAAAATAAGATCATAATTAGTCAATTGAATCCATAAAAATAGAATCCGTGAAGAATTTAAAGAAAACCCAACTAACTGAATTAAAATTGAATCGGAGAATTGAAGAAGCTTTGGGGACTCAATGGGTGAAGGGAACTCATTGATGATATCCCTACACACCTTGGTTGAATCCCTAAGCAATAAGGAAGAAAAGATACTTGATCTTGAAGGACCCTAGTTTCTTTTTCCTTGATCTAGAAAGATGATTTTTAGACAGAACCTTCGAGAGAATTTAGGAATTTGAGGGGACAAATAAGTTGGGGAAATTCCTAAGGGGGGAGGGTAGTTATAAGGTTTTGATTTTGGGGTAAAATGATGTAGTATAGGAATTAGAAGTATAGGAAAATACCAAAACACCTTTAAAATAACTATCGGGCTGATCCTACAGTCTATAATAATTCGTAATGACCGTCCTGGTTAGTCATAGGATCAACTACTGAAGAAAACAACTTAGGTCATTCCTATGAGTCATTTCTATGACTCGTCATTTGTTCTATGGTCAACATACTTGGAACACTTCTACAGGACCATTCTATGATCAATCAAAACTTCTATGGTTCGTCTTGTTCATTCATAGGTCAAACTTCAGGAACGTATTTTTCCAAAATCCATCTCCAATTCTACGACTCACTTCCTATGGACTGTAGGACTTCCTACGATCCGAAGTTTGGACTCATAGAAACTTGCTTCAGTGAATTTTTATATTTTTCTTTCCTTTTTTGACTTTTCAACTTCTTAGGTGTTACATAACTACCTCCAAGGTGTTTTCAACCATGTGTTGACACCCAATTTTGACCGACCTAACCATTTTTTTTTTTTTGAAATTGCTATTCAATTAAATACGTATTTTAAAATATATTTCGAATTTAAATTTTTAATCAATTTTTGTCTAAAAATTATATGTTTTAATATGCATGCTTAGTAAAATTATCGCAAATATTTTTAGTAAAACTCAAAATAATTACTTTTATTTCAAATGTTTTTAAATTTTAAGTGATTTTTATTATTTAAAATATTTTAATGTTGGCGATATTTTAATTGGATAGCAATTCTTTAAATTCCCTCAAAGTCATTTAAATTATAACCATTTTTATTCCAATTCTAGCCAAATCCATTTCAATTTTAGCCATCTCAAATTCAATCTCAATTTGACTTCATTTTAATCTCGGCCGTCCATCTTTTATTTAAAATCTTGATCAAATCTTAGCCGTTTATTTGATCTGGATCCTACGGCTAGGATCAATTCTCATTTCTTTCCCTTTTAAAACAAAAGACCCAAACCCTAAACTCATTTTTTTCTTTCTTCCTCTCTCTTAGACCACCGCCCCGCTTCCTTCTCTCTCAGCGATCAGCGGCGGCAACCAGCAGCAATAGCTGCTTCGTCTAGCAGGCTCCACCGGCAGAACCCATCAGCCAGCAGCTCCACTCGCCTGCAACCACCGTCAAACCACCATAGAGCCGGTGGCTTTCCTTTTCTCCCTTCTCTTTCCCCTCTCCCGTCTCCCCTTTATTCTCCCCTCTCTTCTCTTTTCTTCTTTTTCAGGCGAGGAGCCGACGAACAACGCCGCAAGCAGCAGCGGGGACAGCAGCTCCATTTGGTAGCACCGACGCCGTCCGTCTTTCCACCCCTCTCCCTTCTTCCCTCTCTTTTCTTTTCTTGTTTTCAGGCGAGGCCAGCGGCAAAGAACCAGCAGCATCAACTACTCCGGCCAACTGTTGCCGGCTACAACACCCAACTCCAGCAGCCGGCGAAAGCAACCAAAAATGACAGCAACCACGGAACCACCAGTAGCACCAATGACGAGCAAACGGCAACAACATCAATAATATTAGAACTCCGACTGACGAAACACTATTGACTACAAAGACGAATCTGTTAAGATCCATCCACGTTTGTTATTGTTTGGTCTTAATTATTTGATCTCTTAGCATGACTAGCGAAGTCAAACAACATGCATCCTGCTTAAAGTCTGTTAATCTTCTGAGATTTGTTCATTTTTAGTTTCAATATGATCTAGGTCGAAATCAATTTGAATGTCCTGTTAGAACTTCATTGCTCTTCTCGAATGTACTTATATTGGAGAATATGATTAAATGTTCATATGTTTTGGATTTTTATGTTGGTATAGTTTTGACTTCCGCTAATGTGATTGCTGATTCCTACTTGCCTCATGTTTAATTTCCTGGTACTGATCCTCTATTTTAAACCCATTGAATGTCTTCCTTAATACTTGCTAATCACTCTTAATTAACCTGCAATATGGACTGATTTGATACTTTGGTTTGACAATTGATTTCTTAATTAGAATAACTTTCGAATGGAGCTTGCCCCAATTTAAATAAGTCACATTTATTGCTGCTGATTTTATGTTGATTGGTACCTTTGAATGATGTCTGATTATTTTCTTATGGTAAATCTGTCAAAGAAACTTTATTGGGTATAGTAATCTCTTAATTGATTTCTTTATTATAGTTTTGGACAGGTTTGATGTGGGAAAATTGCTACAATTTTGGCTCACAAATGGGCTTTCCTCGATTCTCCTTTCCCTAAAATAATATTTTCTATGTGTTTAATTGTGCATAATTTTAACTTGCCATTTAACTTTTGCTAATTATGGTAGATATATTTTCCTACTTGTTTTTTTTTCTCCCATGAGATTGTGGCTAATTTCATTTACCTTATTAAATTTAGGCAGATTTCTTGTTTTATATTCGGTAAATAAGGTGAAAGAGTAAAAAAGGATATCACTGATTTAGTCATGATTTATTTGTGCTGGGAATAAGGAAGAGTAATATTTAATTGATGCCTTGATTTATTTTCTTCCCTTACTATGTGCCCTTCCTCTACTATAAATAATCAGACTTCAACACTTCTCACTTAAAAAAAAGTTAATACATTTTAACAAAAAATAAATAAATAATATACTCTTTGCTCTCTAAAATAATTTCCGGTGAATTCTAAGAACTTTCTCCACTTTGTTTGCTATGCTCGGGTCGAATAGTGTGGAATCAACTTGTCTTCATTGTTGATTATTATTTTATTGCTTAACCGGTTAGTGTCTTTCACACATGTATTTAATTAGTAGCTTTCACATAGGTATTTAATTCACGCATCTGTAGTTACTTATTGGTATGCATAAGTCCAAAATGGACGTTGATAAATAAAAGGAAGCATCCGGGTCAGTTTTCACTCTCTCACCGTTCCGTGTGATATTATATTTGTCGTTATGCTTTATTTGTCTAAATGCTTGTTTTGCTTAAGGTGTATAAAATAAACATGTGCATTGTTGAATCTGCTCGTTTAGTGCTATTGTTTTATTATATTATTTTGCTCCCTATGCCATAAATATTTGTCAATATCACTTTAGCAGGTTTGGACTTGATTTCAAGTTCGAAGAGTCGCCAGGGATGGGTCTGTCGAACGAGATTTAATTTTTCTTTGTGTTTATATTTGTATTATTTTATTTGGTATTGTAATAATTTTGTAGTAACACTCTCTATATATAATATATATTTGGGGGGGTCGGCTAAAGGGGGAGGGGATTACATGCAAACTGTTATTTTATCGTAACCTATCTGTCC
Source organism: Solanum bulbocastanum (assembly GCA_037074985.1). Classification (NCBI taxonomy): domain Eukaryota; kingdom Viridiplantae; phylum Streptophyta; class Magnoliopsida; order Solanales; family Solanaceae; genus Solanum; species Solanum bulbocastanum. The sequence continues at coordinate 36,618,000 of CM073601.1, forward strand.
TAGAAGGTTTGTCTAGGGGATTTTTGATTGCTTGATTTTTCACCTCTTAATAACTCTGTTTAAATCTAGCCTAAAATAAAAAAAAAATAAATAAATAAATAAAGATAAAAAAAATAATCATTTGTCATTGTCGCCAATTTAAGTTGTCTGATTATGCTTAAATCAATGTTGAGATAAGTTGATTGGTCGACGTAATTTGTTTATATATTTTTGCTTATCCACCTTCTAATGTTTGCTCCTTACATTGTCATGCCAACTATCAATACATTATGTAATAAATAAATAAATAAATAAATAAATAAGCATTCTTATTTAACAATTTGTTCATATCAAATTTTCTACTATTTTTGTAGATATTATACCTCATAGTATTCAACTAAATTTTCAGCATATTGGTGGGTATAGAAATTCATGCATATAGGCTTCAATTTTAGTTCTCACAGAAAGCATGCCTATAGGATTTAATTTTCTTAATACGTCATTTAGGTGTAGAAATCATGCCTATAGGTTGTAGATTTGATTTTATGCATTTATAGTATCATGCCTATAGAAGTTATGTCTTTTTTTTTTTAAACATCTAGAGATCATCTAGGTGTTATTAATTAATCTAGGCTAATAACTGAAATAATAATAATTCACTTCTGCCACTGTTTGTTAGCATGTTAAATAATAGAAATCTTGTTATGTTTTTTTTTTTAAGTGCTTTGACATTATTATAATTTGCCATTAAAATAAAAGTTAATAAATTAGCTTTTGCAAGTTTTTATTTTAAAATCTATCCCTATGAAATCATGCTTGAAATTAATTATTTTCTGCATCTAAATTGACTAAAATTAATTTCTGCACTAATAAAACTATCTGTTACTGTGCTAAAAACATATATGCTGCATTTGTGATGTGTTTGTCCTAGTTAAAAGTTGCTACTGCATTTGGCTACATGTTTGTTGGGAGTAAAACCAATTGCTAATTAATTTTTCGCAATAATAATTAAATCTGCTACTGTTTCCAAATAATGTGATTCCTTTTAAATAAAATATGCTATGTTGCAATTTCCTGCCCTTTCTAAAATGCTATTTCAATACTTGTACGCACACACCTTAGCATGAAACCTTCACAATTGTGTGTTTGCTAGCGTGTTAAATCGAATTTAGAGGCCAACTTGAGACTTTACTTGCTAAATGATCGTCCAACTTGTTTGACTTGGTGTCTAAGTGGGCCTATTAGGATATTTATTTGTCTAAAATCCACCTAATAGTAGTTCAATGCCTCTTGGACATTAAGCAGGGGCGCTAGGCACCTTTTAAGATGAAAAGCATGCGGCAGTGGGGTAGAGGTAGTTTAGGCCCTACGGATATTATGACATCGACTCAGGCTTAAGCGACAAACCTTGGTTTTGTCTGTCCCTATACAGAAGCCTATCAAAATAAAAAATGAAAAGTCGAGTGTTGATCCGTAAAGTCCTTCAAAGTCTCTCTTCCCTATTAGCCCCTTTATGTTGTATTATTATAATTATTTGGGGTAGTTTAATAAAAATAAAATCTGATTACCCTATTTACTTGTGTAATTTCTGTCTCCTCACTCATCTCTTTATTAATTGTTTAATATTTATTTGTTATTATATTATCACGTAGTCTTGCATGCTTAGCTAATTAATTAAAATTAATAAAGTAATCTTAACTATTTATGTATTGTTATCACCTAGTTTGCATATTTAATTAAATTATAAATAATGAAGTAACCTTAATTGCTACTTGTAACCCCCACATAATTGCATGAGATACGTCCGGGACCCACATTTGTGGACCTCGAGGGATGCCTAACACCTTCCCCTCGAGGTAACTTGAACCCTTACCCGATCTCTAGTTCGTTGACCTTAGCTAGACTTAGTTAGGTTAGATAGGTGCCCTAATGCACCTTAATTCGTTAGGTGGCGACTCTTCAATCACCCAAAACCCAAAAGAGTTGTTAGGGAGTGCACCAAAACCCATTTTGAGAAAAATGAGGCGAACACCATGTCTGAGAAGATGGACATCATACATCTCTAGAAAGTAGCAGGAGCGTTACACAATCCAAACATCATACATTTGAATGTGAAGGTACCATATTGACATGTAGAAGCAGTTTTCTCCTTATCTTCAAGATTGATATAAACTTGTAATTATAACCAGAATACCCATCCAAGAAACAATTTCATCCTCTCCCTGCCAATATGTCTAACATCTAGTCTGTGAAAGGCATTGGAAAATGGTCTTTCAAAGTCCATTTGTTCAACTTTAGGTAGTCCATGCACACTCGCCAACCCATGACAGGCCTTTGTGGGATCAACTCATTCTTAACATTTGCCACCATCGTCTTTCCTCCCTTTTTGGGCACAAATTGCACTGGGCTAACCTAATTACTATCAGAAATAGGATATACCACACCTACATCCAACCATTTGATAATCTCCTTCTTGATCATCTTTTGCATAGGTGAGTTCAACCTCCTTTAGTGCTCTATACTCGGGTTGCAGTCCTTATCCAATTGAATTTTGTAAGTGTAAATACCTGGAAGTATGCCAATGATATCAGCAATGGTCCAATCAATTGCCCATTTGAACCTCTTTAGTACTTTCACAAGTGCATGCACTTGCTCATTATTCAAATATGCAGCCACAATAACTGCCAAAGTGTTATGTTCACCTAGAAATACATAACTCAGATGGACAAGCAATATTTTCATCTCAAGCACACGTGGCTCCTCAATGGATGGCTTGGTTGGGGGAGTAGGCTTGTTTGTCAAATCTAGATCAAGTTTCTTAGGTGCATATTTGTATGACCCCATTCCTTGTAAAGCATTTGTCGCCTCTATGAAATCACTTCTGAGATCCTCATCAAAGTTCATTATAACTGCAATTAAAGTCTCTCCTGCCAACCATTGTTCAATTGACACTTCTGCCATCTCTTCTTGAGCTACATCAACAACTGACACCACACTCATATCTCAAGGTTGTTCCATTGAGTTACAGGCATTGAACTTCACTTCTTTCTCATTCAGCCTGAACTATAACTATCCACTCTTCATATCAACAAGTGCTTTGCCCGTGGCCAAAAATGGCCTCCCTAAAATTATGAGGCTTTTACAGCCTACTTAACAATCCAAAATAATAAAAAATTGGTTGGAAAAATAAAGTTTTCGACTATTACTAGCACATCACAAAGAATTCCCACATGTTGTTTAACTGACTTGTCTGCCATCAATAACCTCATGGATGTTGGTTTGGGGTGTGCCAAACCCAACTGCTTATAAATGGTCAATGGCATCAGATTGATGTTGGCTCCCAAATCACACAATGCCTTGGAAAAATTTAGCAATCCAATTATGCATGAAATCGTGAAAGCTCTAGGTTCCTCTTTCTTTTGCATAAGTGATTGCGTAGCAATTGTGCTACAATGGTGAAAATTCCCTTCTACGTCAAAATTTACTAACCTCTTCTTTGTAATCAAATCCTTCACGAACTTGACGTATCCAGGCGTTTATTCCAAAGCTTCTACCAATGGAATGTTAACAAACCGTTGGTGAAGCATAGATACAAATTTGACAAATTTAGCCTCCTCAGCCTTTTGTTTCAACCTATGTGGAAATGGAGGTGGTGGCCTTGGTATTGCTTGTATTGTTTATGCCACCTCTATGATGGGCTCAATTTCATCCTTAGTCCTTTTAACAGCTTCAAGACTGAGTTCTACCTCTTCATGTTCTACAATCTCAATTGGCGCTTTCTTACTAACATTATTTTAATCTTGGTTATTGTCGTCAGATGAAATGTCTACTCACTGCTCAAAACTTGCAGGTATAGGTCCCGGAAGTGATTTCCCAGTCCTAGTAGTAATGGCCATGCAATGACCATCCTTCTTGGGATTTTGAATGGTATCACTAGAAAGAGTACCATTCTTTCGTTGATTCAGTTATGCAAATAATTGTCTCAAATGCTGCTCTAACTACTTAATAAAGGTACAGAATGAATCTACTAGTTGACTCATAGTAGAAAAATTGATTTTCAAATCTTTCACACCCAAATTTGTAGATTCAACTCTTTGGAGTACTCTTGCTAGCATATCCTTCATTTTGGAGTTCCCAAACCCATTACTGACTCTTATGTAACACCTTAGACCTAGACAGTAGAAAGATTTGGTGAATCACCAAAAGGTTCACAAACCGTGAGAGGAACCACAGTTCATTGACCTATTCGTGGCTTACACCCACCCAATAGTGGTGGACCACGGAGCCCTTCAGAGGTCGTAGACCACCACACGAGTTGTGGAAAGGCTCGTAGAGGCGAGGCAGAGCCACCAGGGCTCAAGCATTAAACCACGGAGCCCTCTACGGGCAGTGGTCATCATAACGATCCGTGGAAGGATCCATCGCCCTGACCCAATAGACCCTCAGCCTAAGTTAAGAACCACGGTGGCCTTCACTATCTATTGTCCTTCACACGGGTCATGGTAGGGCTCGTGGATGGACCCACCAGAACCAGTAGACCTTGGCCAGCAACCATGACCCACTTAAAGGGTCGTGGTCCCTTTGACGGTCCATTAGTGGCTCCATGGTCAGCCCTCACCAGTTGTAAAGTCAAAGTCGTTTTGGTCTTGTCCCCTATGCATTGGGCATTTAAAATATGTCGTTTAATACCTAAACTATGTCATTTTACTCAGTTTAAGCCAAGTGATTTAGTCAGAACCTACCTAAAAATGTTATTCACCATAAATTATCAAAACTTGTAGCAAAAAGAGAAGAAATAGTCGACCAGCCCCTCAAGAATACACAATAGGTTTTCTTTAATTCCCGCCCCGAAATCAAAGGATTTCCCCATAGATTTTGTTACCAGGTATGTGGGATTTCACTAGTGGGTTCCTTTAATCCACTAGGTCCCTAGAAATCAGTCAGTTCTTTTACTCTCCATATCTTGTTTAGACCTAAGGTTTCTAAAACATTGGATGTTTACGATATTTTAGCTATTGTAGCATCCTAAATCAAAATAGCATGTTTCTTGGAAAGTTCGCTTAGTTCCTTGTACGAAACTCAGAACTCTAGTTGTGTAGATTCTCTTAGTTCATGAATTGCACTTGCTAGGTCAGTTACACATATAATCATGCTTTGGTTTTGAATGTTACATTATCAGTATATAAATGTTGCATTCTCAGATTTGCATGCCAGTATTTTGATTTATTCAGTATGTCAGTGTTTCAGCTACTTGCAGTCACATACATATTTAGTAGGAAGTAAACTTAGCATTGAGTTGAACTAGGGTTCAGCGTACCCTGATAGTCCCAGAACTACGTGCCCCCGTAGGAGTATAAGCCCCCTTTGTTGGGCATCAGATTTAGTGATCATGCCAGTTATACATTTATACCCCTGGCAAGGTATATTGGGTCCTCTCGATGGGGCGTATACATCAGACTCCACATTTAGCTTATGTGTTTAATGTCGGTTAATAATAGCTCCCACGGTCAGACTCTTAGTGCATTTAACCAGGTTTTCAGTATATACTTAAATACTCAGTTTAGCATGTCTTGTTCATGATTAGTACTTGGTCATTGCATTCAATGCAGTTTTTTAATTATTTTTTAGTATGTATATTCTTGCTCAGTTTACAGTATTGCTCAATTATGCCTTGTTCAGCTTATATATGTTTGTTCAACTTAGTATCTATATCTTGCATTCACAGTACATTCAAAGTACTGACGCATACTCTACGCTACATCCTTTCATGATGTAGGTTCAGGTACTCTAGCATCGAGATCATGTATATATCAATTCTCGGTCCGCACTCAGCAGCTTTGGTGGGGAGTCCTCATATTTCGAGGACAATAAACATGCTTTTATTTTAGTATTTACTTTCAGTTTTTTGTTTCGTTAAAGTTAGTTGGGGAGCATGTCCTAGCAACTTAGCTCAATTAGAGGATTTTCAAACATAGTAGTAGAATGAGCTTGAATTATTAACTTTAAGCTTTTAGTGTTATTAAACTCTTAGTATGGTTTATACATTCAGACTAATTGGGTATTCCCCATTTTTTAGATAACCACTGTTTTAGCTTCTGTATAGTTTATGTCATATCCAGTTACTTTTGATATGCTTATCATATGCCAAACACAAGGTTAGCTTGGGGTCACTCGTGATCCTAGGTCCCGTGTTACGATAAGAGGGTAGCCTCAGGGTCTGACAAAGTTGGTATCAGAGCATTAAGTTTAAGAGTCCTGGGATGTCTGAAAGTTGCACCAAGTAGAGTCTCTTGAAGCGCACCACATCTATGAGAGGGAGGCTACGAAGTGCTTTAAGAAAAAACATCACTCTCTTTGCTATTCTTATTGTGCATGAGCATGAACTCTATTTAATCTCCTTCTAACTCATACTCTTTGTGTTTCAAAAAATGCCTCCCAGAAAAGTTAACATAAGGAATCAACCAGCAGCTCCAACAGACCCTATGAATGAGCAAGTCACGTATGCCAAGTACAGGGCTTCTTTCTAAGTGCTTGCTATGTCTAAGACCGCCTAGGTCAATGAGCAGGTTGTGGCCCCAGCTCCACCACAGACTAACACTACTATAGTAAAAATCCAGGACTTTGTTCAGATAAACCCTCCTGAGTTTCATAGGTCTAGGTCAAGAGGAGATCCACAAGAATTTGTCGATGACATCAAAAAGGTAACAAACATTATGGGCGTCACTCAAGTTGAGAGTGTAGATTTCGCCGCCTATTAGTTGAAGGGAGTGGCCTATACTTGGTACTAGTAGTGAAAGGAATCTTGTGGTATTAATGCATGTCCAGAAACTCTTTTAGAACCCTTCTCAGTCTCTACTCTAGTTGGTGATCCAGTTATAGCTAGACAGGTATACAGAAATTTCCCTGTCACAGTTTTTCAAAAAACCATCTCAACAGATCTTGTAGAGTTAGAAATGGTAGATTTCAATATCATTTTAAGCATGGATTGGTTACATTCATGTTATACCTTAGTCGATTGTAGAACTAGGATAGTTTGATTTCAGTTTCCAAATGAGCTAGTCTTAGAATGGAAGGGTAGTAGCTCAATGCCTATGGGTCAATTCATCTCTTACCTTATGGCCAGAAAAATTATTTCCAAATGCTATATATATCATATTGTTCGGGTTCAGGATTCAAACCCTGAAACCCCAACTCTTGAGTCAGTCCCTGTAGTAAATGTGTTTCCAGAAGTATTCCCAGAAGATCTTCTCAGAGTTCCTCCCGAAAGAAAAATCGGCATCAGAATAGATCTCCTTCTAGATACCCATCCCATTTCAATTCCTCCTTACAGAATAGCCCTATCCAAGCTTAAGGAATTAAAAGACGAGTTGAAAGACCTTCTAGATAAGGGCTTCATCAAACCTAGTATCTCTCCATAGGGTGCTCCAGTGATGTTCGTGAAAAAGAAAGATGGTTCTCTCAAAATATGCATTAGCTATCGGCAGCTGAACGAAGTCACAATCAAGAATAAGTATCCCATCCCCAGGATTGATGACTTGTTTGACAACTTCAAGGTGCTAGTTTCTTTTCTAAGATAGACCTCAGATCCGGCTATCATCAACTCATAGTCAGAGATAGTAACATTCCGAAGACTGCTTTCATAACTCGGTATAGTCATTATGAATTTGTAGTTATGTCTTTCGAACTAACAAATGCTCCTGCAGCTTTCATGGATTTAATGAATAGGGTGTTCAAATAGTATTTGGACTTGTTCATCATCGTCTTTATTGATGATATCCTTATTTATTCTCGAAATGAGGAGGAGCATGCAACTCATCTGATAGTTGTTCTGCAAACTCTCCAGCTATTTGCTTAGTCTAGTAAATGTGAGTTCTGGCTACAGTCATTCGCTTTCCTTGGTCATGTGGTATCCAGTGAAGGATCTAAGTGGATTCACAAAATATTGAGGTAGTACTGAAGTGGCCCAGACCCACATCTCAAATAGATATCAGAAGTTTCTTGGGTTTGGCTGATTATTACAGGAGATTTGTTGAAGGATTTTCATCCATTGCTTCCCCATTGACCAAGTTGACTCAAAAGAAGGTCAAATTTTAGTGGTCAGATGAGTGTGAGAAAAGCTTCTCAAAATAGAAAACTAAGTTGACCACAGCTCCGGTCTTGACTCTACCAGATGGTTCAGATGGTTATGTAATTTATTGTGATGCATCTAGGGTCAGCCTAGGTTGTGTATTGATGCAGCAAGGTAAGGTCATAGCTTATACTTCTAGACAGCTTAAGGTTCATGAGTAGAACTACCCGACTCATGACCTCGAGCTTGCAGCCATAGTATTTGCCCTAAAGATTTGGAGACACTACATGTATGGTGTACATGTTGATGTATTCACAAATCATAAAAGCCTACAGTATGTGTTTACCTAGAAAGAGTTGAATCTTCATCAGAGGAGATGGCTTGAATTAGGGGTGTCAAAAATGAACCCAAACATAGATAACCCGCCTAGAATTTTAAGGGTTGGGCTCAAGATAATTTGAATTGGGTTCAATCTCAACCCATTCAAGCCAAACCCATTTTAAGAGAATCCTCAATTGAGCCCAATCCAATCTCCAATTTCAACCCATTTTAAAACTCTTTATTAAGATATGTTCCTATATTAAATGTATGAATTATTATCTATTTAATAACTTTTAGGATTTATCTATGCATTTGTTACTTTTTTTAAAAAAAAATCTTGAGCTGAAACTCAAATTATTATTATAAAAGTTAAATATCACTATGTTAAAATTATTGAGATTAATCGGGTCAAATTGGGCAACTCAAGACCTAACCTATTTTTTAGCCCATTTGAACACAACCCATTTGAGCCTAAAGTAAACTTGGGCGGGTCAAGACCTAACCCGATTTCTATTTCAACCCATTTTAATATCTCTAATTTCAACCCAACCCGCCCATTTGACACTCCTAGATTCCTCAAGAACTATGACATGAATGTGCTTTACCATCCTGGTAAGGACAATATAGTTGTTGATGCTCTCAGCAGACTGTCTATGGGTAGTTTAGCACATATTGAGGAAGAAAAGAAAGCTAGGAAAAGATATTCACCGGCTTGCTCGCGTAGGAGTTTTCCTTGCGAACACATCATATGGTAGGGTGATAGTTCAGAATGGATCAGAATCTTCATTGGTAGTGGAGTTTAAGGAAAAACATGCCAGTGATCCTATATTACTTCAATTGAAAGGTGCAGTTCATCAGCAAAAAGTTGAGGTTTTCTCCCAAGGAGGAGATGGTGTGCTTCGTTACCAGAGTCACTTATGTGTTCCTAATGTGTATGACTTGAGGAAGAGAATCCTTATAGAAGCTCATAACTCCAGGTATTCTATTCGTCCAGGTGCCACTAAGATGTATCATGATCTACGAGAACTCTTTTGGTGGAACGGCATGAAGAGGGACATAGAAAAGTTTGTGGCTAAGTGTCCTAATTGTCAACAAGTTAAGGTAGAATACCAGAAGCTAGGAGGTATGACTTAAGATATTAATATTCCCACATAGAAGTGGGAAGTAATAAACTTGGACTTCATTAAAGGTTTACCTCATACTTGCAGACAGCATGACTCCATTTGGGTGATAGTGGATAGAGTTACCAAGTCCGCACACTTCTTGGTTGTCAAGACTAAAGATTTGATGGAGGACTATGCCAAACTCTACATCCATGAGATAGTGAGGTTGCATGGAGTTCCTTGATTTATCATCTCTGATAGAGGTCCTCAGCATACCTCTCATTTCTGGAAATCGTTTCAGAAAGCTCTTGGTACCTAGGTAAATCTCAGTACAACATTTCATCCACAGATGGATGGTCAGGAGAAGAGTACCATTCAGACCTTAGAGGACATGTTGAGAGCTTGTGTGTTTGATTTCAAGGGTAATTGTGATGATCACCTACCTTTCATAGAGTTCGCGTATAATAATAGCTTTCATTATAGTATTCAGATGGCCACGTATGAGGCACTATATGGGCGTAGATGTAGGTCCCCGATTGGTTGGTTTGAAGTAGGTGAAGCAGCATTAATTGGGCCAAATTCGATTCATGAAGCTATGGAGAAAGTTCAACTCATCAGAGATCGACTAAAGACAGCTCAAAGTCGATAGAAGTCCTATGCAGATGTGAGGAGAAGGGACTTAGATTTCAAAATCAATTATTGGGTCTTCCTAAAGGTGTCACCTATAAATGGGGTGATGAGATTTGGCAAGAAAGGGAAGTTCAGTCCTAGATATGTAGGTCCTTACAGAATTCTGAAAAGGGTTGGTAATGTGGCATATGAGTTAGAGTTGCCATAGAACTAGCAGTGATTCATCCATTCTTTCACATTTCCTTGTTGAAGAAGTGTGTGGCTGATCCAGCATCAATATTACCATTAGAAAGTATGGTTGTAAAGGATAGCTTCACGTATGAAGAGGTGCCAGTAGAGATTCTTGACCGCCAGGTTCGTAGGTTGAGAAATAAAGAAGTCACTTCAGTAAAGGTTTTGTGGAAGAGTCAGTTCATAGAGGGAGCTACTTGGGAAGCAGAAGCAGCCATGAAGGCCAAGTATCCTCACCTATTTCCTTTCTATTTCGTTTCAGCTTAAGGTAATAGTTCATCTCCAGTCTCTTAGTTTACTTTTGCGTAAATTCAGTCTAAGTATTTTGTTTCTTCAGTTGTTCTTACATTTCAGTATATTTGCACGTTCTTGAATATTAGTTTCTAGTACCTAGTGGTAGGGATTGCAGCTCCTTCCCTCCATACTATACTAGTTTAGACTTCAGTCTAGGATGAATGTTCCCAAGGGGTAGATATTGTAACACCTCAGACTTGGATAGCAGAAAAAATTGGTGAACCATGGATGGGTTCACGAATCGTGAGAGGAACCACGGTCCACCGACCTACTCATCGCTCACACCCACCGAGCAGTGGTGGACCACCGAGCCCTTCACGGGCTGTGGACTACCACATGAGCTATGGAAAGGCTCGTGGAGGCAAGGCGAAGCCACCAAGGCTCAGGTATCATACCACAGATCCCTCGACGAGCCGTGGTCATGATGACGGATTGTAGTGGGTCCATCGTCCTGAGCGAGCAGACCCCCAGCCCAAGTGAAGAACCACAGTGGCCTTCACGGTCTATGGTCCTTCACACGGGCCATGGTAGGGCTCGTGGATGGACCCCTCTAAAACCAGTAGGCCTTGGCCAGCAACCATGACCCACTTGACGGGCCTAGTCCCTATGACGGTCCATCAGTGGCTCCGTGACCGGCCCTCATAAGCTGTTAAGTTAGGGTCGTTTTGGTTTTTTCCCTTATTCATTGGGAATTTAAACTACGTCGTTTAATACCTAAGCTACTTCGTTTTACTCAGTTTAAGCCTAGTGATTTAGTTAGAACCTACCTAAAACTTTATTCACCATAAATCATCAAAACTTGTAGCAAAAGAGAAGAAAGAGTCGAACAGACCCTCAAAAATACGCAGTAGATTTTCTTCAATTCCAGCCCTAAAATCAAAGTATTTCTCCATAGATTTCATTACCATGTATGTAAGATTTCACTAGTGGGTTCCTTTCATCCACTAGGTCCCTATAATCAGTAAGTTCTTTGATTCTCCATATCTTGTTTAGACCTAGGGTTTCTAAAACCTTGGATATTTACTGTATTTTAGCTATTGTAGTATCCTAAATCGAATTACCATGTTTCTTGGAAAGTTTGTTTAGTTCCTTTTATGAAACTCAGAACCCTAGTTGTGTAGATTATTTTAGTTAATGAATTGCACTTTCTAGGTCGGTGAAACAGATAATCATGCTCCAGTTTCAAATGTTACATTATCAGTATATAAATGTTCCATTCTTAGATTTGCATGTTAGTAGTTTGAGTTATTCAGTATGTCAATGTTTCAATTACAATTCAATCATATACATATTCATTTGGCAGTAAACTTAGCACCGAGTTGGACTAGGGTTCAGCGTACCCTTATAGTCCCAAAACTATGTGCCCCCATAGGAGTATAAGTTCCTTCTATTAGGCATCAGATTTAGTGGTCACGTCAGTCATGCCTTTATACCCCTGGCAAGGTATATTGGGTCCTCTCGATGGGGCATATAGATCGGACTCCACGTTTAGCTCACGTGGTTTATGTCGGTTAATAGTTGCTCCCATAATCAGACTCCTAGTGCATTTGACCAGGTTTTCAGTATATACTTCAATACTTAGTTTAGCATGTCTTGTTCATGATTAGTACTTGGTCATTGCATTCAGTTCAGCTTTTCAATTATTTTTTCAGTATGTATATTCTTGCTCAATTTACAGTACTGCTCAGTTATGCCTTGTTCATATTATATGTTTGTTTAGCTTAGTATCTATATCCTGCATGCTCAGTACATTCAAAGTACTGATGCATACTCTGCGCTACATCCTTTCATGATGTAGTTTCAGGTACTCAGCATCAAGATCGCGCTTAGATCGATTCTCGATCCTCACTCAGTAGCTTCAGTGGTGAGTCCTCATATTCTGAGGATAATAGACATGTTTTTATTTTAGTCTTTACGTTCAATTTTCAGTTTAGTTAGAGTTAGCTGGGGAGCATGTCCCAGCAACTTAACTCAATTAGAGGCTTTTCAAACATAGTAGTAGAATCATCTTGAATTGTTAAGTTTAATATTTCAATGTTATTAAACTCTTAGTATGGTTTATGCATTCAGACTAGTTGGGTATTCCCCATTTTTCAGATAACCACTATTTTAGCTTCTACATAGTTTATGTCTTATTCAGTTACTTTCAGTATGCTTATGACATGTGAGACACAAATTTAGCTGGGGTCACTCGTTATCCTAGGTCTCGTGTTACGTCAAAGGGGTAGCCTCGGGGCATGACATCTTATCTCTATTTCAAGGAGGAACATAAATACCACCTTGATCATTCTTGTACCCATCTCAAATGTTCCAGTTACCTTACTCTCGACTGTTGGATCTATCAGTATAACCATCTCTCTGGAATTTCCAACCTTGACTCCCAGAATTATACCCTTGGTTTCTAGAGTTATAATTCTGGAAATCCCCTTGAATTTTCATATATTTAGCCTCCTTATCAAAGTCATGCTCATATTCCTCATGTAGACTTGTTTCTCCAACTGCATTTACCTTTTCAGCACCTCCAAATATCAGGTGTTTGGTTAGCACATCCATCTATTTTTTCAGGTGAGCCATGTATTAGTCACGCTTTTATTCTCTCTTTCTCTGCACAGCTATCAACTCGATTGTGAACCCATGGTCACCAATATCTGACTCCCTAGTGAGCCATTCTCAGTTATTCTATGACAACTCATCCATAATCACTAAGATTTTTTGGGAATGGCTTCCTCATGAAAGACACAACACAAATTGAATCCGCCACTAGCTTTGTCATAAAGTTCAATGACCTATAGAATACTTGTTTCAAGTGTGTTTCAGTGAGGTTATGGTTTGGGCATCTCTTCAGCTTTTGGTTGAACCTCCACCATGTGTCATGCAATGCCTCTCCTGGTAGCTACTTGTGGGCGCCTATTTCATCTTTTAACTATAACTCTTTTGCTTCTAGGAAAAATCTTTCCAAGAAAGCTTTCTTTCAACTACGCCCAAGTTGTGATTTAGAAAAGTCGTAACTCATCCGGGCAGTTTGTTGCTTCCCCAATTAGGGATAGTGGAAACAACCTCAATCTCATCATGGTTTGACTGCCTATTTGGATGTTGCTACAAAATTCATCAAATGTTGATTTGCGTCCTCACCTGTTGTACCTCTAAATAACCCCTTCAGATATAATAATTGGACCATAGTATTTGCCATAGCGAATTTCACTCCCGGCGACAATAGTGGGAGCACTATAGCTCCAGTAGCCCCATCCCCTCCAAATCTAGGTCATCTTTATCATTAGCTAAGTTCATTTTTAGTTGACCTCGTCTTCTTGGTGCTACTGGTTGGTATTGAGGAGCCAATGGTTGTTGTTGAGGAGCTAACTGTTGTTGTTGAGGGCCCAACTCTTTCTCTTCTTAATCCTCAACATTAATCGTGTTTGGGTTGTTAACATTGTTGTTGGCACCCCTTGCCTGGCCCTCAACCTCTTATCTTAGTATATCTCTTTGTGCTTCAAGTTCTTCCACATTCACCGTCCTTCTGATAGTTCGTCTAAGTTCAAGATCGTAGGAAATTAAAGGTGATATCCCTTACTTCTAGTATTGGACATGCACAAACTAGATCACATGTAGATGACACAGACAAGAAATAAGAAGTAAAATTAGGAAATACAACTACAAATTGAAATAATCGTAGTAAAATATTTCCAAACCAAATTCCTGGTAGTGGCGCCAAAATTCGATGAATACAAAATTACACCTCAATTAAGAAGTATAAAATGGTCAAAGTAGATTATAGAACCCAAGAAGAGTTGGGGTCGATCCCACAGGGAATGCAAAAGAAAATAAATCTACTAGTTCTTGTCTTTAGTTGTGGTTGACATTTCTAGAAATGAAGTTGTGTCTAGTAAATATTAGGTTTGTTTTAATGTTCAAGTGGCCAATTTTATTTAGAATTAAATAGTAGCAGTAAAAGACAACGGTTTCAAGGTTTGGTTATTGATTTAGAATAGACTAGGAATGTGTTCCCCATGACCTTAAGATAACAACTTAGACCTCATATGAATAACAGTATCTTGATACAATGCATGCATGATTTAGCAAGACCAGTACAATTAGGTTAATATCACTTATCTCCTTTCATCCTTAGAATGTTCCAATTTTAATCCTTGCTTAACCATTTAGAAACTATTCCCTCTCAGGCTCAAGTCTTCAAAACAAGTTATTCAATTGTAGAGTTCAGTCATTTCTAACTTTTTCTAATCAAATTCTTCTTTCTTGAGCAAGTACTGAATAAAGGCAGGTTCTAACGCGTGCACTCATTACAAAGCAATCAATGCGAAATTATAAATGAAGCATGCAAAACATCAATTGATAGTCATTTTGGTTGATTTTAACGTTGATCCCTAGTCATGGTTCCCAAGACCCTAGTTGTGGTGTTTAGCTACTCATGTTCTTAACCAAAAACTTGTTAAACACTGATGAAAGCTTAGAAGTAATAGACTTACAATAATGAAAACCAATGATTCTTGATTAAAATCAAATGTTGATCAATTATCCAGAAGATAAAAACCAAAATAGAAAGCTATCGTGTTTGCGATAAAAACTTGTCTCAAAGTATCTATGATAAAAATAAAATAAAACCGTAAGTAATTAATTATAGTCTTCAAAAGGAATCCTAATCGAATTAAAAAAGTAGTTTAGTTGACAACATTCACGGACACGCAAACGGCCCATGAAGCTTTTCACAGTCCATTCAAACCTTTCGTGATTCAACAATTAGAAATATTTTTTCAACTTCATCTTCCCACTAGTCATTGTATGATCCGTATACATCTTGACGGTTCGTGTAGGGTATCTGTTTAACTGACTTCATACTTGAACTTCGGCTTCTTCTAGGCCAACTTCATAAATAAGTTTATGGGTCGTGAATCAATGCATGGCTCATTTAGCCTTCAGTCCTTAGCAACTTTACTCCAATTTCAAGATTTTTTTTTCCAATTTCTTTTAACAATTCTTTTCCTGCACATTAACAAAAGAAACATCATATCTACAAAAGCATGCTTGGTTCCTTGTAATAATTATTTGTTTTGGGCGTCGAATGTGCTATAAGTTTGTTGCACAACATCTGTAGGTTGGCTCGAACAAACTTACACCAGTTCAAAAATGCAACTTTTCTTTTTCAATTCAACTTTTAAATTTCTGAAGTGTTACATAGTTCAATTGGAAAACATCATAATTTCATGAAAATCTTATACATGTGAAAATAGCATAATTATGATCATGAAAATACTTGCATGTTATGGGTTCATGAAATATCATTGAAAATATTAAATTATAATCAATTCATGCATAATAAGATATACCATGAAGAAGAACTTGAAATTCAACAAGATTCCATAAGAAATCATAAAACCATAGATTTTGGGAGATTCATAAATTGAGAAATTTGGGTTTCCTTGAAACTCAATGGGTGAAGAAGAATCCATTAATGGAATTCTCACATGCCTTGATTGAAACTCTAGCTTGAATTGGGAGAGGAGACCTGAAGCTTTGGAACTCTTGATCTTTCCTTGGGAGAGAAACTTAGGAGAGAAAAAATTGGTTTCGAGAGAATGGGAGTGAATGGGGAGGTTAGAGTATTTAACAATCAATTATACCCACTTAGAATAGGCCAAAACACTATAGTATAGGAATTAAAATAGTGGGAAAAAAACTAAAAAATCCTAACTTAAAACTTACAGATTGTATCTACGGGCACCATCCACGAACTGTAAAACCTTTTACTGTACGTGAAGTGGTCCGTAAAAACCAGAAGGAAGAAATCCAGAATTATAAAGTTTCCACTATATAGACATTCCTACCGTCTGTAAAACATTCCACGGCCAATCCTGGCCTTCCGTAAATGGTGGGATTCTTTTGATATTTTTGAAGTTTAGGGACTTCAGTCCACGGTCTTTATACACTTCCATGATCCATACAAATCATTCGTCCTGTCAACCAATTTTTTAACTTTCGGAAGATGGTCTACGAAACGGTCAACGGTTCTTGAACCTTTATACGGACCATAAAAGAAACCATAAACCTTGGTCCTGAAATTCCTAACTTTAGAGTTCAACACCACTGATACCATCATGGTATGTGGTCCCTTTTAGTGTCCGTGAATGAATCCCTACAAGACCATTTTTCTACAACATTCAACATTTCTGCACTTTTCCAACTTTATCTCTGTTAGGCACTTCCGAGGTGTTACGCTAATCTTATGTATCTCTAGTATCATGACGGAATAGATTTGAGATGGATTGATTCTGGAAGATCCAGGGTCAGGATCATATAGTATATATGGATTTCTTGAGTCCCCTATGGATTTTTCCATTCATGTTCTGTATTGAACAAGAGGAGGGGTGTTTTCACGAGTCCTACCTTGTGTTACAGGGCTCGAAGATAGGTGTGTGTATATATATATATATATATATATATATATATATATATATACATACATACTTGGTTATGTGTCACTTGAAACTAATGGCATCAGTGATTTTCATTGCATTGTGCATTCATATGCATTGTCTATCACTAGTATAATTGGTTGTTGTTTGCACCTTCATGTCTTATGATGGAGCAATTGGGTTATGTTTGTTGTTGTGTACCTTTCAAAAGTTTGAGGGTTCAGTTAAGTTATTGTTGACTATGCTAATGTAGTTTGTGACAGGATGTGGTTGGTCTATATGACTGGCTTAGATTCATCTTTTGATTTCTTGTATATTTATCCTTTCAGACTTGTGCCGATTGGGTTGGTCTATTGGCTATCATTATGTTTTGTGGTGGAAATTGTTAGTATAACCTTGTTAAGCTAAGTTTCCGTAGTAGAATCTTATTGTGGTTAAGTTAGTGGGATAGTGCCTTCCGACATGTTCCTCCACCTTAGATATTTGTGTCTTATATAGTGCATCATGTTGTCTCCGCTTACTTTAACTGTGTTATCATTTCTTTAGATAGTTGTAATATATATTTCTTCTCTACCTGCTATTTATAGTTGCTTTATCCTTGGAGCTCAGTCGGCCTATGCCTACTGAGTATTCAATTTATAAAAGTCCAAAACTTTGCCTCCAAAAAAACATTAACCAAATTTGGAAGAGTTCTTTCCAACTAAGTAAACATTTTCCACAAAAAAATAATAATTCTAACTATGATAGAAAATCAAGGCCCCAAAATTTCCACCTTACCACATGAAGTTGTTCTTGACATATTTTGCGGACTGCTCATAAGATCTATCATCCAGTTGATCAGGTCAGTATGCAAATCTGGGTATGAATTATTGCCTGATCCAGAGCTTGTTCATTTGCAACTATTTCAGGCAGTGAAGAATAATCCATACTTTATTTTTCACTTTGATTACCCAATCAAGAATCAACTTTACTGGGTTGAACTATCTTATCGTGAACACAAAGGACTTGTAAGCAAACTTAACTTTCCTTTGTCAACATATATGTTAGAGTTCAATTTAGTAGGCTCATGTAATGGCTAATTATGGCTATATTAGAGTGCAATTTAGTAGGCTCATGTAATGGTTTATTATGGTTATATAGTTCCTTACACTATACCAAAAATGATTTTAACAGCAATTAATCAACGATAATAGCTTAATTGTTGGTAAATATGTTTTTTTTAAGTGGTTATTAGCACTCTTTGAAAATGTTCTTAAAGTGGCATTAGATCCAATGACAATTAACTAATGCCGGTAAAGGCTTTAGAACTCTTTGTTAATGTGCACATTCATTGCCGCTAAAAAATATTTTTGCAGTGGTGTCAATGATAGACTCGTTCTGCACAACCCTTTTACTGGAGACTATAAAGACATCCCCAAATTCATTGATTTGAAGAGCAACAAGTTATAATTGGGTTTCATCCTTTTAGCAAGGAGTACAAGGTGATCAAGATTGTGTACTATACAAATACCTATAACATTCCTTCGAAGCGTCGTAATGTTCAAATATTTAGTCTTAGTAGCAGTAAATGTAGGGGTATTAGGGAAGTGCCCTACTCTCTTGACCCCAATTCAGTTGAGTTTTGGTGGATGAAAAGCTACATTGGTTGAGTAAAAAGACCTAGATGATGAATGATTTGGTCAGGTTCCTAGGCCTAATTTCAGATTTAACCAATTAGGATATCTGATTATGATCTTGCAGTTCTAGGAGGGCGTCTTTCTGCGTTTTTAGCAAATCGTTGTGGTAGTGGATTGTTGGGGATTTGGATAATGAAAGAGTACAGTGTGAAAGAATCTTGGGAGATGATGTTATATGTGAAGCCTTACTCAGCAACGCGTTTTAATTATGGTAAAAATTTTCAGTCAGGCAAATCACCCAGATTTCTACGCGTGCTAAAGAGAGGAGAGATCTTGTTGGAGTACACTGGTTCGATCAATGCCTAATCATGTTCAAACTGTAGCCCATGCTGGTACCCTCAACTGGGTAAATTTTCTGTAAGTTTCATACTGCCATTGACAGTTTACCACTGTATCTTTTATATACTAAAACAAAGTTGAAATCTTACAGTTTTTATTCTTACAGGCACAGAAGGTGAATTATGCTAATACTCTTTAGTTCTGTTTTCTAGAATATTACAAAACAAGCTTATCAATCAACAAATAAATAGAAAAATGAAAGAAAAAGGAGAAATACCGATAAACAGGCCACCATAGATGGAATGGAAAGGCATTGCGGTGGTCTTTTCATCAGAAAATTAGATATACAAACAAAAAGTTGTCATATTACCGGTTTTGTTCCCCCCTCTCTCCGGAAAAAATAAAAGAAATAGTACTAGTATATTTTCTATCAAGATCTGATTTACAATTTACAGGCACCATTCAACCCCAATTGCAATACAATGTTTATCAAGATTTGTGTATGAGTTCTAACTTCTAAATGGGATTTGACTAGACTTTTCTTCAATCCTTTCAAAACTCAACTCTTTAACTAAGAGTTCATCCTGATGGTTCAGTCGATTATCAAGCACTATCATCTTGTCCACCTCCAAACGAAAATCAGCACTATAATTGTTAAGATCATTCAGTATATCTGATCCATCTATCAACACAATTCCTCTTCCCAGTAAGTCTCATTACAGAATTTGATAGCCCCACAGTGTTGAGCACATCTAATGCTTTCCGTTGAGCTCGCTGCAACAAATAATCAAATAAGATACCAAGAGTTCAACAATAGTGGGAAAGATTTAACGTAAAGTTTTGACTTATTTGTGGACACTAGCACTGATCATGGCAAAGACTTTTCTTAATAAGAGTAAATAGGAGAGCATCTATAGTAGCATCTATAGTAAACGGGAAGTCTGATGCATGAAGCATTTTGTAACACCCCTAAATGCTAATAAGAATTTGTATATTGATTTACCTTCGCTAAACTACTTCAATATGGTTTATTCACATTTTGAGAACTTGAAATTTTGTGATATTTGCAAACTTGCTTAACATAGATTGTAATCGTAATTTATGGGATTGTATGGAGGTATTTACGTAAGAGTTTATTTATAATTTTGTATGATTGTAAAAAGGAGGTGAAGGATATATATGTGTGTGTGTGTATATGTATGCATTTTGGGCAGCACACACACTATTTGGGCAGCTTGAAGGACAGTTGTCCAAAGTGATAAATATCACCTTGTATGGCTATATATTTTAACACTTATCTAGAGAATTTCGTGGCTTTTGAACACTTGGAACATTAGAACTTTAATTAAACCTTTCTTCATCAAAATCACAAGAAAAAAAAACCTTGGTCTTTTGGCTGAAATTCAAGAGACAAATTGCATTGTTGGTAAGTGCTGGAATTTGTTTCTGAGCTGGGTAGTGTTTGATAATTTGTGTATTTCTTGTGTTTTAGAACTTCGTTTTGGTGAATAAATATGTTTTGGAAAGCTGATTCATGTATCTACAACTCTTATGTTTATGTAAAAGTCTAATTTAGCTGTTATGGATGTGAAAACTGGGACGCATCACAGGACAAGTTATGTCCAGATTTCTCTGTTGTTGTAGCTGAGTAGGTTGTGTTACGTTTAGAATATCTCATTCTCTAGAACTCCGTTTTGCATAAATAAATATGATCTGGAAAGCTGATGCATGTACCTACAACTTTTATGTTTATGTGAAAATCTAATTTAGCTGTTATGGACTTGAAATTTGGGACGCAACGCAGGACAAGTTTTGCCTACATTACGTATGTAGAAACCCGGTAGGAACCATTGTTAGTGTATTGATGATATCTTTTTGTACAAAATGTATTTTTTTGGTGATTCTTCTTGCGTTGCAATCTTAAGAGATGTATCTACATCTTTCATGAAGGTTACAAAGTCTAGTTTTGCCGTTTTCCTGTTCAAAAATAAGTTACAATATGGGGTACTAAACTGGCCAGAATCACTGTTTTTGGAACAACATTGTGTTTGTGCGGGCTGAGCTTACTTGTGATGATAACCTATTTTATTTCGATATTATTGAGATCTTAGGAATGAAAGAAGTCATTTAATTGTATTTTTAAGGTTATATATATACTTGTGAACAAGTTGAGGACCTTGATACGTTGGTTGGTCTCCGATTTGAGCTTGCAAAGTTGGTTGGACTGTTGCTACACTAAAGTATTGAGGTTTGTGTATAAACTTCTACTTGCACTCTTGTAATGGCTGGTATATATGAAATTTGATCTTTGCATTGTCGTGTTGGTATAATGCTTGTGTAATTCGCCCACTTGTACGGATTGTTTGATCACTTGGCACTCTTGTTGGGACTATGTCCTTCTTGTGGCTGTGGCTTTGTCAATATTGGCAAGCCTCTTGTTTCGGATCATTTGTCATCTTGACTTTGGATTTGTAGTTCGTCTTAGGAATAGAAGTTATCCATTTTAAGTACGAACTAGAAAGTCATTTTTAATATGGTTCTTGGTTCTCTTGATACAGGGCTTCGGTCCTTCTTGATACAGGGCTTCGGTCTTTCTTGATACAGGACTTCGGTCCTTCTTGATACAGGGCAGCGACCCATCTTGATACTTGCTTGTGCCGGGTGTGACGACATGAAGTATATATGGGGCGAGCCTTGCTATTGAAATTCTTGAAAAATGGTGCTATGAGCTTCTTAAGATTTGTATCTTTGAATATAGAACTTGATACTTGTTATCTATTGTTACTTGATTTATTTATTATGCTTCAAGTATGATGCTTATTGACTTGGAAAAGGTAGCTTGGTGAATTTTGAAGATTCCGACCCTATAGTTTTTACACCACTAAGCTATATGCTTAGTGATAGTTGTTTCTATCGTAGGAGTTGATCGAGAGGAGACATGAAGATGGCCATGGGAGATGAAAATTTTGAGAACTTTTATGAAGATCACATTTGCATATAGATATATATAGTTTGTATAAATTTTGGTATTTATATACGATCTATGTGATGTATATTTACATGCGATTTTGAAGCCTAACCGTATCATGTCCATGGGTTGTAATCTAAGTATGGCTATATGTTTGGTTTATTTGGGGTGTGTACGCCCAAGCTTGTAATATATTACATGTCCTACTTGTTTGAAATGATCGTATGAAGCCTGAACCCAATTATTTTGGGTACTCGAAAGTTGATGATAAATTTTTAGGATCATTATTTACTTGTATGGGAACAATATATGCCTAAAAAAAATATTTAGTGATTTATTTGCGTATGGAAATGGGAAAGGGTCGTTACAAATTTGGTATCAGAGCCTAGGTTTGTGATTCTAGGACTTTAGTTGTAAAGTACTTGTATACTTGTTCGTTTTCGAGACAAAAGTTATGTGGATTATTTGTTCACTTGCATGGTTCATAATATTTTTATCGCATGTAAAGTGCACGTGCATCATATACATGTCCATAATGCAATTTGATCTTCCCTTTTGAAGGAATTAAATTATGGCATCTTCTGCTGACCGACCTATGGAAGCTGCTCGTGAAGGTTCTGGTGCCTCTGTTTCCCAACCTAATACACTTGAAGATGTTAGAGAACCATTATCGGATCATTATATTCCCCACACTAGTGGGTCTGAAGTGAGAAACCAGCAGGGTGCCAGAGATGGTTCACGTCCTCACATGAGTCGTCGTACTCAAGCTATAAATCCTCCTTTCAACAAATGGCTGAATTCTTCCACCACATGGCGGAAGCGATCCGTGATCCTAATGTGCTTAACTTTGAGAAAATGAGGAAAATGGGTGGAGTGGAATTTGAAGGCACCGTTGATCCCACGGATGCTGAACAATGGCTGGAGCGCATGGAAAGGGTATTTGAGCAGTTAGAGTGTTCCGATGTTGCCAAATTTAAGTATGATATTTCACTCCTATAAAAGGATGCTTATGATTGGTAGGTAAGTGTTCCGAATGCCAAGGTAAAACCTCCTGTTCTTACTTGGGATGATTTTCTTAGGGAATTTCGTATGAAGTATGTCCCACCTGCGTATTGTGATGCAAAGAGAAAAGAGTTTTTGAATTTAAGGCTACGAGGCATGTCTATTGCTGAGTATCAACAGAAGTTTCTACGGCTCTCTCGTTATACTGGAGGTATTATTAAAGAGGAAGAAAACAAGTGTCGAAAATTTGAAGATGGTTTAAATGATTCCATTAGGAAGAATGTGGCGATCTTGCAACATGAGAACTTTTGTAAATTGGTGTCTGCTGCTTTTACTTGGGAACGACTTGATAAAGAAGAAGCTAGTCGAAATGAAAACAAATTTCGAAAGTCGAGATCAGATTTTGGAGGTCCATCTAAAAGGGGAAGGTTTGATGATTCTAAAGCAGGTAGTGTTATCAGGACACCTCAGCAAAAGCAAAGCAGATCAGAATTTTCTACAGCTAGCACTCCAAATTATGGCCAAGGCAGGTCTCATGTCCCCACTTGTCCACAATGTGGAAAAAATCATTATGGTACTTACAGGAGAGCTTCTGGTGCATGCTTCAATTGTGGAAGCTTTGATCATAAAGTGAAGGATTGTACTAATCCTAATAATGTTCGTTCCTTGAGAACTGAAGGCTCAGTTCATAAGCCTTCTATTAATCCTGCTCGAACTAATAATGAAGGTTCAAAACCTAAAAATACACAAGCAACAGGTGCAAGTGGAGTGAATAAAGCTAGTGGACCACGGGCTACTGCACACACTTATGCTACGAGGCAAAGGGAGGATCAAGATGGACAAGACATGGTTGTCGGTAAATTTCACTTATTTGGCTTATGTGTGTTTACATTGTCTTCTTTCCTTACAGGTCATAAGTACTTTTACCATTAGGAGTATATTGATGCGGGGAATCATCGGTGACCCCCTAAACTTGGCACGAAATTTAACTTAGACACCTTAACTGTGCGATGTTCATTTTAGACACCTCATGTAGGGTTCCGTTATATTCTTTTGACACTTTTTTTACAATAAGAAAAAAGCTAAAGGAAAGTGTAATACACTCGTTGATGACATGGCAAACGACGAATTAAATGATTACATGTGTTATTTTAAGTTAAAAATTATTTTAAAATCTATTTATTAAATAAAATAAAAATATTATTCAAAAAAAAAATCAATTTAACCCTCCCCTCCCCCCCTTGCCCCCCATGGTAGTTGTCTTCTCTACTATACCCAACAATTTTCTTAATTTGCTCTTTAAAATTGTTTTAGATTTTTTTTTTCTTTCTATCTTAGTGTTGTTTTGAGAGAAAAAGAGAGGAGGAGGAGGGAGACAAGGAGAGAAAGAAAGAAAAATTATTAAATATGAGTGTTCATATCCATTTTTTCCGGCGAAAAAGGTGGAATTGAAAATCGTCTTTTTTCATACACTCTATATCTCTTTTGTGCTATTTTCTAAAATAAGAATGAGAAGATGATGATGGTTGTGGTGATTTTTGAAACTGAATAAATAAAAAAATTAATTTAATTGTATTAATAGCGATGGTGGCGGCGGTGGTAAATGGATGGTGTGGTGGAGGAGAGAATGAGGAAGAAAAATAGTAAAAACCTTTTAAATATTATTTTTTGGGCCTGAAAAAGAGCCCCTTCACGCGCTGATTTTGGGTGCATTACACTTACCATGTCATGTCAGCGAAAAGTGTCAAAATGACACAACGAAATCCTACCTGAGGTGTCTAAAATGAACATCGTCAAGTTGAGGTGTCTAAGTAAATTTCGTGCCAAGTTTAGGGGGCCACCGATGGGTTCCCCTATTGATGCTAATGGAATGCATCATGGATTACTACTAGTACCAAGTTCAATAAGCATGTTAGCCATACAATTGCAGCATGCATAGTTAATTTTTTTTTATGTGTTTATATCAGGAATACAAAATGTGACCCTTTACAATGACCTCTCTGAATGATGCTGCATTTCTGAAGATAGCACACGTAAAGCAAATACATGAAGAAATGTCCACTATAGTAACAAACAAAAAGAACTTGTGTAAACGATATGAATCGGAAAACTTCTGTAAAGGATATGAATCAGAGTTATCAGTACAAGTCGCTCATTAGCCTATAGCAACTTAAAAACAATTGAGTACAAGTGTTACAGATCATTTCGGATCCTGCCAGCTATCTAATATTTTGAGAATCATCCTTCGTTGTATGTATAATTCTATACAATCTGAATCTCAATACTGTTAGAATGATTATGAAAAAAAGGACCGCGGAACCAAATTTTCTTTTTTTTTTTTTTTGGGCCTTTTTCATTAACCTATTCATTCATCACAGATTGCGGATGCTCACCTGGTGTTGTAGCACTGTGATTGTCCTATTTGCTGGGTTCCTCGCAAGTATGAATTTGACTTACAGATTGAGGAAGCTTGGTGGAGGGTCTGAACAGGGTTTGCTGTTCATTTGAGTTTTCTTGAATCAGCAAGCGAGGTGTAGCCTCATCGAACATATCAGGAACAGCAGAGTACTCTAGTTGTCTAAGATCTTGTTCAGCCAATATTCTGGTTTCAGCCTGAGATGTCTCATCTAGATCAACTCTCGAAGACCTTTCAGTTTGAATAGGTCTTTCCTCCTGTACGTCACTTGCCCCTTGAAGCAAATCATCTGGAGTAGCAGCAGGGTCGAGCTCCCAGCACCCCTCTGGCAAGTTCATGGTTTCTCTTTTCAGTAAACAAGATGGCACCTGATGTGAAAATCGCAACATCTCTCTTTTTGGAATCTTCCGAATGGCATCCTGGTTCGTGTTTCGTCGGTATACTGTCTTGAATCCATCTAATTTGACCAAAGGAGCAATGCAAACACCAAAATCTTCAGAATAATCACCAAGGACCTCCACCATTTCATACTGGTGCCTCACTTCATCTGGGGTTTTCCTGTTCCAATCTGTTGACCAATTTCGATAAATGGCCCAAATGTCTCCACTTTTGGGGTAAATCTGAACGCACCCTCCTCTTCCAGCCTTCTCCCCACTTAGAAGATGAGAAAATATGTTGACTTGCTCAATAACTTCAGAGTTAAAGGCCCTAAATTTTCCGCATGACTTGGTAAAACCGGAATCCAACCAATTGACAATCCCAAATTCACTATCTGTTTTTGAACTTAAGTAGCTGATATGAATCTTGAAGGGCTGCACCGAGATAACTTGGCGGATCAGACAATACAAGCGAGGCATACCATCTTCCTCATCATATAAAGCCCATATCTGCTTCGGCATGAAGCAATCCTCTGATCTATCCTTGTCAAAATCATGGAAGTCAGAGTCTGGGACAGTCAAAGTCATGGACACAGTTTTCCTCATATCAGATTGATGAGCAGCAAGACCAAGACCTTCTCTTCTAGATCTTTCACACGATTCACCAAATTGAGCATGTGCCTTTCTCTTTTTCTCAGACTCTACAGCAGCCAACCTGATCTCTTCCAGTTTCTTGCGGATATCTGTTCTTGCCTTGTCAATTAACAACGGTCTTGGATCAAATGCAGGAGCCATAGGCCATCTTCGGATTGGAACTTCAGGAGTAGGAAGCTTAGCATTTCTTTTCAAACTCTCACTCCCATTTCCATCTGCCATTATGACATCTGCAGCAGCATTTGAAGCCAGATCACCATTACTATAGCCATTTGTACTCTCCATATCAATTTTTCTCTTCTTAGGAGGCCTACCAGGCCTGCGGGGCAGTTGATCACTACCCACAGATCCATCAGCAACCGTTTTTGTTAGTTCTTGCTTCCCATTAGCTTTTCTTCCAGAGACTTTCGTATTTGTCTGCTGGGTAAAACTGAAGCTGGTGGATGACCCATTTGGATCTAAAACTCCAGCAGAAGTTCCAGGGAAGGAGCTCCACTGAAAGGATAAATTGGAAGCGTGCTCCGAACCATGTTTAGAATGATGTCCTGGGACCCTACTATTTGCAGAATAAGCAGGCGATGTTGGAACATACGTAACCCCACAACCATGGGTTTTGTATCCGTTCTCAGGCACATAAGGCCAAGGGCTAAATGCATAGGAACCATTTACAGGTGCCAATCCAGTTTCAACAGCTATGAAAACCCCACGACAGTTCTTACAAGACAGTCTTTTGTTCACATATTTCCTATGATATTCATACTGAACCTGACAAGAGGTACAAACAGTCCAAAATGTATCGAGCCTGCCATGAGAAGCTGGAGTGTTGGAGTAATTAGCATAGTTGCCAACACCAGAAGTATGCAGAGTAAATAAATTTCTCCTCTGATCATAAGCGCTTCTTTTAGCACGATCAGACAATACAGTCCATGCTTCAGAAATAAACCTAAACGCACCATCAGCTCCGACATTTTTGTTCTTATCAGGATGGAGTAACACAGCCATCCTCTTGTATTGTTTCTTCAGCTTAGCCCTGTTTGCTGATGGATCCATACCCAGTATCGTGTAGAAATCAAGTTCTCCATTAACCTTCATCTCTGCAGCACTGTGAACACCAAAGGTAGCTACCATTTGTGATATGCCCTCTAACTGAGGACACAGCATCTGAGCTCTTAAAGCATAATTTTTTGCACTCACAAAATCTCTCTCCGCAAATTTCCTTTCGGCATTTGCTTTAGCTTGTAGTGCTTCCTCTACATTTTTCTCCATCTCAAAAACCACAACTTTATCCACCTAGAAATCTTCAGGAATCTCAGAGTTACAGTTGGAACATTCTTATGCGCCTGCAATTAAACAAGAATTGCCTAAATTAACAATTCAGCTTTTCTCACAATCAATAATTAAGCGAAATTCAAATCAGACTGACTTCAAAAATCAAGTAGGAATAGAATTCACAAAATCAACGAATCATATCTATCAACCTTTCCAAAAGACACTATCAAATTAGATTTAGATCTAACCTATGTTGCTCGGACTCTTTGAAAATGTCGACAGGTGCATATCAAACTCTTCAAAAGTAAATACATTTTTGGAGAATCCGACACAAGTGAGGCAACATTGTTGGAGAGTCTGAGTAACATAGGATCTAACTATCCGACATACTTCATAACAACAAAATAACTACTGTAATGATGTGTCTAACGGACGACACAACACCAACAACAAGCAACAAAACCAGCAGCAGCCACAACAACAACAACAAGGTATCCCCATATAAATACGAACCAGCTTCATTGCAATACTCAAATTAACTACTCTCCAACACTCCAGGTCTTCTACATTTTCTCTAGACACAAGAAATTCAATACAACAAAAACATAAATGAAAATGAGTTAAAGTTATTAACTTTGCAAAAATCAAGGACACTAACTCTTGGAATATGCTCAAATTCAAGTCAACAACTTTCAGCTCTTATTCAAATTTAACAAAAAAAAAAAAAAAAAAAAGAAAAGAAAAAACCCCTTCAGCAAGAAAGATCCAAATCACCGAGATATCCAGCATAATTTTCCATACATCAATAAGATCTAAACTAAAGATTTAAAAAAAATCATACTTTTAGCTAAAATATTTTATACAAGATCTAAAAAGAGTTAAGTACCAAAAGTCAAGATTCAAGCTGAGCTTACAAATACTAGAATCAAACTGAGAAACAGAGCAGACCCAGATCAGAAAAACAGTTGTTGATCCCTAAATTTGCTTCAGATCTTGAATCTTGACCAAGTCATACATTCTGCAAAGCAAGCACATGTGAAGTAAAAAAAAGTTAAATTGAACAAAAAAGGGAAGTTGAAAATGAAAAAATGGGATTTTTCAGAGGGTGGTTGTTGGAAGTTGACGGCGGAGCTACGGCGGAAGAAGCCGTCGGAAAAGTATAGGTTACTTACTATTGCAACTAAACTTTCAAAGATACTGTATGGTGTAGTTAAAAATGAAAAAAATAAATACAAATATAGATAATGGAATGATTTCAGAGGAAAGTAAAGCTAAAGTTAATATTATGAGTAGAATATTAATTTCTCACCCCCTCCTAAATATTTTAACACTTTTTGCTTTTCAATGTACAAATTAGGTGAATTTTTAATATATTAATGATGGAGTTTTAAATTTTAATATTTTAAAAAGTAAATTTACTCTAATCTGATTTAAGTATTATTTAAATTGATCATCAATAAATGAAATATGTCAAAAAATGGAATATTGTTTATGGATGTTAATTAAACATTTTTTAATTTAATTTTCAATTTTTTTAATAAAGACAATATTCTTAAAATAAAAACATGAAAATCTTAGTATTTTTGGAGATAACATTTTTTGTTTGGTTTAGATAGTGGAAACCTTATTTGAAAGGTTCAAATTTGTCTGCCACTTTGGCATTAATTATTGCCTTATTGGTATTTTAGAAGAATATTAAAATTTAAATTATAATTATTTGGTGTTAAATGTACTTGTATAAAATTATTTGAGAATCTTTTATTTATTTTTCTTTGGTGGTGCAATGCCATGACTAAAATGATTATAAGGTATATAAAGGAAAGAGACACTTTGAATTCATTTTATGGAAATACAAAATTATTAGGAAATATAATAAAAGTTTTCATATTATTATCATAAATATGGAATTCTTTTTTACTTCTTCAATTTAATCTTGCCACTACTTAATTTGCTACTTATATTTAGTGTTGATGTTCGAGAACTATTAGTGATGTGCTAGAAAAATTCAACATGCATCCAAACAGAATCTTAAAGTGGATGAAGCTTGGAATTGGTTCAATGGCACATCCCTTTGAATTTGATAGCCTAAGGTGTTGTGTCTTGGCTATTTCTTTCTTTTTTCTTTGGAATTGACTCTATTTCCTATATATGAGTATTTTTTTTTTTAAGAAAAAATTACTTAAATACACAACTTATTTTACTGTATTCTCTAAAATTTTCTATCATTTGAAAAAATTACAAAAATTCCTACTTTACATGATGTATCGGTTGGATACATCACTTTACGTGATGTATCGGGACGTACGTGATATATCAGGACGTTAAGTGATGTATTCGAAATTGAGACGCGATGTATTAGGATGTTGAGAGATGTATTTGAAACCAGGATGCGATGTATCAGGACATTTTGGGATGTATCCGACACCGAAACGTGATGTATCGGGACATTTTGGGATGTATCCGGATTCCACCAAATTTAAGGGATTTTTATAATTTAAGGAATATGATGTGTTAGCTCTTAACACTATGCGCTTTGTGTAAAATCTTTTTTTTAACTGTAAAAAATATTATCAACGTATATCAATTGTCTTACTATTAGATATGTGAATTTTATGACATCGATTGATAAAATTAAGGATTAATGTTTAAAATAAAAAAAGTTGCAACATTATGTAAACTGTAAACAGAAATTTAATAAATCAAACAAGCTCCTTTCATGGGAAGCTCAACATATTGTTACACACTTCTTTTAAGATGATGCCATCTTTCACATTTCAATACCCCTACCCATCATTACTAGCACCACCATCAACACCCCTATCAAAAAAATAAAAGATAGGTTCAATATAAAATTTATTATTTTTTTGCATTGAGAGGTCAATATTAATAAAAGAAAATGTCAAACATAAAGAATAAAAATACTAGTAAAAGTAAATAGCTATTTTAGACGTGGAAAATATATATACATGTATCTTGTGGAAAATGAAGAATTATACATACCAACAAAAAAATTATTATCACCAAGGACGAATCTACTAAGGAGGTCACGTCCAAATCTACACCCTAGACGTAAAATGGTATTTGGAACCACGAATGGCCCCAAGCTAATTCTTGGTCTGACATGTACAACTCAAGGTGAAAGGAAATGCGGAAACTAGTACATAGGGATGAACTCATATAGCATAAACAAATATTAAAAATGTATTGTGATTGAAATATATATTATTTGAAAACTAAGTAATGATTGAATGTTTATGAAGCCTCTACTAATATTGATGAGCATCTGAGACAAATCTCCAAGCTACTTTAAGCAACTAGTAAGAAATAATATAAATTGTGAACTATGAATAAATTTCCCCTCGAAGAATCAAGGTTCACCATACGGTGATTGGAAATGTTGCAACCTTACTAGCCACGAGTTTGAGAATGTGTGTCGAATCTCATCATAAAAAGAAGTAGTGTAAGTATGCGTTAGTACTTGGAATGTACTAAGTAAGTAAGAGACACTAGCATAATGATGAAAATGACATAACAAGGGTAGTGAAAATAATGTTTCCGAAATCATATGCATAGAAAGGGAGCTTGAAAAGAAAACAGCTGGAGTTCATGTCTAAAATACCATTCAAAATCTTCTTTTAAAAGCATACACAGAGATGAGTCTATTTAAGTAGCCTTACATAATCATAAATGTAAATAGCATACTTAAAAATTAATCAAATAAAGTAAGAGCACATAGTAAAAGATGCATAAATTGGGGAGTTTCTTATAACCGACATACATCATGTGAGCTCATGATGTCCAACTTATAATCCCAGTTGGACAGGCTGCCCTATAACTTTCCAGGATATAGAATCATATCTATCTATGTGGATCCACAAATTTGAATCTCTCTAGGCTAAATGGTCAACTGTCAAAGCGGTGAAATATAAACCTACGATGGCACGTAGTTATGAAACTTGAGTTTTCTAAACTCGTATCCTCTCGGTGATAAATAGTCCTCCCAGAATAACATATATTCATATAATGCTCATAAGTATGAAAAACATCTATCTAAATTCATAAGCTACTACCTATAGCTACCACAAGGATACATATGTCTACTCCCACCAAGGTCTGAGTTTAAGTGCATGCTCTTATCATGTTCAAGCCTAATTCGATGTCAGAAGGTGTTACACATAAGATGATTAGACTAATCTAAACCACAAGATTCATGTTATATGCTGTAGGGACTTTCACCTCAAGAATACTACTTGTTCTTACAAACTCATTCAACAACCTCGAGTTCTAATCAAGAATCACCTAATGTATCATGCATTTATTCACATGTTAGCAACACCACATTCAAGCCTAGTATTATAACAACTCCACGGACTTCTAGATAACCAATTCTTCTATGAATTTATCACCTTCTTATCATTTCTACCAACTGAAATATCATGAGTTGCTACAAAGAGGCATACCAAACATTCTCACCTAGCTACTAGATATGACCAAGAAACCTCACAATATTCCTCCATACTTAAAATATTACATATAATTAGCCTACTATAATATTTACCATAAGAGTAATCTATCCACTCATCTAAAATAACTCACAATTACAATCAACACCGTTATCTAAATTGAAAGAGGATCACTAGAAGTCCTTAGGGCAACAAGATCATAATCATGAATCAATTCAAGAAATTTGATATGGGAATATGCATAATGTAGTTCTATTTTACTATCCATTTGAAGGTATATCATGAGTTCATAGAACTGAGCATATTGTGAAACATGAGCGTATATATGAAGAGTTTCATATCATAAGACTCATTTACATAACTTCATAGAGTAAGATTGATATCATTCAATTGAATCTTTGCCTCTTATTATAAGAAATTGGCATAGGCATGAATCTTTCTCAATTACATGAGCATGGGTCAAGAGTATAACGTTGACATGTGAGACATAAGCACGGTGTTATAATGATTGAATTCTGAGAAATACTCTAGAATAGGAATGAACTGCTATCTCATCATAACTCTTTCTGAACACATCACCCTATCATCTCCCCCTCAGGTCTAATTTTATTTTCAAGTTGCATGTTTCTTTGATTATTTGCATAATAGTATGTGGTTGGTTCGGGTCAACTGATGATGCCTACCAGTACATGTTGTTTGTATTGATACTACTCTTGTTATTCCACTTGACATTTGCAGGATTTAGTGATGTTTCATAAGTGAAGACGATGAAAATATCTGATAGCTTCTACTCCTCTTTTCTTATGGTGGGAGTTGTCATATTCTTTCATGAATTATACTCTTTAGAAGCTATTGTACCTATTAGACTAGTTTCTAGAGGAGTTTTTAGTGTATTTTGATACAAAGAATTTTGTCATATATCAAATTAAGAGTATTTTCCATGATTAATCAAGATGTTAGATTATGTTTTATTAATTTTTGCATTGCCCATTTTAAAATTGGGAAATAAGGGTTCTCATATCTAGGTGTTAGAGTAGGTGTCCGCATGGCCCGATGGTTTTGGATCGTGATAAAATTAAAATTTAAAATATACTTTACAATTAATGTTTATTTAATTATATTTCATCAATGATTTTATTTTTATTTGTGTTATCCATTATTATGTATAATGTATAATATATATTAACTAGCAATGTAAATTTCTTAAAAAATTATGGTACATATAAATGATTATATATGTCACACCCCGAGCCTACACCCTGAACGTGACCGACACTCGAGAACCATTGCTGGTCCCCAAGCGAACCCTTGACCTGGCTGAATACTTAGCGGAAAACTTACTTAAGCAAATAGGAAACTTTAAATGCATAATTAAACTCAATAGTCTCAATCAAACTCAATTTAAATAAATGTCTGAAAATATTTAATAAAGTACAAGTAATAGTTTCAAGATCTCACAAATTGAAAGGAACATACTGAGAGACTCATCAACTCTAACTATCTATGAAGCCTCTAATAATAGGATAGATGTCGGGACAAGACCCACAACAACTCGATAATAACAGAAAAATAAATGTGAAATCCTACAAAAAGCAAGGAGGCTCACCAAAGCTATCTGAAGCGCAAAGTGATCTCATCGAAACACTAGTTGATGATCATGAACACCTGTATCTGCTTCATAAAAAGATGCAAGTCGAAAGATATCAGTACAATTTAATGTACGAGTATGTAATATGGCTGAATAAAACAATAACTGAATTGAGGGACTAAAAGCAACTCAACACTATATCAATACATGAATATAAAGTGAAAACCCTTTAAGCTTTACAATAAGATATGCAACAAAAGAAATATGAATATAATATATTTTACTTATGGGGAGTTTCTCTAACTGACAATCATTACTATGAACCCAGCAATGATACAACATTTCTCCATGTTGCAAGGATCATCCTATACTTTGTCGGGTATAGGATGCTACTGTAACTATGGATCCATCCAATAGGCCTTCTCAAAGGCAGTGAAGTGTCACAAGAAGAATCAATTTTATCCTATCCTACGATGGCTACATAGTTTATGGGGACTATTGAGTTATAAAAGACTCTTACCCAATTTGGTGCTCGATAGTACTCCCAAAATAATAAATATCAATTATGCTCAATTCACCCTTACAAAGAAAGGGACTATAACTTTACTTGACAATATGTTTTTCAGAAACATTTTTCAATACATCAACTATGCTTTTTCTCAATTGTCAAATGATACATATGAAAACATTTTGTTCTATTTCTGAGGGCTCTGTTCAAGCTTTCACGTTTAAAATGTATGCTTATGAACTTACGGATTTCATGCGTATTTATATGCCTATTTGCTATTATTTGCCCGTATATATCCTAAGTTTTGATGATAATTTTTTAGCTATTAGTTATGTCCTATGCAACTTGTAATGAATGTGCATTAAGGCACGTGATTAGATTATGCAAAATTTTTCAAAGGTAAATGGAGCCTATATGAGCTAATACAGAGAAGGGGAACATGGTCACAACTTAAAGGAGCACACATCGGATGAAACAAAGAAGAGAATCAACCTAACTATCCTTGGTGCACTGCTGGTGCAGGGCGCCAGACCCTGAACTTCAAAAGATAGGCCTGACCTCACTGCTAGCACAGGACGCCAGACCCTAAACTTCAGAAGGCAAGCTTGGGCGCACTGCTCACGCTGGGCGCCAGTTCCTAAACTACTGAGCGCCAGCACTGGCACATTCATGGTGCGCCACCCCATGCTCTCTCCAGCAACCCTGGCAAATTCAAGTTAAATTATGACCCCAAATTGGTTTAGAACTGGGAATTTATTCCTAAACTCTATTTATCTTTCAAGCCCAAGATCATTGTATAAGAAGCTTTCATGCAATTCCTTTATGAAAACATAACTTCACTAAATTATTAGAGTTCATGTGACACTAAACATGAATAACATTATAAAATTCACATGCAACATAGGAATCAAAGCTTCAACTATTAATGAATTAAATCAAACATCAAGAACCATGAATGGATCTTTAGATGTGACAATTTATGACTGAATTGAGATGTAGGGCGTGAGGATGAACTAATCCAACACTATGAATAGCTTACATACCTGTAAGGAACAAAGGTTCTTTGGCGAAATCAATGAAAACTTGAAGAGTGCTTGAACCCAAGCTTTTTCTCCTCCTGGAACCTTGCTTTAATTCTTCTAAGTGTTAAAAATGTGAAATAATGATTTAACATGGTTTAGACCCTTAATTAGGTGAAAAAAAGTCATGGTTTAGGCTTAGAAGGGATGAGAAAATACCAAACTACCCCTCTAACAAAGGTTGAGGTTCCTTAAAAGGGAGGCTTCGCTAAAACGGGCATATATTTTTTTATTCAGAACTCGAAATGAAGCAAATTTGGTGCCGTATGAAAGAGGATTCGAAGACCTTTAATTTTATAGGTCATGGGCCCCCTAGTTCATTACGTGCTGAGAGATATGATTGTTTGAAGTTAACCCAAAACTTAAAAATTAATTGCAGCCCTTATTGAAGTCCTACGTGTTACAATATAAGAGTATGACTTCTAGGGTGAATATATGAAAATAGAGGAAATAACTTATTTTATGAAATAAGAAAATATAAATGAAATAAAAAAAGAACGGATCGGAGTTGGTTTACTCTAACATAGTACTAACACCATTTTAATGTAAAATTTGATGTTACGTATTTTACAGGTAAATTACTTAAATAAAATATTATATAACATTAATTACGAGTTTTAATATAAGTTTTGGTTTTACCAAAATAGTTGTATTTTTTTTTTTACATAAAATAGCTAAAAAAAGAAGAAGAAAAATGCACGATTTTCTTTATTTCTCTCTCTCATTTAACTCTTCATGTTTGGTGAATATTAAGGACACGTTTGGCCCCATGCCCCAAATATATTTGGAAAAAATTTGGAAAATAGTGTTTGCCCATACAGCTTGCCACTACTTGGCAAATATATTTGTCAAATATCTCAAGTTTACAAATACTAGAAAAAACTAATATTTGGGCCATGTTCTAATATTTGAAAATTTTTAAAAATAAAAAAATTACCCCCAAACTTTATATGTTATAAAAATACCCATAATTTATTAATTCCAAGTAATAGTTAGAGAAAATGGCCAAATGACCCCCTAATCTATTATTCAATTCTCAACTACACACTTATATTTTACGGGGCTCCTATTACCCCCCTAGACATTTTAAAAGTGGAATATATTGCCCCTTAAAAGGTCATACCCAGATTTGTGGTGAGCTGTGTGTTGCACGCGCGGTCCCACCTAACATATATGGTACTTTTTTCTATATAAAAATATTATTATTCTTTTTATTTATTTTATTTCCCTTCAGTGTTTTTTCCTTTCTTTCTCAACCGGTTTCTTATTTTCTTTTTCCTTTTTCTTTCCTTTTCTTCTACTACAAATTTTCTGCCATTGATGATGAAATTCCAAGTTCCATTTGTAACCTCAAAAAATTTAATTTCTTAATCTAAGTTTCCAATTTTTTTTATATAACTATTTCAACATGCAATATTTGAACCTTTTTCAAAATTAATTTGTGGATTTCATACCATCGGATATTCATCGGCTTCAAAAACTTCAATATCTTGATTTGGAGAAATAATTTTATCAGAGATATCTGTCGCCAACCGAAAATATGACGGAGCTGTAGATCTTATATATGCATATGAACTTATTTTTCCGGTGAAAACAATAACATAGCTAATCTTGAATATCTAGGTTTGGTATTTAATGGGTTTTCTCTAGTGAGAATATTGTCGGAGTTTGGGAAGATTAAAAAAAAGAATATTTGAATGAAATATGAATTTAATTGGTGAAATCCTTGAAAGTTCGAACTTTCAAAGTCTTGAGCATATTGATTTGGCTTACAATAATCTAAAAAGAGAAATTTCATTTGGATTGTTCATGTTAAAGAATTTGTGTTGATATACTTGTATAGTAATCAACTTTTGAATCTGATTCGAATCTGGGTTTCTTCAATTTGTGTCTTGTTGTAGTTTAAGTAGTAAAAAGTTAGTTGTAAAAGATACTAATTTTGACATTGATGCTTTGTTAGTTTTATTTGTTCAACTGGGTTTTCTCTATATTGTTCAATTTCATTTTTTTGTGCTTGAACTTATGAACACTTAGCTATGGGAAAGTGTTGATTTTTAATTTGATCACGTGTTCTTCTAATTTTTGCAAAAAATCAATTTCTTTTGAGAAAAATAAGGAGATAGCTCACTAGTAATAATTATTAATAGTGTGATGATTTCATACTTTTTTTTCAGGCAACATAAATCTGGTGGAGTGTTAGGCAACTTAAAGTCTGGTGGAGTGTTGAAGAAATAGAAAAAGAAGAGAAAGAAAGTAAAATGAAAAATATAAATAGAGTAAAAGTAAATTGTAGCATAAATAAGATTAAAAGATCAGAAAATTAATATGAAAAAGAAAAATAAGAAAGTTTGCCTCTCACTCTCTTTGAGAAAGTGAATTTCACTCTCTCTGCCAACTCAGCATTAGGGAGCAAATAATTCTACTTTAAAATAGTTCAAGGGGATAATAGGACCCTCCTAAAGTATAAGTGTGTAGTTGAGAATTGACTAATAGATTGGGGGGGGGGGGGGGGGGCATTTGGCCATTTTCTCTAATAGTTATCTACTAAATTACTTCATTAATAGCTAATAGCTATTCCTATCAGCTATCTATTAAGAACCTTGCCGAAAAAGAACAATTTGTTTTTAATGAGTTATAGTTCATTCTAGATCAATGAAAAATTTGAGTATGGGATTAATTTATTGTTGTAGCACCTCAAAAATTGAAAAAGACTTCATTTGTGGCAATTGATTGAGTCCTACGAGGCTCATCTATGATTCGTGGAAGCCTCTACGGGTCGTAGGTGGCACTCGTATAGAGTGGGTTGAGTTTTTGAGAATTCAAGTTCTAGCAAAATGACCTACGATTTGCCAGAACGCGTTGTAGGATGGTCTATGGGCCATAGGAAGTGTATGTAGGGTTGGTCCAGACTTAATGAAATTTTGAGCTTAACGTTGAGATATATGGATGGTGTCTAGAGACTGTAGAAAGGTCGACAATCCGTAGTAAGCGGGGTAATTATGAGTCCTAGTAATTTGACCATCGATTGAACAGTACGGACCATATGTCAGAATCGTAGGTCACTCCGATAGTTTTTAATTAAGTATATTTTGGTCATTTCTTACCTATCCAACCCCTATACTATGTCGTTTTGACCCTATAACTACATTTATAATTTAATTTACTCTTCAAAACCTAACTCATTCCTTCACATTCACTAAAATTCACAAATTCTCTCATTGGGTTCTTCTCTAACACTTTTCCAAGGATCTACAAGGCAAGGTTAGGGTTTCATCAAGCTTGAAGGTTTCTTCTGCAAATTGCCAAGGTATGTGGTAATTCACCAATTGTTAACACATAATTTTTGACCGAACTTAAAGTTTTACACCATTTTAAGTAGTTACATATTTCTTTTATATCTAAACTAGATATTTTGGTTTTTATCTTATTTTAGTAAGTTTATTTTAAATGATTTGAAAACCACAAAAATTGAATCACATTTTAAGGTAAGTTTTATTTTTAATTGTTTAAAATAGAAATGAAAGGTTACAAAAAATATATGTTTTCTTTTGAATTAGAATTAATAATAAGCTTATATTTCTTAATTATAATTTCATATTAGGTTTTTAATTCTTCTTTTATTTTTATTAGTTCAAAACAATTAGCTAATATTTTTATTATAATAATTTTAATTATATTTAATTAAAACAAATTAATCTAAATTAACTACCCACTAATCCTAATGTAACTACCCCACATCACTTCCCTTTAACCCATTACTCATCCCACTGTCCACTCACATTAACACACCCTCACACTACCTATATTAACACATACAACAACCCTCTACCCAGACACCCAAAGAAAAATACCACCAACATTGCCAAAAACTCACCCAATGTACAAAAATAAAAGCATGCCATCACACGACAATGACATCCATCAACACAACACCAAACAATACAACACGTACAGAAAGAAAGAAAATCCAAGAGAAAAACAAAGGCAGATTTTGAGGTCGATTTTCGCGGTTCTCGATTGTAGTCGTTTCTTCTCGTGAAATAATTTTCACATGAGGTAACACTTAATTTAATTTTATTTTATATAGTTTTATGTTCATGACTATATAAGACTTGATTTCAATGCTACAGAGTTGCTCCAATTTTATGTGTGTAATATTGAAACATTTTCTCTTTATTTTATCCTACATTTTATCATATGATACTATCAATTATGTACCTCTTATATCGAACCAAAATTAACCAAATGCCTGAAAGAATTATTCTAATAGTTTGTATAGTAAAATTTATCCAAAATTTAAAATGTTTATTTTAGAAATATTAAGAGATGAAGAGTTGCACTTTTTTTCTTTTTTTCTTTAATGTCTTTTTTCATAACTTGTAAGTATTTAAAATGTAAATGCATCTATACGAATTTGAATATGAAATGACTTTTTATTTGTCTAACATTTTTTTACTTTTATTAGTTAAATAGTGTTCATGAGTATAAATAGTATAATAATTTAATCACTAAAAATATGTTTAAGCTTTGTAGTAATTGATAAATATTAGGATATATGACCCGTTAAAAATATGTATTTCGATTAAAAATGTGGTTACGCATTTTTTTCTTGAGACATTAAAATAAACTCAAGGATGCGATTACTCACCTTGACCAAATTATTTTTAATAGTTAACTTTCATTAATTCAAACCAGTAGATAAAAATTATTAGGTGTGATGCACTCATCCAAAGAAGATAGTTATTTCTCTAAGTCAGTGTATGTCAAGACCAAGAATGCGGTGATGCATCTAGGTTGAGACCAATAAAAGTTCAACAATTAAAAATACAAGCAAACAATGGCATGCAGACTCAATTCATCCAATAAATAATTTAAAATAAGTATAAGTCAATAAAAGCGATTGTGCTAGAATCACAGGACTCAAGAGATGCCTAATACCGTTTCCTTGGTCAACAGAATTCCTTACGCGAATTTCTAGTTCACTGGACAAAAATGAAGAGTCATTTCCTTTTGATTAGGGATAAAAATAAAATTGACTTGCAACACCATAACTCAATTTCAAGTGGCGACTCCAAAAATAAATAATTCATTTTCATAACATCACTTTAATTGGAAAAAATTCTTTTTTTTCAACACTTTCATTTGAAAAATAGGGATGTGACACCAATGGATCTCTTTCATTCATTGGGTCCCAAAAAACTTTAGTCTTATATTCGATTTCACCCAATTCAATTAGGGTTTATGTCAATCTTCATGGGTCTTTTTTTTTATATTGTTCAATTGTTTGATTTCGATCTTATTATGCATGATTTGATTCAATTACATGATTTACAGTTGATTTCATATGAACCCTTATTTTTTACTTGATTATGATGATGAATTTATGAAGAAAAGTTATGAACTTATGAATTATGATTTATGAAAGTTGTCACGCCCCAAGCCTACACCCTGGGTAGGACTAACACTCGAGAACCATTGTTGTCCCCAAGCAAACCCTTGGCCTGACTTAACTTATAGCGAAGACTTAAATAACAGGAAAAGTCTCAAAGGACAACTCATGCAATATCTTAAAGAAATATTAAACTAGCCAAAATGACAACTCAAGTCTTAATGTATACAACTGAAAACAGAAAGACTAAAGAACTATAACTACTTGTCTATGAAGCCTCTAAAACAATGAGGGATGTCGGGACTAGACCCCCGATCATCCTAACAACTGAATACTAAAACAAGATAATAAGGGATCCTCCGAAATGTAAGGAGGCTCACCAACTGACTCTGAGTGCTCAACTGGATCAACGATGTGCTGGATGTTGATCTGGTTACCTATATCTGCATCATAAAACAATGCAGGCCAAATGGTATTAGTACATTGAATGTATGAGTATGCAAGGGGAAAACTAAACATGACATAAGCTTGAAAGGAATCTGAAGAGAACACCTACCTTAACTTTACTCAACTCATGAATACTTAACTCAAATGTAAAGTAAAAACAACAATAAAGGTGCAGTTTATACAAGCATTTAAAACAGTAGGTGATAACTCAATGTATTAAAGAGATACAATAACAATTCAGTTTACTCATATAATAAAGCAATATAATACTGTGGGAGTTTCTCTAATCGACAACCTCCAGTATAAGCTAAAATAATGATACAACGTCTCGCATATGCTTCCAGAACTGTCCTATGCCTTTTCATGATATAGAACATCTCAACTAAGTGGATCCACTAGTCTATGCTAAAAAACACTAAGGAATCATCTAAATAGTATGGTCCTTTCTATCCATGATGGCTACATGGTTTATGAAGACTTGAGTTATTATAAACTCTTCTACATATCGGTGCTCAGTACTACTCCCAAAATATACCCAGCTCATATGTTTTAAAAACAAAACTCTTTGTGTGATTTGAGATAATTACTTAAAAACTAGCTCAAAGTCTCTCTTGGAAATTGGTGTTTCCTCTCTTGTTTAAATGTGAAAAAAAAAATTGCACTCTTGGGAATACTTAGTTCCCATATAATCTTTTGAAGAAATGAACTTTACTCTTACTCTTTACTCAACTCAAAACTCAAGCCTTAAAACAAAGTAAAAACGTTTGTTAAAGACTTTTGGAAAACTCTATGAGCTTCTCTTGACTTGACTCTTAACTTTTCTTGAATTGAATTATGGATTCAGTGTTTATGATATCATGTTTATGGATGATTTCA
Source organism: Solanum bulbocastanum (assembly GCA_037074985.1). Classification (NCBI taxonomy): domain Eukaryota; kingdom Viridiplantae; phylum Streptophyta; class Magnoliopsida; order Solanales; family Solanaceae; genus Solanum; species Solanum bulbocastanum. The sequence goes on from CM073601.1 coordinate 36,660,045, forward strand.
TGATGTTTAGACGTACCTTAGAGTGTAGAAATCAACTAGAAAACATAGGTACGTTGCTAGGGAACTAGTACAGAAAGAAGTGGAAAAAAGGTAGAAGAACTGGCATCCCTGGCGCTCTGAGAGGTGTGGGGCGCCAGAGGGTGAAATTCAGGACTTAGGCTGAGGCGTTCTGGCTGGCGTGGTGCCCAAAGCCCAAATTTTAGAACCCCTTTTGGGGCGCTTTGAGAGGCCCGGCGCCCTAGCCCTCTTCCTAGAAAATCTCAAATTTTCTTCTTCGTTTTTCAACTCTAAACCCTCTAAATTCAATTGGTTCTTTCCCCAAACACTTAGAATTAACTATATCATCAATTTATCTTTCTACTTGAAATCACACCTATTATCATGAATCAAACTCAAGAAATTTCTCAACAACTTCAACAACAAGAACCCACAAAAACTTAAATGAATTTCATCAAGAACTCACAATCTTTTCTTTAGAATAACACAATTACGCTGAATTGAATCATGATTGATGCGTGAGTGAACTAACCCAACGCTATGTGATCTCAGATACCTCGTAGGATTGAAATCATTGGCGAAATCCACAACCAAAATTGCACGATCTTGACGAATCTTGAACTTTTCTTCTCATTTCTCCTCTTTTCTCTTTTTTCCAAGCCCTAGCGTGTTTTGGTAAATGCATAAACTAATCTAATTCTGATTAGACCCCAATTAAACTCCTAAAAATGAAATAAAATAATTGGGTATGGAAAAGACCAAATTACCCTTCCAAATTCTAGATTAGACTTTCCTTATCTAGACAACCTAACTTCAAATGGACATATGTCATTCATACGAACTGGGAATTAAGCAAACTCAACGACGTTGAAAATATAATTCAAATATCTTTTCTACAGTATCTGGTAGCACACCTAACTCATACTAAGCTAAGAGTTATGGTCGTTTGAAGTTGACCCAAAACTCAAACTTAACATAACTTAACCAATTTTTTAGATTTTCATTCTTTCCAAAAATGACTCTTTCTAATTCTAGATCTTTCAAATGGTGAGGTGTTACAATATCTCCCCTTGGGAATATTCATTCTCGAATGAGATTACTCTTACTAGGCTAAGGGTGTAACATATATTTTCATCTAAAACACCCAACAAGTAAATCTAATGCATTAAACATGTCAATTTAAAGAGTACTAAGAAGAGAATTAGTACCTTGATCTGGAATTTCTCTAGGCTCAAAGAGATGTGGATATTTATTCTCCATATCCTCCTCAGCTTCCCAAGTAGCTTCCTCAACAAACTTGTTTCTCCAAAGAATTTTGACTGATGCTACTTCCTTGGTCCTCAACTTGCGAACTTGGCGATCAAGAATCTGAATAGGAATCTCCTCATAAGACAAGCTATCCTTGATTCCAATATCTTCAGTTGGTATGACAAGTGAAGGATCTCCTATGCATTTCTTCAATATGAAAACATGAAATATCGAATGAACCGCTGCCAACTCTTGAGGTAGCTCTAACTCATAAGCTACATTACCAACCCTTATGGATATTCTGTCAAGGCTAATATACCGGGGACTAAGCTTCCCCTTCTTACCAAATATCATAACACCCTTCATGGGTGAAACTTTCAAGTATACCAAATCATCTACTTCTAACCCTAACTCCCTTCTACTAACATCAGTGTAGGATTTCTGACGACTCTGCGCTGATTTCAACCTCTCTTGAATGACTTTCACTTTATCCATAACTTGATGAACTAAGTCTAGTCTTATCAACCCAACTTCACCAACTTCAAACCATTCAATAGGAGATCTGCATCTTTTCCCATAAAGAGCTTCCTAAAGAGCTATCTGGATCCTAGAGTGGTAACTATTATTGTAAGCGAACTCAATGAGAGGTAGGTGATCATCCCAATTCCCCTTGAAATCAATCACACATGCCCTCAGTATGTCTTCTAAAGTCTAAATAGTGCACTCTGCTTGACCATCCGTCTGAGGATGAAAAGTAGTACTTAAGTTCACCTTTGAACCCAAACCTTTTTGAAAAGATTTCCAGAACTGTGTAGTAAATTGAGTACCTCTATCTGACTACCTCTTAAATGTACAACTTGGCATAGTCCTCTGTTGTATGGGTAGTCATTACCAGCAAAATAATGGGATGATTTGGCCATTCGATCCACAATCACCCAAATAGAATCATGCTACCTGCGAGACCTTGCTAAACCTATGATGAAATCCATGTTGATTATCTCCCACTTCAATTCTGGAAGTTCTATATTTTGAGCCATACCACCGGGCCTTTGATGCTCTACCTTAACTTGTTGGAAATTCGGACACTTAACCACAAATTCTGCAATGCCCTTCTTCATACTACTCAACCAATACACTTTTCTCAAGTCGCGATAAATCTTTGTGGAACCCAGATGAATGGAATATCTGGAGCTATGAGATTCCTCCATGATCCTTTCTTGTAGTTCATCCACCCTTGGTACACACAACCTACCTTGATACCTCAATACACCATCTCCCCTTGTTCAAAAGCCAATACTGTTTGCTTATGAACATTTACCTTCAATTCAAGCAAAATAGGATCTTGGTCTTGTTTCTCTTTAACTTCAGACACTAATAATGATTTAGCCCTATTTATCACCACTACCCCTTCTTCTGTGGAATTCATTAGTCGAACTCCCAATCGTGCGAGTCTTTGCACATCTGTTGCTAGGTCTTTCTTACCTGGGTAATAAAGAATACTCATTTCATATTCCTTGAGTAATTCTAACCACCTCTTTTGTTTGAGTTAAGCTCTTTCTGACTAAACACATACTGAAAACTCTTGTGATTGGTGAACACATCCACATGAGCACCATAAATATAGTGGCGCTATATTTTCAAAGCAAATACTAAGACAACCAACTCTAGATCATGGGTTAGGTAGTTCCTCTCATGAACTTTCAACTGTCTGGAAGCATAATCTATAACGTTGCCATTCTGCATTAAAACACAACCCAAACCAACTCTGGACGCATCACAATATATAACAAAGCCTTGCGTACCTTCTGGTAAGGTCAATACTGGGCAGTAGTCAACTTCTTTTTCAATTCCTGAAAGATTTTCTCACATGCTTTAGACCATTGAAACTTCACTGTTTTCTACGTTAACTTGGTGAAAAGGGATGAAATAGATGAGAATCCCTCTATGAACCTTCTATAATATCTAGCCAACCCCAAGAAACTCCTAATATCAGTTAAAGATGTAGGCCTAGGCCAATGCTGCACTGCCTCTATTTTCTAGCTATAAACTTTAATTCCCTCTCAGGAAATAATGTGGCCTTAGAATGCCACAAACTCGAGCCAAACTTCATACTTAGAGAACTTGGCATATAACTCTCTATACTTCAAGGTTTTGGAGGACAATTCTGAGATGGCTAGCATGATCTACTTCATTCCTCGAATAGATTAGTATTTCATCAATGAAAATGATAACAAACATATCTAAATAAGGCTTGAATACTCTACTCATAAGGTCCATGAATGTTGCTGGCGCATTGGTCAAACCGAAGGACATAACTAGGAACTTATAATGACCATAATGGGTCCTAAATGGTGTCTTTGGAATGTCAGTTTCCTTTACTCTTAACTGATGGTAGCCTGATTTGAGCTCTATTTTAGAGAAACAGGTAGCACCCTAAAGTTGATTGAAAAGATCATCTATTCTCGAAAGAGGATACTTATTCTTGATGGTAACCTTGTTCAACTAACGGATACATAACTTACCACTTTGCATGTGATACACTAGGAAAGGATTACTATTATTGGGATTACCACGTTAAGAGCTTATGGGGAACACATATACCCTAGTTTCTCTCTCTCATTGATAACAACAGAGTTTGAATCTTGCTCAGTTGTTACCTAACAATCAATCAGTTATTTGTTTCACAACCCCTCCTTTACTTACTTGTCTCGAAAATAAGTTGACTAAACAAATATAATCGTAAGTTAAGTTTAAGTCTAAACCATATTCTTCATGGGATCGATCTCAATCTCCAAGTTGGGTTCTTTACTTGATAAAGATCACTTATACTTCTTTATGGAAGTTTAATTTGAGCATTTTACGGGCCCTTGGTGCTTTACTTTAACTTGTTAAAAATTCAGGCATTTACCAACGAACTTAGCAATACCTTTCTTCATACTATTCCACCAATATACTTCTCCAAGTCACGATACATCTTTGTTGAACCTGGATGAATGGAATATTTGGAGCTATGAGATTCCTCCGTGATCATCTCTTGGAGTTCATACACCCTTGGTATACACTACCTACGTTGATACCTCGATACACTATCTCCCCTCTGCTCAAAAGCCATCACTTTTTGCTTATGAACATTTGCCTTTAATTCAAGTAAAATAGAATCTTGGTCTTGCATATCATTTACTCCAGACACTAGTGATGATTCATCACCATTCATCCCCACCTCTCCTCCTTCTATGGAATCCATTAGTCGAACTCCTAATCATGGAAGTCTATGCATATCTTTCACTAACTCTCTCTTTTCTTCCTCAACATGGGCGGTACTACCCATAGACAACCTACTCAATGCATGAACAGCAGCGTTAGCATTACCTGGGTGATAGAGAATACTTATGTGATAATCCTTGAGTAACTCTAACCACCTCCTCTGTCTGAGATCAGGCTTTATCCGAGTAAACACATACTGAAGACTTGTGATCAGTGAACACATCCACATGAACACCATAAAGATAATGACACCATATTTTCAAAGCAAATACTATGGTAGCCAACTCTAGATCATGGGTTGGATAATTCTTCTCGTGAAGTTTCGGCTGTCTGGAGGCATAAGCTATAACTTTACCATTCTGCATTAACATACAACCCAAACCAACACTGGACGCATTACAATATACAACAAAGCCTTGCATACCCTCTGGTAAGGTCAATACTGGGCAGTAGTCATCCTAGTTTTCAATTCCTAAAAGCTTTTCTCACAAGTTTCACACCATTGAAACATAACTGTTTTATAAGTCAACTTGGTCAAAAGAGATGAAATAGATGAGAAACCCACGGCGAACCTTCTATAATATCCAACCAACCCCAGGAAAATCCAAATATCAGTTGGAGGTGTGGGTCTAAGCCAATTTTGCACTGCCTCTATTTTCTGAGTATTAAGTCTAATCCCATCACCAGAAACAATGTTTCCTAAGAATGCCACAGATTCAATCTGGAACTCACACTTAGAGAACTTAACATACAATTCTCTATCTTTCAAAATTTGGAGAACTATTTTGAGATGAATAATATGTTTTTCTTCATTCTTCGAATAGATTAGAATGTCATCAATGAACACGATAACAAACATATCTAAATAAGGCTTGAATACTCTATTCATAGGGTCTATGAACGTTGTAGGCGCATTGGTCAAAATGAACGACATGACCAAAAACTCATAATAACGATAACTGGTCTTGAAAGTTGTCTTTGGAATATCACATTCCTTTATTCTTAACTGATGGTAGCAAACTCTGAGGTCTATCATAGAAAAACAAGTGGCACCCAATAGCTAATGGAAAAGATAGTCAATTCTCGAAAGAAGATACTTATTCTTGATAGTAACTTTGTTCAGCTGACAATAATGTATACACAATCTAACGGAACCATCTTTCTTCCTTATAAATAGGACCGGAGTGCCCCAAGGTGAGACACTTAGTCGAATAAATCCCTTCTCAAGGAGATCTTTCAACTGCTCTTTTAACTCTTTCAACTTTGCTGCTGTCATCCTATATGGCGGAATAGATATAGGATGGGTATCGGGTAAAATATCTATATCGAAGTCTATTTCTCTCTCAAGAGGGACTCCAGGTAGATCATCTGGAAAGATCTCACGAATCTCACTCACTATAGGAACTGACTCACTAGGAGTTGTCTCAACACTAGAGTCATTAACTCAGACTAAGTGATAGATACAATCCTTGGAAACTAACTTGCTTGCTATAGGGTATGAAATGGAACAACCCTTAGCCACTGCTGAATTACTCCTCCACTCAAAGACTAGCTCATTAGGAAACTGGAATTTGACAACGCGAGTTCTACAATCAATGGAGGCATAATAGGCATGAAGCCAGTCTATACCCAAAATAAAATCAAAATCAACCATATCTAACTCAACTAAATCAGCCATCGTGCTTTTGTGATTGAAGGAAATAGTACAATCACGATAGACTCTCTCAACTAGAATGGACTGACTAACAGGTGTAGAAACACTAAAGGGCTCACAAAGTTTCTCAGGAAGAATATCAAAATTCATCGCAACATAAGGAGTCACAAAAGATAGACTTGCTCTTGGATCTAGCAAAGCATAAACATAAAAAGTAAAGGCTTTGATCATACCAGTGACAATGTCTAGAGCTTGCTCTTGATGATAAGTGATCGCATATAGGCGGTTCACTCCTCCGCTATTCCCTGAAGTGGTTCCTCTAGGTGCAACCCTGTCTAGTGGAGCTACTGAAGAAGATCAGGCTCTATTACCCCTATTCCCATTTCCTTGCCTATTCTTAGGACACTCTTTCATGGAGTGACCCTCTTGACCACACTTGAAACAACCAGTAGAGCCATCGCGACACACACCTGGGTGGTTCCTACCACACTTAGCACAAGTAGGAGCCCAATTACCTCCTTGTGCAACATTACCCTAAGACTAAGAAGGTCTAGCTTTGAAATTCTACAAACTCTGACTATTATACTCACCTTGGTTCCTTGGTGTAGGTGCACTAGCAGATGATAGAGCAGGTCCCTTTTGCTTATTCTTAAAGGAAGACCGGTTCACGTTATTCCTTTGCTGCCCGTACTCATTCCCTATCATAGCTTTCTTGTTTCTAAATTCTTCTCTATCCCCCAGCTTCTCTTCCTCAATCTACTGCACAAAAACCATAAGTCTCGCTATGTTCATATCCCCTATTAGCATAGCGTCCTTGCCTTCCTTACTCGACAGATGAGAAGTCCAATAACAAAAAGACTCATCCTGCTCCTCATATTTGCAACCATCTCCGTAGCATATTAGGAAAGTTTGGTGAACTTCAAACTGTACTCATGAAACCTCAATGAATCTTCCTTAAGAGTGAGGAACTCTCGTATCTTTGATTCTCTCAATTCATGTTTTAAGAAACGCCCTAAGAAATCACTCTCGAACATAGCCCAACTCAAAACCGGTGCATACTCAGCCCTACTCATCTTCCACTGGTCAAACCAAGTTCTAGCAACACTCATTAGTTGATATGCAGCTAGTTCTACTCGCTCAGCATCGACAATATGCATAACCTTAAACACCTTCTACAGTTCCTCAACAAAATTTTTCTGGATCCTCAGTAGTGCTGAGGATTTATCCTTAGAAACTCACGGATTCTTGAGGTATCATTCACTTCATGTCGGTTCTTTAACTGACTAGCTTGATTGGTCACTGCTTGACTTAACATTTTGATCGCTTTCTTGAACTCAACATTGGTGATCTCTCCTTAGGGTTGTACTTCAGGTGCATTAGGTACCTCTTGTTCCTCGACATTCCTCCTCGCAGGATGACCTCTGACAGCTTTTCATAGAGGCATGATCTAAAAGATACATGCAAGCCCGAGTTAAAGGAAACTTTATATAGACTACCTCTATCGCACGAAATGAATATGAAAGAAGTGAGATAATTCTTAAATGTTGCTGCCTCCTAATTTTAGATGTGGCGCACTTCACACCGATAACTAGGACTCTATAGACACGGCTTCATAGACTCCTTAGGACTCTTGAACTCTATGCTCTAATACAAAGTTTGTCATGCCTTGAGCCTACACCCTGGGTGGGACTAGCACTGAGAACCATTTTTGTCCCCAAGCGAACTCTTGTCCCATCTTAACTTGTAGTGGAAGACTTAAATAATAAGAAACCACCTTAAAAGATAACTCATGATATAACTTGGAATGTCTTAAAAGAACACTCGACTAGCCAAAATAGTAACTCAATGTATTAAACAACTAAAAATAGAAAGACTAGTGAACTATAACAATCAGTCTATGAAGCCTCTAAAAAAATGAGGGATGTCGGGACAAAACCCCCGATCATCCTAACAACTGAAATAGTAAAAACAATGTGAAAAGAGAATCCTCCGAAAAGTAAGGAGGCTCACCAACGGACTCTGAGTGCTCAAGTGGATCAACGAGGCACTGGATACTGATCGTGGTTACTTGTATATGCATCATAAAACAATGCATGCGAAATGGCATAAGTACATTGAATGTACGAGCAGGTGAGGGGAAAACTTAACATGACATAAACTTGAACTGATTTTTGAAATAAACACTTACCTCAGCTTTACTCAACTCATGGATACTCAACTCAAATGCAGAATTAAACAACAACATTTAAACAGTGAATAGCAACTAAAAGTAATCATATAATAAAGTAATATAATTTTGACATGAGCTATGTGTGATACAACGTCTTGCCCACGTTGCCAGAAATGTCCTATAACTTGCCGGGATATAGAACGCCTCAACAAAGTGGATCCACTAGTCTATGATAAAATGTATTAATCAATCATCTAAAAAGTATGACTCTTTCTACCCACGTTGGTTACCTGGTTTATGGAGACATTGAGTTATTATGAACTCGTCCCCACATCGGTGCTCAATACTATTCATAAAATACTCAGCTCATATGTTTAAAAACCAAAACTCTTTCTGTGGTTTGAGATAATTACTCAAAAACTAGAACAAAGGATCTCTTCCACATCCCTTGCTAGCTTTTTCTTATCTTCCTCAAAATGGGCGGTACTACCTATAGACAACCAGCTCAAGGCTTCAACAACAACATTAGCCTTACCTAGGTGATAAAAATACTCATGTCATAATCCTTGAGTAATTCTAACCGCCTCCTTTGTTTGATATTAAGCACATTCTGACTAAACAGATACTGATGACTCTTGTGATCGATGAACACATCCACATGAACACCATAAATATAGTAGCGCTATATTTTCAAAGCAAATCCTATGACAACCAACTCTAGATCATGGTTTGGGTAGTTCCTCTCATGAACTTTCAATTATCTGGAGGCATAAGCTATAATGTTGCCATTCTGCATTAACACACAACCCAAACCAACTCTGGACGCATCACAATATATAACAAAGCCTTGTGTACCTTCTGGTAAGGTCAATACTGGGTAGTAGTCAACTTCTTTTTCAATTCCTAAAAGCTTTTCTCACATAGTTTAGACCATTGAAACTTTACTGTTTTCTAAGTTAACTTGGTCAAAGGGGATGAAATAGATGAGAACCCCCCTACGAACCTTCTATAATATCCAGCCAACCCCAAGAAACTACTAATATTAGTTGAAGATCTGGGTCTACGCCAATTCTACACTACCTCTATTTTCTGGGTATCAATTTTAATTCCCTATCAGGAAACAATGTGGCCTTAGAATGCCACAAACTCCAGCCAAAACTCACACATAGAGAACATGGCATACAACTCTCTATCCTTTAAGGTTTGGAGAACTATTATGAAATGGCTAGCATGATCTTCCTCATTCCTTGAATAGATTAGTATGTCATCAATGAAACGATAACAAACATATCTCAATAAGGCTTGAATACTATATTCATAAGGTCCATGAATGTTGCGGGCGCATTGGTTAAACCAAAGGACATAACTAGGAACTTATAATGACTATAGCGGGTCCTGAATGTTGTCTTTGTAATGTCACTTTCCCTTAGTCTTAATTGATGGTTGCTTGATCTGAGCTCTATTTTAGAGAAACAGGTAGCACCCTGAAGTTGATTGAAAAGATAATCAATTCTCAAAAGAGGATACTTATTCTTGATGGTAACCTTGTTCAACTGACGGATACATAACTTACCACTTTGCATGTGATACACTAGGAAAGGATTACTAGTATTAGGATTACTGCGTTAAGAGCTTATGGGGAACACATATACCCTAGTTTCTCTCTCTCATTGATAACAACAAATTTTGAATCTTGCTCATTTCTTACGTAAGAATAAATTAGTTATTCTTTTCACAAACCCCCCCCCCCCCCCCCTTTTAATTACTTGTCTCAAAAATCAGCTGACTAAACGAATATAACCGTAAGCTAAGTTTAAGTCTAAATCATATTCCACGTGGGATCGACCCCAACCTCCAAGTTGGGTTATTTACTTGGTAACGATCACTTATACTTCTTTATGGAAGTGTAATTTGAGCGTTTCACGGGACCTTGGTGCTTTACTTTAACTTTTTGACAATTCGGGAATTTACCAACGAACTTAGCAATACCTTTCTTCATACTATTCTACCAATATACTTCTCACAAGTCACGATACATCTTTGTGGAACCCGGATGAATGGAATATCTGGAGCTATGAGCTTCCTCCATGATCCTCTCTTGGAGTTCATCCTCCCTTGGTACACACAACCTACCTTGATACCCTAACACCATCTCCCCTTTGTTCAAAAGCCATCACGTTTTGCTTATGAACATTTGCCTTCAATTCAAGCAAAATAGGATCTTGGTGTTGCTTCTTTTTTACTCCAGACACTAATGATGATTCAACCCCATTCATCACCACCACTCCTCCTTCTGTGGAATTCATTAGTTGAACTCCTAATTGTGCAAGTTTGTGCACATCTTTCGCTAACTCTCTTTTCTTCCACAACATGGGCGGTGCTACCCATAGACAACCTACTCAATGCATAAACAACAACGCTAGCCTTACCTGGGTGATAGAGAATCATGTGATAATCCTTGAGTAACTCTAACCACCTCCTCTATATGAGATCAAGCTCTATCTGACTAAATACATACTGAAGACTCTTGTGATCGGTGAACACATCCATATGAACACCATAAAGATAATGACACCATATTTTCAAAGCAAATACTATGGTAGCCAACTCTAAATCATGGATTGCATAATTCTTCTCGTGAAGTTTCAGTTGTCCGGAGCCATACGGTATAACTTTACCATTCTTCTTTAACATACAACCCAAACCAACTCTGGACGCATCACAGTATACAACAAAGCCTTGCGTACCCTCTAGTAAAGTCAATACTTGGGCAATACTCAACTTAGTTTTCAATTCCTAAAAGCTTTACTCACAAGCTTCAGACAATTGAAACTTAACTGTTTTTTGAGTCAACTTGGTCAAAAGAGATGAAATAGATGAGAACCCCTCGGTGAACCTTCTATAATATCCAACCAACCCCAAGAAACTCTTAACATTAGTTGGAGATGTGGGTCTAAGCCAATTCTGTACTGCTACTATTTTCTGAGTATTAACTCTAATCCCGTCACCAGAAAGAATGTTGCCTAAGAATGCCACAGAGTCAATCCAGAACTCACACTTAGAGAACTTAACATACAACTCTCTTTCCTTTAGAGTTTGGAGAACTATTCTGAGATGAATAACATGATCTTCCTCATTCCTCGAATAGATTAGAATATCATCATTGAACACGATAACAAACATATCTAAATAAGGCTTGGATACTCTATTCATAAGGTCTATGAACGATGCAGGTGCATTGGTCAAATTGAACTATATGACCAAAAACTCATAATGACCATAACGGGTCCTAAAATTTGTCTTTGGAATATCACATTCCCTTGCTCTTAACTGATGGTAGCCAAGTCTGAGGTCTATCTTAGAAAAACAAGTGTCACCCTAAAGCTGATAGAAAAAATAGTTAATTCTCAGAAGAGGATACTTATTCTTGAGAGTAACCTTGTTCAACTGACGGTAATCTATACACATTCTAAGAAAACCATCTTTCTTCCTCACAAATAAGACTGGAGTGCCCCAAGGTGAGACACTTGATCGAATAAATCACTTCTCAAGGAGATCTTTCAAATGCTCTTTTAACTCTTTCAACTCTGCTGCTATCATCCTATATGGCGGAATAGATATAGGATAGGTATCGGGAAAAATATTTAAACCGAAGTCTATTTCTCTCTTAAGAGGGACTCTGGTTAGATCATGTGGAAAAATCTCAGGAAGCTCACTCACAATAGGAACTGACTCAATAGGAGGTGTCTCAACACTAGAGTCATTAACTCAGACTAAGTGATAGGCACAAACCTTGGAAACTAACTTGCTTGCCTTAAGGTATGAAATGAAACGACCCTTATCCACTGTTGAATTACTCCTCCACTCAAAGATTGGCTCATTAGGAAACTGGAATTTGACAATGAGAGTTCTTCAATCAATAGAGGCATAATAGGCATGAAGCCTATCCATACCCAAAATAAGATCAAAATCAACCATGTCTAACTTAACTAAATCAGCCATCGTGCTCTTGTGATTGATGAAAATAGTACACTCCTGATAGACTCTCTCACCTAAAATGGACTGACTAACAGGTGTAGAAACAATAAAGGGCTCACAAAGTTTCTCAGGAAGAATATCAAAATTCATCGCAACATAAGGAGTCACAAAAGATAGACTCTCTCTTGGATCTAGAAAAGCATAAACATTAAAAGTAAAGACTTTAATCATACTAGTGACAACATCTGGAGAATTCTCTTACCCTTGATGACTAGTGATCGCATATAGGTGGTTTGCTCCCCCGCTATTCCCTGAAGTGGCTCCTCTAGGTGCAACCTTGTCTGGTGGAGAAACTGAAGAAGATCGGGTTTTATTGCCCCTATTCCTATTTCCTTGCCTATTCTTAGGACACTCTTTCATGAAGTGCCCTCTTGACCACACTTAAAACAACCAGTAGAGCCATCGCGACATGTACTTGGGTGGTTTCTACCACACTTAGCACATGTAGGAGCCCAATTACCTCCATGTGCCACACTACCCTGATACTGAGAAGGTCTAGCTTTGAAATTTTGCAAATTCTAACTATTATACTCAACTTTGTTCCTTGGTGCAGGTGTACTAGCAGATGATGAAGCAGGTCCCTTTTGCTTATGTAGAAAGGAAGGCTGGTTCACATTATTCCTTTGCTGCCCGAACTTATTCCATGTCTTAGCTTTCTTGTTTCTAAATTCTTCTCTATCCTTCATCTTCTCTTCCTCAACCTGCTGCACAAAAAATATAAGTCTCGCTATGTCTATGTCCTCTATTAGCATAGATTCCTTACCTTCCTTACTCGATAGACGAGACAATCCAGTAACAAATAGACTCATCCTGCTTCTCATATCTGCAACCATCTCCGTAGCATATCGGAAAAGTTGGGTGAACTTCAAACTGTACTCATGAACACTCAATGAATCTTGCTTAAGTGTGAGGAACTCTTGTATCTTTACTTCTCTCAGTTCACGTGGAAAGTAATGCCCTAAAAAATTACTCTCGAACACAAGCCAACTCAAAACAAGTGCATACTTAGCCCTATTCATCTTCCACTGGTCAAACCAAGTTCTAGCAACACTCATTAGTTGATATGCAACTAGTTCCATTCGCTCAGCATCGGTAACGTGCATAGCCTCAAACACCTTCTATAGTTCCTCAACAAAAAATTTTTGGATTCTCAGTAGTGCTTAAACCAGTGAAGCTTAGAGGATTCTTCCTTAGAAACTCATGGATTCTTGAGATATCATTCACTTCCTGTCGCTTCTCTCTCTGACCAACTTGAGTGGTCACCGCTTGACTTAACATTCTGATTGCTTCCTTAAACTCAACATTGATGGCCTCTCCTTGGGGTTGTACTTCAGCTGTATTAGGTACCCCTTGTTCCTCGACATTTCTCCTCACATGATGACCTCTGACAGCTCTTCATGCAGGCATGATCTAAAAGACATGTGCAAGCATGAGTTAGAAGGAAACTTTATAGAGATTACCTCTATCGTACCAAATGAATATGAAAGAAGTGAGATAGTTCCTAAATGTTGCAGCCTCCTAATTATAGATGTAGTGCGTTTCCCACTAATAACTAGGACTCTATAGACTCGGCTTGATAGACTCCCTAGGACTCTTGACTCTATGCTCTGATACAAAGTTTGGCACGCCCTGAGCCTACACTCTGGGTGGGACTAGCACTCGAGAACCATTTTTGGCCCCAAGCGAACCCTTGTCCTGTCTTAACTTGTAGTGGAAGACTTAAATAATATGAAACAACCTCAAAAGATAACTCATGCAATAACTTGGAATGTCTTAAAAGAACACTCAACTAGCCAAAATGGCAACTCAATGTGTTAACATAAACAACTGAAAATAGAAAGACTAGTGAACTATAACAATCAGTCTATTAAGCCTCTAAAATAATGAGGGATGTCGGAACAAAACCCCCGATCACCCTAACAACTGAAATACTGAAAACAATGTAAAAAAGGAATCCTCCTGAAAGCAATGAGGCTCACCAACAGACTTTGAGTGCTCAACTGGATCAATGAGGCGCTGGGTACCGATCCTGGTCACATGTATCTGCATCATAAAATAATACAGGCTAAATGGCATGAGTACATTGAATGTACGAGCAGGTGAGGGGAAAACTTAACACGACATAAGCTTGTACTGAATTTTGAAAGAAACACTTATCTCAGCTTTACTCAACTCATGTATACTCAACTCAAATGCAGAATTAAAGAACAACATTTAAATAGTAAATATCAACTCAAAGTAATCATATAATAAAGTAATATAATTCTGTGGGAGTTTTTCTAACCGACAACCATCACTATGAGCTATGTGATGATACAACGTCTCGCCCATGCTGCTAAAAATGTCTTATAACTTGCCGGGATATAGAACACCTCAACTAAGTGGATCCACTAGTCTATGCTAAAAGTATTAAGGAATCATCAAAAAAGTATAGCCCTTTCTACCCATGTTTGTTACATGGTTTATGGAGACATTGAGTTATTATGAACTTATCTCCACATTGGTGCTCAATACTACTCCTAAAATACTCAGCTCATATGTTTAAAAACCAAAACTCTTTCTATGGTTTGAGATAATTACTCAAAAACTAGATCAAAGGATCTCTTGGAAATTGGTGTTTCCTCTCTTGTTTAAATGTGAAAACATTTACTCTTTGGGAATACTTAGATCCCATATACACTTTTTGAAGAAATGAACTTCATTTGCTACTCTTACTTAACTCAAAACACAAGTCTTAAAATAAGTTTAAAGCATTTGCAATAGACTTTTGAAAGGACTCTAAGAAATCTCTAGTCTTGGCTCTTAACTTTCTTTGAATTTGAATTTATGGATTCAAAGATTGTGATTTGTGATGGGAAAGATCTCATGATGTTTAGGAGTGGTTTTAGATAGTTAAACATGATAAATGATCAAGAAATCACTGTTTGGAAGTAATTCTACGACGCAGAGATGCATTTTAATATTTGGTCGCGAAATAAATTTTGAGGCAGAAGGGTTCGTGACCACTCCATGATGCAGAGAGAAAAGTCCCCAACCTGAGGAACAGGTTTGCGGACCTGGTACCCAGATTTGCTTGACTTTTTCCTTCTTCATTTTCTAACCCCATTTCACCTAAATTTGATTCTTTTTCTCAATTAATCTTTAGATCCAGATACCTAGTACATGAACACAAGATTCTAATTAAACACAACTCTAAAATCGACACGATTCGATCAATAATTCAACAATCCCATCAAATCTCAAGAACTAAAGGCAATTTCAAGAATATAAATCAAGAGCATCATACTTTCAACTTTCTAGAATGAATTTCACTGAAACAAACATGATTGGCGCGTGGGTGAATGAACCCAATGCTATGAAAATCTCATATACCTCTTTAGGGATCATCCCTTGGTGAAACGACTTCGATTCCACAAGAAATCTCCAAGAACGCCTTGACTTTTCTCCTCTTTTCTCTTCTCTTCTCTCAAAGCCGTAGCGTAATTCTTAACTGTGTAAACTAAACTTACTCAGTTTAGACCCCAAATAATTTACTAAAAATGGATTTAATTAATTGGGAAATGAATAAACCAAAATACCCTTCCAAATTCCGGGTAACTTTCCTTATTTAGACAACCCGACTTCAAACGGACATATCTTCCTCATACAAACTTGAAAACTAGAAAACTCGGTGGTGTTGGAAAGATAATTCAAAGACCTTTCATTTTATATCTTGTATCCCACATAACTCATTCTGTACTAGGAGTTATGTTCATTTTAAGTTGATCCAAAACTCATACTTAACATGACTTGCCAAATTTCAGATTTTCATTCTTTTTAAAAATGGTTTCTTTCTAATTCTAGTTCTTTTTAATAGGGAGGTGTTACAATTTTCTCACATAATATGAAACCATAGTTGTGAAAGGTCTCCTCATATATATATATATATCATTATTTAAAGAAGGTACTCTTATACGAGTTTATGATTTGGATTGGTATCTTAATTAGTGTGTTTCCTAATGCTATGCTTCGATAGTTGATTTTATCTATTTCGTTGGGATTTTACTTAGAACTGAGATAATTTTGTAGTGGAGGCTCAAAAAGGATAGTCTCTAGTAGAAATCTTTAGTTCCAAACTGTGTGCCCCCGAGGTTTGTCTTAAATAACCTAGCTAGGGGATCCATATAGCTTGAATGGTATGATATATAGTTCTACCTTGGCAAGTGTACTCTCCGTTCTTGGTGTGTGTCACGACCCAAAGAATGGACTAGGCGTAACATAGCGTATAGGACCCCGAGAGACCCTACACAAGCCACTTAGCATACATAATACAAGATAATAGAACATTAAGAAAGTTTAAAAGATAAATTCAAAATATAAGAGTTTATAAAATGTAGCGAAAGTTTAACACTGTCCCAAAGCCATCTAGTACATCAACAGTGATTGGGACGTAACATATACATTACATACTAAGACAATAGGAAATAAAATTTGGTCCTCAGAACATGAGGACTCACCAATATTCAATATCTACTAAGGCGATCTCTAGGCACGAAATGCGAAATTGGAGTGTCAGACCCTACCTTTGTATAAGAATGTAGGCAAGAGTATGTGTTAGTACAAAAATGTACCAAGTCTAATAGCAATGCATAAATGTATGAAATCATGTTAAAAGGGACCTTTTCATGGCATGCAATGACCAGGTTAAATAATGTGATAAAAGGGTTATAAACATAAATCATTAAACATGGTTAATGCAAGCTAATATCTTTAAAATATTCGTGAGATACTTCTAGAAGTAACCTTAGTTCATTCTTGTGGGAGATTTACCTTTAACCGACATTGAAACCATGTGAGCTATTAACATGGAATCCGGTGTCTACCCTGTCGCACCCTATTTCGAATTAGACAAAACAATTCACAACATATTATGGCTGCCACTCTTATTTTGAATAGAGTGGCCACCTAAATTTTAAGGAAACAATAGGAAAACCATTTTTTAAATATGTAAATGTAAACTCTATTTTGATTTGTGAAACAAGTGAGATTCTAAGAGTTTTGGTTACTCGAGTGGAAGGCATTAAGCATCCCTCAAAGCCTATTCGAAGATAGTCCTTAAACTCAATTTAGGAAAAATAATTAGAAAAATTTATTCATTTGTTTGTTTTAAAATCAATGATAAGTAGATTTCATTAGTTTAAGAAAAAGAGTAAAATACAAGGATTACATATATACATCTATAAAATAAATTTAATAGTAGTATGTTTATCATATAGTAAAATAAATAAATAAATGTACTTAGATGTATAATAAATTTATATGTTGAAAAATATAGATATATCTTATATAAACTTATCCCAAATATATAAATGTTGACTCTAAAGGATATGAATTTTTTTCGTTTTATTTATATTAAAACGTAGAAGAAAATAAAATAAAATATGGTAGTAATCGGGTGTAAATATGTAGTAGTATGTGTGATATAATTTTAATGAAAATAGATAAAATGGAGTTTTCTAAAAATAAACAAATAAAATAATAATGATACTAAATGTTAAAATATGAACACTTACTATTTTATTTATATGAATAGACAGATTGACGATAGATTATATGTAGTAAAATAACATGTATATTAAAGTGTAGGGATTTATAAATAAAAATATATTCGTAAAAGGATAGTAGATATGAGAAAAATAACAACACAAAGTATAACAAAATAATAGGTCATGTGTCGAAAAACTAAATATAAAAATAGAATTTATACCTTTATGTGCATAACATATATATGTATGTATCTTGTATTTTGAATCTATTGACATATCTATAATTTTGAGATAGCATGTTAAGAGATTAAAATGTTTTAGTAATATTTGATTTGAAAGATAACAATAATGACAAATATAGTTTTTATAAAGAAGATGAGTTAAAGAATATAAAATAGGCCTAGTGTCACAACCCAGACCGTCGTAAATGGCACCCACACTAACTTTCCAGTGGGAGAACCACTACTACAACCCAAACCAAGCAACTAAACAAAATATAAGGCATTTAAGTTAATGAAGCAAGTTAAATACTAAGGAAATAAAGAGGGAGTTCCCATAAACTCCAACAAAAGTCTAACAACGAACTAACAATGTGGAAGAAATAATCTAGAACCTGAAAGTCAATGTACCAAAACATCTAACAATGAACCAAGTCTAAACAAGAAGGGATGCAACCCCCAACTAATGTACTAATAACTAATAGAACATAGTCTAAGTCCAGAAATAGTGGACATAGACGAAAGAGAACCCATGGCAGCCTGGAAGAATTGGCTTACCCTTGAATTCGAACGGTCATTGATCTCCTAAGCGAGGTCTGTCAGTAGTTGCTTGAAGATGCCCGGTACTCAACAAAACATAAGAGCAAGTGCAATATAAGTACACAAACATTGTGTACTAGTAGGATCACGAGGCTATCCCACTCAGTGCAACATAAGCAAGTCAAGACAACATTATAATCACATGGACATATATCAACATATACAATATTATCAACATTTAAGAAAAACGAACAACTTCACATTTTATATCAAATCATTGGTCCTCTCATGGAACCCAAACCCAAACAGTTAGCATACCGAAACGTGCTATCCGATCCCATAATTATGCCGAAACGTGGCAACCGATCCATAGTTATGTCGGAACGTGGCAACCGATCCAAGTTAGTTATGCCGGAATGTGGCAACCAATCCATTCAACACACCACTATCACAATCACAAGTATATGATCAAGATCATACATTTAAGTCATAATTTCATGGCAATCATCATTCATCTATCTCATTTACAAAAGGTGTGATCAACATTGCAATATTTATACATATACAAGTATCATAATGAAGCAAGAACAAACATACATCACACAATCATATAATCACAACCATCACCTACCTCGAAACGAGCTTGAAACCCTAAGAAACTTTATCCTTCCCTTTCAGGATTCGTTCCACTTGTTCTTGGTCTATAAATAATAAATATAATATGAGAATCAATAAACAATCAATAATTACCCAAATTACTAACAATTCTACGAACCCTAAATCAAATTCATGATCCCACTTATCCAAATTATGGTTGTTTCCACCATAGAATCTATAACAAAACCTTCCCCCATCATCAAAAAACGGATTTAGGGAGTGAAAAGTTACCTTTAGAGTCAAGAATGGTGAAAAATGAGTAAGAGTCTCCTGGGGTCGTTCCTTAGCTCTAAAATTCGAAAAGTGCATAATAAGGTCGTTTAGGGGTTTATTAAAAACATTAAGTCGCGTCGAGCCCGCCACAAAGGCCACCACCCTGCTACAGCAGCCCCACCACAATGGAAAAAACTCCCACCAAGGCGGCTTGCACGAACCAGTGAGCTATTTTAATAATTCCAAAATCCCTATTTCACAACACACCTCTAACCCATGAGGCTCATAAAATACGTTTCACGCTAAGATCGATTTTGGGAGTTCTACTCACCCAAATTCAATTCCGTAAAGTCGTACAGATTTCTTAACGAGTTATTTAACTACTTATGTAATCAGAATCATAAATGATTCACCCAATTGTTACCAGATTTCCCTACACCTCAAAGACTCCAATTTCTTCCAAATCTAGACTAGGTTGGAAAAATCCAAATACTACGAAAAAGTTTTTGGCCCCAAATTTTCCCCCGTTGGCATTTCTATAACGATGGAAATAGGTCGTTACAGTAGATACCAATTTACCCATCACTCATCCCCAAGTGACAAAACTTAGGAAAATAGGCTAGCCTAGGAATGAAGTAGTACATGAATCGACAAACAATTGGGGATACTTGTCTCGTATGTCCCTCTCAATTTCCCAAGTAGCTTCCTCAACTGGACGATGTTTCCATTGAACTTTCACAGACTTAATCTCCTTGGTCCTCAACTTACGCATATCTCGATCAAGAATTGCAATCGGTTCCTTCTCATATTGGAGGTCATTGTCTAACACAATTGAGTCCTACTTTATGATATAATCCATATCACCATGATACCTCTTCAACATGGATACGTCAAATACCGGATGAACACCCAATAGATTAGGAGGTAAAGCCAATTTATATGCTACCAGTCTCACACATTTAAGAATCTCAAATGGACCAATGTATTGCGGACTTTGCTTTCCTTACTTACCAAATCTCATCACCCATTTCATGGGTGATACCTTAAGAAGAATATTCTCACCTATTTGAAATGTCATGTCTCTTACCTTATGATCTGCATACTTCTTCTTTCTACTCTAGGCTGCTAAAATCTTAGCTTAAATACTCATCACCTTATCTTGAGCATCCTTCACTAAATCTACCCCCAAAGGTTTCACATCTCCAGCCTCAAACCATAGAATGCCTAAAATTGTTACCATATCAATACTGGAGTAATAACTATAATAATAGGAGAACTCATGCAAAGTTATGAATTTATCCCAATTCCCTCCAAAGTCAAGCACACATTCCCTCAACATATCTTCTAACACTTGAATAGTCTTCTCTGACTGTCCGTTTGTCTATCTGTGGATGGAAGGTTGTACTAAAAATGAGTTGTGTGCCCAATTCAACATGCAATTTTCTCCAAAACTTGGATGTGAATTGGGTACCATGGTCTGAGATGATAGAGAGGGGCACCCCATGAAACCTCACTGTCTCTTTCACATAAACTTTAGCCAATTGCTCAGCTTTATAATCTATTCTTGTCGGAATAAAATAGGCTGACTTGGTCAATCTATCAACCACTACCCAAATAGAATCAAACTTCCCCAAAGTGTTGGGAAGACCAACCACAAAATCCTTGTCTATTCTTTCCCACTTCCATTATGGAATTGGCATTCTTTGAAGTAAACCTACCGGCCTTTGATGTTCATACTTCACTTGTTGACAATTTTGACACTTCGTCACAAACTCCGCTATATCTTTCTTCATGCCCGGCCACCAATAAATTCGCTTCAAATCTCTATACATCATGGTCACACCCTGATGAATAGAATATCGCAAACCATGAGATTTTGCCAACAATTTCTCAATCAAGTCATCTACTCTAGGAACACATATTCTCCCTTTATAATTGAGTACACCATCCATATCAAGAGTGGTTTCTTGTGCCTTACTATTCACAGTCTTCTTTCTAAGCTCCTCCAAATTCTCATCCTTAAATTATTTGGCCTTGATCTCCTCAATGAATGTGGCCCTCACTTCTATGCTAGCTAACACCCCACCTCTTTCTAAGATGCCCAACTGCATGAACTTAGACTCTAAGATCTGAATTTCCTTAGCCAAAGGTTGCTTGGGATGCACTCAGGCAAGCTAAACTATCCATACTCACCGTTTTTCGACTCAAAGCATCTGACACCACATTAGCCTTGCCCGGATGGTATTTAATGGTCACATTATAATCTTTAAGTAACTCCAACCACCTTCGCTGTCTAAAATTCAGATCCTTTTGAGTGAACACATGCTGCAAACTCCGATGATTGGTAAAACCTTCACACTTAACACCATAGAGGTAATGCCGCTAGATCTTAAGAGAAAACACTACCGCTGCCAACTCTAAATCATGTGTTGGATAATTCCTCTCATGCACCTTCAATTGAAGCAAGGCATAAGCTATAACATTCCTATCCTGGCTCAAAACAGCACCTAAACCAGAATGTGAAGCATCACAATAATTTATAGAATTCTTACCTTCAACCGGTAATGCTAGAAGGGTGCGGTGGTCAAAAGAGTTTTGAGCTTTTGGAAGCTCTCCTCACATTTTTCAATCCATTCAAATGGTATCTCCATTTTGGTCAAGTTAGTCAAGCGAGTGGCAATGGAAGCAAAAATTTTCACAAATCGACGATAATAGTTAGCGAGCCCCACAAAACTCCTAACTTCAGCCACAAAGCTAGGCCTAACCCAATTCTTAACCGCCTAAATCTTTTGGGGATCTACCATTACCCCTTCTTTTGAAACTAGATGCCCCAAAAATTTAATCAATTTCAACCAAAAATCACACTTAGAAAATTTAGCATATAGTTTTTGCTTCCCAAGAACACCCAAAACACTACGAAGATGGTCGGCTTGCTTTTCCTCACTATTTGAATATACCAAAATGTCATCAATAAACACTATAACAAACGAATCAAGGAACAGTTTGAACACACCATTCATCAAACTCATGAAAGCTGCAAGCGTATTGGTCAAACCAAACTACATAACTAGGAATTCATAGTGCCCATAGCGAGTCCTAAACGTCGTCTTAGGCACATCCTCAGGCCTAATTTTCAATTGATGGTAACCGAATCTTAGAAAATTGATGCACCTTGCAATTGGTCAAAAAGATCATTTATTCGAGGCAAGGAATACTTATTTCAAATAGTGACCCTATTCAATTACCGATAATCTATGCACATTCTCATACCACCATCCTTTTTCTTAACAAACAAAACTGGAGCACCTCATGGGAAAGTACTAGGACAAATAAATCCCTTATCAAGAACCTCTTGTATTTGAGCCTTAAGCTCTCTAAATTCTATCGGAGCCATACGATATGGAGGGATAGAAATAGGACACGTACCAGGCTCTAAATCAATGCAAAAATTTATATCTCTATCCGGAGGCATACCAGACAAATCATTAGGAAACACTTCTATAAATTTCGACACCACAGGAATAGACCCAATGGATGGAGTCTCAATCTCAACATCTCTAATATGAGCCAAATAAGCAAAACAACCCTGCCCTATCAATTTCTTAGCCCGAATGAAGGAGATGATCTTAGTTCGCTTAGGCTTGTACACCCCTTCTCATTCTAATTTTTCCCTTACCAGAATTTCTAGAGTTACGAACTTAGTATTATAATTAAGTACGACATAATAAGGGGACAACTAAGTCATCTTTAAGATTATGTCAAAGTCAGTCATCTCTAAAATCACCAAATCAACCCAATTCTGAAAACCCATAAACAAAATAGAACAAACATGATAGACATGGGTAACTATGATGACTCTCCAATTGGGGTAGAAACATGGATAGAGGCATCAAGTATATCACAAATCATATCAAACTCTGAGGCAAATCACACAAAT
Source organism: Solanum bulbocastanum (assembly GCA_037074985.1). Lineage (NCBI taxonomy): Eukaryota > Viridiplantae > Streptophyta > Magnoliopsida > Solanales > Solanaceae > Solanum > Solanum bulbocastanum. The sequence continues at coordinate 36,683,506 of CM073601.1, forward strand.
ACAAAAGAATAAGTAAAACTCGGATCAAATAACACATTAGTCATTCAGTCACAGACAAGAATAGTACCTGTGATCACCGCGTTAGACGTCTTTGCCTCATTCTTGCCCGAAAAGGCATAACACTGAGCCTTATCATCTTGAAGAACCACTTCCCTGCCTAGTTGCACATTACTTGTATTACTATTTTCTCTACCTCTACGACCTCACTGATTACCTTCTCGCCCACCCTGTGGACGTCCTTTACCATTATTACCATTCCCCGCGGGTACCACTGCTCTAGACTACTACTGTGTGGAATCTAACACACGTGAGTGGAGATAATCTCTCCTCATATGCCCAGGTTCTCCACAGTTGTAATAATTACGATCAAAAGATGGTCTGCTGCCCGTAGAAGGAATAACTCCCTGGCTATCCTGACAATTATGAGAAGGAGTTTCCGAGTAACTAACTGCAGAGGCAGGCATAGCAGACTGAATTGTCTAGGCTACAAGCGTTGGCCTTTCGGACCCCTTGGAATAAGAACCTTGAAAGTTACCCGAGATCTTGGCCCTTTTTGCCCATGCCTTAGCTTGACCGTCTAGCCTCACCCCCTCCACTTTGTTAACATAGTATGTTACCTCATTGAAGCTCTTTCCTACAGAAGTCATATGAACAGTTAATACTTGCAACTCAGAATTTAATCTACATTCCATATAGGCTCTCCACAATTGCTTAGCCTCACCTTGAAGTTGAAAGGACACAAACTTAACCCCCATGTTGATGGACAATTTCCAACTTATGAAGCCTCTCATAGCAATCGAATATGAACTTGTACGCATCCTCACTCTTAGAACCAATAAACACAGAAGGCCTTAGCTTCAGAAACTTAGTCAACATTTCATGCTCATTACCAGTCATAACAGAACCCAACAAAGGACGGAAGAAATCATCATTACCTCCAGTCCCACCCACCTTGGGCGCAGTGCTAGAAACATAAGGATTAGTACGAGCTTGAGTTGCTTGAGCAGAAAGAAGCATTCCAGGACCAATCAACCCTTTCAAGAATGATTTGTCGAGCTAACACTGGGTCTATGGGGGGAACATCGATAGTCTCAGCCTGCATCTCTTCCTCTTGTCCCAAATCCTCAACAACAACATCAACATTATCCTCTATCTCTTTAAGATGCACAGCAGGGTTCTCATTCATAGGAGCATTCTCAACAAGAGCTCCATTTCTAGCAGGTGCTACATTTCCACATCCTCTACCCCTAGCTCTTCCTCTACCCGTGCCTCGATCGCAACCTGTCGCTGCAGATTCCTCAGCGGGAGCATTGACGGGAGTTATGGGCCTAACACCGTTGAATCTAGTATTAACCATCTGCGGATAGAAGAGTGAAGGAGGTTAGATACCAATTTGAATCGACAGATATCAATTGGAATCAATTTATAGCATGAAAAGAGACAAGAGAAAAATAGAGATATCCTAAAATCATATAGCCTCTCGAAGAAAAGTAAAGGCGCCCCCATACCGTTCCGTGAGACTCTATTAAACTCATTTCAGTACATCAAGATCAACGAACCTAGACTCTGATACCAATAGTGTCACGACCCAGACTATCGTGATTGGTACCTACATTAACTCACCGGTGGGAGAACCACTACTATAACCCAAACCAAGCAACTAAACAAAATCTAAGGCATTTGAGTTACGGAAGCAAGTTAAATACTAAGGAAATAAAAAGGGAGTTCCCATAAACTCCAACAAAAGTCTAACAACGAACTAACAATGTGGAAGAAAGAACCCAGAACCTGAAAGTCAATGTACCAACACATCTAACAATGAACCAAGTCTAAACAAGAAGGGATGCAACCCCTAATTAATGTACTAATAACTAATAGAACATAGTCTAAGTCTGAAAATGGTGGACATAGACAAAAGAGAACCTATGGCAGCCTGGAAAAATTGGCTCACCCATGAATTCGAATGATAATTAATCTCCTAAACAAGCTCTGTCAGTAGACGCTTGAAGATGCCATATACTCAACAAAAAATAAGAGAAAGTACAGTATCAGTACACAACCACAATGTACTAGTAGAATCACGCAGCTATCACACTCAGTGCAACATAAGCAAGTCAAGACAACATTATAATCACATGCACATATATCAATATATAAAATATTATCAACATTTACGAACAACTTCACATTTTATATCAAATCATTGGTCCTTTCATGGAACCCAAACCCAAATAGTTAGCATACCAGAACGTGGTATCCAATGTCATAATTATGCCCGAACGTGGCAATCGATCCCATAGTTATGCTGAAACATGGCAACTGATCCAAGTTAGTTATACCGGAACGTGGCAACCAATCCATTCAACACACAACAATCACAATCACAAGTATATCATCAAGATCATATATTTAAGTCATGATTTCATGGAAATCATCATTCATCTATCTCATTTACAACAAGTGTGATCAACATTACAACATTCATACATATACAAGTATCATAATGAAGCAAGAACAAACATACATCACATAATCATAGAATCACAACCATCACCTACCTAAAAACAAGTTTGAAACCTAAGAAACTTGATCCTTCCCTTTCTAGATTCGTTCTGCTTGTTCTTGGTCTACAAACAATCAATATAATACGGAAATCAATAAACAATCATTAATTACCCGAATTACTAACAATTCTACAAACCCTAGATCAAACTAATAATCCCAATTATCCAAATTAGAGTTGTTTCCACCATAGAATCTATAACAAAACCTTCCCCTATCAATATTCATCCATTATGTTACGTTCTACAGATCAAAAAATGGATTCGGAGAGTGAAAAGCTTACATTTAGCCTCAAGAATGGTGAAAAATAAGTAGGAGTCACCTAGGGTTCGTTCCTTAGCTCTAAAAGTTGAAAAGTGCATAATAAGGTCGTTTAGGGGTTTATTAACAACCTTAAGTCATGTCGAGCCCGCCATAGCGGCCACCACCCCGCTGTACTGGCCCCGCCAGTGCGGCAAAAACTCCCACCAAGGAGGCATGCATGAACCAGTGAGCTATTTTAATAATTCCAAGATCGTCATTTCACAACACACCTCTAACCCACGAGCTTAGAAAATATCCTTCACGGTAAGATCGATTTCGGGAGTTCTACTCACCCGAATTTAATTCCATAAAGTCATACGAATTCCTTAACGAGTTATCTAACTACTCATGCAATCAAAATCATAAGTTATTCACCCGATTGTTACCAAATTTCCCTACACCTCAAAGACTCCAATTTCGTCCAAATCTAGACTAGGTTGGAAAAATTCAAATACTACGAAAAAGTTTTTCGGCCCCAAATTTTCCCCCGTTGGCATTTCTATAACGACGGGAACAGGTCGTTACACCTAGTTATTGAGACTTGATTTATAACTTGCATTTTTATTTTTTTGTTAATAAAATATAGGGCCTACTTCCCAAAAAATATATTTCTCCAGGGTAATTATTTTAACCTAATATATTTCTAAAGGGGATTATTTTAGCCTTTGTACTAATCTCAAATTCATTTGGAAGTCCCAAGCGATGAATTAGGCCTAAATGAATATTATTTTAGCCCTTTTGAAACTTCATTTGGGAACTCTTAAACTATACATTCCCTTTTCCTCAACTTAAAAGGCCTAAAAGAATGTTATGGGCTAACCTATTTTCAAGAAGAAATATTTTTATCATTTTTGTTCTAAAAGAATTGCCCAAGGGTTTATAATATAACTTCATTCTTGTTAATAAATAACATTAGGTCACATAAATAATCTTCTAAAATAAAAGACAACCAATTTAATATATCAAAACTTAAAGGTTATGTAGGCATAAGTAAAGGTTAGCTAACATATCAAAACAATATAATCAAAATCATAAAAGGGAAGGCAAAAAAATGTTATACTCCTATTTATGAGACTCAAAGTGTTGCCATGATCCTAATTGTTGTTCGCCTAATATTTTAGGCTAATAACAATTTCCAAAGTAGAAACTCCAGCTCTCCGGTTGTACATGAAATATAAGAGGAGGAAAAGAGATTAGGAACTGCTCAAATAACAACAACGAATTCAAAACAGAGTTGCACTTTACATAACTTAACATAGCATATATTATGTTGGAAAGTGTAACAAACTCAAAATTTAAAAAAGATATACAAGAGGCTTGTTCCCTATCTATCTTTGTTATAGATACCCATATATTCGAGAGAAAAAAGAAAAAAATCATGCCAATAATAATCATAACAATCAACTATATTTTGATAATTCAAAGTCACTAGTCTAACACATTGGTTGAGTATACTACATGTTCTAAAGCCTCACTAAATAACATTCACCAACAAAAAAATGAATCACTTCACAGAATATATCGTCTGTTAATACAAACGTAACATCAAGTTGATGACATTAATTTAGAGTATGAAATCGCAGAAAACACATTTTTTACATAAACATACAATTAACAACATGTTTATCTTAATTAACAAAAAGGGATTACAAACTACTACTGCTATATTTTACTACTCATATTCACATGAAAACTTAAGTCACGAGTTATACGAGAAGGGGATGAAACTGTAAATCATTCTTAGAAAAATGACTATTTGATTAAATTTAGTTGGAAACAAAAGTGAAAGTTGAAGAATTAAAGGATTATGACTCTATTTCAACTGAAATTGGATAGCTTTGGATCTTAATAGATAAAAATAGCAATTAACAACAAACATGTTATTAATCAAGGATTTTGTTTGTTAACCTGGAGATGAAACAAAGAGATGCAACACCAATTTCAGTTATATAGATTACCAAAAATATTGATTTGACTTAAGTTTACTCCCTGAAATTAGTTTATGTGTACAAAATAAATCTAAGAGACAACATTTACATTTAGAGAAATAAAACACACATAATCAGTTTGGTAAATCAACAGTCCCTCTCATTGACACTAATCTTTACTAACCATTTTTTATAACTGAACAAATTTAGATGGACAGAATCGAGATAACGAAACAAAACAATATTCTTATTTCCAAAAACTAAAATAAAATGTAAGCTGATGGTGATTACTGACCTTGTGTAGAGCAGCAAACTAGAGCTACGACGCCAAGAGATTCCAACTTCAAAACTCCTCAAACTCGCCGAAAACTTTCTAATATTTTGGATCAATTTTTGGATTATTTTTTTTGTTTCCATTTTTCGGATGATCCTTTGATCGATTCTTATGTGTCTTTTATTAGTTTCCAGTTTCTCGAATGTTGTTCAATTTGCTGGATGGTTTTTGGATTTTTTCAATTGTTACTGGATAATTTCGAATGGAACTAAATGGCTCCTTATTATAGATGATTTTAGGGTAGGCTTCCACTCTAAAACCCATTAGATTAAAGCATAATGAACCAAATCCGATGGTTCTTTGTGTCCCTCATCTTTCAGGCTAGCAATGACAGTTTTTGGGCCTACTTTGGGTCAGAAAATAAGTTGGAAAAGATGTAAAAGTGATAGAAAGGAGCTTGTGATTGATGGGGATGGAGGAACATGGTTGAAAACCACTGGAAATTGTCTTTTTACAGTGGTTCGATGCTGGCAGAAGAGGAAAAGGTTGATGGGAAAGGGGAGCGTTCTGGGAAGAGGAGAGGTGCGTCAATGGAGAGACATTCTGGGGAAGGGAAAATGTTTTCTTTCTTTTCCTAGAGTAAGGCGTAGTCTGGGGAAAAGAAGAGGAAAAGCAGGCGGTGATGTGCTATTTTTTGGGAAAAGAAGAAAATACTTTGGGGTTTAATTTGGGCAGTCCAATCATTTGATCGAACAATTTAAAAAAAAAAAAAAACAAGAGTTAAAAAAAATAAAAGATAATTTGTATGTATGTGTGTGTGTGTGTGTGTGTGTGTGTGTATTAGTAAAAAGATTGATTAATTAAACCCCTTAGATTAAATTGTAGGGCCAATATTTAAGCTAAAGAAGCACAATCCATGTGCTCGCCTACGTGGCATACCCAGATTGACCGGTTTAAAGAGTATGGATTGCCAAGTTTTGCTCCAATTAAATCCATTTAAATTATAACGCCATAATTTATTAAATTAAAAAATTATTTTGTGAAATTAGCTTATTTGACAAAATTAGTCACTCTTTGAAAATTAAATTAGTTTGAATAAGTAAACTCATTAATTAATTAAGCTTCCTAATCTTGAAAAAATGTACGGAAAATATTTATTGCAATAATAGAAATTATATTTAATTAGAAAAATCGAGTTAACCCTTAAGAACAATATTTATTTGACATAAATTTTAAAATGAGTAAGTAAGTAGTAACATTTATAATATTTGTTTAATTTTTCATAAGAAATAATATTTATGAAATAATATTTATTGAATAAGATGAAATAACTATATTTTTTTTAAAATCTTTTTTTCCATATCCTACAAAATTTTGTAACATATATATTAATAAATTATATGGAAGCTTAATTAATTAAATATGGAGTGCCAAAATTGGGTGTCAACAACTTGCCCCTTTCTTTGTCCATGGAGGAGAGTACAGAAGACGTGGACAAAGAAATATTGGCACAATCCAATTTTAGGCAACCACCAAAAATATACTTTAAGCAACAACTTGGCAAGAAATGTTTATGGAGTTATGGCCGAACTCTGACTTCTGAGTTGCCTACATATCTCAGGTTTCATGAGAAACTAGGCCATATGTAGTTCAAGAGTGTAGAAACATAGCAAATTTTGATTAAAATTTGCCCCAGTATAAAATTATAGTAATATTGAAATTTTGGTGGTGAGGTATGAAGAGATTAACACGAATAGAGGGATGGTACATAGTCCTTAAGAAATTTGAATGCGAAAAGCTACATAGCCATTTCTACTGAAGACTTATGGCAGGGAGATGAATTTTCAAAAAAAAAAATTGTCCCAGTTTTGAGTTATAATGAACTGAGACATCAAAGAGTTATAAGTAAGATTTAAATCTGAACTTTTGAAAATCGAATCGAGTTGAGTTTTGAAAGTGAATCCTTGACGTAGCTAGTGATGCTTGGCATTGCACTAACTTGCCCTAGTTTGCTGCTTAGAGGGAGTTCCTCATTGTAATGCGTTGTCCTGCAAAACATGTAAAAGGGTGAGAAGTACTTGTTGTGGTCCAAACATTCTAAATTGAAATAGTAATGTAAAGAGTAGAGTGTAGATGTCTAAATGATTGTTGATGTCTCTTTTTTTGTGTTGTGAATGTGATGTAGGTACAGTAACTTGTAATGGACTGGCAGAGCTGTTGTACTGTAAATGCCTGCATCTGGCTGTGTAAAGCTTGTAATGTAGACCTTCGCCGATCGGGGCCGTTGTAATGTAAAAGCATGCATCCAGCTGTGTAAAACTTGTAATGTAAAGCCTCTGACTGGCTGAGCTGTTGTAATGTAAAAGTTTGTATCTGGCTATGTAAAATTTGTAATGTAGACCTCCATCAGACGAGGCTATTGTAATGCAAAATTCTGTATCTGGCTATGTAAAGTTTGTAATGTAAAGCCTTCGGCTAGCGGGGCGGTTGTAATGTAAAAGCCTGTATTCAGTTGTGTAAAACTTGTAATGTAGACCTCCATCGGGCGGGGCTGTTGTAATGTAAAATCCTGCATCCGGTTGTGTAAAGCTTGTATTGTAGACCTCCAACTGGCGGGGCCAAATTGGTAATGTAAAGCCCTTGAAAGGAGGGTGACTTGTAATGTAACGCCTTTATTTGGTAGGGTGAAACTTGTAATGTGACATTTAATTATTAGCGTATGACAACGTTGCTATGCGCGTATGCTTTCGGTCAGTGGAGCTTCAGTGACATCGTTACGATGTGGTCTCCAATTGGGGTTGCTTTTTTTTGCTTATATACAGGCTTCGATTGGCGGAGTTCAGTTGACGTTTTCTATCTATAGCCTCCGGTTGGCGGAGTTTGACGATGTTTGCTATGTACAATCTTCAATTGGTGGAGTTTGGCTAATGTTTTCTATGTACAACCTCCGATCGGTGGAGTTTGAGTGAAATTTGCTCTGTACAACCCAGGCTTTTGGAGTTTGAAGCGATTAGATGGTGGTCTCTGATTGGCGGAGTTGTTGATGAGGTTAGATTACAAGCTCCAATTGGTGGAGTTATTTTGACAGAAAGTTAACTATCCTATTTTCCTACGAGGATCCTCTTTTTCTTCAGTATTTGATTCAGATCTTAAGCGTACCTGCAAAAAATTAAATGAAATATTCTTAGACATAAGATGCAAGTTGAAGTACTTCCGAGGAATAAAGTAGGGAAAGAATATTGGCTAATGATTGTGAGAAGTCGAATGACATTTTTGGTCATGCCCGAAAACTTGATGTTATTTCCTTGATTCCTGTGTCCCTGAACTCAAAGGAAAATTTTAGTTTGGGAGGGGGTGTTGATTTGTATCGACTCGCAGACTGAAGCCTCGTCACTGGAATCCTTCGGCACCTTCTTAGTCCCGCGCCTAGTTTCTTAACCTAGTGACTTGGTAGGTGGAAGAGTAGAAAAATATTTTTGAAAATAATTAGCTTGTTTTTCTAGCAAATAAGTATATTACGTATATAGTAGGTGTGTATATATATATATATATATATATATATATATATATAGTAATTCCCTAGCGTTTTTAGATTATATATATATATATATATATATAGTAATTCCCTAGCTTTTTAGATTATGACATATCTGAAGTCCATCGAGCTTATCATGTTGTTAACTATATCCAACATAACCTTTTTGTAGCTTCTACCCTTCTACTTCCTTAACTCTTTTGTAGATACTATGATGATCGATATTCTTCATATTTTGAGGTTACTTTAACTATGAGGAAGTGTTTCCTAAGGGTGAAAAAAATGGAAATTATGCAGTGCATCGATCGAGCCTGACTCAGGCAGCCTACGTATACCCAAATAGGAATCAGATCGCAACGTAGTTCGGATACAAGTGGGAGGATTAAGAGTATGTAATTGAATGACCGCGCTTGACTCAAGTTGCCTACGTATCTAAGTGGAATTAGGTCGTAACGTAGTTCGATTACAATAGGAATTGGAAAATATGAAATGCAATAACCGGGCCTGACTTAGGCTACCTACGTATCCAAAGAAATTAGGTCAGGACATAGTTCAAATACAATATGAAAGTGAAAAATATGAAATGAAAATGACCGGGCCTGACTCAGGCTGCCTACGTATCCAAGCGAAATCAGGTTAGGACGTAGTTCAAATACAATAGGAAAGTGAAAAATATGAAATGAAAATAACCAGGCCTGAGTTAGGCTGCCTACGTATCCAATCAAAATCAGGTCAGGTCGTAGTTCATAAACAATAAGAAAGGTGAAGAAAACTGCAAGGGACCAAATCTGACAAGGATTGCCTACATTTCCTACCGAGGGAATTCAGGTCGAGCGTAGTTCTAATATACATGGAAATGATGTTTTTGGGTTTTCTAAGGGAGATCGGGTTCAATGTGGGTTGCCTACGTACCCCACCGTGAGAAGTCAGGTCCAGACGTAGTTCTATTACATTGAAAATGCAAAAGTACAAGAAATAAGCACTAATCTTGAGGTTTTTAATGTAGTATTTCTTGATAGGATCTAAATTGATTGGCTTTGTGCTCACTTTGCCATCCATTTCTTCTAAGATTACTGCTCCTCCAGAGAGTACTCTATGAACCATGTAAGTTCCTTGCAAATTTGGTGCAAATTTCCCTTTCACTTCTCCTTGGTGAGGAAATATCTTCTTCAATACAAGTTGCCCCGGTGCGAACTGTCGAGGTTTGACTTTCTTGTTGAATGCTTTGGTCATTCTATTTTGATAGAGTTGACCATGACAAACTTTTTCCATCCTCTTTTCATCAATGAGCATGAATTGTTCATGCCTGCTACGTATCCATTCTGCATCATCTAGACCAACCTCTTGGATAATCCTTAAAGATGGTATCTCCACCTCGACAGGTATTACTGCTTCTGAACCATAAACCAACATATAAAGGAGTTTCCCCAGTGGATGTTCTGATTGTGGTGCGATAACCGAGTAAAGCATATGGTAGCTTTTCATGCCATTGCCTATGACTATCCACTATTTTCCTTAAAATCTTCTTGATATTCTTATTTATGGTCTCAACTGCTCCATTCATTTGTGGATGATAAACCATGGAATTTCGATAAGCAATCTTTAACCTTTCACTAGTTTCCCTCTTAAGATCGCTACTGAGATTGGTTGCATTATATGCTATGATTGATTCTGGAATTCCAAATAGACAAACTATATTGTTGCTAACAAAATTTGCTATTGCCTTCTTAGTCACTGCCTTGTATGTCGAATCTTTGACCCGTTTTGTGAAATAATCGATAGCTACCATGATAAAATGATGTCCATTTGATGTGGGAGGCTCTATGGGTCAAATAACGTCCATGCCCCAAGCAACAAATGGCTAGGGGGAACCCATTATATTGAGCTCATTAGGTGGAACCCGTATAAAATCTCCATGCACTTGACACTGATGACACTTTTGCACATACCAGATGCTATCTCTCTCTAAGCTCATCCAAAAGTATCCAGCTCTTAAAATCTTCTTTTCTAAAGTAAACCCATACATGTGAGGTCTGGAGGTTCCTGCATATACTTCTTCCAAAATCCTTGTCGCTTATGTGGCATCGACACACCTCATCAATCCAAAATTCGAAGTTCTCCAATATAGGATTTCTCCGTTAAGGATGAAATGATTGGACATCCTCCTCAAAATCCATTTTTTCTTGCTTATGGCATTTTCAGGATATTCTTATGCTTCTATCAACCTTCTAATGTCAAAGTACCATGGTTTTCTATCCAGTTCCTCATCTACATGAAAATAATATGCATGCTGATCATGCATCTCTACATCAATAGGGTCGATGTAATTTTGTCTGGATGCTGAATCATCGAGCACAATATTGCCAAAGCATCGGAAAACTCATTTTAAACTTGAGGGACATGCTTGAACTCAATCCTTGTGAATCTCCTACTCAACTCCTTTATGTAATGCAAATAAGGAAGGATCTTGACATTCTTAGTGGTCCATTCTCCTTGCACCTGATGAACCAATAAGTCGAAATCTCGAATCACTAAGAGTTCTTTGATGTTCATGTTGACGGTCGTCTTGAGTCCAAGAATACAAGCTTCAAATTCTACCATGTTTTTGGTACAATAAAACCAAATCTTAGTTGAGATTGGATAATGCTGACCTATTTTCGAAATTAAGACTGCTCCTATTCTAACTCCAATAGAGTTTGATGCTCTATTAAAGAACATCCTCCATCTATCATACAACTCTGATATGTCTTCTCCTATAAATAAAACCTCTTCATCAAGGAAGTAGGTGGTGAGTATCTTGTAATCCTGGTCCACTGGGTTTTTTGTGAGGTGATCAGCCAGGGCTTGTCCCTTGATGGTCTTCTGTGTCACGTACACAATATCAAACTCGCTCAACAAAATTTTCCAGTTTACCTATAAGCATTGGTTTCTGAAAGATGTACTTGAGTGGATCCATTCTTGAGATCAAGTACGTGGTGTATGCAGACAGGTAGTGCCTAAATTTTTGAGCGATCCAAGTCAAAGTGCAACACATTCATTCCAATAAGGTGTATCTTGCATCGTATGGTGTGAAATTCTTGCTCAAATAATAAATGGCTTGCTCTCTTCTACCTGTCTCATCATGCTTCCCCAATACACATCCAAATGTGTTATCCATGATAGATAGATACAATAGCAAATACTTTCCAGGTTTTGACGGGACCAATATCGGTGGGTTGGACAAGCATTCTTTGATTCTATCAAAAGCCTTTAGGAATTCCTCTGTCCATTTCGTGGCAGCATCCTTCTTCAGTAATTTGAATATGGGTTCACATATCACTATGGATTGAGCTATGAACCGACTGATGTAATTTAGTCTTCCTAAGAAACTCATTACATCCTTCCTAGTGTTGGGTGGAGGTAGCTCTTGGATTGCCTTTATTTTTGATCGATCCAACTCTATGCCTTTCCTGCTAATGATAAACCCCAATAGTTTTTTCGTGGGTACTCCAAATGGACACTTCTCTTGATTCAACTTTATATTATACTTTCATAACCTCTTAAAGAACTTTCGTAAATCATCCAGGTGATCTGAACTTCTTTTGAATTTGATAACAACATCATCCACATACACTTCAATTTCCTTATGGATCATATTGTGAAAAAAGGTAGTCACAACCCTCATGTAAATTGCACCATCATTTTTTAGACCAAATGGCATCACTATATAGCAATATACTCCCCATAGAGTGATAAATGTTGTATTTTCTACATCATCTTCATCCATAAAAATCTGGTGATATCCTTCAAAGCAATCGACAAATGATTGCAACTCGTGTTTTACATAATTATTGATGAGTATATGAATATTTGGAAGAGGGATATCATTGTTAGGACTAGCTTTATTGAGGTCTTAATAGTCCACACATATTCTAATTTTCCCATACTTTTTCGCCACAGGCACAATGTTGGCTAACCATGTGGGGTAATTTGTAACCCTCACAATGTTCACTTCGATTTGCTTAGATACCTCCTCCTTGATCCTTAAACTCAAATCTGGCTTGAACTTTCTTATCTTTAGCTTAACGGGTAGACAAGTGATATCAATTGGTAATTCGTGTAAGGCAGTATTAATGCTTAATCCTGGCATGTCATCATAAGACCATGCAGATACGTCAACGTACTACTTAAGAAACTTTATTAACACTTACTTTCTTTCAGCCTCCAAATATATTTTGACTTGTGTTTCCTTCACGATTTCCTCATCTCCGAAGTTGACAACCTATATTACATATATATTGGGCTTCTTCTGACTTTCAACTTGCTCGATCTCATGTGGTAGATTTTCAGGCATTGTGCTTTCATCATACTTTCATCATCTTGTTCATCACTTTCACCTTGCTCGATGGATTCGTTACATGTCATAACTGTTGAATGAGGATTTTTATTAATATGAGTGGTGAAAAGTGGAAAATGTGAGTAAAAAAATTAATAGATATTTAATATAATGAGAAATTTTTTAAAGAAAAATAAAGACTTTTTATTTCAAAGCATTCTAGCTTTTAGAAAAGACAAGCAACAAAAGATTAGGCATGATTCAAGCCACGATTCGATCATGCAAATTTTAAAAATTAAAACTACTTTTCCACACTACCAGGACTTTGGTTGAAACAGGGACGGGCTAATGGTCCAGTTCTGCAAGATTTCTCCAGGGTCAGCATCATGAATGGTCAATTTGATGAGATTTATCTCTTCCTCTTCTCCAACCATGGCCACGAATAATTGCCTATTCCTTCAACAATGTCATCATCACTTGCTTGATATGGAATCAAAGTTTGTTCCGGTACAAAGATTATCTTGCTTGACCCGTGATGGTCTCTTCCCGAGGCAGGCTCATATGCGAGCTCTTTGGTGCCTCTCTCATGCTTCAATTGGATTGACTCAACTATTCCATTGGACTTGAGTCCAAGTCCACTCTTAGGCTAATACCCATACTTCAACATCTCTGACATAACTATTTTTGCTGCATTTGATAATTTTTTACCATCTGGCTCTACTTCATCATTAACCCTTACAACTTGCATGATTTCCAAGATATGAAAAGTGGCTCCATATAACTCGTCAGCGACTAGATAGAATTAACAGAATGAATAGGGTGACTAAGCTCCCTGTCGATGGTAACTTCTGTGTGACCCCATTCAAACTTTACATACTGATGAAGAGTTGAAGGAATTGTCATTCCATGTGAACCCATGGTCTTCCCAACAACAGGATGTAGTTGGATGATACATCCATCACTTGAAATAGGATAGGGAATTCAGTCGGCCCTACTTTCAATGTGAGATAGATCTCTCTAATGACACTTCTTTGCGCTCCATCACAAGCTATAACTTTCACACGACTTTCCCTTATCTCTCCCATATTTACCTCTAAATCCCTTAAAAGTGGTGAAAGGACAGATGTTACATCCAGAACCACCATCAGTTAGAACTCGAGTCACAATCATATCACAATATTTGACTGTGATGTGAAACGCTTTGTTTTGCCCAGCCCATTTCGCAGGCAACTCATCATCATGGAAAGAGATCTTGCTAGCTTTCGTAGACATCCCCTTTGTCCAATCGTTGAAGCTAAGGTTTCACTCGTGGTCTCTTTTAGAACGTTCACTCTATTTAACACCTCCATCAAAGAATTCCTATGAGGTTCAAAAATCATAAGCAGAGACGAAATGGATATGTGGGCTGGCATCTTTTTTAGCTGCTCTTCGACTGAATAGTCTTTAGGCTGCATCTTCTTCCAAAATTTTGTAACTTCAGCATCAGTAACATTCTTTCTTGGATTTTTTCCTTTCCAAGAACTCCTCAATTTAAAACTCTGGGGAATAACACCTTCCTGATCTAGTCATCCCTTGAGCCACAGTAGTGTCGATCATCTTGCCCTTGGCACCTGCTCGATAGTCCCATGGGACTGCTTTTGTGTTATACTCAGGCTTTCTAGCAATTAGAGTGATCACTACAACTATTGGGAGATATGTTTGGACAGTCAGAGGTTCCCTTAGTTGAACAGTGATAACAGGTTACACCGAAGATGTCATGGCATCTGTTTCATCTATGCTTGGATAGTCAAGGCCCTCATATTCTTCATCTAGAGTAACCATTGTGACTTCTCAATTCTCATAGTTTGGCAATGGGTTGTTGTTCACATTGGAAGGTGTGGGAGTGCATTTGATTACTCCTCTCCTGATCAAAGACACGATCTGGTTCTTTAAACTATAACAATCTTCTGTGTCGTGTCCTTGGACTCCCGAGTGGTAAGCGCATTGGAAGTTTCCATCAAAATTATGAGGGATTGGATCAGGAAGATTTCCTTCAACTGGTTGCAATACTCCCGCTAGCCTCAACCTCTCAAAAAATTGGGCATAAGGTTCGGCAATGGGTGTGTAAGCGCGAGCATTTCTAGCGTTGAGATTTTGATGTGGTCTCGGTGCATATGATGGTCTATTTTGGTGGATTGGTGCTTGATGAGTTCAAGATTTGGACTTATTTAAGGCTTTTTTTTTTATATAGAGATTTAGTGTCCTCAAATGCTTATTTTGTGCCAATAACTGATGTAAAACCCTTCATTTTCAGGAATATGGATTGAGGAACAAAGCAAGGACACTAACAAGAAAAAAGGAACAAAACAGGTTGAAGAAATGAAGATGGGTGAACTTGAGGATCGCCAAGAGAACTCGGGTTACTTCAAAGGTGACAACTTTGAAAGTCAAGGTTTCAGATTTGAGAAAGGATGTGAAATATATAAAGTTCACAGACATCACTTCCCTCTTTGAGTCAGCTGAGGATCAGGATTCCCCAGCCAGTTTTGAGATGCCTCCGGCCACCACCGGAGATGTGCCTATGGCTGATGTGGCAGTTGATGAGTCAGAGGCGGAGACGGATAAAGAGCAGCTTGATGCTCAGGAGGCGACCATCTATGGAGACCTGCTAGATTTAGAGGACATAATTGTACAATCGGTCATTCAAACATCACTGATAGAGACATCCATGGCAGGCTCTAGTAGAGCCAGTGTTGCTATTACACCGGGCACTGATGCCCAGGATCAGAGTGTTGCATTGGTCATTGATGCCTCGACAGATAGAGTAACTGTGTAGACAGGATTCTTCTTTAGCTACCTCTCTGTCGTTTTTATTGACTTTTGATTACTTTATTTGCATTTAAGGACAACTGCTTTTTGTTTGTGGTTGGGTGAGGTATTTCCATACCTACCTCTTATGACTATATTTTGTATATATATTGGGTTTTTGTGTTTTAAATTATGTGTTGATTCTATCTTGTGGATGTTTGATCTTGTGGCTCCTTATTTTGAATGGAAATGGTGTTTGACCAATTTTGAAAATGTTTGCCACCTCTTGTGTGTTTGATTGTGGTTGTTCTTGTGCAAATTTGAGTATCGGTTATGATCAATACCGATTACTTAAATAGTGATCTTAATCGAACAAAAATGAATGTGCGGCTACAATGAGGCCAAAATAAGTTGCATAGACAATATGTGGAGTTTTTGCATCTCGTTGTGACTAGCCGGTTATTGAATAGAGTCTCTTGTGATGAACATTGCACACTAGCGAAAGTGTGGAGTCTTGTTTGATATTGGTACCAATGCCTTGTATGATGAGTTTACTTTGAACCTTGTATGATGACACCTAGAATTTTCCCCGTTGGTCCCATTGACTAAGTGATGCAAGCACTTGAAATGATCTTAGGCAACAATTTTGAAGAGCGGAACAATTTGACAATATACCTCTTTTGTGGCCAACCTTGTGAGATGTGTGAACCTTGCTTGAACCCCTTTGAGCCTTATCCTTTTCTTGGAAGAAACTTGATGCAATTGTGACACCTCTTTGTCAATTCATCCATAATCCTCATGAAGTGTGGTTTGTTTGAATAACCAACTTAGGCCAAAAGGCCTAAGTTGAGGGTGTGGTGAAAAAAGAAGGTAAATGAAGAATGTGAAAATTCCCCCTTCTAGGAATGGCCTTGAAAAAAAAAAAAAGATGAAGCCCCTCCATATAAAAAAAAGAAAGAAAAGAAGAATGCATAAGAAAAAGAATGAAAAAGTTGTGAAATAAAGTTGTGAAAGTTGCAAAAGAAATGCGGTGTCCGGTATTCCATTGGAAGTTGTATAATGGGGTGAATTTTAAGCATGATTCAAATGTTGAAGGAAAGTAAGAAAGTGATGTTCAGACCACATTTCATGAGGGTAGCAACCACTGAGCCTAAATGAGCATACATTTACACTCAGCCCTATTACAAGCCTTGAAAAGACCTTTTTGATCTTGAGTAAGCTGAAATGAATGTTGGTTGGAAAATAAGGGCAAACCTATGGATGAAGTCATGCATATGTTCATCTTTGTGAGTGTGAGAGTCGTATGTGATTCTGGAACTATAAATTGTTGAATAATTGTGAGTGAATATGGAATCATCTTTGTCGTGAGGGCATTTGAGTACCTTTATTGAGCTTGAACTTGCATTTGAACCAAGTATTGTGAATTTGAGCATCTTTGATAATGGTGAGTCACAACTTGAATCTTTGAGTGCACAATTGATCCTAGCATGAGTAAGTTGAGTCTTGTTGTGAGCATTCACAATTGAGTCTTTTGTAGCACTGTTTGAGACATCCTTTTTGAGCTACTGAACTTGAGTTTTACTTGAGGACAAGCAAAAGTTTAAGTTCAGTGTGTTGATGAGTTCGAGATTTGGACTCATTTAGGGCTTTGTTTATAGAGATTTAGTGTCCTCAAATGCTTATTTTGTGCCAATAACTGATGTTAAATCCTTGGATTTCAAGAATATTAATTAAGGAATAAAGCAAGAACACTAACATGCAAAAAGGAACAAAATAGGCTGAAGAAATGAACATGGGTGAGCCTGAGGATCGCCAAGACCACTCGGCATGTCGTCGAGTGGCTCATCAGACTGCCTAAAGTTCCAGTGTGCCAAGCATTAAATGAAAGAACCAAGTTGGTGATGAAAAGGAGCAGTCGGTAAATCATCGAGTTATTCCGCGAAGCTAAGATAGATCACCCAAAGTTACAAACCTTGAGGATGTTGATTGCCAAGGCAAAAGGGCGATGGAAGAAACCAAAGGGCGGCTCGTCGAGTGGTTCGGCGAACTCAACTTACTTCACCGAGTGGACTTTCGTAGCACATTTTTGGCGACTACAAATAGGATTTTGAAAATTTTAGTTGAGTATCTAGTATCTTGTTTTTATCTTTAGAACTTATCAAATATTATGGAGAGTTTTTCCTTAGCTTTGAGGGATTCAAGAAATTCACTTTTGAGAATTTGGATGTGGGTCTTTGAGAATCTTCAAATTGGAGCATTGTAAGGATGAAATCACTCTTACCTAGTTGATGGATAATCAATTTGGTAACGGTTTTTACCTTTTTATGATGTCTAGCTAAAACCCCAATTCTTGGGGTGTGATCATGTGATTATGGGCTGATTTAGTTTATGGGTATTTCTAATTGTTAGCTTAAATGCTATTTAAAAATGAGTTTAATCATTAATTATGGTTTAATTTAAGAATTGTAGTTGTAAATGCAGTTCTATGTTTGTGTTCTTGGCTTGCTCGAGAAAGAGGTTTTAGAACTAAGGTTTTTGATTAATGGTTTATGGGTATTGGGTTGACCTGGGTTAAGCTCGAGAGAGTAAATCCTAAACCCAATCACACACATTCAGCTCGAAGGAGTTAATGGATTAAGGTGTGGGCTGCTCTTAATTTGCATGTTTGTTGATGTTCGAGAGCAACCAGTTGATTCGGGGTAATTGTTTGAGAGAAAATTACCTCCCTTATAGTCTAGCCTACTCACTAATATCTAGCTATTTTCTAATAGTTGCAATTACCCATATATCTATAATTGCCTATAATCAATCACATCCCAAGAATCTATCTCATTATTGTTAATTCTTATTATTTGTGACTGATGTTTGTAGTTGATAATCAAAGCCAAAACCCATTTGACATTCGTGGCACCCCTCAATTTGAATGATGTCTTTATTCGATAATTTTTATTCCTATGACTGATTTGATCTCATTTATACTTCCTAATTGATTTTGAAACACATACCGCTCCTCGTGAAATTCCACTCCAAATCATTTAGTTGGATTTTATACTAATTTACGATTATTGAACACCTAAAATTGGATGAGGTGTGCTTGAAACGTCAAATCAGTGCTTAGACAAGGACATATCATCTTGGAGGATTTTGGTATGCTGGTGCTCGGGGTGCATTATAGTGTGGTTGGGCATTATGTACTTGGTAGGGACGTATGAAGTATGTGCAACAATTTGGGGATTGTTGGGGTATCGATTGGACAGTTCTCCTTATTGGTAAGTGACAACTAAAACATCCTCCCTTTTCTTCTTGATGCCGCCAATGGCACCCGATTCTATTTCCTTACTTGCGGCTTGCAATGCAACCATAGACTAAATTTTCCCAAATTTGACACCTTCTTCTATAAAGTCTCCCATCTTGACCAGTTCTGCAAACTTCTGGCCCATCATTGACATCATCTTGTCAAAGTAGATACCTTCTTGAGCTCAAATAAAGTACTTAGAGAGCTCACTCTCATCTAGTGGTGGTTGCACCCTTGTGACTTCAGTTCTCCAACGTCGTGCATACTTTTGAAAATTTTTAGATGGCTTCTTCTGCATGTTGGCTAATGAGAATATGTCAGCTGTAATTTCAGTATTGAATTTGAAACTAGTCATGAAATCCTCAGTTATTTCCTGCCAGTCCCACTATTTAGGAGGTCCTGGAGCATATATTAGGTCAATGCTTCTCCTGACAGACTCCGGATGAACAACTTCATTCTCAGCTTCTCATTTATCCCTACACCGACTAACTTGTCACAATATGCCCTAAAATGTGCGTGAGGGTCACCTTTTCCATTGAACATGTCAAACTTTGGTGGTTTTATCGGCATGTTAATAGCTGGATGGATGCACAAGTCATCATAATCGAGACTCTATGTTCCTCTAATAACTTGTAAGCTTTTCAATGCCTTTCTTAGACCTTAAGCTGGGCGTTTTTCAATGCATCTTCTTTCAGTTGGAAATCTTTCTCTATCTCTACATATTGATCAACCTCGTATGAGACATTAATCACAGCTGGCATTGTGAAGGTAGAAGCTCCAACGGCATATACCGGTGGAATATGTGGCTCATAAAAAAGGCGACATGTGCCCCAAGTATTTGTTGTATTGTAGGTATGGTAGGGTTATGATTAAAGAAGTCAGAAACGGTCCTGATAGCGGTTGGAGAAGCTGGTGGAAATCGACCATGAGTAGGAGCGTGTTCAGTTTGTTTTGGCTGATTTGGTACGTCAGAAAAAGGCAAGTCAGTTTTTGGGAAGTAGATAGGCATCTTAAAAGTTGGGAAAGTAGTATCCGACAGTTTGGCTAAGTCTCGCACTTGACGCAATTCTTCCCTTAAAATCTCGAGTTCCTGTTCCATGTGAGCCATTTTCTCTTCGTTTTGAATGTCTGTTACATTTTGAGAACCTTCGGGGTTCTCAATAGGTATCATTATGTTTGTGACAGCGTTAAACTCATCTCTATTTGTCATCTTCCCTTTTGATTGAAGGTTGTAGCATGAGTCAGCCAGTTTGCAAGTCTAACACAAATCAATGTTCTTTTGGGGATAAATTATAAAAAAGAAAAGAAAACAAAGAAAAAGGAAAACTATGTTAGTTTGGGAGATAATGAAAGATGTAACAAATATGTAAGTGTAACACATATATATATGCCAATTTAGCTACATTCAAACGCGTCCTAATATAAAACCTCTTTTTTCCTGAGGTAGGCCTACGTTGCAATTAGTTTGATAATGAATAATCCATTTAAACACATTTTAGTTTTGGAGCAAACATAACTTCATTGATCAAATGTAGTCTGGCCATTACAATGAGGTAGTCGATCAGAAAGGCCTATGAAATGAAAGTACAAAGGTGGCCACAAGGTATACAAGAAGGATAGGCCACACGACACTTTGAGGAGCTATGAAAGAGTACAATGAAGAAAGGCGATCTAGGGCCAGGTTGGAGCATCGTCATCGTCCACATCATAATATATTCTTAGGTGATACTCTAGGGATTCATCAATCTTCCACCCCCAGTGGTTTGAATATTTCCTTTTATTAAAACCTGTGGAACCATATTCTGAGTAAGCGTCTTCTGTTGTTGGAAAAGGTTCATTCTCTATATGCATCACTCTTCCATCTCTATGGTCATACAAATTAGGGTTATGCTCTGAATATTCTTCTGGATCCTCTTCCATCTCTTCCTTTGGCTCTCTAGAATCCTTTTCTAGGCCTTCCTCTATCTCTTCCTTTGGTTCATCATCAACTGCCTGTATGAGATGATCGACAGGCCATGGGGTCACCTGATGATACATGGTTGTGCTGATGGGCATGAGATTCAATATCTCCATGCCAATTTGATTTGATCTTTGGGTGTCCGTGAACCCCAAGATCCTATCACAGCTGGGCCTTGCGAGAATTCCTCCTATCATAAACCAAGTATAATATTCAGGGGTACACCACGACTCAACCCCTATGCCTAAGTCAAGAATACCATACCATCCTTGTACCAAAGCAGTGATCCGTTCAATCGAAATTCTTTTTTCATAATAGACCTCTATTAATGCCATAATTGATAATAGAGGTTGGGTAATCCCAAACTGTCGGAGGACTTTTAAAGGTGCGTAAGGTTTGAAGCCTTTCAACCCAATCAACTCAATGAAATAGACGTGGTTGGTTCTCAACAAATATTGGCCATGGGCCCATGGTAGTTGTCACTAAATATGGTTCCATGTGAGGTGGGTTAGGAAAAGGAGCCAACCATCTTCATTATTTAGGGCATCCCACATGCTCAATCTCATCGCATGGCTTCTGATTTTGTTGTGTAAGTCTGCTTCATTGCCATTTTCTGCTTGTATTTGATAGAAGTGTTCCAACACCCAAATATCCCTTAAAGTGATCATATCCTCTAGAGTAGAGGGATAATGATCGAAATATTTATGCCAAGATCATGGGTACGATGGTCACTCTAACAGGTCCTCTAGACATGTTAATAAATATAGGCAGTAGGTTGATGTCGACACAACCTTTTTTCTTTGGGAAGATCATAATACCCAAAAGGGCTACCACAAAAATAATAGACTTGTGCCTCTCTCAATCAACCATGAAGATGAAGAATTCTTGCTGGAACCTATCATAGCTCTCTCGGCGACTGAACCTTTTAAACAAATAATCTAACTTGACCCATCCCTCATTAACTCTTCGCAAACCTGGGCCTACTCTCAACCCCAAAGACTGAACAAAACCAATTCCCAACTTAATGTGTGGGGCCAAGGGTGCTCTGCCAGCTGATGGTAAATTTGGTAATTTGACTTATCTCATCCAATGTTGGTGTGATTTCAAAATCTGTGAACTGGAAAGTCATTGTTACTGGTTGCCAGAATTCAATCATTAGAGTTATGAACGATTTGTTTGCCTCCATATTTAGTAGATCAATTAATGACCGCAGGTGTGACATAATCTCATTTCCGTATGCCACTCGGATGTTTCCCCACCAATCATTCAAGTTCGGGGGACCTCAGTCATCATCCTAATATTAGGGAGGTTTTGGTTCATAGAAAGGTAAAAGGGTATGATGAGTTTATTTGCTCCATATCCGTTAAGTGTTTAGTTTGGATCATTCAAATAAATTTCAAACAAAATGTATGTTGTCGAGTTTTAAAGAAGAAACTCATTGACATTTGGGTGGTTTCCTAAATGCAATGACAATACCTTATATTGTCTTGCCTAAGGCTATGCAACATGACCTATATTTTAGAGTCAGATTTTTTCCTAGATAATTGAGAGTGAGACTCAATAATTGCCAGAAGGCACACTATCTTAATTGTATCAACTCTGAAACTAAAGAATTCAAAGAAAGTTTCGGAGGAGTGCAAGAACACCCCTAGCATGTTCAGTGCATGTTTGTGTACAAACAAAGACTCGATAGCAAATTCAAATGATAGTGTGAGGAAAGTAGAAATAGATAGTGCTTCAAAAATAAATAAGGAACACAAGTTTGGAATTGACTTGCGACCTTTCATTCAATGCCATATATCAATTCGGTAAAGAAAACAAGCAAAAATAAACAACTAATCACAAGTATTATTTCTAAATTAAGTTTTCTAAGGTTAAAACCGAAGTAAGATTCTTCAGCAAAGTCGCCAAGTTGTTGCACCCTATTTCGAACTAGCCAAAACAGTTCACAACATAATATGCCTGTCACTTTAATTTTTTGAAAATAATTTGTTTTTGCTTTAGAGTCGCCACCTAAATTTGAAAGAAATATTAGGAAAACCATTTTTTAAATATGTTAATGTAAACTCTGTTTTGATTTGCAAAACCATTGAGATTCTGAGTAAGGGTTTTGGTTACTCGAGGGAAGGTATTAAGTATTCCTCAGAGCTTATTTGAAGATACTCCTTAAACTCAATTTAGGAAAAATAATTAGGAAAATTTATTCATTTATTTGTTTTAAAATTAATGATAAGTAAATTTCATTAGTTTAAGAAAAAAGAGTAAAATACAATGTATTACATATATACATCTATAAAATAAATTTAATAGTAGTATGTTTATCATATAGTAAAATAAATAAATAAATGTACTTAAATGTATGATAAATTTATATGTTAAAAACATAGATGTATCCTATATAAACTCATCCCAAATATATAAATGTTGAGTCTAAAGGATATGAAAATTTGTTGTTTTATTTATATTAAAACATAGTAGAAAATAAAATAAAATAAGGTAGTAGTCGGGTGTAAATATGTAGTAGTATGTGTGATATAATTTTAATGAAAATAGATAAAATGAAGTTTTCTAAAGATAAACAAATAAAATAATAATGATACTAAATGTTAAATTATGAACACTATTTTATTTATACGTATAGACAGATTGACGATAGATTTTATGTAGTAAAATAACATGTCTATTAAATTGTAGGGATTTATAAATTAAAAAAAAATATTCATAAAAGGGATAGCAGATATGAGAAAAATAATAATATAAAGTATAACAAAATAATAGGTCATGTGTAGAAAAACAAAATATAAAAATAGAATTTATACCTTTATGTGCATAACATATATATGTATGTACCTTGT
Source organism: Solanum bulbocastanum (assembly GCA_037074985.1). Taxonomy (NCBI): domain Eukaryota; kingdom Viridiplantae; phylum Streptophyta; class Magnoliopsida; order Solanales; family Solanaceae; genus Solanum; species Solanum bulbocastanum. The sequence goes on from CM073601.1 coordinate 36,707,317, forward strand.
ATTTTGAATATGTTAGCATATATAAAATCTTGAGATAGCATGTTAAGAGATTAAAATATTTTAGTAATATTTGATTCGAAAGATAACAATAATGACAAATATAATTTTTATAAAGGAGATGGGTTAAATAATATAAAATAGGCCTAGTTATTGGGACTTGTTTTACAAATTACATTTTTATTATTTTTGTTAATAAAATATAGGGCCTACTTCCCAAAAAATATATTTCTAGAGGGTAATTATTTTAGGCTAATATATTTGTAAAGGGGATTATTTTAGCCTTTGAACTAATCTCAAGTTCATTTGGAAGTCCTAAGCAATGAATTAGGCCTAAATGAATATTATTTTAGCCCTTTTGAAACTTCATTTGGGAACTCGTAAACTATAAGTTTTCTTTTCCTCAACTTAAAAGGCCTAAAAGAATGTTACGAGTTAACCTATTTTCAAGAAGAAATATTTTTATCATTTTTGTTCTAAAAGAATTGCCCAAGAGCTTATAATTTAACTTCAATCTTGTTAACAAATAACATTAGGTCACATAAATAACCTTCAAAAATAAATTTAATATATCAAAACTTAAAAGTTATCTAGACATAAGTAAAGGTTAACCAACATATCAAATATAATCAAAATCGTAAAAGGGAAGGCTAAGAAACATTAGACTCCTATTTATAAGACTCCAAGTATTGTGATGATCCTAGTTGTTGGATTAATATTTTAGGCCAATAACGAATTCCAAAGTAGAAACTCCAGCTCTTCAGTTGTACATGAAATATAAGAAGAGGAAAAGAGATTAGGCATTGTTCAAATAAGAACAACGAATTCAAAACAGAGTAGAACTTTACATAACTTTACATAGCATATATTATATTAGAAAGTGTAACAAAGTCAAAATTTAAAAAAGGTATACAAGAGGCTCGTTCCCTATCTATCCTTCTGATAGATACCCATAAATTCGAGAAAAAAAAATATCATGCCAACAATAATCATAACTATCACCTAGATTTTGATAATTCAAAGTCACTAGTCAAATACATTAGTTGAGTACTGCATGTTCTAAAGCCTCACTAAACATCATTCAACAAGGAAAAAAATGAATCACTTTATAGAATATATCGTCTGTTAATAGAAATGTAACAAGAAGTTGATGACATTAATTTAGAGTATGAAATCGCATAAATACATTTTTTACATAAACATACAATCAACACATTTTTCTTAATTAACAAAAGGGGATTACAGACTACTACTGCTATATTTTACTACTCACATTCACATGAAAACTTAAGTCACGAGTTATGCGAGAAGGGGATGAAACTGTAAATCATTCTTAGAAAAATGACTATTTGATTAAATTTAGTTCGAAACAAAAGTGACAGATGAAGAATGAAAGGATTATGACCCTGTTTCAACTGAAACTGGATAGCTTTGGATCCTAACAGATAAAAATAGCAATTAAGAGTAAATATGTTCTTAATCAAGGATTTTGTTTGTTAACCTGGAGATGGAACAAAGAGATCCAACACCAATTTCACTTATATAGATTACCAAAAATAATGATTTGACTTAAGTTTACTTCCTGAAATTAGTTTATGTGTACAAAATACATCTAAGAGGCAACATTTACATTTAGAGAAATAAAACACACATAATCAAATTGGTAAATCAATAGTCCCTCTTATTGACACTAATCTTTACTGACCATTATTTATAACTGAATGAATTTAGATTGGCAGAATTGAAATAACAACACAAAACTATATTCTTATATCCAGAAACCGAAAACAAAAGGTAAGATGAGGATGATTACTGACCTTGTGTAGAGCAGCAAACAAGAGCTTCGACACCAAGAGATTCAAACTTCAAACCTCCTCAAACTCATTGATAACTTTCTGATATTTTATATCGATTTCTACATTATTTTTGTTTTGTTTTTGTTTTTCGGATGATCCTTTGATCGAATCTTGAGTATATTTTGTTAGAGCTTCGACACCAAGAGATTCAAACTTCAAACCTCCTCAAACTCGTTCGATTTTTTTGATTATTTTTGGATTTTTTCGATTGTTGCTGGATGATTTTGAATGGAACCAAATGGCTCCTTTTTATAGTTGATTTTGGGATAGGCTTCCACTCTAAAACCCATTAGATTAAGGCGTAATAAACCAAATACGATGGTTCTTCGTGTTCCTCATTTTTCAGGCTAGTTCAAGGTCATAGGTAGGATAATTCTTTACATGAATCTTAAGTTGCCTTGAATAATAGGCAATGACTTTCCCATTTTGCATAAGGACACATCCTAACCCAATTCTTGAAGCATCGCAAGAAACAACAAACCCATCGGTTCCTTCTAGTAAGGTCAACACCGGAGCAGAAGTAAGTCTATCTTTTAATTCTTGGAAACTCTTCTCGCATGCGTCCGACCATATGAACTTACCCTTCTTTTTTGTCAATGTCATCAATGGAGAGGCAATCAAAGAAAACTCTTCCACAGACCTTCTATAATAACCGACTAAACCCAAGAAACTTCTAACATCCAAAGGGGATAGAGGTCTAGGCCAACTCTTAACCGCATCCATCTTCTTAGGATCTACCTCAGTACTCTTACCAGAAACAATATAACCAAGAAAAGCTATGGACCTTAACCAAAATTCACATTTTCTAAACTTTGCAAAGAGTTGTTGGTCCTTGAGAACTTGCAACACAATCCTCAAATGATCTGTATGCTCATCTTCACTCCTTGAATAGATCAATATATCATCAATGAACACAATCACAAACATATCAAGGTATTGTCTAAACACGTTATTCATCAAATACATGAATACCACCGGAGCATTAAACAAACCAAATGACATTACCAAAGAAAATCATAATAACCATATCAAGTTCGAAAAGCCATCTTCGAAATGTCATATTCCTTTACCCTCAATTAGTGATAACCCGACTGAAGGTTAATCTTAGAGAAGTAACTTTCTCCTTGAAGTTGATCAAACAAGTCATCTATCCTTGGGAGATAATATTTTTTCTTAACAATAACCTTGTTCAATTGTCGGTAGTCAATGCACATACAGAGCGAACCATATTTCGTTCAAACAAATAAAATTGGGGCACCCCATGGAGAGATACTCGATCAAATGAAACCCTTATCCAACAAATCTTTCAATTGCTCCTTTAATTCCTTAAGTTCTGTTGGAGCCATATGATAAGGAGGAATAGATATAGGTTGCGTATCTGGGAGAAGGTCAATACCGAAATCAATTTTCCCTTTAGGAAGAACACTTGGTAGATCTTCGAAAAACACTTCTGGGAACTCATTAACAACGGGGACCGACTCAAGAGTAGGGGCTTCAGAATCCATATCCCTAACCCGAACAAGATGGTATATGCAACCCTTATAAATCATATTTCTAGCTTTAAAACAAGAGACAAACTGACCCTTAGGCATAGAATTTCTCCCTTCCCACTCTAGGATGGCTTTATTTGGAAACTGGAACTTGACTACTCGGGTTCAACAATCAATAGAAGAATAACAAGAATGCAGCCAACCCATACCAAGGATAACATCAAAATCTAACATATCAAGCTTTACAATATCAACATGAGTGACTCTATGAGATAAGGAGATGGGACATATTCTATAGACTATGTTAGCCACAATAGATTCACCAATGGAAGTAGAGGCGGAGAAAGGATCTAACAATACATCCAGAAGAATATCAAACCTCATAGTCATATATGGCGTCATAAAAGACAAGGTAGAACCAGGGTAAAGTAAAGCATAAACATCAAGTTAGAAGACTTTCAACATACCAGTAATCACATCGGGGGAACCCTCTTGCTTATGACGAGTCTGGAGTGCATAAAACTTATTTTGTTTTGGAGCACTTGAACCTGAACCACTAGACGGAAGTTACTTACCTTCTCTTCCCTTAGTCGTAGGCAATGGACAATCCCTCTATTTTTATGACCACTCTTACCACAACCGAAGTAATCATCTATGTCAGATAAGCATTTACCCTAATGCTTCCTTCCACACTTAGTACAAGTAGACAATGAAGATCCACCAAAATTCCCTCCTTGAGATTTAGGGTTAGACACCTTATCTTTGTTGAACTTAGGAGGAGCATTAGAGGAACGTTGACCAGAACACCTTTGTCGTAATTTAGAACAACCATGTCCATCGAACCTTGAATGTGCGAAGTTGCCATCACCGGTCCTTGACTTTTTTGTCTCCCTAAATCTTCCCCTAAGTTTCTCCTCTTCTATTTATTGAGCATGCCATAAGACAAGAAATGGCCATATCCGTGATAAGCATAGCGATACGACATTCCTTAACCACCATTTCAGATACACCCGAAACGAACTTACTCATCCTTTCCCTAGGATCAGCAATTATAGTAGGAGCATGTCGATACAATTGTGTGAACTTCAAATAATCTTTCTTCATACTCATATTTCCTTGACAAAGGTTGATGAATGCATGCACCTTTGCCTCCCTCATTTCATGGGGAAAGAACCTATTAAAGAAAGAAACTTTGAACGACCCGCATCTTCTGCCCTCTCTTCTTTCCATTGGTTGAACCATATTTGAGAAACACCCTTAAGTTGATAAGAGGCCAATTCCACCTTTTCCGCCAGCGTCACTCCCATGATCATCAACACCTTATACACTTCATCAATGAAATCTTGAGAGTCTTCCACAACCTTAGAACCATGAAACTTCGGAGGATTCATTCTAGTGAAATCTCTTACTCTAGTTGTTGTCGTACCCACATTTGGGTTCACGGGTACCATAACCTTTCTATTGGCTTGAGCTAGCACTTGAAAAGCATCCCTAAACTCTACATTAGTCACTTGTTCGGCCAAAGGGTCAACCGAAATTTAAGGAGCTTGAGGAGGAGCTTCTCGTTCCATATTCTCTCTCGCATTCCTTCTAGCATATGACCTTGGAGTGGCCATGCGTTGTAGATCATCATATAAGGATTAGGAGAGAGACTTTATAAAGTTAAACTATATCGCACGACTTTAGAGTAATGAAAGAAGTGGATTTTCCTAAACATATTATAGCCTCTCATTCATAAGTGTGGCACACTTCACACTCATGAACAATACTATATTTGATGTGGCTTATGAGTCTTCCTAGGACCTTTCTAAACTTTGTGTTCTGATACCAAGTTTGTCACGACACAAAGCATGGCCTAGGCTTAACATAACATATAGGACCTGAAGAGGCTCTATACAATCCACTTAGCATCCATCATACAATATAATAGCAAATTAAGATAGTTTAAAATACAATTTCAAAATATAAGGGTTTATAAAATGTAGCGAAAGTCAAACACAGTCTCAAATCCATTTAGTGCATCAAGAATGATCGGGATGTAACCCGTACATCACATACAATACTAAAAAGTAAAGAAAATAGGAAACAAAAGTTCAGTCCTCGAAATATGAGAACTCACCAATCTATAATATCTACTAAGGCTATCTCTAGCCACGAGGTTGAGAAATCGGAGAGTCAAGCCCTACATTTGTATAAGAATGTTGGAAAGAGTATGTGTTAGAACAAAAATGTACCAAGTATGATAGCAATGTATAAAAATATGAAATCATGCTAAAAGGGACATTTTCGTGACATGCAATGACCAAACTAAATCATAAGATAAAAGAGTTAGAAAATATAAATCATAAGACATGGTCAATGAAAGCTAATATCTTAAAAACATTCGTGAGATACTTCTAGAAGTAACCTTAGTTCATTCTTGTGAGCGATTTACCTTTAACCGATATTGAGACCATGGGAGCTATTAACATGGAATCTAGTGTCTACCCTACACTAAAAAGGGGTGTCCTACTTGCCAAGGTAAGACCATGAAATTCTAACTTATGTGGATTCATTAGCTAATGTCTATCTAAGACAATTATCCTATGGAGGCACATAGGTATGGGATAATGAGATTGCTACTAGAAATCCGGCCTCTAACTATGGGAGAACTTCTATCTCAATGTCATCTCGGTGCTAAGCGTATGTAAGTCCCATGGAGTAGTAACTATTCATAACTTGTCTTATCATTAAGAGTCATGGGTAATCACCACTTGTCTTATCATCTATGGAAGGCACATCAAGTAGCCAATCTAAGTTAGGCTTCATTAGAATAGCTCCTAAATCTCGATTCGAAGTTTAGTTGAAAAAACCTTTCAACTCTAAAGATCATGTATGTGAGAAAACCCTTTCACAATCATGTTTTCATGTGTATGTGAGAAATCCTTTCACAACAGATGCTTTACTCTCAAAGCAACTTAAATCATTTTCATCAATTTCATAAAGAACTTGCATATCTTCATAAACTCATCTTTCATGATTCATAAGCTTCATCATATGATCAATTTTAGAAAACATGGATTTCACATGGGTTCATAGGGATTCAACTTAGAAACATGCAATTTCTTCAATTCATGCATAAAAATACATAAATCAATAAATAATATCATAATTGAAAAGAACCCATGAGATTGAGTAAAAACCCTAACTTCCCTTGGAGATTCTACCTTGTGACAATAGGAGAATTTAGGATATTTGTAAAATAGGAGATTCTGTTCATCGAAATTCTAACATGGAGCAAGATGTTAGAAATTCTGAAAAACTTTTGTGTGAGTAATCTCAAGATAATTTCGTTTAACATTCCCATGTCTTTTATGTTTCTTGGTTTCATTCCCCCATAAATTACACTCAAATTTTGTGGATTGTCATGGTCTAGAAAAGAGAATAACCATGGACTTCTACTAGTGGTTGAGCCTCTATGTGGGGTATTTTTTAAGAATCAATTCATATATATACAACAAAGTAATTAGCTTCTAATAAATGTAGCTATAATTTTTTTACATAAAAAATATCCCAAAAGTATTAAATTGCGAGGTTTAGCCACACGAAAACTGTGGCAAAATGGGAGAAAAATTGTGGGTAAGCTGATTTTTTTGTTTCTCAATGAAAATAATGTGATGGAGCAAATTTCTAACTCTTCGATACATGTGACCGAAAAAATTTCAACAAAAATAATTGTTGTATATGTAATGTATCAATATTGTATAAATAGTAATGAAATATATCGATATTGTATACATACTGTATAATTATGTGTGTGTGTATATATATATATATATATATATATATGCATTGTTTATACATTACATTATATAAAGGGTTGATTTCATATATATATATATATATATATAGTCATGTTTTATCTACATAAAAAATAGTCAATAGTCAAAAATCATAAGAAATATACACTAACTATAAAATCTATCTTACCAAAAGTCATAGAAAGTATACACTACTATATACAATATAACTTAAATATACATGAGATATACATTGAATATCTATTATGATACATTGAAACGAAGTACACATTAACTATACATGAAGTATACACGGAATTCAATTTCGATCAACTCAAAATTCTCTTTAAACATTTTAAAATTTTAGATGTGAAATCTGTACAATATTTCGAATCTTTTGATATATAATTTATTCGAAACGATTCACGTTTAATTTCAAAGAAAAAGAAACAGGAGAAAGAAGAGCACGAAGAAGAAAATTAATCAGCAGCAACAAAATTAGAAGATGAATAAGGAGGAGAAAGAATATGAACAAGAAGAAGAAGAATGAAGAAAAAAGCAGAAAAAAGACGAAGGATGAAGAAGACAACCAATTTTTTTGAAAAAACATAGGCCGAATGGCCAGTTTTAGTAAAATTTATAAATAGGGCTTAAAATATGATAAACAAATCTTATGGGCCGTCAGCTAGTGTAATTTTCCTATTTTTGTATGTACATGGGCTTGATTTTTAAGAAGTATTAAGTGGCTCAATAAACTAAAAATTGTGATATAACTAGAAGAGAAAAACTAAATAGGTTAACGAGTGTGCCTAGAGTATAAAATAAACTCAATAAAGTAAACACTTGGAGTATAGAGAGAGAGAGCAGGCACAACAAGCTAAAGAATGTGATTCAAGTAGAATTATTGTAGAAATTTGCCTGAAATTCTGGCTTGGATTAACTTCATATAAATTCAATCTTGAGATTGAGAGAGTCAAGAAGTTAGCATAAACTATGTGATAAACTCAATGACATAGACTTAAGAATAGTTAATTGCATAAATTTGTTATTTATGTTAGACTTGTGAATATTAGAGGGTGTTTGGATTGACTTATATATAAGTGTTTTTTTTGTCTTTTAAGCATTTTTTTAAGAGTAAATTTTAGAAATAGAAAAGATAAAAATCATATTAGCATTTTACTGCTACAATTTTGCTATTTGCACTCCATAGTTAAATTATGTTTGCTATGGAGCATCTGATTTGTATAAATCGCAACGATTTGTATAAATCGGGCACTAATTCATCAGTGTCTATGAAAAATTGCATTTGTATATGTATATGTTCGATGTGTTAGGCTAGAGTGGTGAATGAGATTGGAAGAGAGAGAGGAGAGGCGAGTGAGAGAGGTGAATTATATATATGTAACAACTATGTATATGTATCAATGTTTGTGTTTGTATATTTGCATAAAATTTGAATTCGTATACAATTGAATCGAGTTAAAACATTTGTATATCAAATTTCTCTCGCTTTATACAATGTATAATTTGTGCTTCTATAAAGCGAGAGAGAGAGAGAGAGAGAGAGAGAGAAAGGCAAAAGAGAACTAGGCATGAGAAGATTTGTATTTGTATAATTATAAGTGTATAGGGTGGAGAGATATGTATTTGTATATACAGTCTCTCACTTTATGCAAACACAAAGACAAATTATACGTTTGTGTTTGTATAAAGTGAAAGAGAGATTAACATAAGAGAATCGAGAGAGAGACTGGGCAGGGAGAGGAGAGATGACTGGAAAAGACGAGAGTGGTGTGCTAGATTCTAGAGAGAGGGGAGAGAGACGAATGGCAAGAACATCCGAATGACAAGAAAAGTGAAACGTTTGCTGCAAATTGGAATTAAATGAACGGTAGCTACATTTATGTTGAATTAATATTTTGCTACAATGCACAATTTTTTATTTTTTATTTTTAATTTTAATTTTTAGAGTGTTTGACAAAGATACAAAGTGCTTAAAAGTTTTCTTTAAGGCTTAAAAAGTACTCTCTCCGTGTCTATTTAATTGTTATCGTTTTAAGTTTCACGCTCCTGAAGAAACTAGGTAAGTTTACCATTATACACTAATTTAGTGTTCTCTTGAAGTCAAGTTTTCAATACATGAACATAATTAATTTACTTTGATTAACTAATTTGATCAATGAATATGAATTGATTACTTAGTTTTTTCATGTTAGTCAAATATATACTTTCAAGGCTAATAACATTTTAAGGATAAAATATAAAGAAAAATGTTATTTATGCATTAATTTTATGAAATGACAAATATTGAAGAACATTTATTTTTAATAAGAACAACATATAAATAGAAAGAAATGGAGTAAAAACAATAAAGCAAAAGTCAAAAGTAGTTAGCTACTTTTAACTTTTAAAGTAATCACTTAAAAAACTCCTAAATTAGCACCCACGTTGGGGTGATTCTTATTCTGGTAATAATCAAACTAGCTAGTCCCCTTATTTGGCATAAACGTTGAATTAAACTCAAGGACATGATCCACTCTGTATTTGACTTGTATTTTTCAAATGCTTGGTGTACCTCATGATTTAATCAATTATTTGCCCTTATATTTCTTTATTAATTTATACGTGAATGTTTATTAGAGTATTAAATTAAATAGTAGTAATACTTTATCTGCATCGTGTCCATGGTAATTTCCAAATAAGAGAGTATATATTTGGTATACCCTTATCTTAAGAACAAACAAATCAAACATGTTGTATGCAAATTTTGATTCTAATATATATCGATATACGATTAAATAGCAAAGCGAGAACAACGAATTATGTACCTTTATAACCCAATGTTGATTATTGAACCCAGTCCCAACTCCCACCATCAAAAAATTCCCCAAGTCAAACTCACAACGTTTAATCAACGAACTAAATGCCTTTTCTCTCGTGTGTTCATGGGAGAAAACAAATCAGAGAAAAAAATTATCTTTTGAAGAATAGAAAGTTAAGTGACACCCATTTCCACGTTAACTTATAAGTGATAGGGTGGGTTGTCAGGTCAGTCTACATGAAGCGACCCACAATATAGAGCCAATATTCAATAGTAAGAATACACAAACAATAATCTAATTAGAATATTAAGTAGTTTTAGTTATTAATAAGTAGTGCTCTACTTCATTAACAATAAATGGTAGAAATCTCGAATTACCAAAAATAAAAAGAATTAACCCTCCCGGTATCTTAACGCAACATCCTTCTTTTCGTTACTTTCCTAAACATTTACGGCATTGCATAAGAACATAAGTGATGCACCACCTCCGCTACCACCACCACCCAAAAACACTCTTTCATAATAATCCACACAAAACAACGATAACGAAAGTTCCACTTCATGCTGCATCCAAACTCTTCTCATTACCTCCGACTCATCAAAACCCGTTCCTTTCTTCCACTTCCTAAGCCGGTCCAAGACCGGCTTAACACACACCATATAAAGTCTTCGGTACCCTCCAAGAGCCAAAACCACCGTCCTCACACCCTCCGGGGGAGGAGACACGTAGCGAAAGCAAAGGTGCTCCCAAAGGGAATCATTTCTAGTGATGGAACACCATAACTTACAAACACATGCAGCTACACCTAAGGAACCACCATCTAGCCTTTGCAATATCACTATCAACACATCAACATTGTCATTGATGAAACAATTTGTACCATTTTCAAGTTGCACCATATTTTTTCTTCTCTTTTCAAGAAATGAAACAAGAGATAATAATAGTTTGTGGGAAATGAATGAAGGATATGTATTTGTAGGGGTTTTGACTTAGGTGTATGTGTAGGGTATCATGGAAATGAAAAGAAGAGGCCAAAAGGAAAAGTTTAGAGGGAAATATATTAGGACAAAGAATCCAAGAGTAGAGTTTGAAATAGAATAGTGTTAAAAGGGTTTTGGGAATTGGTGAGGGGAAAATTCTTGTTTGTCGTTTTATATGGAGTTTGTTTAGTTCAATGCTCCAATGAGTGATGACTTTTCGATGCTTTGGGGTCCATCAATTGTGTTATGTGTGTGCAAACATTATTGAAAAAAGAGAAAAGTTAAATGTGAACGTTATTGATGTTTCAATGAAAATGGATTCTCATGAAACACACTAACTTTTATAATTTTTTCCTATGAAAATACTGTAGTTTTTTTTTTTACTGATTTAATTAAAATATATTTACAAAAATACCTATACTTTCCCATGAATAAATAGTACTCCCTCCGTCTCATTTTATGGAGAAAAACTTAGCAAATACTGCAACTCTACAACAGGTATACCCATTTATGATTATGTTCAGCTAAATTATTAATTCCTGTCAACCATACTATTATGTGATATGCTTATGATTGTTATTATGAATTAAAATTATTCAATAATTTATTATCTAGTTTGCTAGCATAGAGAAAAGTAGGAGAAAACTTCTAGAACTATGCCATCCAAAATTGGGAAACCAAAGAAGGCAAAGAGGCCGTGTTAGGGGAGTACCTAAGTATTGAGGCGCTGTTAATTAGGAAGATAATATCCTAAGAAGGTATCATGCTAGTAGTGACCAGATGATAAAATACGAATACTTTAAGTCATAATAAACTATCATAAGATTACCATATAGTAAACATGGAGGACAGGAATAATATGATAAAAATGAATATAACAAATCCGCCAACCATAGTAATTGATAATAATTATTTTGACTATAATCATAAGATACTTATTTTTAAGATATTAGAAAAAATAACTGAACCGAACTTAAGAAAATTAATATGGGAAAAATTAATAAAACACGAAGAAGATGAAATAAATAAATTAATAAAACAAAATTGGATAGATGACATAAGACAAACAATACAAGAATTATATGATAATACAAATTATCTAGACATAATATACTCCTCAGATTATAATAGCGATTAGATTATGATAAATGAGGAATATTTCCAACTTTGGAAAGAAGTTACAACTGAAATAAATTCATGGGAACAAATTATAAAAACATATCTAAAAATATATTTAAGAACACAAGAGATACAATATTTACATATGTTAATAGAAGGAACCCAAATACTTACAAGTAAAAAAGAGAAAGGAGATGAATACTACAAAAAAGCATTTAATTAGTAAAAGACTATGACAAAACAAAACATAGACCAAATTCTGCACTTACCCCCCCCCCCCCCCCACTTTGGTAAGAAGTTTTGGGGTTGCTTTTGCATAAAAAATTGTTTCACCCCACCACAACGACCTAGCTCGCTATAGCGGAACTTACTCTGCTATAATGAGTACACTTTGCTATAGCGGTCTGAGACCCTCTATAGAAAAATATGCAAACTTTAGAGACTCGAAATTCCTAAAAATCTTATTTTCACAACATACCTCTTTCCCTTGACGTCCTGAACTATCCCTTTCATGCTGAATTTGATTCTAGGAGTTTTACTCGCCCGAATTCAATTTCGTAGAGTCCTATGGGTTCCTTAGTTTCTATTGTTTACAACAATATATGAAACCAAGCTTCAACATTACATCCCACCCATTCTCGAAGGGCCCTAGACCCGCACCTAGCCTAGATTAGTGAGACTGGCCTAGTTAAAACTTTTAAGTCACTATCCAAAAAGTTTTTTGGCCCAACTTCTTTCACTGTTGGCCTATTCATAACGACTGAAACAAATCGTTACCGTAAATGCTAGTTGTAAAACCATGAATGTTCATTATTCAGTTATCAATTTAATGAATTCTCTAGGTATTTTCACTGCGTACTAATTAATCTGAGTGTATTTAGCAAGTGAAGGATGCCATATGAGTAAAATAGTCCAATTTGAATAAAATTTAACCCATTTTACAAACGATGAATAATCCATTAGATCAAACTTATTTCGAAGAATCGAATTAAACGGAACTGAATTAGAAAAAGAATCAAATCATATGAATTTTGACTAACATTTTTAGATGTATTTTTTTACAAATTGATATGAAAAAAGTTGCAATTAATAGTACTTTTCGTATAGCTTTTGAATATCTAAAGTTTAATTTTAAAATATTAAATTAATATTATCTAATTTAACTTTGAAAATTAGTCAAATTAACTCTTGAACAAATGCTTCACGCATAATTGTTTTATGATTCCCTCAATTAAACCAATATTATCAGTAGCCTGTTGGGCCAGATCAGTCCAAACACATTCTTAACATGTGATAGTCCCCTTTAAGTTAAGCTGGTTTTGACTTTTTTCCATAGTGTTTCACACAATCACACCATTAATAATACTTCGATTTTATATTTAGCCTTTGTTTTTCTCTTATTAACTTCTGTAGTGTATAAGTATTTTTTTTCACACACTCAATAATATTTCCATCGAAGTAAGCCATGAATAATTATGTTAAGACTTATGGGCTTATTTACCTAGAGATTGATTTGTGCTACCCACGTCCAAATATTTATGGCCATACACGCAACATGAAAGCTTCTTTTTTTCGTACTCTCTTTGCAAAAAATATAAAGAAATAAACGCCTGAAAAAATCAAAGAGGGTTCAATATTATCTTATAATATATACATACAAAAAAATTTAATCATCAACTAATAATGTAATTTTCCACGTAAGTAAGTTAGAATGAACCCCTCGTCCCTACTTTATACTAAAATAGTTTTTTTCTTTTTTATTTGTCTATTTTAACAAATCAAGAGAAATTTATCATTTTCTTTCAATATTACCCTTATCATTAAATAACTACATAAAGTACTGATAGATAGCCAAATTCGAATTTTCAAAGTATAACAAACACAATTAATTTAATAATATATTGAAAAAGGGGAAGTCAGTCTCCTTACATAGCCATAATAGTAAGCTTTTTCAAAGTAGCTGAACAATTGAATCGGCTGGTATAGAATCAGTTGCACATTAATATTACTTTTCTTTAGAAGGACGATTGAGCCAACATAAACCAAATAAAATGAAACGAATGGAGTACATAATAGATCTTTAGGAAAAGAAGTCGATTTATAAATGAAACCCAAACCTCACCAACATTTTTTATATATATATTTTATATATTAAGTGGAGGGGGTGGGTGGGGGGAAGAGATTTGTCATGGATATTTGATTGTTTTGTTTTGTATTGGACTTGTCCGTTGAAACTATAGTCTACATATATGACAAGTACAGCTTATGATTCTCTCGATGAAAGCAATTCGATAATAGCAAACTTACAAAGAGAAACCCGCAAACTCCACTAAAATATTTTCAACAACTTCATCAACGTCTCTCTTATGTATTTTGTCATTTGTAACATATATGCTATACACTATCAACTAAAAAATTGGTCAGAAATAATGTCTATACTTATAAATTATACTAATAAATTAAATTAAACAAGTAACCTAATTATTAAAATTGTTTAAGTCATCTTAATTATCTTTTTTACTGGCCACAAAATCATGTTTGTCAGACTAAATAATAGGCAAACAGACAAGTAACAAATGATCACCTCCTTTAAGTGATGCATCATATTGATTCATGGAATCATTAACCATGCATGTATCGTTTCCTTATATAGTCCAACGAGAGTGGATCAAGGATCGTCATTAAGGGGTGTCAATAGTTATAATAAAAAGTTATACTTATGAGGCTAGTAGGACTACATGTACAACTTGAAGGAATTTTCACAGCGCCTTAATTACTAAACTAAACTTTGACATGTGTAAAAAGATATGTAAATACTTTTAAATATATACCAAAATTTGACCTCTATATACAATGTAATTTTCCCCCCTCGCGGGTAAGGGTGGGTCTCCCCTAGTGAGTTTCATATGGCATGTATAAATATAACTATTTCTTAAGGGCATAGCTATGTTATAGTCACGAGGGTGTCCAAGACATCCTTTGTCGGAAAATAATACCGTATATAAGTAAAATAATATACAAAGTGATTAAGTAACATATTCTGAATGCCCTTGATAGAACAAGGTATTGTAGCCCAATGATTTTAGACGCCTTGAAAGAACCAATGTTTAGGGTGCTCACGTGTTTGAATCTCACTAGTAACAATATTTATTTTTATTCATTTTTTTAAACACCCTCTGTGAAATTTTTGGCTCCACCACTATTTGGTACTTGTAGTTTTAGAAGTTTATGAAAATAACAGAAAATATTTTTACCAAAAGCTTTATGTAGCAAAAAACAAACTTAATAAGCTTAAATGAGGAAGTTTTTTTTTCCCCAAAAGACCCTTCTCTCACACTGTCCCATGCAATTAGAAGATGACCATATATAAGAATACATTTTAGGAAAAAGCATTTTATTATATCAATGAACCTCTGATTCCACATTAGTTTTTTTTTTTTTTTTTTTTTTTTTTTTTTTTTTTTTTTTATTGCAATGAGCTAATAGAGTAGTTAAAACTTTGGTGTCCCTTTCTGGTACTGTGGCAGTTGCCATTTCATTAACTTTTTTCTCAAAGTCTTTTATGTTTACCTTTCTAGTTTGTTCATTTTCTTTCTCATTATCTGCTTGCAAGCTTTTATCAATTTCTTCAATGTTTTTTTGGTTTGTGAAATCTTTAGTGGCTATTCCATTACTATAAAAATAGTTTTTAGCGGGAATAAATATGCACATTAATAAAGAGTAGTAAAACCTTATTGGCATTTAGTTAATTGCTATTGGATTCAATGTCACTATACGCTGGGACATTTACAAAGAGTGTTAAATTGTCTCTAAAACATATATTTAGCAGCAATTAAGTTATTGTTGTTAAATAATTACTGCTAAAGTAGTGTTCCCACAAATTTTTTGATTGAATCGGTGGAAAAAATAAAAAAATAGTAATTATGTTTTCATCCAGAAAAAATTAGGAAGTTTCTCACTATTTCAGAGAGAATCTGTTTCTCATTATACATTTTTTGAGTAAATTATTTCAATGAAAAATGAGTAGAAAAATTATGTTTTATAATATAAATGTCTCACAAAGATCGTAGAGGGAAAAAAAACTTTTATTTCTAGTATTCATGTGTTCCACTATATATGATGTAGCTTGGAAAATATAATTCAATTGTTCGATAGTGCTTGGCGTTTCCAGTTACTAACTATGCTTTGTGGGTATGATTTTTCCCTCATTATTGAATTAAACTCTGCTTGAAGTTGACATTACAGTCCATTACCACCTATGATTCTTTCTCTCTCCTTAGTTCTTTTTTTCCTTAACGATATAGGAATTGTTTATATTGACATTATTTTAATATGGGGGTTAGCCTCCCCGTGTCTGTATTTGTATATCATTAATTGTTATTATTTCTTTCATCGACTATTAACATTTGTATTTGTATTGCATAGAGAGGAATAAAAGAGAGAGAAGGCAAAGAGAGGTGAACGAGAGAGGGAACAAAGAGAGAAGAGAGAAGAGAGACGAACGAGAGTGCAGAGAGAGGAAAAAGGTGAGGAAGGAAGGAAGAAAGGAGAGAGGAAAGACAAATTTGCTATAAAAATCCTAACTATAGCTGTGAATCGTTATTGTAGAACCCCGACTTTTTGAAACATCTAATTAACTCGTACCTTCGTGGAAAGAAAAAAGGGTGAGTAATAAATTAAGAACGAGGTAGTATGTCATATTTTTGAAGTTAGGTAAGTGGAAAAATAAAAGTTGGCAAAAGTTATTGTAAGTTCCTTTTTAAAGATTTCTCTGAAATTTGGGTCAAATGTCCCAGAGGTTTTCTCCCAATCTATAAAGAGTTATGGGGCCTATAACATATCAAATCGAAGGACTACGAGTCTAGTTTCCAACGCATCAAACCGTTTGTTCATACGACTTTAGAATAGAGATATATTTGCGTTTTCACGAGACTGCACAAGCAGGCACGTGTGGTGGGGCCCTAAGTCGGTGGAACTTTTTATATATCTTCTTCTTCGACTGTTTCTTCAATTTTTTAAGTTAAGAACCAGAAAACGTAGAAAACTCATTTCTAGGATCAACCAAATTATAAATTTTCTCGACTTAAGTCCTTGACGAAAGTTGTTCTACGCGTTGAGCTCTTCATCGTGGTATAATTTATTATATCGATTTCGTAGTATATCATACTTTGGTGTTGGGACAGCAAGGGTTTGGACATATTATAAGGTTTTGAGGTGTATTACGAACTTAGGATCAAGGTAAGACCCTTCTTTCATCTATTCTAGCTTTGATAAGCCGCAAATAGCAATTTATGACAAAAATACATATCTCTTATCGGATTATCGTGGTATCTTCTATTCTTGTATGTTGATTATGGTCCTGCCTTGTTGTAGTATCGAGAGGGTTGTGAGTAAAATTCGTTAGGCCTCGTGAATTAAGCGAAAAAGGTATGTTCAAGCTATTCCTTTCTTACGACATATTTCCTTAAAGCTTAGGAGAAATGTAATTGGGTTGTTATTATTGTTATACTTGTAGCCATTATTGTTGATTGTTGGCTACTCGAGTGGATATA
Source organism: Solanum bulbocastanum (assembly GCA_037074985.1). Classification (NCBI taxonomy): domain Eukaryota; kingdom Viridiplantae; phylum Streptophyta; class Magnoliopsida; order Solanales; family Solanaceae; genus Solanum; species Solanum bulbocastanum. The sequence goes on from CM073601.1 coordinate 36,724,912, forward strand.
ATCCTCACTTGTCGGGATTCTTATTCATTTAGTAGCGTCCCTATGTTGGACACTACTTAGAGGCTATTCTTATAGGTTGCTTATGGCTAAATTGCTCGCTTTTAGCCTATTGGATTGTTATTATTGCTCTTAGGGCTATTATGGTTACCTGCAAAAATGTGATTTAGGCCTAGAAGGGCTATGTTCTGCCTACGGGGATATATTGATGCCTAGAAGGGCTATGAATTGCCTACGAGGCTATATTAACGCCTAAGAAAGCTATGTGCTGCCTACAGAGCCATATTGTTGCCTAAGAAGGTTATGAGGTGTATATAAGCTATAATGATGCCTAAGAGAGCTATGTGTTGCCTACGGGGCTATATTATTGCCTAAGAGGTCTATGTGACTTCCTACGGGGCTAGGGGACTACCGATAGGGGTATGTAGACTGATTGGCACCTTCTGAGCTTATGGCAGCCTGATGAGGGCTTGGTTAGGTTGTTGTTTTATTTTTTTAATATTTTTAGATTTAGGAGTAGGTCAGTACACTTATCTTATCCTTGATTTATTTATCGGATTACTCCTAGTATATTAAGATACTTGCGCATAGTCTATTGCCTTTCATACTCGGTACAATATTTCGTACTGATGCCCCATTGCCTGGGGGTACTGCATTCATTCTTGCAGGTCTATGCAGATGACTCAGTAGACCTCCTCTGCAACAAGATTGACTTCTATCTGGTTGGCTAGCCTCTTTCCTCCGGAGCTGCTAGAGTTGGGAGGTATGTTATCTTTTGTTGTATATATTTTTATGGGTAGGCTGGGGCCCTGTCCCACCAATCTTTACTGCTCTTAGAGACTTGCAGACTAGTGTATGGGGTGTATAGCTACGCTATGGCCATGGTGGCCTAGTTTGTTGGTTTGCTGAAGCTTATTAGTTGTTTGATGTATTGTCTTGATATATATATTTTCTTTCAGTTTCTGTAAAGAGATCATGGTGGCCTCGACGGCCCAATCAGGACTTCTGGTGCTAGTTGGCTATTTCTTTATATGAACTCTTGGGAGTAGTTATTTCTTTTATAGATCGTTTGACAGGGACCTTGACGGTCGAGGGATTAATTTTAAGCTGAGATATACTTGTTTGTTTTCTAGATTGCGTGTGGCTGACATGCGCTAGTAGAAAATTGTTCAGTAGGGTCGGCTCAGGCCTGAGTTTTAGCATTAAAAGCCAGTTTCGCCCATTGAGTTTGGGGCTTGACAATCTTCGTATCAGAGCAACATCGTATCCTAGGGAGTCTACAAGTCATGTCTAGTAGATTCTTATTTATAAATGTGTTGTGCACCACATTCGATAAGCAAAAATGAAGCTAATGGGCATGTTAGAATGACTATCCTTCTTTTGCTCACCTCCTGCTATAGAATTATGTCTTAAAGGTTGAGGTTTATGGCTTATAATTGATATTTGTATGCAGATAGAGATAGCTAACACCAGACAAACCACAGCTAGCCAGGGGCTAGATATAGCTGCAGGCGAGGGTACCAACAAAGTACCACAGGTGGAGGCAGCCCATTATGAGACCCAGGGGGAGACATCTTCTCAGCCCCTTATAGCTTCTCCACTGCTTCAGGAGCCTCCAAGGACTATAGGACCCCCGGCTCCACCAACAATACAACCTCTAGTTTCTCTTATTTCATCTGATCAGGATTTCAAGAGTACAGTTTGTATGTTAGCATTGTTAGTAGTTGCATAGAGCCAGTCAGTTGCGCCAGATGATGCCGGACCTTCTGAAGGGCTCGGAAGTTTGAGAGTTCGTGAATTTCTTGCCTTGAATCCTCCATAATTTACAGGGACAGATTGCAGAGAGGACCCTCAACACTTTGTTGATCAACTTCATAGGATCTTCAGAGTCATACATGCCTCAACGACTGAGTCAATCGAGTTAGCAACATTTCGATTGCATGATGTTGCAGTATTGTGGTACGAAAGTTGGGAGAGATCTAGGGGAAAAGATACATCTCTTCGCACTTAGGATAGCTTTACAAAAGCTTTCATAGATTACTATTTGCCTCGAGAGATTAGGGATGGCCGGGTGGACCAGTTTCTAAACCTCCGTCAGGGCAGCATGAGTGTTCGAGAGTACGGGATGAAATTTGATTAATTGGATAGATATGCACCAGCATTTGTTGATACAATGCATAAAAGGGTGCGTAGATTTGTGGGAGGGCTTGACTCAGACTCTATCGAGGCTTGTTCTACTGCTACACTAAATGATAATATGGATATCTCACGAATTTAGGCCTTTGCACAAGGCATAGAGGATCGTCGACATCTTTAATATATGAGTGAGGGTCGAGAGAGATAGACAGAAGAGGGCTAGGTCTGTTGATTCACAGGGAGATTTTCAGGGTGGTCCCAGACCTTGATATTCTAGTAGGCCACCTAGACCTCCACCACAATAGTTCTAGGGTAGTAGATTTGATTGTCAGGGATAGTCAGGCCCATGTGAGGGTTCATGCACATCAGGCTCTCAGCAGCAGAGAGGTTCAGGCAATGGCTAGGACAGCCCCGTCGCATTGCGTTACTTGCGGTAGGATGTATTTTGAGAGGTACAGGAAAGGTTCCACAGGTTGTTATTCTTGTGGACAAGAGGGGCATGGGTTGAAGAGCTGCCCGACCATAGGCCAGGGTGGTATAGGTCAGTCAACCGGGTCAGTAATGGTTCCTCATCATCAGCACAGTCTACGGGGCGTGGACCCCAGACTTCAGCAGGTAGAGGTAGAGGCTAAGGCAGAGGCAGAGAGGGAGCATCTAGTTCTGGCAGTGGCCAGAACCATACATATTCACTAGTTGGCCGACAACACTCAAAGTCATCACCAGATGTTATGATAGGTGCATTGATTGTTTGCTCCCATTGTGTTTATGCTTTGATAGATCCTGGATCTACTCTATCTTATGTTACTCCATTTATTTTGGGGAAGTTATGTGTAGTATCAGAGTCATTATATCAACCCTTTATTGTATCTACACCAGTTGGTGAGTCTATTATTGCCAAGAGAGTCTATCGAGGTTGCACGGTAGACATTGTCAACCGTTAGACCTCTGTAGACCTGGTAGAGTTAGAGATGGTTGATTTCGATGTCATTATAGGTGTGGATTGATTAGCGTCTTGTTATGCTAATGTTGAGTGCCAGACAAAGATTGTTAGATTCAACTTTCCAGTAGAGGCAGTTCGAGAATGGAAAGGCGATACAACAATACCGAAGGGTAGGTTTATTTCCTATCTTAAGGAGAGGAGGATGATTATTAAGGGTTGTATGTATCATCTTGTTCGCATTCATGAAATAGATGCAGAACCACCGACTCTTCAGTCTATTTCGGTAGTTAATGAGTTTCTAGATGTATTTCCAGATGACTTCCTGGTATACCTCCAGAACGGGAAATTGATTTTGTTATTGATATGCTACCAAGTTGACAACCCATATATATCCCTCCGTATAGAATGACTCCTGCTAAGCTAAAGGAGTTAAAGGATCAGTTGAAAGACTTGCTGGATAAAAGCTTTATCAGGCCTAGTGCTTGACCATGGGGTGCACCAACATTATTCGTGAGGAAGAAAGATGGCTCACTGAAAATGTGTATCGATTACCGACAGTTGAATAAGGTGACTATAAAGAATAAGTATCCCCTTCCGAGGATCGATAACTTGTTTGATCAGTTACAAGGTGTTGAGTGCTTCTCAAAGATTGATTTAAGATTAGGGTACCACCAGATACGATTTTGGGAGAAAGACATTCCAAAGACAGCTTTTAGAATCAAACATGGACTCTTTAAGTTCTTAGTAATATCTTTTGGATTAACTAATGCCCCAAAAGTGTTCATGGACCTGATGAATAGACTTATTTGTGATTGTATACATTTATGCCTAGACTTTTTTGTGATTGTATTTATTGATGATATTTTTGTGTATTCCCATTCAAAAGTTGAGCATGCAAATCATTTGCGAGCAGTCCTCTAGGTTTTTTGAGACCGAGAACTTTGTTTAAAGTTTTATAAGTGTGAGTTCTGGTTGGACTCTATAGCTTTATTAGGCCATATTGTATCAGATGCAGGTATTGCGATTGATACACAAAAGATTGAGGCCATAAAGACTTTGCCTAGACCCATGACTCCGATTGAGGTTCGTAGTTTATTAGGGTTAGCTGGTACTACAGAAGGTTTGTAGAGAGGTTTTCTTCTCTTTCAGAACCATTAACGAAGCTGACTCAAAATATAGCTAAATTCCAGTGGACTGAGGCTTGCAAGCATAGTTTCGGGGAGTTGAAGGACAGGTTGACATCAGCACCAGTTATAACATTGCCAGAGGGTTTAGAAAGCTGTGTGGTGTACTGTGATGCTTCTGGTGTTGGGTTGGGATGTGTTGTAATGCAACATAGTAAAGTCATCTTATATGCTTCAAGGCAGTTGAAGAAGCATGAGAAAAACTATCCGACCTATGATTTAGAGTTAGTTGCAGTTGTGCATATGTTAAAGATCTGGAGACACTATCTGTATGGTGATCATATTGATATCTTCACAAATCATAAAGCCTTCAATATATTTTTAGACAGAAGGATTTAAATTTGCGACAGCATCAATGGCTTGAGTTATTGAAAGACTTCGACGTGGATATTTTATATCATCCAGGAAAGGTGAATATGGTAGCCAATGCCCTTAGTCGAAGATTTATGGGTAGTTTATCCTAATTATGTGTTGAGAAGCGTGAGCTAGAGCGAGAGCTTCATCAATTAGCTAGCTTGGGAGTCAGATTGTTAGAGGCAGATGATAGTAGGGTCACAATTCAGGACACAATTGTATTATCTCTAGTTGTAGAGGTAAAATCATGGCAACAGAAGGATCCTAGCTTAGAGCAGCTTAGAGCTAAGGCATAGGATCAACGGTCTTTCTCATTTGATATAGCAGGAGATGGAGTCCTCAGATATAGCAATCGATTGTGTGTTTCGGATGTTGGAGGGATTTGACATTAGATTATGGAAGAGGCACATCATTCTCGTTATTTTATTCACCCTTGTTCAACGAAGATATACCATAATATTAAGGAGATCTAATGGTGGCATGGGATGAAGAAGGATGTTGCTGAGTTTGTGGCACAATGTCCTAACTGCCAATAGTTGAAGGTTGAGCACCAAAAACCCTCTGGGCTAGTCCAGGAGATATCCATTCCTTTATGGAAGTGGGAAGTAATTAATATGAATTTTATTACAGGATTACCTCAATCGCGTCGTAAATTTGACTCTATTTGGGTAATTGTTGACAGACTAACAAAATCAGTCCACTTCTTACTAGTTAGGGCTACTTTTACAGCCAAAGAATACACAAGACTCTATATTAGAGAGATTGTTAGGTTACACGAGGTCTTAATATCTATTATCTCTGATAGAGGAGCACAATTTATCGCTAACTTTTGGAAGTCCTTCCAGAAAGGACTGGGGACACAAGTTAATCTTAGTACAACATTTCACCATCAGACAGATGGTCAGGCTGAGCACATAATTTTGACACTCGAGGATATGTTATGGGCGTGCGTGCTAGACTTCAAGGGAAGTTGGGATGACCACTTGCCTCTTATTGAGTTCCCATACAATAATAGTTATCATTCCAGCATTGGGATGACACCTTATGAGGCTTTGTATAGGCAAAAATATAGATCCCCCATTGGATGGTTCGAGGTAGGTTAGTTAGGGTTGATTGGACCCGACTTAGTACAACAGACAATGGAGCAGGTTAAGCTCATTCGGGAGAGGATGCTACAGCTCAAAGCCGGCATAATTCATACTGAGATGTGCGACGAAGGGACTTAGAGTTTTGTGTCGATGACTAGGTATTCTTAAAAGTCTTGCCTATGAAAGGTATTATGAGATTTGGAAAAAAAAGGCAAGCTTGGTCCAAGATTCGTTGGGCCATACCGGATCCTTTGGAGGGTAGGACGAGTGGCTTATGAGTTAGAATTGCCTTCGGGGCTAGAATATGTTCATCTAGTTTTCCATGTATCAATGCTAAAGAAGTGCGTAGGAGACCCTTATTGGGTTGTCCCAGTTGAGGATGTTCAAATCACAGAGGAGTTGTCCTACGAGGAAACTCCAGATGCCATATTAGATCGACAAGTCTGTAAATTGAGGACCAAAAAGGTGGCTTTGGTTAAATTATTGTGGAGAAATAAGAAAAGAGAAGAGGTGACCTGGGAAGCTGAGGATGGCATGAAGTTTAAATATATTCACTTGTTCCGTACCTCAGGGTGATGGTATATCAGTTTATATTAGCACAGTGAAGTAAGATACTAATATGATTTTTTATATTGTTGCTTATTATTATGGTATTTGTCGTTATATTTTTACTTGCACTTTTATTGCGAAGCTATAGTGCTTAGCTATTTATGTCGTCCTGTGAGACACCTAGCTTAGAATTTCTGCATTTTAGGTTCGTGGATAGTCACATTTACAAAGGATATCTGCCTAAATTTTGGCAACTCCTAACAACTTAACCGCGTTACTCAGATTTTTCATTCGAGGATGAATGTTTCTAAGGGAGAAAGGATGTAAAACCCAGACTTTTCGAAACATCTAATTAACTTGTACCTTCGTGGAAAGACAAAGAGGGTGAGTAATAAATTAATAATGATGTGGTATGTCATATTTTAAGTGTTCAAGGGTTTTATCTCAAGTTTTGATGTTAGGTAAGTGGCAAAATAAAACTTGGCAAAAATTATCGTAAGTTCCTTTTTAAATATTTCTCTTAAATTTGGGTCAAATGTCTCGGAGGTTTTCTATCAATATATAAATAGTTATAGGGCCTACAACCTATCAAATCGAAGGTCTACGAGTCTAGTTTCCAATGCATCAAATTGTTTGTTCATATGACTTCAAAATAGAGAGATATTTGTATTTTTGTAAGACTGCGCAAGCAGGCACGTATGGTGGGGCCCTAGGTCGGTGAAACTTTTTATATATCTTATTCTTTGACTTTTTCTTCATTCTTTTAAAATTAAGAACCAGAAAACTTAGAAAACCCATTTCTAGGATCAACTAAATAATAGATTTTCTCGACTTAAGTCCTTGACGGAAGTTATTCTACGCGTTGAGCTCGTCATCGTGGTATAATTTGTTTTATCGATTTCGTAGCATATCATACTTTGGTCGTGGGACATCAAGGGTTTCGACATATTATAAGGTTTTGAGGTGTATTACGAACTTAGGATCAAGGTAAGACCCTTCTTTCATCGACTCTAGCTTTGATAAGCCACAAATAGCAATTTACGATGGAAATACATATCTTTAATCATATTAACATAGTATGTTTTATTCTTGTGTATTGATTATGGTCTTGCCTTGTTGTAGTATCGAGGGGGTTGTGAGTAAAAGTCATTACACCTCGTGAATTCAGCGAAAATGGTATTTTTAGGCTATTCCCTTCTTACGATATGTTTCCTTAAAGCTTAGGATCAATGTAATTGGGTTGCTATCGTTGTTATACTTGTAGCCATTATTGTTGATTATTGGCTGATTGAATGGATATAATCCTCACTTTTACGGATTCTTATTCACTTAGTAGTGTCCCTATGTTGGACACGACTTAGAGGTTATTCGTATAGGTTGCTTATAGCTAAATTGCTCATTTTTGTCCTATTGGATTGTTATTGTTGTCCTTGGGGCTATTGTGGTTAGCTGCAGGAATGTGATCTATGCCTAGAAGGGATATGTTCTGCCTACGGGGCTATATGGATGCCTAGAAGGGCTATGGATTGCCTACGAGGCTATATGACACCTAAGAAAGCAATGTGTTTCCTACAGGGCCATGTTGTTACCTAAGAGGGGTATAAGTTATCTATTAGCTATATTTATTCCTAAGAGAGCTATGTGTTGCCTACGGGGCTATATTACTGCCTAAGATGGCTATGTGACTTCCTACGGGGCTAGGGGACTATCGATAGGGGTATATAGACTGATTTGCACCTTCTTGGCTTATGGGGCCCAGGTAGGTGGTTTTGTGTGTTGTTTGTACCTACTGAGATTATGTGAGCTTGGTTAGATTGTTATTTAGGAGCAGGTCAGTACATTTATCTTATCCTTGATTGATTTATCGAATTACTCTCAGTATATTAGGATACCTGCTCATAGTCTATTGTCTTTCATACTCAGTACATTATTTCGTACTGATGCCCCATTGCCTGGGGGTACTGCATTCATTCCTGCAAGTCCCGACAGACGACCCAATAGACCTCCTCAGCAGCAGGATTGACTTTTATCTGATTGGCTAGCCCCTTTCCTCTACTGCCGCCAGAGTTAGGAGGTTTGTTAGCTTTTGTTGTATATATTTTTATGGGTAGGTTAGGGCCTTTTCCCACCATTCTTTACTACTCTTAGAGGCTTGTAGACTAGTGTGTGGGGTGTATAGCTACGTTATGGCCATGTTGGCCTTTGCTGAAGCTTGTTAATTCTTTGATGTATTATCTTGATATATACTTGCTTTCAGTTTCGGTATAGAGATCATGGTGGCCTCGACAGCTTAATCAGGACTTCTGTGCTAGTTGCTATTTCTTTGTATGAACTCTTGGGAGTAATTGTTTCTTTTATTGATCTGTTTACAGGGGCCTTGTCGGCCGAGGGTTTAAATTTAAGCTAAAATATACTTGTTTGTTTTCTTGATTATGTGTGGCTACCATGCACTAGTAGAAAATGGTTCAGCAGAGTTGGCTCGGGCCTGAGTTTTGGCATTAGGAGCTAGTTTTGCCCCTTGAGTTTAGGGTGTGACTTATGTTAAACTATCGTTATATATAGTAAATGCTTTATATAATCCCCGGGAAAAGACATAAATTCCCTCCTAAATTTGTGTCGAAATATCATGTACACGCTCAATCTATTGTGACGACCTATTACACACCTAATCTTGTTCAAAGTGATATTAATATCCCCTTAGAACGTGACATGGTAAAGAAAGCATCTTCACCTTCCTTAAGGTGCGTGAGAAGAAAAAATATATGTTAAAATGATGAATTTCAACACATGACACTTTTTTATTAGACATTATTTTCTTTCTTTTTTAATCTTTTAATTGGTGGCCCCAATTTCTTTAAAGATTTAACATTTTTCTTTATTTTGAGTTCTTCTTCTTCTTAACGAATCATTGTATTTGTCACCATTGATTGTTTGATGAAAGCACAACCAACACTCTACCCATAAAGCATAACTCTTAAAAAATAGGAAGGAGTGGAGAAGATGATGACTTTCATCGAAAAGTTAATAATGTTCAACTTAAAGTTCATGATTTTTTTGTTCGAACTTGTTGGAGGATTCACTGAAAAAGAATCATAAGAAAGATAATGATTTCTATTGAAAATTCTATGACATTTATGCATAAATTCATGATTATATTGTCTAAATGTTTCAAAAGTTCACCGAAGAAGATGATTTCTCAATCTTTGTCTTATCTATTCTCGCCGGAGAACTACCAACAACCACCACAATGTTATTTTTACGTCTCATATTATCAATATCATATTTGATTAATCAATTACACACAAAAAATACTAATGAAGTGCTTGATTTACATAAATAGTTATCAAGATTTTTAAAGAATTTTACAGATCTGAAATTTTTTATTTGTTCCATCTGCCACAATGGTGTTGCCCATCGCCTATTACCGCCACCAACATTTCTATACTTCATAATCGACTTATTGACTCTTATTTTCTCTTCAAAATGTTATTTTCACCTTCAATTTATGAACAATGGAGAAGGAAGAAGAAATAGATTTTAAAAGAGATATGTATGGTGAGAGAAGGAAGATGCCGATATTTTTAATTGTTTGCAAAAGTTAAAGAGAATATCAAGGAAAAAGGTTTTAAAATAATATTATTTGTGTGAAAACGCGTGTACAACACTTTTTTACACAAAACTGAGATTGTCTTCAAAAGGGGTTATTTATATCACTTTGAACAAAATTAGGTGTGTAATAGGTCACCACAATAGTTTGAGCATGTAACTATCGATTTGAATTTTTTTACAGTATTTTGGTCGACTTTAATGGTGTTTATGTCAATAGCATTGTCGATTTCTGTTTGAACTGCTACTTGTTTTGCATATCTTTTTTAGCATTACTCTAAATGTGTTAATAGACAAGTGGTAGATATTTTGATATGAAAATTTTGTTTTTGTATATAGTACAGTTTGGCTAAAACTAGAGGCGGCATTGTTAAACGATTTGTTTTAAATGCTTCTAAAAATAAGAAACAAAAGGTTAAAGAAGTTTCCAAAGCTTCAAAAAAGAAAAAATATTTAGTCGAAGAACCTGAGTCTAACTCGAATTCTGATACAATGATCGAGATTGACAACTACCAGGACAGTAGTGCCCAGACTGAATCTAGTGAAGGAAAAAATGATATAAAAAATGATGAGAGTAATAGCGATACCCATACTGGAGATAATGGTGATGATCCTCTATCCTTGCCAATTTGTGCAAGAGACATCTGATAACACTCAAATCACTCTTCAAAACTAATAAAAAGAGTGAACGATGTAAAAACTCAACAAAGAGTCGGAGTCGAATCCCACAAAAAAGGGTATATTGTGGAGAATTCCTATCAAGAGATTTGAATTTTAAGATCATTCGTTTTCAATAGTAAGAACAAGTGGTGGATACTTTCACCAAATTTATATAAAGCTTTGGTTATCAATTATCGCAATTAAACTAAAATGTTGAATAATTCAAGAGTTAACAAACAATCTAGGGGTGCGGGGTGTAACACCTCAAATTAGAAAAAGGCTGGAAAGTAGTCAAGTAGACATGTCAAGAACCCAAAAGTGGACCATGAAACCTTCCACGGGGCCCTAAACCGGCCGTGTAGAGGACCACAATCCATTTGGCTGCTCGTGGAGGGTTTCATAACTCGCCCTAAGTAGGTGTCCCTTACACGGACGCCTAGACGACCCGTGGTGAGGTTGACAGACCGCCTAAGTCAAGTATCCCACTCAGAAGGGGTTCTCCCCTAGTCACTACTTAAGGACCATAGACATCTAAATGGACTATGAAACCTTACATAGACTATGAATTTGTCCTAAATGGGGTTTATCAGACTTAAAATTTAGGGTAAACTTCAAAAGGATCATGCAGTTTATGCTTGTACATCAATGAAGAGGATCATTGAAGTACCTCAATAAAGAGGATCATGTCACAACGTAGTTTTAGGAGATTTATTTTTTGGGGTGTCATGCAGAGTTTATACTATTGCAGGGCAGGAGTGACATGCATTTAATGCTTGTATCTTAAAGAGCATTTTAACTTGAAGATTTAGCTTGAATTTGAAGAGCTTTATGATATATAATTTAGGATCATGTTTCTAGGAATATTTCAAGTTGAAAATTAAACCAAATTTGAAGAGCTTTGTGACATATAGTTTAAGCTCATGTTTCAAGGAGCATTCCAGCTTGAAGATTTAGCTCAAATTGAAAGAGCTTTGTGACATACGGTTTAAATTTCTATTTCAAAGAGCATTTTAGCTTGAAGATTTGACTCAAATTTGAAGAGATTTGTGACTTACAAAGGAGCATTTCAACTTTAAGATTAAATCAAATTTGAAGATCTTTGCGACATACAATTTAAGCTCATGTTTCTAGGGGAATTTCAATGTGACATACAATTTAAGCTTCTATTTCTAAGGGAATTTTAGCTTTGCATATTTAACTCAAATTTGAAAATTTTCGTGGCATAAGTTTAAGCTCCTATTTCAAGGAGCATTTTTGCTTGAAGATTTAACTCAAAGTTGAAGAGCTTTGTGACATACTATTTAAACTCTTGTTTAAAGGAGCATTTTAGCTTGCAGTTTAGGCTCATGCAATGATGAGCATTTTAACTAGGGGGTTTAGCTGAAATTTGAAGAACTTTACAACTTAGAGATTTAGCTCAAATTTAAAGAGATTTATGACATACAATTTAAGCTCGTGTTTCAAGGAGCATTTTTCAGCTTGAAGATTTAACTCAAATTTGAAGAGCTTTATGACATACAGTTAAGAAGCATTTTAACTTGTAGTTTAGGCTTATACGGTGAGGAGCATTGTAACTTATAGGCTCATGCGATGAGGAGCATTATAACTTACAGTTTAGGCTTATGCGATGAGGAACATTGTACTTCCAATTCAGGCTCATGCATTAAGGAGCGTTCTTTGAAACCAAACATCTACCCAGGAGGATAGATCAGGCGAGAACGGGTTACCTACTCTTAATAGGCAAAGCCTGTAACTTGTAGTTTAGGCTCATATGATGAGGAGTGTCTAGATATACATTGAATTTTCAAAGTCATCTTCGGATGCAGACTTACCCCTACTTTGGAGTTCTTCTATATATTTATCTTCATAAGGCCCTCAAACAGAAGATCGTTGATCTTCTCTAAAAGTCATACTTAATATCATGTCAGGTGCACGAGTTTTCAACTCTTTTAATATATTGGGATTTAATCCTTGAAAGATATAGTGAAGACCCCAATTTATGTCATAGATGCACATTTCAATGCTAGAAGTTTTACCAAGATGATTTTTGTAGTTGATGCTCAAACTTCTTCCACAATTAATAAAGTCAGCAACTAACTAATATTTAGCTTGATGAGCCTTTGTAAGTTCAATCATATTAAGGACACATCTTGTGCTATAGAAATAATTGAGGAAGTCTTGCTTTAACTTCTCTCAACAATCTATAGAACTAAGTTTGAGATATGTGTACCAATCAAAGACATTTTCTTTGAGAGATAAAAAGAAATCTTTCATGAGATAATCAGCATACTTCCAGCATTATTGCAAGTCTCGATAAAGTGCACTATATGTTGTCTGGAATTTTCTTTGCCATTAAATTATTGAAACTTAGAAGGTTGATAGCCCTGCATAATTTTCAAGTTATCAATCCTTTGTGTAGATAACTTTGAATATGTGGAAGAAAATTTGGACAAAGACTTAAATTTGTCTTTGATAACCTTTATGATAAAATCCTTCAATTGTTCAATGAGAATCAAACTTTCAGCGGAGAGATGAATATCTTTGATCTTTGTTTACTTTATGTAAGACTCTCTTTCGTCTTGAATTTTAGGAAGTTTCAAAGGTGCTTGACTCAATCTTCTCTTAATCATGTTATCCATCTTATTTGCTAGCTTGGAAAGCTTAGCATCTTGTTTGTGTGCGCATTTTGTCAATCCTTCAATTATTTTGGTCAAGCTTGCTAGTTGTTCTCCTATACTGCAAGTCATTTTGCTATTCTTTGATACTTGAAAAGTTGAGATAAGAGGTAGAGATTGTCGCACTGGGTGTGCAAGCATTTGTAGACAGTAAAATTCACGTCGAAAAAATAATAATTGTCACGACCCGAGCCTACACTGTGGAGGTGGCAGGCACTCGAGAACCATTACTGGCCCCAACTGAACCCTCATCCTGGCTAACTACAAGCGGAAGACTAACTCAAGCATACATAAGCATCAAATAGAAAGAAACATTTAAAAATAGTTTACTGAATCTCAAAACTTTGTTGAATATACTGAGTATGAAACATACGTGTTGACACCCAATTTTGGACCTCCACTATATGGATTAATCATCAAGCTTTTTAAATTCCAAACGACTTGAAATAATTAGATTTTATAGAGTTCAAAATATTTTTCAAGTTTTGAAGTAAATTTGGTCGCTTTGATAATTTTTAATAATGAATATATTTTTGTATAATTATTATATTTTATAATTATTTGAAAATTATCTCAAAAGATTTTACATTTTTTTTTAGTTAAATATTTCACTAATTTGGTTTAGTTTAAATTTAGTTTATATTTTGAGCTATTTAGTTTATTTAAGTTAATTATTTTTATTTTGTTAGGTTAAGAAGCTTGTTAATTAGTTAATATTAATTCGTCTAATTTAAATTTTAGTCGAATTCAACAATTAATTTAATTTGGCCATGCCCTTATGTTTGGTTGGCTATAATTGCAATTAATTGGACTAAATTCTCAATTCAAGTCTAGCCTTTCATTGCAAATATAACCTACCCTTTTAACTATACCCTTAACCCATTTTTGCCTTCATACTGAACAGAATTTAGGCCCAATTCTTTCTCCAGCAACCCACCTCAGCCTCAAAATCTCAGCAAACTCATCTCTCCAAACAATACTATAATTCCCTCTTCAGCAACACATACCGACCTGACCCCTGCACATTTCTTCCAGACACGATGCAATCGCGAGCAACAAATCCAGCAGCCCACTCCATTTGTGCGGGCTCTCTCCATTCACATTGTTACATAATCCGTCGCCAACCTTATCCTCCAAGTAAGGAATTCGAATTTCAAATTCAAATTCATCATAATTTGTCCACTTTCCCCCTAATTCATCCCCTCTATTCTCTCCTATATATTCCTCTCATTTCACTGTTTGAGGGGGTTGGAAATTAGGGGAGACACAATTTACATATAGAGAGAGACATACAGAAAAAAAATAATTCACGAAGAATACCTATTGTTGGAAATAATAATTCAAAGTTGGAGTAGGAATCCTAAGTTGTTTAGGATTTGTTATTCATGGTATTTACTTATTTATATTTGATTAAGATTTGTTAGTTAGAATAGTTCCTAGTCCTAGTTTAATTTGGTTTTTCCCTTTATAAATAGGGATGTTACTAATTATTTTCATTATGCAGAAAATATAGAAATACAAGAAAATAGATAGAACTTGAAGTAAGATTTAAGAACCTTTGCGTTTATAAAAAAATATTTTCTTTCAAATTGGTATCGGAGCTTCTACGATTCTGATAGAAGATATTAGAGTTTCCGCTGCTAGCGGGCGGCTACGACCCATATATGCAGCCGGTTTGGTCAACGACCATGTTGATAAAGGCTAGACGAATAATATATGCATGAAAAGAATATGCTAGGAGGAAAGACTTCCAATGATCATGTTGACAAAGGCTAGATGAATAATATAAGCATGAAAAGATTATGATAGGAGGAAATATTTACAAAAATATTGCAAACAAGCACAAGAGGAAAAAACTCTTCTCCAGATTAAAAGTTAGAGAAAGTAAAAAAAAGAAAAAGGAGTTGATGGGAAGGCCATCAACAAGATTTGGAGAAAGAGTGCTCCAACACCAAAAAAAAATACAAAAAAAAAGGAGTTGATGGGAAGGGCATCAAAGAGAGTTGGAGAGAGAGTGCTCCAACACCAACACCAAAAACAAAAAAAAAAAAAAAAAACAAAAAGCATTGGTGGGAAGGGCATCAACCTTGGAAGTTGGAGAGAAGTGCTCCAACACAACTAAGAGAAAAATATCGTGTGTTGGCAAGAATGTTCTCCAACACTTGGAAGTTGAAGAGAGTGCTCCAACACAACCAAGAAAAAAAATATCGTGAGTTGGAGAGAAAGTGTTCCAACACTTGGAAGTTGGAGAGAAGGTGGTCCAACACAACCAAGAAAAAAAATGAGAATTGAAGAGAAGTACTCCAACAATTGAGGATTGAAGAGAAGTACTCCAGAAATTGAAAGATTGAAGAGAAGTACTCCAACAATTGAAGATTGAAGACAAGTACTCCAATACAACAATAATAACAAGAAGAAAAAGGCAAGAGTATACAACTTTGAATTACGGGAGAATGTTGGAAATAATAATTCAAAGTTGGAGTAGGAATCCTAAGTTGTTTAGGATCTGTTATTTATGGTACTTACTTATTTATGTTTGATTAGGATTTGTTAGTTAGAGTAGTTCCTAGTCCTAGTTTAATTTAGTTTTTACCTTTATAAATAGGGATGTTACTAATTATTTTCAATATACAGAAAATACATAAATACAAGAAAATAGATAGAACTTGAAGTAAGGTTCAAGAACCTTTGAATTTATAAATAAAATATTTTCCTTCACCTACGAAATACACACAAAAGGAAATGGAAACCTAAGCTAAATAGCGCTTTTAGAGACTGAGTTTGAGCATTGCTCTTTTGTTATGTTCGTCATGGTGGTGGAAGCTCGTTCTCACCTCAATCTCGCTGCTCCGAGAAAGGTAATCTCCTCTCTTTTCAGTTCTTCATTATTTATTGCTTGTGTGCTTAGATGTCTTTTTTTGAAGCCTGATTTATAGGTCTTAATTATGTCTTCTCTTAGACTGAATCTCTTCTTAACGGTGCTTTGTAAATCTCTATTTAATTTTTGCTCATGCTATTATGTCACTATCTTGATTCCGTTCCTATCACTGGTTTTCTTTGATTTTGGGATAGCCTAAATGTATTTGACTTTTCATGGTTAATCGAGAGTTTTGTATGCATTGGAGGTTGTTGTTCGTTTTTTCTTGATCCTTGGAGTTCAAAGAGTATGTATGTGTTGAATGTCGTTATCCGTCCGTTCTTGTTTCTTAATCGATGTGTGTTGACCAATCAAGTCTATAAGATTGAGCATATGTTATGCCATTATACATTAATCTGAAAGGATTTTGAAGCCTTAAGTTCATTTGCATATCTCCTTGTTCCATCATTTTGCTTCAATTCTGTTTCTTGTCATGGTTCAAATATTCGATTTCCGGATGGAGGTTTTTCATTGTGTGTTCTTTTCTCTATTGTATGTGATATAGCATACCCAGTTTGAGTAGAGTTTTATTTGCAAAGTTTGTCTTCGCCCAATTGTGGTGTTCCATTTGAGAATGAATTTGAATGTTTTTACTCTTAACTATTAGTACTACTACTACTACTACTACTTATTAACATGCATTTTGTTTATTAAATTGGTTGGAGGATATATGTGTTGTGGACTTTAAGTGTTAAAAGCAATAACTTAAGTAGTCATTATTTTTTCATTGGCATGACTTGGGTTTTAGTATTTTGGAGCTTGTGCTCCTTTATCCAGGTCTGCATTTTAGCTCAATCGAATTATTTGCCATATATTAGTTTAGGAGCTTCTATGATTTGTTTTAGGTATATTATTGCTCTATTATTTTGGGGCGCTAATTCTTACTATCTTTTGTTGCATGTGATACCATCTGAGTCCTCTTGGAATCCTATCTTCTTCCCCTCGTATTTCGGATGGGCCATAAAGCCTTTAAATCCTATTTTTCCTTCGAGTCAGCCCCCATAGCAAGCTGCAAAACTGGTGTACAGGTTGAAGACAATAAATGTGAGCTCAAGTTAAAAATGCAGGTCTCAAAAGCCCAAAAAGGGGAGTTGTATACTTGCTATATACACTCATTATACAGTGATATACAAGCCTAGAACAGCGAATTGCAGGTTTGGTGCGAAATAGGTGCTCTGAAATTGAATTGGATTGTATACATATGGTATATGGTATGATATGCAGGGAAAAAGCTAAAATACAACTCATATATAGTGGTATACATCAAATGTATACACAGATTTTGAGGAGCAAAATGGGCCAAAGCCCCAATTGAAATTCCAGCAAGTTCAGGCAAAAATGGGCCCCAAGAGGCCCAAAAGAATGGCTAGCAGCTTAATTTTGACTTACATGGGCCAATGTCCATATTTTTGGATAATTTTAGTATTAGGACAAGATTTGGGCCCATCAGATTTGGAATTTGGGCAAATGGCCCAAGTTTAACGTTTCTTACTTTATTTGTTTATTTATTTATTGTATTAACTAACTTTTTATTTGAATTGGTTTTTATTTAATTAAATTCCCAAAAGAAAGTCATTTCTTCCGTTTATGTTCAAATTGAAATATTTTTATTTATGAATTATTTTATTAGTTGTCTTGTCAATATATGAATCATTCTCTTTAAAATACCTTTAGGTTTATTTCCTTCCAAAAAATAAAAAATGGATTTTCATAACTTAATTAATTTTCTATAATTAGTCAAATATTCTAGTCAAGTCGTTGGTCAACCGCACGTTAGCAGACACTTCGAATGCCTAAAACCTTCTCGAAGTGTAAATTGAACCCCGAACTCCCATTTGGATTTCAAATGATTTTTTTCTGTTTTAAATCTTTTGAAAATCTTGAGTTTTCTTAATTTCTTTCAAAAATTAAGTGGTGACTCTCTTTGAAAATCAATTTTTCCTTAAAAAGTCATGTTGATTTTCGAAACTTATAGTTTTTATTTCTAAAACAATAAGTTTTAAATAAAATATTTGGAACTGGAAGACTCTCCAAAATTGTCTATCTATGAAGCCTCTACTGCATAAAGATGAGTATCGGGACAAAATCCACGACTCCTCAAAAATCGTTAATAATAACTCACAAAACTGGAGTCGTCCGGAAGAAAGGAGGTCTTACTCAAAAGCTAATTAGTGGGTGAAGCAATCTCAACAGACTCTTGTTAAGGATTCTAAGAACCTGTATCTGCATCATTAAAAGATGCAAGTCGAATGACATCAGTACATTGAATATATAGGTATGTAATATAACTGAATAATAAATAACTAAATGAAAGGACTACAAAAGATATAGATATATACTCAATTGAATGTAAAGAAATAAATGAGTAAAATCATTAAAACTTTACAAATATGCTTACTCATCTCTGAACTCAATATATTAAGTAATATAATTAAAATACATTTTTAACTCTATTTGGGAGATTCTCTAACCGACAACCATCACTATGAGCTAAGTGATGATACAACGTCTCACCCACACTGTCAGAATTGTCCTATACCTTGCCAGGTTATAGAACACCTCAACTAAATGGATCCACTAAGCTCTGCCCAAAGGCACTTAGGATTCATCTAAAAAGTATGATCATGTACCCAAGTTGGCATACATGGTTTATGAGAAATGTGAGTTGTCTGAACTCATCTTCATATCGGTGCTCAATACTACTCCCAATAATATATACTCAGGCTCAATGTTTAAAAAACATACTCTTCCTCTAGTTTGATTTAATTTCTCAAACAATCCTCTTAAAAGAGGTAACTACTCTTAAAATATCTTTGAACTTATAACTTATTTAGAAATCAAAGTTTCTCTTTTATCAATATAAAAACTGATAACTTTGGGAATATTTAGTTCCTTTATACTCTTACTCAATTCATACTTGGAAACTCTTTTTTAAAAATATATCAAAGTCATATTGTGATATGACCATTGATGAGTCCGGAAGTCATACTGCATAAACATTGATGGCTCACCTAGATACCATACTGCTTAAACATTGATGACATACTCGATTATCATATTAATCATATTTTAGAAAATCTTTCTCAAAACTCATCTTTAATTCTTCAAAAACTTAGTTTAAAACTCAAGTGTTGGCATTAAAAATCTTCTTAAGATTTATAACTCAAATCATAGGGTTCATGCGGAATTATGAACATGAACGACTCAACTCAAGGATCTTATTAGCAATATGGAAACTCAGTACTTAGAACTGAAGAACTCAGAACTCAACGATACTACCCTTCTAAAATATACTCAATTCATAGGGTTCATGCTGAAATATAGACATGAACGAATCAACTCAAGAATCTTAATGCATAACATATAACAATTCAATAATTAGGAATAGAATTTCAAAAAGAAACATAAACTTGAGAACTCAAAATCAACTCATCTCAAGAATACTCAATTCTAGGGGTAGAATCTTAGATTTCTCTTTTACTGATTTGAAAGTATATGTAGGGCATGAGGACGAACTAGTCCAACACTATGTAGCCTTACATACCTGGAAGAACAAGGTTCTTGAAGAATCTTGAAAAAGAACTTGGTTAGAAGCCTTGAAACAATGGTTTGAATGAGAACAATCAAGAAAACCTTTCTTGAGATTCTTGAATTACTTTCTTGAAATATCTATGACCAAGAATTATGATTTTCATTAGTGATTCATAATTGTATGGAGGAATTTGAGTTGAAAAGAATGGAATTCTTGGAGAAGGACTTACCTTGAAGAAAAATATTGAAAAAGATTGAAAGAATCTTGAAAAAGATTGAAAGAATCTTGAATGGAGTCTTCTATTTTGATTTTTCCTTAGGGTTTTGTCTTAGGATTTGAGAGAGAAGAGAATGATGTGTTAAGAGATGAAAATCTTATTGTTTTTGGTCTTTAACTAGTCAAGAAATTTTCTTAGAGGTAAAGACAAAAAAAAAAATCTTTTTTAATATTTTTCCCGTCGGTTAATTTGTCACTGTATTGTATCAGGTTACTAAAATGGTCATAACTTTTTACTCAAACCTCGGATTGTTGCGAAATTGATGACGTTGGAAAGAAGATTTAAATACCTTTAATTTGATAGGTTATGGTCCACCTAACCCTTTATATTCTAAGAGATATGGTTGTTTGAAGTTGACCCAAGTAAAATCCTACATCAAAACTTAATCGATAAGGAAACTTTCAACTCTACTTTGTGCTAGGATTTTTTAGTGACCTTAACTGATATCTGAAAGCATTCTCATGGTAAAGAATTTACCTTTACGAATATGAGCAATTTAAGAATATCCCGATAAGACCTTATATGCAAATAAAGAACAGTTTGGGCCTCAACTTAAAAAATTTTGGGGTGTTACAATAATTAAGACTAGAAAATAATGTAATAATGGTATTTACTAATTTCAGAATATGAGTGTTACAATCTCTATGATTCCTCTAATTCGTTTTCATATATAATTCAAAGGATCTTGAGCTTGATCTTAAATTTGTTCTTGAATTTGATCTTGGTTTCAAGGGATCTGGAGCTTATTCTTGAATCTTTGATGAACTTAAACTTAATTTTGTGGATTTGATGAACTTGATTTGGACTTGAACTTGATTATCTTGATCTTAAACTTGATCTAGGATTCAAGGGATTCAGAGCTTGTTCTTGTATCTTTGATGAAATTTAACTTTATCTTGATGAACTTTAACTTTATCTTGACGAACTTTAACTTCATCGAAACTTTAAATTAGAAGCCGCAGTTAAGCAACTTCATCTATGATGAACTTTAACTTCATCGGATACATGATGTCAAAATTAGGTGTAATTTGTTCTTGATATATTGTATTCAAATAGATTCACATGTATCTGAGATACATAGCAAATCCTCTCGTCACTCTCACATGTATCTGGTATCTCAGATACATGTGAATTAGTACTCCAGATACATACATGTATCTAATGTGTATCTAGTGTGATTCACATGGAATACATAAAATTTCGCTCACCTCTCTCCCTATTTTTGTGTATCTGATAACAATAGCCTACGCATGAGTTTTTGTAAGCGATGTCACCTTTTAATATAAGAAATAATAAATTAAATAATATAATATCATATTAATAAAATGACAAAATAATAAATAAATCTCAATTTACATAAAGTACTATACCTTTTCTAATAAAAAAATAACAAAACTATTAGTATAACTTTTCCTCCATGAGTTTTCTTTTTTTTTTTTTTTTTTTGTTTGAAATGTTTTCAAAATAGCCTCATTAAAAATAATAATGCAATTTTAAGTGTAGAACACAAAAATTATTAAACAACTTATTATTCAATTGATTTCATAAATTGTTCTTAATCAAATTTTTTTTGTGAGAAAGAAGGTGAATAGAATATTAAGAAGGGTAAAGGTGAACCTAAAAATTAAAATGTATCAAAATGATGTCATTCAGGATCAAATTCGTGACCTGTCTAGTGAAATTGACACGCACAACCATCTATGTTGCACACATTTTTTTTGTTAAGGTATTGTTTTCTTTTATATATATATATATATATCTAATTTTTTCCAATGAAGCAGTGTTCCGTGGCATTTTTTCTGTCTTAGTAAATCCGCCCCTGTCTGGTAATAAAAATACATGTATCTAAGTATATTTTCTTCAATATATAGTAAGATACTTAATATTTGAAAGTATAGATAATAATCTATCTATATCTATATTTTACTACCTTAAAAGCATGAATTCCCTAACATGAATGTTAAATTATTATAATACCCCAACTTAAAATACTAAATTTAGTATATATTATATATTTAATATTATATTTATTTATGCTATATTATATTAAAAGCATACACATTTTCACATTGATGGGTAGTGACTTTTCTGAAGATTGTGACTTTTTTATAGAGTTGTGACTTTTTCGATGAGTTATAACATTTTCGAAAAATTGTGATTTTTTTGAAGGGTTATGACTTATCTGAACACGATAAGAACCTTTTCATATTATCATTAGTTGTCTTTAAATAGAGTGGGTTTATCACACTTCTAAACTATGAATTTTGTAAGTTTTCTATTCTTCTTTCTTAAAATAAGGAAGATTGTGAGAGTTGTTCAAATATGCAATTATAATATTTTTTGTGGGTAAATTAAATAGATCAACAAAAATTGATGCAACAAGGACAATGAAATAACTCAACTTCAAACGAAAACACTATCTTGATAATTTATATGTACTCATTTTCATACCTATAAAATATACTTTTGTAGCAACTTCTACTTGACAAGAAGTTCAATGATTTTCCGTTGCACAAACTACAACTTGGTGTTCAGAATTTGAAAAGTCCCAAATTGTTGGAGAAAAAGTATTTGATCAAAAACTTGTTTCAAGAGTCCAAACTACATTTAATAAGTACTCTTTCGTTTCCAATTTATTTAGTGTACTTTTATTTTTATATAATTTAATATAGAATGTTCTTTTTTCTTGGGGGTGGGGGCGCGCGCATATTTAAGACAACAAAGTTAAAAGACATATTTATATATTTTGCATATGATCCTTAAATTAAAAGTCTTCTTTATTTTTTAAAATTTCATATCAAATTAAAATTAGATCAATCTATATCTATCTTGTTTTTTTATCTATCTATACTACCTAACTTAAAACACCAAATGTAGTATATCTTCTATATTTTATATTGTATTATATTTATTTATGTGTATTATACTATATTATATTAAAGATTGAAGGGTTATGACATTTCGAAGAGTTTTCACTTTTCCGATGAGTTGTGACCTTTGTGAAGGGCTGTAACTTGTCTATAGGTTGCGACTTTTTAGAAGAGTTGTGATTTTTCTAAAGGGTTGATTTTTCGAAGGATTATGACTTTTTCGATGAGTTATGACCTTTCTGAAGGGTTGTGAGTTTTCTAAAGGGTTGTGACATTTTTTTGATAAGACACAATAAGCAGCTTTTCATACACTACCATTTGTTGGCTATAAAAAGAAGTGCTTCCTCAAACTTTTAAACTACATTTTTTTAAAAAATATTCATTATTCTTCTTGTTCTTAAAACACCCTATTTAGTATATCTTCTATATTTTAATTTGGAACAGTATGCACATACTAATACTACACATTTTAACTATAAATGGAGGGATTTCCTCACATTTTTAAACTACGTTTTTTAATGTTTTCTATTCTTCTTTTCTTAAAACCTCAAGATTGATTTACAGATGTTGACAATCTCAACGGTCAGTGAAATTAGAACACTCCCTAACATGAATGTATAATTAATCTAATACTCCAACTAAGAACATCAAATGTAGTATATCTTGTATATTTTATAACACTATTTATTTATATTATATTATATTAATAGTAAGAACACCAACAATACAATAATAACAAAGTAATGTACTATAGAGAATGGAGCAAAAAATATATTTAAGAGGTGTAACTAAGAGATTTTAAGAGTGACTAATTTTTTTAATAATATTCACGTTATTTTTAAAAATAGTGTGATGCATGATTTGAAATTCACGTGCAACACACGTGCGTCAAAACTAATAGAATATATAATAGTGAAACATATCTAATTATGTAGTTTTTTATTTTTAAATAATATGTAGCTAATTTATAACTAAATGAGATTGATATAAAATTTGGTGTTTAGTTACAAAATTTTATCCATCACTAATTCGTTATTTCTTATAGCGAAACATGTGCCTTGGCAATATGAAGATTAAAAAAAATGAAGGAGGAAATGCCTTTACAGTACTATATATTATAATTATAATTTGAATTGTTGTCGTCTTCCACAACTCTCCTTCGAACAATGCGATGGTGGAGTCCTAATTTAATGATGTGACAATGTGATTGAAAATTATGTTAACTTGTGCAATGTGATTGAAAATTATATGTTAACTTGTGCAATGTGATTGATACTTTTGTTAACTTGTGCTAACAGCCAAGCCAGTGAATTACATCAAGAAACAAGAGATGTGTTGAAGATATATTTCTTTTTCTCCTTAAGAATAAATGTTTGAGAAAAGATAATTGAGAGGGATTATTGCACATCATAACAAAACACACCCTTCAAAGGGAGTATGAGTTATCCTTTCAACAAAAATAGAAAATCACCTTTTTGTTCAAGCTATAAACTCAAATTGCTATTGGGATGACACATCAAAATCAAGCCCAATCTTTTAATGCACGCAACACATGTGGATGAAAAACTGCGTGATAAGAGTAGTAAATAATACTCCCTCTGTTTCACAAAGAGTAACCTGGTTTGACTTGATATGGAGTTTAAAAAAATAAATAAGACTTTTGAATCTTGTGGTCCTAAATTAAAGTTATGTCAAATGTACAAAATTATCCTTTAATCTTGTGGTCTTAAGCATGCCACGTAAAAAGCTGAAAGTAAAATATTACCAAAAAAAGAAAGAGGTCATTCTTTTTTAAACAAACTAAAAAGGAAATGAGGTCCACTCATTCCGTTTTAAAAGAATGACCTCATTTCCTTTTTAATTTGTTTAAAAAAAATGACCTCTTTCTTTTTTTGGTAACATTTTACTTTCAGCTATTCACGTGGCATGTTTAAGACCACAAGATTAAAGGATAATTTTGTACATTTGACATAACTTTAATTTAGGACCACAAGATTCAAAAGTCTTATTTATTTTCTTAAATTCCGTGTCAAGTTAAACTAGGCTACTCTTTTCAAAATGGAGGAAATATTATACTGGAATCTGAATAGCCCACTTTCTCAAGTGGCTAGCAACATTTTACTGCAAAGTGGCTAGCAACATGTTACTGCAAAGTGGTACTAATGTACATTTTGGTTTTATTTCTTTGCATATATAGTATATATTATTCCAGTGGAAGCAACAAAGACTAAACGGTCGTGTTCGTGGGATATTAATACAGAATTATTTTGAAGATAAATTTTGAAAAATTGAACAAATAATTTTTTTTATTTTTTTTTCCCTCCGTAGGAGCTCCCACCTCTTTTGCTCCCTTGGTGACTCGAACTCGCAACCTTCGGGTTGGAAGTGAGAGGTGCTTACCATCCGAACAATTCCCTCTCGTCTATTTTTTTTTTTTTTTTGAAAATATATGATCACGAAAGTTTCACTCTCTTTTTCACTAAGTGTTCAGTATCAATATTGAAGTCTGACTACATTCATATTTGTACCAGGAAGTCCCACATCAGGGATAAAACACTCTCTAATAAAGGTTACTTCATATTTAGAGAGTCTCGAAGCCAAAACCTTTGATTAAGAATGAAAAGGTACCTACCACTGCACCACAACTCTCGTTAGTTAACTCTCTTTAAAATGAGAAGAGTCTGCTTTCGACAATCACTTCACCCTAGATGAATTCGATACAATTCAATGGAATCTAAAAAGATATCAAATTATCTCTATTTTAATTTTTTTAAATCAAGTTTTAACTTTAGATTTAATTAATTGAACCCTGAAAAATTAGCTTACACTATATTAAAAATGATATTTATTGGTAATTTGATATAATTTAATGGAATCTAAAAAATTAGAAAATTAGAAAAATATTTCTATTATAATTTTTTTAAATCAAGTTTTAACTTTAGATTCAGTTAATTGAACCCTGAAAAATTATCTTACACTACATTAAAATTGATATCTAGTGGTAATTAATCAATGATAATATCTTAATTGTTCCTAAATATGTATTTTTTTAGAAGTAATAATTACTATCTAAGAATAATTACATTTTTCAATACTAATTGTAAATGCCCCTAACATCTGTAGCTACAATATTAAATTCAATAACAATTAACTAATGCTAGTAAAGACTCTAGCATTCTTCGTTAATATGCATATGTATTGGCGGTAAAAGATGTTTTTGTCCTTGACTGATTGGTGCAATTAGAGACTAGTGAATGTAGTTATGCAGATGTAGAGTACTCATTTCATTTTAGGTAAATCAGGTGGCAATGTCATTGGTGAGTAGTGAAATCTTTGAAGGTGACCATACTTAACAACTTTAAGGTAGTGATTATCCATTCTTTCAAGGCAAGTTTAATCAGGTGGCTCTAAAAACTGCATGATAGTGATTAGTGACTAGTGAGAATAAGTATACCTTTCAGCAACCAACTTTAAGGTAGTGAAGCCCACATCACATTATAATTATTTCTTTCTATTTATAGTACATGGAGTACTTAGAGACTTTCGTTAAGATGAAGTTGTAGAAATTATTACTAACACTTTACAAGTATGCTTTGCAACGGAGGAGAGAACTGAAAAGTATAT
Organism: Solanum bulbocastanum; assembly: GCA_037074985.1. NCBI lineage: Eukaryota > Viridiplantae > Streptophyta > Magnoliopsida > Solanales > Solanaceae > Solanum > Solanum bulbocastanum. The sequence continues at coordinate 36,751,321 of CM073601.1, forward strand.
GACATTTTTCTGAAAGTTGTTATGAGAGTAATAAAATAAAGTGAGTTGGAAGGACCAACAAAAGTTTACGGTAGAGTGGTAAATATTTCTTCATTCTTTATCAAAGGTCTCAGTTTGAGTCTTCCATGAATATAGAGTCATCTTTGTTAGGGAGAGTATTACCTTCAAATCTGAGACTTTCCAATGAAAATCTAAATTTAGAGGGTGTTTGGATTGGCTTAAAAGTTCGTTAAACCTACTTTTAAGTCAATTTTTGATTTCTGAAAGTGTTTGACAAATATAAAAAATAATTAAAAATAAGTCAAAAATGACTTAAAATAAGTTGAAAAGTGTTTGGCAAGGTAAAAAATGACTTAAAATAAGTCAAAAACCAAAAAGAGTTCTCCCCATACTTTTTATTTTTTGACTTAAAAATCATTTCAATTTGACTTTTTATTTTTGACTTAAAAGCTGTTTTTTTTAAGTCAATCCAAAGAGGCTCTTAGTACAACTCCAATATAAATAATGGACATAAATTAGTAAAAAATAAAAAGGGAAGTTGGAAGGAGAGAAAATGCATGTTAAGACACTTTTAGAGGGTCATTTTTTGCAGGATCAAATAGAGATTAGTTTCTAATATGAAAATAAAAATAAAAGGGATAAAAAAATGTTATGTAAAAATGCTTCTAAGTGTTTTTCATCCGCCTATTGAATCAAGTTATTTTCTTCGATCAAAAGCATCTCCAATCCTACTCTCTATTTAACTCTCCAACTATAGAGTTCTTTAATTTTTAACACAATTAACTCCAACTCAATTCTTTATTTTAGTCTCTAAAAAAAAATCTTCTTCTCTCTTATTAATAATATATTATTATTTCTATTTCATTTCAAATTTTATATATAACTCCTTTCATTCTTTCTTTCAAACAATCACTCTATATATTGTCATGTAATATATAAAAAATTTAAATTCTTTATTTAATATAAAATAATATTTTATTCTAAATTTCTTGATAACATAAATTGCAAGCAAATATTATATATTATACATATTAAAGAAAAATTAAAATCATCAATGATACAATTACATAAACATTATATAAATACTCAACTATCAAAATTAGTACATTGCTCTAAATGCTCTATTAAAACATAACGAGTTCAAAATGAGCATTTTTTTGTGTATTCTTGTATTTAAATGATCATGTTATATATTGTATTTTTTAATTAAAATTTTAATCTTATCATATAAATTTCGTGCATTATTCATAGTGAAAAATAACAATTTAAAATTATATCACTTAAATTGACGAAAAATTTTAAAAAAAAATTGAAATATTATTAATTCGATATGAAAGTAGTATATATTAAATAATATATTTTTAAAATGTTATATTACATTAAGGAATTACGAATATTGGAGATTTATTTAATGGTCTTATATAATTTATAATATGTTAATCACAAATATTATATAATAGAAATAATAATAAAATAATTAAAAAGTGAAATAGCAAGTGTGAGTAGTACTACTATTCACCTCTCTATAAATGAAGTATAGAGAGTGAAATAGAGAGTGTTTGGAGAGCTCATTTCTATTTTACTCTGTAAATAGAAAATAATGAGTAAAAAATAGATCGGAGATGGTCTTTTTTACCTTGGATAAAATTTATCCATGATGTTGTTTTCATGCTTAGATGGCCCATCAATTAATGACACAATTATATGACATTTAATTATATTTAATCAAACATGTGACCTTACATAAAATTTGACTCAACCCCAAAGGACCCAACTCATCAATGACTCAACAAATGAATTTTGTGGGGTTTGGGCATGGATAGGTTGGGCTACAATTTTATGTGAACCAACAAACAAATATATTGTATTTAATTTAAATTTAACTAAATATCATAAAATTGTATTCATTAATTGAGAGGCAATTTTGAGTCTTAAAATAACGCTAGAGATAATCTGATCTAATATATATATATATATATATATATATATATATATATATGTATGTATATATTAATGAGATAGTTAAAAAGGAGAGTACAATTAGATGGATCAAGAACCTTCAGTCTACACAAAGAAATTGCAACCTTGCAACAGGATACATATTATGTGTCTGTATATTTTACAAAGCTCAAAACATTATGGGATGAATTTGAGACTTTGGTACCACCTCCTGGATGTAATTGTGAAAAGGTAAGAGGTTTTGTAGATCATCTAAATCCCCAGAAATTGTATCAGTTCTTGATGGGATTGAATGAGTCATTTGGACATGCAAGAAGTCAGATCTTGTTAATGAATCCTGTTCCTACAATAAATCAAGCCTAGCTATGGTAGTAAATGATGAATGTCAAAAGATGACCTCTAGTAGGTCGAATATAGGCCTAAGTTCTATGAGTAGTACTGGAATGGATCCTCTGGCAATGTACTCAAGAACTGGTGGAGGCTCTAGTTCCCAAGGGGTTAACAAGTTCAAAAGGAATTTTCCAGTGGTGTGTGATTTTTGCAGATGCAAGGGACACATTAAAGATTAGTGTTATAAGCTAATTGGGTATCCATCTTACTTTAAGTCAAAAAGAAAAGTGAATACTAGTACAGGAACTGGAGCTTACATGGTTGGAAATAATGTTAACAGCACAAGGAAGGATGAGTATGAGGATGTGTCTGGTAGAGTTTCTTTCAACTATGGAGGTAACACTAATGTACCTATAAAAAATCACATGAGTAACATAGAGGAATGTTCAAACCAGTTACAAGGGTGTAATTTCACCAAAGATCAGTATAGTCAAATTCTTCAAATGCTGAAGCAGAATCAAGAAGGGGGACAAAAATAAGAAGATTCAAGCCATGCACATGAAACTCAGGCTAATACTGCAGGTAAAGTCTTGTTAGTTTCTGAAAATAGTCAGTTCTGGATTGTAGATACCGGGTATCTAATCATATGATGTCAAACTTGGATATGCTTACTACTGATTCTGTTATCAAGGTTAAAGAGCCAAAACTTGTTTATTTACCTACTGGGGAAGTGTCATATGTATCTCATACAAGATTATGTAACATATCTCCAAGAAGTATGATTACAAATGTTTATCACATACCAGAGTTCAAGTACAACTTACTATCAGTGAGTAAGGTGACTAAGGAGTTAAATTGCTCAGTCACTTTCTTCCCTCATTTTTGTGTGTTTCAGAAGCTTTACACTGGCAAGGTGAGGGAAGTTGGTAAAGAAGAGGATGGTTTGTACCTACTGCTAAGGAATTTGTCAAAGTTTCAATTAAAGCACCAGTCATTTGCTGTACCTGAAAAGAAGCTAGAGATACAACAGTTATCAGAAAAGGAATTGAATGTATGGCACAAGAGGCTAGGACATGAATCTGCACAAATGTTGAGTAAAGTTTTTCCTGTTAATTCAGAACTAGTGAATAAAGTGCTAAATGAGTGTATTGTATGTCCTTGTGCAAAACAAACTAAAAATATGTTTCCTGTTAGTAGTATTAAAAGTAATCAAATTTTTGATTTGATTCATTTGGATGTATGGGGTCCATACAAACAGGCAACTTTTGATGGTAACAGATTTTTTCTTACAGTAGTTGATGATTTCCCAAAGATGAGTTGGTTATTTTTGTTAAAAAGTAAAGCAGATATGTGTGTAGCTTTAGATTATTTTCTGAAGTTTGTCAAGACACAATTTGACAAAGTGGTAAGAAAGGTAAGGTCTGATAATAGAACTGAATTTATGAATGTTGTATGTGCTACTTTGTTTAAGGAAAGAGGTATAGTACATCAAAGATCATGTCCTTATACTCCACAATAAAATGGAGTAGCTGAAAGGAAGCATAGACATATATTAGAGATGACCAGAGCTATAAGGTTTCAGGGTCATATTCCATAAGGTTTTAGGGTCAGTGTATACTTGCAGCTGCTTACTTGATAAACAAAATACCCAGCAGAGTTCTGGGAGGTAAATCTCCATATGAAAGGATGTATGGTGTTAAGCCAATGATATCCCATCTTAGAATATTAGGTTGTTTATGCTATGCTAAAGTGTTAACTGAAAGTGATAAACTAGCATCCAGGACAAAGGCTGCAGTACATATATGGTACTCAAAAACTCAGAAGGGTTATATCTTGTTAGATTTGACCTCCAACAGTTTCTTTGTGAGTAGAGATGTGATATTCGAGACGAAGGACAGCACTTCTGTACGTGATCGTAGTATGCCACGTCGTCTCGTCCCCGCTAGAGAGTCATTCTCTTCTTTCTTAACTATTTTAGATAAAAGTGAAAAAGGTCCTTTTGTAAATCATTTGGATAATGATATGCTGAATGTAGAATGGAAGTTAGGCTATGATAACATGATTGACAAGAACAAAGTTAATCATAGGTGTGTACAAGAAACTCAATGTGATACAAAATTAAATAGAAACTTGACTAATAATAATGAACAAAATACAGTGGAGGAAACAGTTCAAGGACAGGACTGTATGTCTAATGATCCTCAGACAGTGGTGAATAGAAAGTCTACTAAAGAAGTTCATCCACCAGTTTGGATGAAAGATTTTGTGTCCTTAAAGATGGGTAAACAGGTGAAGTATCCTATAGAGGAGTGTGTTTCATACAATCACTTATCTAAGTCTTACCAAGAGTTTGTTGCTGCAACTTCTGTGCTAACTGAACCTACTTCCTTTGCTGATGCTAGTAAAGATCCTAACTGGATTGAAACAATGCAAGCTGAAATACAAGCATTACAAGATAACAACACTTGGAAACTAGTTTAGTTGCCTAAAGGGAAGGTTGCAATTGGATGTTGGTGGATCTATAAGATTAAGTACAAGTCAACTGGAGAAGTAGAAAGGTATAAAGCAAGGCTGATAGCCAAGGGATATAGTCCGAAAGAGGGCATAGATTATAAAGAAACTTTTTCTCTTGTAGTAAAAATGGTCACGGTAAGAACCATTCTATCCTTAGCTGTGTCCAAGAGTTGGCATATACATCAAATGGATGTATATAATGCATTTCTAAATGGTGATTTAGAGGATGAGATATATATGTCTATGCCACAAGGGTTTTCCAATTAGGGGGAGAATATGAATAAGTTATACAGATTGGAAAAATCATTGTATGGGCTTAAACAAGCACCGAGACAATGGAACCATAAGTTTGCAGAAAGTCTACAGAAGGTGCATTTCAAGCAAAGTCAGTATGATCACTCATTGTTTACAAGGAGGAAAACTGAAGGAACTACAATAATCTTGGTTTATGTGGATGATGTTTTAATAACAGAAAGTAGTTTAAAGCTGGTGGAGGAAACAAAAAGGTCCTTACAACAAAGTTTTAAAATGAAAGATCTAGGAGAGTTGAAATGCTATCTTGGGATAGAGTTTGTAAGGTCAAACAGTGGAGTTGTAATGCATCAAAGGAAGTATGCACTTCAACTTATTTCCAAAGTTGGTTTATCAGGAGCAAAGACTACTGGAACACCTATGGATGTGAATGTAAAGTTGACGTCAAAGCAATATGATGATGAAACTGGACAGAATCAGGATGTGCCTCTAACAGGATCAAAGTGCCTATCAAAAACTGATTGGGAAGCCGCTATATTTAAACATGACCAGACCATACATTTCTTTTAGTGTTCAAACTTTAAATCAGTTCCTACATCAACCAAAGAAGTCTCATATGGATGCAACACTTAGAGTTGTAAAATACATTAAAAGACAGCCAGGTCAAGGTATACTACTATCTAGCAAGTGTAGTAATGAAATTACAGGTTATTATGATGTAGATTGGGCAGCATGCCCTCTTACAAGGAAGTCTGTGACTGGCTATGTGATTAAACTTGGAGAGTCTGTGGTGTCTTGGAAAGCTAAGAAGCAAACCATTGTTTGAAGAAGCGTAGCTAAAGCTGAGTATAGGAGCTTAGCTTCTATTGTGGCAGAGTTAGTTTGGCTGGTTGGAATGCTGAAAGAATTAAAGGCTGAGGTTCAGTTACCAGTTCAAGAATATAGTGACAGCAAGTCTGCTATTCTATTGGCCTCTAATCCAGTCTGTCATGAACATACTAAACACATTGAGATTGATTGTCATTTCATCAGGGAAAAACTTCAACAAAGGCTGATTAAGATTACTTATGCTTCAACACATAATCAGCCGGCTCATTTGCTAACCAAGGGTCTCAACAGGCCACAACATGACTATCTATTGTCCAAGCTAGGGGTATTAAATATATTTACACCACCTAGCTTGAGGGGGAGTAATGAGATAGTTAAAAAGAAGGAGAGTGTTGAGAGTTACTTAGGACTACTTCAAGAAGTTAGTTAGAAGGTAGTTACCAAAAAGTTAGGTAAGTTAGTTAGTCAAGGAGAATATAAAAACATAGGATTTAGTCATTGTATACTCACTTCAAGAATGAAATAAAAAAAAATACTTTCATCCTTTCCAACTCTATTGTTTTTAGCAAATATCTTCATATATATATATATATATATAAGAGGATTGACAAATTTGACTCAATAGATTAAAAATATGTCATTTTAAAATCATTTCAAGAACATCTACACCATGTTTTTTTAATTATTATTATTATTATTGTTGTTGTTGTTGTTGTTAAAAGTAGAAATTATATGTAACATGTGCTATCAAGTATAAAAACTCGATTGGTACAAGATATAAGGAATAATCTAATAATAAAATGCACGATTATTTTTCTGCGTTTAATTAGAATTATTAAATATTGAACTAACTAATTCTATGAGATAATTTTATTTATCCCATCTCAAATATCAAACAACCCAATGCTTAAGGGTGTGTTTGGTGTGGAGGAAAACATTTTTCCCACTGCTTAAGGATGTGTTCGGTATGGAGGAAATGTTTTCCAATTTTCTTATGTTTGGTTGACTTAAATGTTTGGAAAATGTTTTTCATATCAACTCATTTTCCTCAAATTTAAGGAAAATAACTTCCCTTCCAAAATTAAAGAAAACATTTTTCAAAACTCTATTTCATTCTTTCATTTTTTTTTTCTTACCCTACTTATACGCCGTACCCGACTCTACCCATTAAAGAAAAATTAAAATTTTAAATTTTCTTATTTTTAAATTTCAAATATAATTTTATACAGACCCCCAAACAATCCCTCCCTCAAACAAAAAATATAATTTTTTTTTTGTATAATGTTTCAAATTTTAAGATTTTTTTTTAATCTCAAACAACCCCTACAACCCCTACCCCCTTCCAAAACAAATTCTTTTAAAAAATATTTCATATTTATTTTTTACATCAGCCCCTCCCCCCAACAAGGCCACCCCCACCCAAGTCACACCCCCCCCCACCCCGTCAAAATTCATTTTCAAAAAATTATTTTTGAGAAATATTTCAAATTTTTAAATTTTTAAATTTTTTAAGATAAATTTTCATTTTTACGCCACCCCCTACATAGGCCATTACCGTCATTTTTTTAAAAAAACTATTTAAAATTTAATTTTTATTTTATTTTACGCTACTCTCTACCCCTTCTCCCATCCTCCATTCCCCGCCACCCCCTTCTCCCCTCCCACTCCTGCCACCCCCAACCCAGGTCATTCCCATAAAAAAAAAAAAAATTAAGAAAAAATTATTTTTGGGAAATATTTCAAATTTAAAAACTTTCATTTTTTACACCATCCCTACCCCCTACCTCACCCCCACCCCCGGCACCCCACCTAGGCTATTTCCGTCAAAAAAAATATTTTAAGAAAAAAAAAATGTTTTTGGAAAATATTTCAAATTTTAAAAATTTTCGTTGTTTACGCCACCCACACCCTTAACCCCCCCTCCCCCAGGCCACCCCCAAAAAAATTTTGAAAAATATTTCAATTTCTTTTAAAAAGACCATATTTCATGCCACTCCTACCCCCCCCCCCCCCCTTTAAAATGTTTTTGAAAGAAAATTTCCTGGGTCAAAATTCAGATTCAGGTCCTGGGTAAATCTCAGGGTCGAATTTTGGAACGATCATTGGGGTCTTGTCCCAGTTTGGGTCGGGGTCAGGTCATAGATCAATTATTGGGGTTGATTTTCGGACCATAGATTATTTTCCTAAAAATTATTTTTTAGTCTCATGCCAAAAATAAAAGATACTTTTTTGAAAAATATTCTTCATTCACCAACCAAACATTAAAAAATATTTTCTAGAAAATAGTTTCTACTCACCAACCAAACATGAGAAAATAAGTTAGAAATCTACTTGTTTTCCAAAAAAACATTTTCTAGGAAAACAATTTCTATGAAAAATATTTTCCTTAATACCTAACACACCCTAAATCTTGAATGAACATATAACAGTGAATCATAGAAATTATGTATCACAATCCTTTTGGATGGCAAAAGGGGAGTTTTGACCTGATGATCTCACCCGTTTAGATTTGTTTTTTAAATCGCTTTCCCCTACATAGATTTGTTTGGAACTCTTTTATTTTTATGGAGAAGGATCTAACATGCTTCTTAATTATTTGAATTGGTACAAAACTATTCTTTATCCACCTTTTCAGCCCCCAAATACTCTTAATGTCAACCTTTCGGCCCAAACATATGCTTATGTCTAACGGCCCATTCATAATAAGATGGATAGAGGCCAATATTGTATCAAATATCATAGTTTAAGGGCATTTAGGCATTTTTTCATTGAAATAATTTGAAATTACTTAACAAATGGGCTCATATGATTAACATGATTTTGGATTACATAGTAAATTAAAAATAACAACCCACTCCTCCACTACCTCTCTGTTCCACTTTTTTTCTTTTGGATCTTGTCCATCATTTTAAATTGTAATTTTTTTCAACTTATGACAAAAAAAAGGAAGAAAAAAAAATGAGGAAAATAACTATGACTTTCATATAGAAAGAATTAGTTCGATAAAATATGATTTAATTAAGCAACTATGTATGTATACTGCATTTTTCTTTTGTGTGTATCAAAAATTCAAAATAAAAGAATAAAAATAATTATTTCTCCAATCCACACCACATCCCACCATGTTAATAATACAAATTAAAAGAACGTGAACATGTAAGTTCATTTCAAGTTTGAGTCCCGCATATCATAATTAAGAATAAAAGATTTTTTTTAAAAAAAGAGCAAATCAACAAGACATTTGGATAACTGTAATGACCCGAAAAGTCATTTTTGGAAATTTTCATAAAATTACCGTTTTATCCATCCAAATAGTTGCTCCGAGTCAATTCTGATTAGTTTGTGAAGTTGGTTTTGAAATTTGAGTAGGAGGTTGAGATTTTTGAAAGATTTTAGTTTATAAAGACTTAAGTTGGTTAAAAGTGATTTTTAGTGTCAATCGGAGTTTGAAGTCTTGGAATAAAATTTTAGTCAATTCCAACAGTTCCCAAATGTGGAATTTGGCCAAGGAGAGTGGTCAGTTTCAAATTTGGAGTTATTTCATGGATTTGAGGTCTTGGGTTGGAAGTTTATGAAATTTTGGCCTTTGAGTTGACTTTGGTCAACATTCGGAGTTTTGGTGCTCGGATTAGATTTCTGATAGTTCCATTGGATTTGATGGATGTTTTAGGCCTAAGAGAGATTTAGGTTGATTTTTTAGAGGTTCTCAACTTAGCTTGGATTTTTTAAGCATTATGTTAGTTTATTGTGAATTTCACGGGTTTCGAATCAAGGAGACCTCGAATTCGTATTTCGATGGTTCCATTGAGTCTGGAACGTCGAGTTTAGTTGGGTAGCATATCTAGTTTGTATACTCAGGATTTCGATTGATTCATGAGGATCCATTTGGAAACTTTTATGCCTTATGTGAATTGCTAGTTTCTGCTTTATAGTGCCAGGAACTTTGTCATCGTGACCAAGAGACCTTCTCTCGCGATCACGTGGAGTTGGTTTTGTATGCATCGTGATTGTCTGATGTAACACCCCAAAAATTGTTAGAGGAAACGTGAAATTAAAGAACAAGGAAGAACAACAATATTTAACGTGGTTCAGATCAAAATGATCCTATATCCACCAAAGAACAACTACACTAATATTTATTTCACTCTACAAAGAATACAAGTGAAATACTACAAGAGAGATAACAACAAATGCCTTAGAAGGTGAAAAGACAAGTGAGAGGATGATTTGAAAATGAATTAAGAGCTACCTATTTATAGGAATGAATTCTTCCTATTGATGTCATCCATGACATCACTATGTTTCAAAAATGTCAAGATTAAATATGTAAAACCATTTTATGGTTTACCTAAATTTCACCTACCAAGATACTATCTTGACTTTTATTTTGTACTAATTATCTTCTTACCAAATTTTCATATTAATTCATTTTCCATTGAGTTTGATTCCACAAGAACCAAACTATCTCTTTCAATCTCCACCTTGGTTTGTGTTCTAAGCATGCATATAAAGAACTCCAGCCAAAACTTCTATGCTTACTGGGCAATTCCGTTGTAAGAAACAAGAAGAACCAAACCTTTGTTGAACATACTAGCTCCACCTAGCAGTTGTTCTCTCAGAGTTGCAGCAATTGATGCATACTCCCGCCAAGTCTTTGCAGTGTGCAAACTTGGCAAGCGGAACCTTCTCAACCTTGATAGCTCCCTCTTCAACGACATCTCAAATGAAATGGAACATGCCATCAATGTGTTTGGTGCGCTCATGAAATCTTTGATTTTTAATCAAATGAGTAGCACTTTGACTATCACATCTTAGAATTGATTCCAGGTGAACCAAACTCAATTCTGCCACCAAACCTTTCAACCAGATAGCTTCTTTCATTGCCTCTGTTGCTGCCATATATTCTGCCTCTATTGTAGACAAAGCAACAATCATCTGTAAAGTTGATTTTCAACTAACGGCACTACCAACGAGAGTAAAGATGTATCTAGTTGTGGACCTCCTTCTATCAAGATCCTTTGCATAGTCAGAATCTACATAACCGAGAATTGAAATAACTTCACTTTTTCAAAAGGTTAGGCCAACATCAGGAGGTTCTTTGAGATATCTCAATATCTATTTGGCAGCTTCCCAGTGCCTTTTTCCTAGATTTGCCATGTACCTGCTTACCACACTTACAGATTGGGCAATATCTAGACGTGTGCACACCATAGCATACATAATGCTGCCTACTATGCTCGTATAAAGAACCTTTAAAATATGTTCCTTATCCATAGACTGAGGCATTTGTAACTCTGAAAGCTTGAATGAGAAGCTAACGGTGTACTTACAGATTTTCTCATATGCATATTAAATCTTTCAAGAACTTTTTCAATGTACCTCTTCTGATAAATATGTACAACACCATTTTCTCTTGTAATCTCCATTCCAAGGATTTTATTTGCAACTCCTAAATCCTTCATGTCAAATTCCTTGCTTAATAGTTTCTTCAAAATATTTATCTCTATGATGTTGTTAGCAACAACAAGCATATCATCAACATACAACAATAGATAAATCATAGAGTTACTAGACATCTTCTTGTGATACACACAACTATCAAATGCACTCCTCGAAAATCATGTTTAGTCATGAATGCATCAAACCTCTTGTACCACGGTCTAGGGGATTGCTTCAAAACATACAATGACTTCTTTAGTTGGTAATCATGATCTTCTTTTCCTTCCGCTAGGAAACCTTCAGGTTGATCCATATAGATTGTCTCTTCTAGATTATCATGTAATGAAGCAGTTTTGACATAAAGCTGTTGAAACTCTAAATAGAATTGTGCAACTAATGCTAGTAGCACGCAAATTGAGCTATGTTTCATGACTAGGGAGAAGATCTCATTGTAGTCAATTCCCTTCTTCTGACTGAAACCCTTTGCAACCAATCTCGCCTTGAAAGTAATATCTTCCACCTCTGAATACCCTCTTTCTTTTTGTAGACCCATTTGCATCCAACTGTCCTCTTCCTCTTTGGCCTTTTAACTAAGACCCATGTCTCATTTTTGTGAAGAGACTCCATCTCTTCCATCATGGCTAACTACCATTGTGCAGCATCTTTGCAAGAAGTTGCTTCAACATACGAAGAGGGCTCGAGATCCTTAATCTCTTCTTGTGTAGCTACGACCGCATGTGTAATCAGATTTTCTTGCTCTATAAGACGTTTCGGTTTTCATATCTTCCTTTTGTCCCTTTCCTTCGCAATTGTGTATGGTTCATTGAGAGCAAGTTCTTCAAGATCTGCATCTTTTGACTCATCAATTTGAGTCTCTTGATCCCTTTCCTTGGTAAGCTCCACTGGTAGCTCCACCTGCTCGTTGTTCTCGTTTCTTGATAACTCCACAAAAACTTTTCGAGGATCAAGTATAGAGAACTCATCAAATGTAACATCTCTACTAACTACAAATTTGTGTAAAGATAAACACCAAAGTTTGTACCCTTTTACTCCATCTACATACCCTACAAATATGGCCTTTTTAGCCCTTGGTTCAAGCTTTCCTTCATTAACATGATAATAAGCTGGACACCCAAATATTCGCAAGTATGAATAGTTGGAGGGTTCACCTGACCAGACCTCATTCGGAGTCTTAAAGCCAATCGTTGTTGCTGGTGATCGATTGAAAATATGAGAAGCAGTATGAACTGCTTCAGCCCAAAATACTTTGGACATTTTGGCTTGTAAGAGCATACAACGAGCCTTCTTAAGAAGAGTTCTGTTCATTATCTTGACAACTCCATTCTGCTGTGGTGTGTGCTTGACCGTCTTATGTCTTACGATCCCATGAACCTTGCAGAAATCATTGAACTCTTCACTGCAAAACTCCAAGCCATTGTTTGTGCGAAGATACTTGATTTTTCTCTCCATTTGATTTTCATCAAAGATCTTCCACTCTTGAAATGCTTCAAAAGCATTACCTTTTGCCTTCAAGAAACGCACCCAAATCTTTCGTGAAAAATCATCAATAAATGTGAGAAGATACCTCTTTCCTCCCTTCGATGAAAGCTTAGAGGGACCCTATAAATCTGAATGGATGTAGTCTAGCACCCCTCTCGTCTTGTGCTTACCAGTGTTGAAGCTGACCTTTCTTTTTTTTCCTAAGACGCAATGCTCACAAAACTCAAGTGTGTTGATCTTCTCACCATTCAAAATGTTGCGGTTACTCAACATCTCCAGTCCCGTGCGCTCATATGACCTAATCTCATGTGCCATAATTTTGCCTTGTCATCATTATATAACTGCACTGTAGATGCATTTACAAAACCAATAATGGTGCTTCCCGCAACTGTGTAAAGGCCATCCTCCAGCTTTGCCTTCAGTATGACTAAAGACCTTTTAGTCACTTTTATGGTTTCTCATTCACTAATGTACTTGTAGCTTTGTTTATCCAAAGTATCTAGGGAGATCAAATTTTCTTTATATCAGGAACATGACAAACTTCTGTAATAGTCCTCACGATTCCATCATGGCAGCGAACACAAACTGAACGAATGCCAACTCTTTTACAAGTTGCATTATTTCCCATTAATACGGTTCCTCCACTTGTTTCATAATTGCTGAACCAATCTCTTCGAAATGTGATATGCAGAGTACAGCCAGAGTCTAAGACCCATTTATTGTCATAGACTCTACTATTGCATGATGTTGTTAGTTCATAATCATCATCAAAATCATGTACTTGCTCAACAATGGATGCACTCACCTTTTCTTTAGACTTTGACATAGGGCAATCTCGTCCAAAGTGCCCCTTCTTATGACAGCCCCAACTCTTTGCATTTTTCTTGTTCACACGAGACTTTGATCTGTACTTCAATTTGCTCCTTCCTTGTTTGCTAGTACAACCTCTCACAAAGAGCCTACTAGCTTTATCACCTTTGTCTCATTCAAAATGCATCCGCACATCACAAGAGTTAACTGCTTACCGCACTTGCTCAAGAGTGATAGGCTCTTTGCTATACATTGTTGAATTCTTATTATCATGATATTTTGAAGTCAATGAAAATAGCAAAGCACATGATAGCGTCTCCTTATCCTTTTTGATTCCAGCAGTTTGTAAGTCCATCACAAGTTTGTTGAACACATCTAGATGGTCCTGCAACAAAGTACCTGACTCCATCTTAAATGTGTGAAGACGTCATTGTAACAACATCATTGTTGTCACTGACCGGTCCTGGTAAATCCCTTTCAGCCTTTCCCATAACCTTTTGGTCGTCTCCTCGGTACTTGTACTCACTTCACAAAGTACGTTAGGTGTAAGGGAGAGTTGGATCACACTCAATGCATCTCCTTCAATCTTTTCCTTGTCATAATCCGATATCTTACCGGGTTACTTTCCGTTAATAGCATGGACTGAACCTTCCCTCCGCAGTAACGCCATCATCTAGATCTTCCAGATATTAAAGTTGTTGCACCCACTAAATCTATCAATTTCAAATTTCATGGAACTCATCTTTACTTGTTCTTCCTCTTCTACTACAATGTATTTGGAACTTCAGAAAACCAAAGTAATTCTTTTCTGATGTGGAAGTTTAGAATGTGCTGCAACCACATAGCATACTCAAACAGAAACTTGACTCTGATACCAATTCTTAGTGGAAATATGAAATTAAAGAACAAGGGAGACTAACAATATTTAATGTGGTTCGGAACAAAATGATTCTACGTCCACCAAAGAACAACTGCACTAATAATTATTTCACTCTACAAAGAATACAAGTGAAATACTACAAGAGAGAGAACAACAAATGTCTTAGAAGGTGAAAAAGGCAAGTGAGAGGATGATTTGAAAATGAATTAAGAGCTACCTATTTATAGGAATGAATTCTTTCTATTGATGTCATCCATGACATCACTATGTGTCAAAAATGTAAAGGTTAAACATGTGAAACCATTTTATGGTTTACCTAAATTTCACCTACCAAGATACTATCTTGACTTTTATTTTATACTAATTATATTTTATACTAATTAAATGATTTAACTCCTTTATTTCTTAACATTCACCTTGACTAAATTGTTATCTAATGCAGTCTTTTTATTCAATTATTTGATATTTAGTTATATTACATACTCATACATTCAATGTACTGATGTCATTCGACCTGCATCTTTTAATGATGTAGATACAGGTTCTTAAGATCCTCAAGAAGAGTCTGTTGAGATCACGTCATCCGCTTGTCTACTTATGAGTGAGACCTCCTTGCTTTCGGAGTACTCCAGTTTTATGAGTTGTTAGTAGTAGTTCTTTTGAGGAGTCGTCGTCTTGTCTCGACACTCATCTTTATATAATAGATGCTTCATAGATAGATAGTTTTGGAAAGTCTTTCAGTTTTTACATGTTTTATTTGAGCTTATGATTCATACTCAGTATATTCAGTAAAGTTTTGAGATTTAGTAAGCTGTTTCAAACGTTTCTTTCAATTTGATGCTTAATTATGCTTGAGTTAGTCTTCCACTTGTAGTCAGCCAACATGAGAGTTCGCGTAATGGTTATCGAGTGCTGTCCATATCCAGGGTGTAGGCTCGGGTCGTGACATGTGACCTTTGTCGTGATCGCGTAGGTGGTTTTTCCTGGTCATCGATCGCGTGAGGCCCCATTGCAATCGTAATGAAAACTTTAATGAGTTGACTTTTCTACTCATCCTGATCGCGATCTTGGGTCAAGATCGCGATGAAAAATATTTGCATGAATAGTATGTCTTTAAAAAATTTGGGATTTCTTTTCATTTCCCCAATTTTTGAACACTGGTAACTCAGTTTAGGCGATTTTAAAAAGGATTTTCGAGTTTCTTCAGTTGGATAACAATTTCTAACTCCCCACCTCTTTTACCCAATAATTA
Source organism: Solanum bulbocastanum (assembly GCA_037074985.1). Taxonomy (NCBI): domain Eukaryota; kingdom Viridiplantae; phylum Streptophyta; class Magnoliopsida; order Solanales; family Solanaceae; genus Solanum; species Solanum bulbocastanum. Next base: position 36,767,085 of record CM073601.1, read on the forward strand.
TTTCATGAATTCAATGATTAAACATCGATTTTGGTTCCAAATTTTGATGGTTTTTGTAAAGGCTTAAGTTTTGATAAATGGTGATTTAAGGCTTGATTGAGCTCCATTTTTAAAAATGGTTTTGATTGGTTTTCCAAATGTTTTAGGTAACACAATTTTATACTAATTTTCAGATTTACCCTTCGTTTTTATTGAGTTTTTGGGTCATTTTAACCCCATTTCTCAAAAATATTGATATGGATATTATTCTTAATTGTATTACTGAGAGTGTTATCTTAGCAATGGTGGGTATTCTAAAGGTTGAGTGGAAAAGCGTCAATGGTCCTTACCCTATAAGAAGGTTATCTTCTTCATCCATGCTCAAATATTGGTGGATAAAGGGTGTTTGTCTTACCTAACACTCATCCGGGATACTAGTAATGAGTCACCTTCCATACATTCCATTCCCGTGCTTCTGGAGTTTCCAGATGTGTTTCCTTCTAATCTTCTAGGTGTTTCTCCTTATAGGTATATTGACTTTGCAATGACTTGGAGTCGGTAACCAAGACCATCCATATTCCTCCTTACCATATGGCTCCAATTGAGTTACAGGATCAGTTATAAGATTTGTTGAGTAAAGAGTTTATTCGCCCTAGTGTATCTCTTTGGGGAGCTCCTATTTTGTTTGTAAAGAAGAAGGATGAGTTTATGTGGATGAGTATTGACTATAGACATTTAAACAATGTAAGAGTGAAGAACAAGTATCCTCTCCCACGTATTGATGAATTATTTGATCAACTTCATAGAGAATCGTTGTTTTCTATGATTTATTTGAGGTCCGACTATCATCAATTGAAGATTAGGGCATCGAATGTCCCAAGACAGCCTTGCGGACTCAATATGGTCATTATGGGTTCTTGGTGATGTCATTTGGATTGACTAGCGCCTCTGCAATGTTTATGGATCGGAGTTTATGAATGGGGTGTTTTGACCTTTCTTGTATTCATTTGTAATTGTCTTTATTGATGATACTCAAGGACTGAGGAGAATCATGCTCGATACTTGGGGAATTACATGTTAAAAATGTTCTACATGTATCAGACTTCAAATTCAACTTGTTATCAGTCTTCAAGCTAACTAAGGATATGAAGTGCATGGTATCATTTTAACCTGATTTATGTGTAATGCATGATCTCTAAACTGGAGAAGTGATTGGGATTGGTAAAGAAGAGGAATGCTTGTATATCTTAAGGTATAAAGAAACACCTATGGTTGGAGCAGTGCTTAAAAATAAGAACTTATGACAATATAGACTTTGATATCTTAGATTGGGGCATCCTTCCTTGAAAGTGATGCAACATCTTGCAACATAAACTTGATGAGATAGTATAAGAAGATTGTACGATTTGTCTTTTGGCAAAACAATGTAGACTCAAATTTCCTTCTAGTGTCACTCAGACTATTAAGATGTTTTAGATAGTACATCTAGATGTTTGGGGACCTCATAAGGATCTCCACTTATAATAGAATATACTACTTTCTGACTATAGTTGATGATTTTAACAGATTTACATGGATATTTTTACTGCAAATTAAGAGGAATGTAATAGTTGAATTGAATGTTTTATATCCATGATTTGTAATCGAATTGATTATGCAATAAAGGTTTTGAGATATGACAATGGTACTGATTTCCTTAACAATCAAGTAAATGATTTGTTATCCTCTTTAGGCATTATACATCATATAGTTGTCTTACACTCTACAACAAAATATATTGTTGAAAGGAAACATAGATATATTTTGGACATAGGTAAAACTTTAAATATACCATTTCATATTCCTAGTAGGTTTTGGGGTGAGTGTGTGCAATAAACAATTTACTTAATTAACAGATTGCCTACAACTATATTACATGGATATTCTCGTTATGAAAGGTTATTTGGAAAACCTCTTACATTGGATCACATAAGAGTATTCAGATGTTTATGTTTTTCCATTGCATTGCCAAGAGGTGGCAAGTTTAAGGTCAGAGCAAAGAAAGTTGTTTCGTTGGGGTTTACTTCCTCATAGGATATAAATTATGTGTCCTTAATACCAAGACTGTGTTCATTAGCAGGGATACTATTTTCAAAGAGGAAGCATTCATTTTTAAGGTTATGAAATCTCATGATGAAGGTCTCTATCCTTTCTTTTTCCTTTTTCTAGATAATACAGATGATTCCACTGACATTCTAGATGAAGGTTTTCTAATAGAATCCTCCTCTCAACCTACACATAAGCATTACAAAACCAAGCAATACATATGATGAAACTCCTACACATGGCACTGGTGACTTAGAAGTTTTCCAAGATGAGCCTCTTGTACATGGTCTAGTAGAGCCATAGACCATATAATCGGTGATTGCAGATACTCGTAATCATCCAGATGAGGTGCATTCGGATAACATTGGTTCAATAAAGACTATCAAAACAAGCAAGCCTCATGTGTGGATCAAAGACAATGTTGTGTCCAAAAATTTTGGTCCCTACTCAATAACTAACCATGTTTTTTATTATAATGTATCCACATGTTATCAGTTCTACTTGCATGCTTTTTTACCAACTATGGAGCCCAATATTTTCATAAAGCATCCCAAGACAAGTTTTGGATTGATGCCAAGAGATCCAGAATTTGGAAGATAATGTTACTTGGACTATTATTGACGTACCTCAGGATGAGAAAGCAATTGAGTCAAAGTGGGTATACAAGATCAAGTATAAGTCAGATGGTGAGATGGATATATACAAAGCTAGATTTAATGCAAAAGGATACACTCAAAGAAAAGGAGTTGATTATCATAGCATATTCTCTCCAGTTGAAAAAATGATTATCATTAGAACTGTTCTTAGCCTAACAACTTAACATGATTGGGATCTCTCTCAAATGTATGTTAATAATGTCTTCTTGCAAAATGATTTAGGTGAAGACATTTATATGGAACTCTCTCTTAGCTTCCAAGGACAGAGGAATCTAAGGTGTTGCAAGTTAAGGAAGTCACTCTATGGTCTCAACCAAGCATCCAAACAGTGGAATATTAAGCGCACTGAGGCATTACTGATAGCAGATTACTCTCAAAGTACTCATGATTACTCATTGTTCACTAGAAAGGAGGGAACTAACTTAGATGTGATTTTAGACTATATTAATGACCTCTTAATAATTGGAAATAGCTCCCACGTGATTCGAGAAGCAAAAGACGAACTACATCAAAATTTCAAAATGAAAGACTTGGGAAGTCTCATATACTTTTTGGGGATAGAAGTTTTGAAGTCAAAAGAAAGAATATTACTGAATCAAAAAAAGTTTTTTTTGCAAATTATTTTCGAAGCTGGACTAAGTGGAGAAAAGGCTGCAAGCACTTCTTTAGAGTTTAATCACAAGTTGACCATTGTAGAATTTGATCAACACAAGTAACTCTACTGATTCAAAGTTAGAAGATATCATAACATACCGAAGATTGATTGGTAAGTTGTTGTATTTAGCAATCATCAAACTTGACATTTGCATTAGTGTACAAGTTTTGAGTCAATTAATGCAATATCCTAAGGTCTCACACTAGCAAGTTGCACAAAGGGTTGCGAGATATGTTACAAGATCTGCAGGATTTGGAATACTGCTTAAAAGAGTCATAGAACTCACTAGATATTGGGACTCAGACTGAGCTTCATGTCCTAACACACGAAGATAACTGGGTACATGGTTAAACTTGGAGATTCTCTGATGTCCAACAAGCCAAAGAAGCAACAAACAATTAGTAGAAGTTCTACTGAAGCAGATACAGAAGTATGGAAGCTCTTGTTGCATAACTAATATGTTTGGCAGGATTACTAGATGAATTATACTTCCCCATTGCCAACCCAATCTCAGTGTTTACAAATAGCAAGTTATCTATACAAATAACTGAGAATCTAGTGTTTCATGATCGTGCAAAACACATAAATATTGATTGTCATTTCATTCTAGAAAAAGTGAAATCAAGCTTTATTGATTTTAAGCATCTATGTACTACTGTGCAACCAGCTGATATTCTTACTAAAAGCCTAGGTGCTAATCAACAACATCTCCTTCTGGCCAAACTTGGTGTGTTAGATGTCTTCCGGCCTTCAGTTTGAGGGGGTGTATTGAGTAACAAATGCCAGAGTTGCTGTATTGCTATAGGTAAAGTTTTAAAATTTGTTGGAGTTTGTTGGTTGGTTATAAGTTAGTTAGTAGAGTCACGTGGTAAGCACATTAGCTGGTTAAAGTCGGCGTAATCCTCTATATATAGAGGTGGCTACGTAATAGCTAGGTAAGCAAATATAGTGTGATTCTCCAATTAGACTACAATGTCGTTTTCTCCAGATCCTTCAATAAGATTTCAGTTTTGTTTTCTCTGTTTCTCTTGATAGATTTCATAAACTTAATACATTTAGGAGTCGTTTGGTAGAAAAATAAATAATGCAGAGATTAGTAACACGAGAATTAGTAATGCAGGAATTAGTAGTGCAGGGTGTATTTTTTATCAAGTGTTTGGTTCATTGCTTCTAACCTCATCTTGTGTTTGAACCAAAATTTTACAAAAAGCTTCTTTTCAGTTATACCCTTGCATTATTATGAGATTTTTTATTTTATGTAATCGATCAAGGTAGATAATTGGCGGACAATATTATATTTTTATGGCCTTCTAACTAGCTAGGAGAAGAACAATTTTGTTTTCATGTTTGATAATTTCTCACTTGAATTATTTGAGGGTAAACAATTGTTATTTTAATAAATTAATCACTTAAAAACATTAATTTTCAATTTAAAATAGATAGACCATCTACTTTAAAATCTAAAAGACGATAAAAATAGTAAAATCGAATAAATCATCTATATATTTACATATAAAAATTGCAAGGTGTAGTTTTAATATGTATGCAATTTATAAATTGTTCAAAATACAAACAATTAGAAACCACATATAAACCAACAAATAAAATATTCAATTAAGATCACAAACGTCATGTGGTGATATATTTGCCTTTTCAATTAGTAAATGTTAAACAACTCACATTTTAAATATTGTATTGATATGTATAGTATTTATTTATTAACAAACAACTCTCTCTCTAAATAATAAAATTTGTAAGATAATTTATTTAAATAAATTTACTAGTACAAATATAAAACATAAAATCAAGAAAATAAATAAAATGATTTGAGGGATATTTTTGTCTTTACATAGATAATTCCATGGTATTAAATCCAATGTATTACTAATACCATCACATGGAAGGTATTAGTAATACCTCCTATAATACCATGTAAGGTGTATAACTAATCCATGGATTAGTTATACTTAGGCCCAAAAATTCTACCAAACATAATACTAAATAATATCATAGATAATACATGGATTATTTCTCCTAATACCTCCTACCAAACGAACTTATCTTGACACCACGTAGGTTTGCCCCTGGTCCTACCAAATGTCCCCTTGAGAATTTACAGAGCTCCCAAGATAAGGTGGAATTACATATGAAGAACAATTTTTTTTTTTTTAAAAAAAGAGTGTGATGCTTAAGTAGAATTTATTTTTAAAAATATGAGTGTTACAAGAAATTAGATAAATCAATTACACAAAAGTATCATCCATCCAAAATCGCACGTCTCTGGCATAAATCAATTGCCATGCATGTTTCATGTATAGCCTGGAGAGAGTAATAGCTTAGTAGTGGCTAGGTTCTTATGACTGGCTCCTCATCAATAGTCCTTTTATATTATTAAAAAAAAAAAAAAAAGAATATTTATCATGTAGACTAGATATTAGAGCCAGTTCAATTGAGTACCCAAAGGTTTGTACTCTGAGGCTAAAAATGAGCCAAATTAAATAGGCAATAAGTCAGTGAGTCAGAACCAATAAGCTGGACTTACCAGGGTGAATCAGGAAAGGGGAGACAAGATAGATAGATTCAATGAGTTAACAGAGCCAGAGAGAGAAATAATAAAACACACTTTGCTTCATTTATTTCATCTTGTGATATTTAAAACAAATAAAGGGAAAAGAGTCTGATATATTTCTCAATTTTGTCATTTAGAGTTGATATATTCCTCGTTATGAAAATAACTCATATATACCTCTACTATTATACAAGTGACTCACATATACTTTTTTCCTCTAACGGCAGTGAAAAAGTTAATTTTAGTTTAATTTTTTAATTATTTAAAAAATATATATAATCCCATATGGATATATTTAATCCTCCTGAAACATATATTATGTTTTTAAAACTTTTTTTTTTGTTTCAATGACTAATTTAGATTTATTATTTTAATAGTCAAATTTATTTAAGTTTCGCTAATATTCTTGTAAAATTTATCATAGATGATCCAATTTATTTTTTTTCAAATACAAAAACTAAATTACAATATATTCGAAAAAGATAGTTTTAAATCATAATATAGGAACAAAAAAATAGTTTTAAATTTTTTCTTTACACTAAGGAATGAAAGAAAAAAATAAAATAAGAATAAGAAACTCAAATTATGATAATCAAGAAGTCAAAAAATAATTTATGTCCAAAAAATATTAAAATATACCTTGAAATTTGCTAGAAAAATCATACATACCCTTAATGATTTTTTAAAAAATCAAAAGTAAAAAATATAAATTTAAAACTAATTTTTTTCACTTCCGTTAAATGAAGGGTATATGTGAGCTCATTTTGTAACGGTAGGGGTATATGTGAGCCGTTTGTATAACGGTAAGGGTATATATGAGTCACTTTCATAATAAAGGGCATGTCAGCTCCAAATGACAAAGTTGAGGGTTATCAGACTCTTTCCCCACTATAATGTATGTATTAATATTGTGTATTACTAATATTTTAGTTGGTACATTTTTTCACTCTAATTATATTTTTATTTGTTATGAAAGTATGTGTAACTAATATATGTAAATTCTTAATATAGTAATGTAAAAGGTTTTAATGTCATGTTTATAGATACATTTTATATCTTACAATATTTTCTACATCCTTTCAATCATATTTCTGAAAAGTATATTTTTACAAATAAGCATATTTTTTAAAAAAGAAAATTATGCAATATACGTGCTATTTTTAATAACAAAATCATATATTGCTAAGAAATTACATCACCATCACTAATTTATTAGTATAATTGGTACAAACATCACTAATGTCAACTTATAGAAAGAAGTATTGAAAATACTTCTAAACTTATCATGAATTCTTAGTTTCGTCCCGAAATTATTGCCAACCTTTAAAAATACCCCTCTACTTGACCAATTAAACTTAAATATACTTTTGATCTACAACATGACATAGCAAGTGGTCTCAAACTCTTATAGCAGCGTGAGACTCTTAATAAAAAATCAAAAGAAGTGTTGTAAACACCCCTAAAGTTGATAAGAATTGAGGGGTGTATTTCACTCTTATAGTAAGATCAGGGTGTATTTAACTTCAATCAATTAAGTAAATGACTATTTTTAAAGTTTTCAATAATATAGGAATGAAATTAATAATTCACTTCAAGTTTTCACTTATCGATACTTCTCTCTTACTAATATATTCTATTGAGTATTATTTTTATACACACGACATTAAAATTTATTAAAGGAGGAAAAGTTGTACCTGAAAAGACGTTAGCATGGTGCATGGCAGTGCAAACATTAGTGTATCAGAGAATAGGAATTAGGACGTACTGGATGATCGTAGTTGTGGTCCATAAATTGTTTTTCTTTTAGTCAAAAAGTACGGCCTCTAACCTTTTCAAACAGACAATGTCATACAAAAGCTAAGAAGCTGGCACTCTTTTCCTTTTGCCTTATTAATCATATTTTAAAATTAAAAAAATGACTTTTTATAAATAGCTTAAGTAAAACGTGATATCATTTTTTTCAAATTTAAATTATTATTTTATGATTTTTAGTATATTAGTATGAAAAAATTATAATTTATAATACTTTGTATTATTTTGTTCAAATTAAAATATTAAAGTGATCTAATCTAATTTACCTTAACCTGCAATGAAAGAAGTCAACTGAAATTTGAATGTGAATTCAACCGAATATGCAATATTTGCAAAACTAGGATCATTTACGACTGTTATATATTGGTGTTTTCATTTTTAAGTACATTGTTCATTGTATGCATCATTTAAATGGTTCGTTAAGTGTGACATTTTAATATTGATAAAAATATATCAATGTCACTATATGTATCATATTATATTTATTGGTGGATATTATATTTGTGTCTTTTTATTCTCATCATTTGTGGTAGAATGTAGTTATTAGTGGTTAATAACTTTTGTAACCTCTAATTCATTATTATCAATTATTCTAGAAAAAAGGGTCAAAATTACCCATCAACTTTGGTTTATTAGTTAACTATGCTCTTAACGTTGAAACGAAGTTATTCTTATCCCTGCCATTATGAATTTCATTATTTGTGCCCCTATGTTGACGGAAATCCCCAATCAACTCAAATTAACCCGAATATTTAAAAATGACCCATTCCCCATTTTAAACCCAATGCCCCGATCCCTCTAATGTATAACCCATTCCCCTTTTACCCATTCCCATTTACACATCCTATTTACCCATTCTCTCTCTCAAAAGACTCACGAACCTAACCTAAGTCGAAGAACATTGAAATCAAGGACTTTTTAACTCTTCTCTCCATCAGAATTTCTACTAGACGTTGTTAAGGTATCAAATTTAACCAACCTTCTCTAATTAGTGTCTTTCTATAAAGTTTAGTTGTTGATTTACGAGTTAGAGTTTTTGGGTTAAGGTTTTATCAAATTTTCTAAGTTATTGGTTTGCCTTTTTACCGATAAAATTTTATAGTCTCTTAGTTTAGTTGTTGATTTACGAGTTAGGGTTTGTGGGTTAAGGTTTTATTCAAATTTTTTAGTTATTGGTTTGCCTTTTTACTGATAAAATTTTGTGATCTCTTAGTTTAGTTGTTGATTTACGAGTTAGGGTTTGTGTGTTAAGGTTTTATTCAAATATCTGAGTAATTGATTTGCCTTTTTACCAATAAAACTTTACGATTTGTTAATTTAGTTGTTGATTTACGATTTAGGGTTTGTGCGTTAAGATTTTCTACAAATTTCTTAGCTAGTTGTTTGCTTTTTTACGAGTTAGGGTTTGTGGGTAGGTTTTAGGGTATTCTATGATTTTGGAGGAGGTGGTTTAGGTTTTGGAGATGTTATTGAGTATGTGTTGATTTGTGGTCCCAATATTTTATTCATTCTTGATTGAATGTGGTCCTCAATTTGTTTGTTGAAATGTTATAGTTTTTAATTTGTTTGTTGTCTTTGTGTGCCTTTTTATTTGCTATTTTACTCCTTCTTCCACCTTTTTTAGTTTATGTTTAGTTAATATTTTTGTCTCATTATTGCTTTTGTAAATTGGTTTAGGTTTGAAAGTTGTTAATGTTTTTTCATGTGCCTTAGATTACCTAAAATGGTTCTGATTGGTCTGGTATTTCACTATGGTGGAGAATGGATAAGAGAGTCTAAGTTGCTTTATGATATCTCTAATCTTTTGTAGATATTACTAATGAATATAAGGATAAATTAAGATATGTGGGTGTGCAACAATTAATTGTATATGTCCCTACTGAAAAATACTATGAAATAGAAGGTGATGAGGGGATTAGGACATTATTGTCCTTTGTTAATGAAAATTTAATGTTATTAACTTATTAGTTGTTGAGGATAGTGAGTTAGATGTTGATGTTGAGAATATAATCAGAATGAAAGAGAGTATGGTAGTGATTGATGAAGTAGCTACTGATTGTACTTCTGTTGATGGTACTAATAATGATATTGATATTTTTACTGATAATTCTGAAGAATTGGAGGTTCTTGTACAAGAAAAAAAGAGGATAATCGATTGCAACTTGTGTGATTATAAGGATTTACACAGGTTAATGCATTTAAGGATATAGCTGAAGCTAGAAGATACATTGGTTTGCATGCATTGACAAGTGACTATAATTTAACCATTAAAAAAAGTCACTCAAAAAGATTTAGGGTTGTTTGCAAAAATTAGTGCAATTTTGTATGCCTAATTTATGGTGAAAAGCATTCTTCTAGTGTTAGTGTGAAAACATTGAAAGGAGAGCATAAATGTGATGATCCATGTGGTAACTACGAGGTCAGTGCAACGACAATTGCTTTCTACTTTATGGAGAAGTTGTAAGCTAATCCCAAATACAAGATAAAGAAAATGAGAGTTGATCCCAAAAATGCTTTCAACATTAATGCTCATTTTGAAAAGTGTAAGAGAGTCAAAAGAATGATTTTGAAGAATATGGAAGCAGTTTTTGCAATGACTATATAAGCTTGTTGGGTATGCAAATGCTTTAAAAGAGAGTAATGCATGAAGTGATATTGTCCTTACAGTTTCAAGATATGCATTATCAGATGGAAAAAGAAATATTTGAGAATGTACATTTGTTTTGAAGCAATAAAGAATGGTTTTAAGAATGGGTTGAGACCTTTCACTGTCCTAGATGGTACATTTTTTATGGGTAAAGCTAAATGTCTACGTTATGTGCAATTGGTTAGGACTAAATGAATCATTTCTATTCTATTTCTTGGGTTATTGTGGACATAAAGTGTAATATATCTTGGGTGTGATTCTTGGAATTGCTTCAGAAGTCTCTAAATAACAACAATGGAGAAAGAATCACATTTATCTCTGATATGCAAAAGGTAAAATCTCACTGATTTATTCATTCTTACTGTATCTTTATCTTATGTATTTTTATTTGTTGTTGTTAGTGTTTATGTATCTTTATCTTATGTATTTTCATCTGTCATGTATATTTTTATGACCGATAAATAGGAATTAATTGAAGATGTTAAAGATGTTTTACACAATGTTATGCATAAATATTGCGTGAGACACATAGAGGCCAATTGGAGAAAAAAGGGCATGAAATCTAAATTGATGTCTAAGGTATTGTGGTGGTGTGCATGGAGCACCTACAAAATGGAGTTAGATGATCATTTGAAGACATTAGATCAAACTGTTTGAAGAAGCAAAAGACCATTTGTTGCATTTTTCAGTACAAACTTGGTGTATAGTATTTTTTGACACTGTCACGATCCAGGGGTACACCTTAGATGTAACATGGCGTATAGAATCCCGAAGGACTCCATACAAGCCACTTAGCTCTCATAACATAAGAGTTATAACAATAAGAGTAAATCAATAGTCCAAGTCTAAAACATTTTATAAAATGGAAAAATGGAAGTCTAAACTCATGTCTCATCATAGCCATCTAATACAATAGAATAAAATTGGGCCTAACCCATACATCATGTCCAAACAGGAAATATAAGAAAGCAACTATAACAATGAAGTCCATCCTCGAACCACGAGGACTCAAGAAGCTCGAGAAATAATCAAAGTTCAAGTTCTAGCCACAATATTGGGAGCCCTGTCTGATGGATCCTACATTTGGAAAAAATGTAGGCAAGACTATGCGATAGTTCAAAAATGCGCCAAGTATGGTAGCTATGCATAAAACATTTAAAACATGCTGAAAGGGACATTTCATTTCATAATATGCAACTGACCAAGTAAAACATGATATAAGAAGGTTAGAAAGCATAAATCATAATATTATGGTCAATGCAAGCTAAATCATCTTTAAATCTTTGAACACATTTGAGATACTCCTTGAATAACCTTAGTTCACTTTTAGTCTTGTTGTGGGAAAATTAGCCTTAACCGACATAAAGACCATGTGAGCTATAACATGATCCCCTGGTGTCTTCCATACCGAAAAGGGTTGTTCAACTTGCTTAAGGTAGAACCATGAACTTCTAGCTTAAATGGATCCGCTAGCATATTATCCTATGGGGGCACATAGTTTATGAGATAAGGAGATTGTTACTAGAAACCCGACCTCTACTAACCGGGAAGCTACCGTCTCAAGATATTTCTTCTAGAAACCTGGCCTCTACAAATGGGAGAGCTTCCATCTCATATCAATATTCAATCGGTGCTACGCAAAATTTCATGGAATAGTCATTTCTTACTTATTCTTGTTACCCATGGAGAGGTATCCTAGGATTACCAATCTAAACTAGTTTCAGTAGATAACTCTTACTATTTGATTCAATTAGGTAAGAGAGCCTTTCAACCTAAGAAGCCTTACTATGTGAGAAAACATTTCACATCATGCTATTATGTGTTATGAGAATATCCTTTCACAACACAACATTAAACATCATCATTGGCACTTTACTCTCAAAGCACCCTTAAAAAATTTACATAGGTTTCATAAGATCATGCATAAACTCATACTTTGCCCTTTTAAGGTTCAAAGATTGCTTTCAATCACCAAATCTAGAAATCATGCATTATATAGGGATTATATCATAAATTCATGTGATTTTATCACTTCATGCTTTAGATCATAAAATTCCTCTTTCATAATCAACAACCCTCATCAAATGATCACCATTTGGAAAACATGGGGGTTTGCATGGGTTCATAGGGGAAACATCATAAAAGCATTGAAAATCATTAATTCACGCATATTAAAACATAATTCAAACATTAAGATAAATAATCAAAAGAACCCATGGTAATTAAAGAAAATCCTAGCTAATTGGGGAATTTTACCTTTTAGAATAAAGGAATTTGGGGACTCCATGAATGAAAGAGATTCATGGATGAAAACTACCATACCTTGAATCCAAATGTTAGCCTTCAATAAAGAAATTGGACCCTTAGCTTGAAACCCTAGTTGAATCCTTCTTCTTCTTCTTCTTCAAGTTCTAGAGAGAATGTTTTGAGAGGAGGTTTGATTTCTCTTGGGGAATTTGGAAGAATGAATTAAATTGGTTGAATTTTGGGGAAAAAGGCTTATATAGAGGTTCTAAGCTTAGGCAAAATGACATAGTATGCAAATGAATTAATTAGAAAACTATCCAACTGACCCTAAAAAATAACTGTCAGCTGTCACCAATGAACCTCAGTCGAAGGACCGTGGTCTGACCTACTGTTCGTCCTGGTGGACCGTCGTTGGTCATCAGAGACTTTATTTTGGGGGCTTCAAACTATGGACCTTGACCACAGACCATGGTCTGACCTACGATCTATGGGTCTTGGGCCTCAGACTATGGCTAAGCAAGCCTAACCATGGACCACACCTACGATCCGTGGTTCCATCCACGGGCCGTGGGTGGCCGGCATGGTCTGGCACCTACAACTTTGGAAAGCTGCTATTTGGCCTAGTTCAGATATGGGGTGTTACAATATCTCTCCCTTGGGATCATTCGTCCTCGAATGAGATTCTATGCATATTTTAAACGAAAGAGACTTAAGACTAGCAGCCCATCATACATGCAACTCATCAAAATGCACATAACCGAGGAGGAAACATCAACTCCAAGCTAGACATACTCAATACATCATATGGAAGTGGGAACTACATCTAACAACTCAAAATGCAAGAAAATTTTAGATTTCTTATATTCAAGGAGGAACTACCTTCTTCAAGCTAAAAACATGCTCAACACAATCTCATGGAGCCAATATGCAATTCATTCTCAAAAAGCATATTTAATGCATGCTCAACAATCATCTCATGAAGTCTATAGGCAACTCATACTCAATGCACAACAACATGAGGAAAATAAATCATATAAGTCATTTCTTTCGAAACTTATACTTTTCATGAACATGCATAACATAAGAAAATCATGGAAACACATAAATTACACATGACTCCCAAACATAGAACAACCAAGAGGAACTCATTACCTCAAGCTAGAGTAGGAGTAGAATGAAAGAGACGAGGATATCGGGACATCATATCGGCCTTGGTCTCCCAAGTAGAACCCTCAACTAAATGATTCCTCTATAACACCTTTACAGAAGCAACTTCCTTATTTCTCAACTTTATGACTTGCCGGTCTAAAATCTCAACTGAACCTCTTCATAAGAAATATTCTCTTTAACTTCCATACCCTCTAAGGAAACCATGGATTTTGGATCACCAACACATTTCTTCAACATGGAGACATGGAAAAATGGATGCACCGATGCCAACTCATTTGGCAAATCAAGCTCCTATGCAACCTTACCAATACGTCTCAAAATCTGATATGGGCCTACAAAATAGGGACTAAGCTTTCTTTCTTACCAAACCTCATTACACCCTTCATAGGTGAGATTTTCATGTAAATCCACTCATGAACATCAAACTCAAGATCTCTTTTTCTAACATCGACATAAGACTTTTGTCGAATTTGAGCCATTCTCAGCCTCTCCTTAATAAGATGAATCTTCTCTATGGCCTCATGTACACCTACCTTAAACCATCCTATATGAGACCTACACCTCCTTCCATAAAGTGCCTCAAATGGAGCCATATAAATACTCGAGTGATAACTGTTATTATAAGCAAACTCAATCAATGGCAAATGGTCATCATAATTACCCTTAAAATCAATCACAGAAGCCCTCAACATGTCTTCCAAAGTTTGGATGGTATGATCCACTTGCCCATCGGTCTGGAGATGAAAAGTCATGCTAAGCTTAACCTTTGTACCAAGACCTTTTTGGAATGACTTCCAAAACTGAGAAGTGAATAGGGTACCATGATCGAAAATAATGGACAAGGGCACTCCATGCAACCTTACCATTTCTCTCAAATACAACTTAGCATAATCTTCCGTCGAATAAGAAACCTTGACGGGAATAAAATGAGTAGATTTCATCATCTGATCCACTATTACCCAAATCGAGTCATGTTGTCGCTGAGTACGTGGCAACCGTACAATAAAGTTCATATTCACATCTTCCCACTTCCAAGTAGGAACACCAATATCTTGGGATAAACCTCCCAGTTTCTGATGCTCAACCTTCACTTGTTGACACGTAAGATATTTAGCCATAAATTCCGCAATATCCTTCTTCATCCCATTCCACCAATAGATCTCCAGCAAATAACGATACATCTTGATGGCTCCCGAGTGAATAGAATACCTAGAACTATGGGTTTCTACCAAGATCTGTTCCCTCAAGTTATCAACATTTGGAATACATAACCAATCTTGATATCTAAGTACCCCATCTCCCCTTTAGGAGAAAGCCTCAATAGACTTTTTGACCACCGTCTCTTTCAATTCTACCAAAATTGGATCAACACCTTGCTTAGCCTTCATATACATCACCAAAGAAGATTCCGACCCATTATGAACCATAACACCACCCTTGGTGGAATCCACTTGTTGAACACCTAATCAAGCCAACCTAGTAACATCTTTAACCAACTCTTTATTTTCACCCTCAACACAAGCAACACTACCCATCGATAGTCGACTAAGAGCATCTGCCACCATATTTGCTTTATCAGGGTGATAGAGAACACTCATGTTATAATCCTTTAAAAATTTTATCCACCTTTTTTGGCGGAGATTCAAGTCCTTTTGGTTGAACACATATTGCAAACTCTTACGATCGGTAAAACATCAACATGGACCCTATACAAATAATGCCTCCATCTCTTTAAAGCAAAAACAACCACCGCTAACTCAAGGCCATGGATAGGATAATTCTTCTCGTGGATCTTAAGTTGTCTTGAAGCATAAGTAATAACCTTACCATTTTGCATAAGCACACATCCCAATCCAATTCTAGAGAAATCACAATATACCATAAAGTCGTCAATACCTTTCGGTAAGGTCAACTCCGGAGCGGAAGTAAGTCTATCTTTCAACTCTTGGAAGCTTTTCTCAAAAGCTTCTGACCATATGAATTTAGCCTTCTTTTGAGTCAAAGCCATCAAAGGAGAAGCAATGAAGGAAAACTCCTCAACAAACTTTCTATAGTAACCGGCCAAGCTTATAATATTCGAAGAAGTTAGAGGTCTAGGCCAACTCTTGACCTCATCCATTTTCTTTGGATCTACCTCAATTCCTTTGCTTGACACAATATGACCAAGAAAAGCTACGGACCTTAGCCAAAATTCACATTTGCTAAACTTTGCAAAAAGTTGTTGGTCCTTAAGAATTTGCAACACAATCCTCAAATGGTTAATATGCTCGTTCTCACTTCTCGAATAGATCAAAATATCATCAATAAACATAATTATGAACATATCAAGGTATTTTCTAAAAACCCTTTTCATCAAAACCATAAACGTTTCAAGCTCTACCAAGTCAACAAGAGTAACTCTATAGGATAAGGAAACGTGACACTTTCTATAGATCCTCTTAGCCACAATAGAATCACCAACAGGAGTAGAGACAGAAAAAGGTTCTAATAACTCATCCGGAAGAACATCAAACCATATTACCACATAAGGTGTCACAAAAGACAAAGTACCATCGGGATCAAGTAAAGCATATACCTCAAGTTGAAAAACTTTTAACATACCAGTAACCACATCCAAAGAACACTCTTGTTCACTTTAGGTCTGAAGTGCATAGAAGTGGTTTTGCTTGGGAGCATTGGAACTTGAACCACTAGGAATAGCTTGCTTTCCCTCTCTCCCCTTAGCCGCAAGCATTGGGCAATCCCTCATTTTGTGACCACTCTTCCAGCAACTAAAGCACCTATCGTGCCGGCTAGGCACTTACTATTGTGCTTCTTTCCACACTTAGCACAAGTAAACCTAGCCAACGAAGACCCACCACCATTCCATTCTTGAGGTTTAGGGTTAGACACCCTATCCTTGTTAAACTTAGGAGGAACATTGGAGGAACCTTGGCCGGAAAACCCTTGTCAAAACTTAAGATGACTATGTCCATCGGATCTAGCATGAGAGAAATTACCATCACCGATCTTAGCCCTTTTTACCTCCTTAGACTTTCCTTAAGTTTCTCCTTTTCAATTTGTTGTGCATGAACCATAAGATGAGATATGTCCATGTCACCAATGAGCATTGCGGTACAGAACCACCATTTTGGACACACCCGATATGAACTTACTCATCGTTGCCCTAGAATTGGCAACCATTGTTGGAGCATATTTGGATATTTGTGTGAACTTCAGAGCATATTACCTCACACTCATACTTTCATGACGAAGGTTGATGAACTCAAGCACCTTTTATTCCCCATCTCAAAGGGAAAGAACCTATTAAGAAAAACATATTTAAACATTTCCCACTCTATGGGACCCGCTCTTACCGGTCTTGTTTCCTTCCATTTTCTGTACCATACTTGAGCAACACCTTTCAATTTATAAGCGGCCAATTCCGCCTTCTCTCCCGGAGTTACTCCCATGATAGCAAGTACCTTATAGACCTCATTGATAAACTCTTGAGGATCTTTCTCAACTTTGGATCCATGAAATTCCAGAGGGTTGATCCTCATAAAGTCCCTCACTCTTGAAGTCGTCGTACCCACATTTGGGTTCACAGGGACTACTACCTCTCTATTGGCTTGGGCCATCACGGCTCAAGCCAACAATTGAAAAGTCAATCTAAATTCCGCATTTGTAACTTGTTCGGACAAGGGATCGACTGGAGCATGAGGATGAGCTTGGGGATGAGCTTTTTATTCCATATTCTCCCTCACATTCCTTCTAGTATAAGCTCTTCGTGTAGATATATCATGTACAACATAGGGTAAGGATTAGGAGAGAGACTTAATAGAGTTAAACTATGGCACAACTTTAGAGTAATGAAAGAAGTGGAGTTTTCTAATCATCTTGTAGCCTCTCATTCATAAATGTGGCGCGCTTCATACTCATGAACAATAACTAACTAGACGTGGCTTATAAGCCATCCTAGGACCATTCTAAACCTTGTTCTCTGATTACCAAGTTTGTCACTACCTAGGGTACACCCTAGATATAACATATCGTATAGAACCCCGAAGGACTCCATATAAGCCACATAACTCTCATAACATAAGAATTAAAATAATAAGAGTAAATAAATAGTCAAAGTCCAAAACATTTTATAAAACAGAAAAACATAAGTCAAAACTCATGTCTCATCATAGCCATCTAATATAATAGAATGAAATTGGGTCTAGCTCATACATCATGTCCAAAAAGGAAATACAAGAAAGAAACTATAACAATGAAGTCTGTCCTCGAACCGTGAGGACTCACCAAGCTCGGGAAAGAATCAAAGTCCAAGATCTATCCACAATATTGGGAACCCTGTCTAACATACCATACATTTAGGAAAAATGTAGGCAAGATTAAGCATTCATACAAAAAGCACAAATTATGGTAGTTATGCATAAAACATTTAAAACATGCTAAAGGGGACATTTCATTTCATAACATACAATTGACCAAGTAAAACATGATATAAAAAGGTTAGAAATCATAAATCATACCATCATGGTAAATGCAAGCTAAATCATCTTTAAATCTTTGAACACATATGAGATACTCCTTGAGTAACCTTAATTCACTTTTAGTCTTGTTGTGGGAAAATTAACCTTAACCGACATAGAGACCATGTGAGCTATATCATGATCCCCCGGTGTCTCCCACACTGAAAAGAGTTGTTCTACTCTCCAATGATAGAACCATTAACTTCTAGCTTAAGTGGATCCACTAGCCAATCATCCTATGGGGGCACAATAGTTTATGGGATAAGGAAATTGTTACTAGAAACCCAACCTCTACTAACGGTGGAGCTTCCATCTTAAGAGATTTCTTCTAGAAACCCAACCTCTACTAACCATGTCACATCAATATCCACTCAAAGCTAAGCATAATTCCCACAAAATATTCATTTCTTACTTATTCTTGTTATCCATGGAGAGGTATCCTAGGATTACCAATCCAAGGTAGTTTCATTAGGATAACTCTTACTCTTTGATTCAATTTGGTGAGAAAGCTTTTCAATCTAAGAATCATTACTATGTGAGAAAACCTTTCATATCATGCTATTATGTGTTTATGAGAATATCCCTTCACAACACAACATTAAACATCATCATTGGCACTCTACTCTCAAACCACCCTTAAAATATTTACATATGTTTCATAAGATCATGCATAAACTCATACTTTTCCCTTTAAAGGGTCAAAGCTTGCTTTCAATCACCAAATCTAGAAATAATGAATTATATAGGGATTATATCATAAATTCATGTGATTCTATCACTTCATACATTAGATCATAAAACTCCCCTTTCATAATCAACAACCTCATCATATGATCACCAATTGGAAAACATAGGGGTTTGCATGGTTCGTAGGGTAAACATCATAAAAGCATTGAAAATCATCAATTCATGCATATTAAAACATAATTCAAACATTAAGATCAATAATCAAAAGAACCCATGGTAATTGAAAAAAATCCTAGCTAATTGGGAAATAATAGAGGAATTTGGGGACTTCATGATGAGTTCGATATTTGGACTCATTCAGGGCTTTGTTTATATAGATTTAGTGTCCTCAAATGCTTAAAGCCTTGATTTTCAAGTATATGGATTGAGAAGCAAAGCAAGGACACTAATATGTAAAAAGGAACAAAATAAACTGAAGAAGTAAAGAAAGGCGAGCCTGAGGATATACATAAGTACTTGGCGTGTCGTTGAGTGGCTACTTTCACCGCCTAAATTTCTAGTGAGCCAACCTTGAGGGAAGAAACCAAGTTCGCGATAGAAAAGGGACAGTCTGTAAATCGCCGATCAGTTCCACAATGCAAAGATAGATCGCCCAAAGTTACAAGACTTGAGGATGCTGAGAGCCAAGGCAAAAAGGCGATAGAAAAGAGAAATGGGCATTTTGTCAAGTGGTTCGGCGAACCTAACTTACCTCGCCTAATGGCCCTTCGTGGCTTATTTTTGGCGACTATAAATTAGATTTTGAACAGTTAATTTAGTATGCTGAATTAGTTTAGAATACTTTTATCTTAAGTTTCTCATAGTTTCTTAATATACTTGAAGGATATTAGAGATTCAATTTGGAGATTTTGCAAGTGGGTTTCGAATTTTCTGCAAATTGAAGCATTGTAAAGACTAAATTACTCTCACCCAGTTGATGGCTAATCGATTTGGTAATCGTTTTTACTCTCTTATGATGTTTGGCTAAAACCCCAATTCTTAGGGTGTGATCATGTGATAATGGGTTAAATTAGTTTATGGGTATTATTAACTACTAGCTTAATTGCTAAATTAAAGTGACTTTAATCATTAATTGTGGTTCAATTTATGAATTGTAGTTGCAAATACAATTCTAATTTTGTGTTCTTGGCTTGCGAGAGAGAGAGAGGTTTAGAACTAAGATAATTCATTAATGATTTGTAGGTATTGGGTTGAGCTGGGTTCAGCTCGAGAGAGCGAATCCTAAACCCAATCCTACCCATCTAGCTCGAGAGAGTGGATGGATTAAGGTGTGTCTTGTTCTTCATTGTTATGCTTGTTGATGTTTGAAAGAAATCACCTGATTCGGGGTAGTTGTTCAAGGGAAACCTATCTCTCTTATAGTCTAGCCTACTCACTGATTTTTAGCCGTTTACTAGTAGCTTCAATTACTTATATATCAAAATTTGCCTATAATCGATCACATTTCGAGAATTCCTCTCCTTATTGTTATTTCAAATTGCTTGTGGCTGCGTTGTAGTTGATAATTGCAAAACCAAAACCCCCCATCTGACATTCATGTCAACCCTTTTAATTTGTTTCATGTCTTTTTCAATAATTTCTATTATTATATCTAGTTATATGATACTCATACTTCTTGATTGAATTTGAACACGTACCGATCCCTATGGGATTCGCTCCAACTCATTTATTAGTTTAATAAAAATAGTAAAGAAGTCACGTCTAAAACTGGATATATTAAGAGTAAGAAGCAAAATGTAAATCTCTTTTTTAGTTGTCACTTATTTTAGAATGTGATGCTTCAGTATTGATTGAGTATTATAATCATTATAATGTTATCAAATGAACCAAATGATGGCTGAAAGCACTTCGAAGGTTGTACAATTAAAAGAGAAAAAAGCAAAAGGTAAGAAGATTGGACAGTTTAGTAGTCATTTTAGAATGTGATGCTAAAGATGAACATTTTTTTATTTTATCAGATGGATAAGCAATGCGACAACGGAAAAAAACAAAAAAAGGAGAGGCATAAGACACTAATTGATGAAGAAGATGTTGAGCATAGCCCTACCAGATCTCCAAACGCTACAACAATGGAAGGCTTTCCCTTGACTTCTCTACAACCTAGTCAAGACTTTTATTAGATAAACATTTTGAAGATTTTGGTCTTGAAGATGAGGATGACATACCCTAGAAGTCAAGAAGTGTTTTAAAGTTGAAATCTAGAATTCAATAAGGACAGAAACAAGCACAACCTATTGAATCAACAAAAATCAACTTTGTTGGTGGTGGTTTGACTGTACCATATGACTAGAGTATGCACCAAAATAGCCTACATGGAAGGGGAATGCATCTGAAACTAGAAAAATGTTAGAGAAATTAAGAAAGAAAAGGTATGAAATTTGGACAAATTAGTAACTTATTTTAGAGTGTGATACCCAAGTATTGGACTAAAATCAGTTCGGTCTTTTGGAAATGCGATCCAACAAGGAAAAGAAATAAACAAAGGAGAGACATAGAACACTAATTGATAAAGAAGATGTTGAGCACTTTTCCTTGACAGCTCCACAACCTAGTCAAGATTGTACATTAGATGAATTTTTTGGTCTAGAAGTTGAGGATGACATGCCATGAAAGCCAAGAGGTTTTTGAAAGTTGAAGTTTTGAATCCAACAAAGACAACAACAAGCACAACCTACATGGTCAAGACAAATCAGCTTCCTTGGTGATGGTATGATTGCACCTAGAGACTTGTATGCACTAGAAAGAATTGCATGGAAGGGCAATGCATCTATTACTAGAAGAATGTTGGCATCTTTTTGGGATACTAATGTCATACACAAACTTGTTTATGTGTTGCAAAGCTTTTTGTATTTGCACTAACTTCTTTTGGGGTATGTACGAACTACATTCTCTATGTTTGAATCAAATTTTTGTCAATATATATGAAGTGTTCATCAATATATATGTAATGTTCTGAATCAGTTTTTTTTTTTTTTAAATATTTGATCTTGTAATTTTGTTCACATTCTATGAATGTGTAAAAGAAAGATCATGAACATCAATTCAACGACTAAACATTACTTTATATTACATCAATAAGTAGGACATTCATTACAACACCAAAAAGAAGAACAAAAATCCAAAATCACGAAAGAAACTAAATACTAACAACTAAATTCACTAAACACTAACAACTGATTCAAAAAGTAAACACTAACAAAGGAATTCACTTCGTCATTAATGCACCTACAAATTCAACAAAAAGAAAACATGAAATCATAAATTTGTACTCTTTCTTGTGATACTTGTCTTCAAATGTCCTAACTTTTTTCACTTCCAAATCATTAGTTGCCTTCAATGTCGCAATTTTTTTTGACAAATGACCTCCTTCAGTCTTCAAATATCCATAGCAATCTTCAAGTTCTCCATTCCAAGCTTCAAATTATTCATTTCAATCTTCGAATTATCCATTTCAATCTTCACATCTTTCAACGACAACTCCAAATTATATTGGTAAGTTATTTTGAGAAAATCTTAGTATTATCATTCTCAATATCCACGTGAATAAAACTACATACGATAATAACAATAATTAAGAACAAAAAATTAAATAATAGGAAGAAATCAATTAATATACTTACATCCGAACGAGAATGTAACACCTCAGAAATTTGAATTTGGAATTTAAAAGAAAAAAGGGCAGTTCACAGGCAGTGAAGAGGTCCACGACCCTTCACCCCACCCGTGAAGTTGCGCCCAGTGACCATGAAGGATCACAGGCACTTAAACGGTACGTAAGTATTAACACGGTTCGTAAAGCTTCACATGAACCATGAAGTCAACCATGAAAGAGAATCATCAACTTTTAAGTTTTGGATCAACTTCAAAGAATCCTATCTCTCAGCATAAAATAAAGCAGGTGGCCTATGACTTATTAAATTAAAGGTCTTTGAGTCCTCTTTCCAATGTCACCCAATTTGCCTAATTTTGAGCCCAGAGTAAAAAATATCATGCTTGTTTTAGTAAAGCCTTGTCGGGAAGGAGAACATGACAACCCACTAGACGGGTTGTGATGCTTCAAACGGCTCATAGACAGCTCGTGAGACTTGTCATTACAGGCTCGTTTGCAACTTTAAAAGTAGGGGTCATTTTGGTCTTTCCCCCTATGTGATTGGTACTTAAACTACATTGTTTTACTTTGTCTAAGACTAGTTAATTAGTCAAAAACTACCTTAAAAATTCATTCTCCTAAAAATCATCAGACATATAAAGAAAAGAAGAGAAAGAGGCAACAATTTTCTCTCCAGGACAAGCAGAGCTCTCCTTTAAGTTTAGCCACGAAATCCAAAGAATTATGTTGTAGGTTTCTTCACATGGAATTTCACTATTGAGTTCCTTTCACCCATTAGGTCACTAAAATTCGGTCAATTATTTAGCTTCTCCATGAATTGTTCAGACCTAGGGTTCCTAAATCTTAGGGATTCATTGTAATTTAGTTGTTATAATTTATATGATATTAATTACATGTTTCTTAAAGAAGTAGTATAGTCCCACATATAAAACTCAGAAACCCTAGCTTGCATTAATTATTCGTATTTCATGAATTATACTTGTTAGGAAGATTAGTCAGACAATCATGCTTAAGAATTTGAATGTTGTGTCTTTCAATATATATATGATGCATTATCAGATAATTAGCAGTATTTCGAGCTATATGGTATTACAGTTGCATTTTTAGCTTTATATTCATTTGGGAGTAAACTTAACACCGAGTGGACAAAGGGATGAAGGCTCACTCATTAGTTTAGGATGAGACCTTTAGTAGCAAATACTCAAATCACAAAACTACGGCACCACCGTGGGTTCTAAAGTGGTCACCTGTCAGATTAGGCTTGGCACTCTTAACCCTTGTGGACATCAGTTAGTGGATCCACGTTAAACTTGCTCGTATCCTTGGCAAGATATGAACACCCTTTCATCCAAGGTTACAGGTTGGCCCCATAGTTAGCTAAGCTAGGGGTATGTCGGTTATTAGTGTCTCCCACCGTCAGATTCATGTTACATAGACCATGTATTCAGTAATTATTTCATTATTCAGTTCAACATGTTATATATTCATGATTAGTACTTAGTCATTGCATCCAGCTCAGCTTTCAGTTATGCTTTAGTATATCTATTTCCATGTTTAGTTTCTATATTGTTCAGCTTAGCACAAATCCCGGATGCTCAGTACATTCAAAGTACCAATGCTTAATTTTGTGTTACATTATTATATGATGTAGGTTCAGGTGCTCAGCATCTAGACCACGCTTAGCTCGACTTCCAGTCAGTACATAACAACTTTAATGGTGAGTCCTCATAGTTCGAGGATGATAGACATGCTTTACTTTTTTCGTAATTACTTTTCAGTTTCAGACTTGTTAGAGTTAGCTGGGGGCATGTCCCAGCAACCCAGATCAATTAAAGGTTTTCTAACATAGATTGGATTCAACTTGAGTTGTTAGTGTTGTTTTCAATCATCACTATACTCTTCACATATTTTATATATATTCAAATATTAAACTATTTTAGCTTCCACAGAGTGTATGTTTTAATTTAACTTGTATAGATATGCCATGTCATGGGTTAGCTTGGGGTCACTTATGACACTAAGCACCGTGTTGCATCTAGGGGGTAGCCTTGGGGCGTGACAAACTCGGTATAAGAGCCTCAGGTTTAAGTGTTCCAGGGTGTCTAAAAGTCGCGTCTAGTAGGGTCTTCTTCATGGTGTGAAGTATGCCACACTTATCGGGGAGGAGTTATGAGAAGTCATTAGGAAAAACTTCCTTTCTTTTTTTTTCCATCTCGTGCTATAGAGTATAAACTCTATTTAATCTCCTTCTAACTCCTGCTATTCGCTTTTCAGAAAAGGCCTCCTAAAAGAGCTAACTCCAAGAATTAGCCAGCATCTCCAGCACACCCATTGAATGAGCAACTCACGTATGCCGAGTTCAGGGTTGCTTTCCAAGTGCTTGTTCAGGCCATGATCGCCTAGGTAAATTAGCAGGTTGTGGCCCCAGCTCTGCTATAGACTAACACTGCTGCAGCAAGAATCTGAGACTTCACTCAGATAAACCCTTTGGAATTTCATGGGTCTAAGTCAAAAGATGATCCACAAGAGTTTCTCAACGACATCCATAAGGTAACAAACATTATTGATGTCACTCCAGTAAAGAGTGCATATTTGGCTGCATATCAATTTAAGAGAGTGGCCTACACTTGGTATCAATACTGGAAGGAATCTCGTGGTACTAATGCAGGTCCGATGAGTTGGAATCTTTTCAAGACTGATTTTCTAGAGATCCCACTTGAGCTCGAGGAGGCCAAGGTCTAGGAATTTATTAATCTGAAGCAGAATGACACGAGTGTGAAATATTATGCTCTCAAGTTCACACAACTATCCAAATATTCTTTAGCGATAATAACTGACTCCAGAGTTCGTATGAGCAAGTTTGTGTCTTATGTGTATAATGACAAGGTCAAGAAATGCAAGACAACCATACTTATAAAGAAATGGACATCTCCAGGTTGGTCACTAATGATCAGTAGATTGAGGAAGAGAAAATCAAGGAAAGGGGAAGAGACAATAAGAGGGCTAAGACCGGTAGCATTAGCTACTCTTAGAAGAGGTCTGAGGGTGGCAACCACTCCTAGTTCCTTTAGAAGAATTTATCTCCATCTCCATCTTCTGCTAGTGCCCAGTGCCAAAATTTAAGAAGGATCTACGGGATAAAATGTCTGGCTCTAAGTCTCAATGTACATTTACTAGTGGGTGCACTCATCCAATATGTAAAAAGCATGGTAAAAATGACCAGGGTGAGTTTATAGAAGGCAGTGGAAATTGCTTTAGGGTGGTAAGCCAGGCCACAGGATAAAGGAGTACCCTGGAAATTCTCAGAAGGGCAGAGACACTAGTTCGCAGAGTCAAGCGAGCTCTGCAGCAACTCGAGTAGGTTACACCACTCAGTAGGGGGTCTCGTCTGGTATAGGTGGTGGTGAGTGCCAAAATAGGTTCTATGCTCTTCAGGCTCGACAAGTTCAGGAGGATTCTCTTGATGTGGTCAGAGGTATATTACAAGTCTTCTGTTTAGATGTTTATGCATTGTTAGATCCAGCGACTACACTTTCTTTTGCAACTTCTTATATAGTAGTAAACTTTGGTATTAGTTTAGAACTTCTCCCAAAACCCTTCTCAGTCTCTACTTCAGTTGGTGATCTAGTTATAGCTAGATGGGTATACAGATATTGCCCTGTCACAGTTTCCTAGAAAGTCACCTAAACAAACCTTGTAAAGTTAGAAATGATAGATTTTGATATCATTCTAGCATGGATTAGTAACAATCATGTTAATCCTTAGTCGATTGTAGATATAGGATCGTTCAGTTTCAGTTCCCAAATGAGAAAGTCTTAGAGTGGAAGGGTAGTAACACAGTTCCTATAGGTCGATTTACCTCTTACCTAAAGGCCAAGAAAATGAAAAGGGTATATCCATCACGTTATTCTGGTTAATGATTTAAACTCTGAGACAGCAACTCTTGAGTTAAGACAAGTAGTGAATGATTTTCCAAAAATGTTTCCAGAAGATCTTTCCAAAGTGCCTCCTAAAAAGGAAATCGACGTCAGAATAGATCTCCTTCTAGATACCTAGTATATTTCTATTCCTCCTTACAGAATAGCTCCAGCTGAGCTTAAGAAATTGACAAAACATGTTGAAAGACCTTCTAGATAAGGGCTTCATCAGACCTAGCATCTCTCCATGGGGTGCTCCAATGTTGTTCATGCATAAGAAAGACAGTTCTTTCAGGATGTGTATTGACTACCGTCAGTTGAACAAATTTGAAAGCAAGAATAAATATCCCATCCTTAGGATTGATGACTTGTTTGACCAATTTCAGGGTGCTAGTTCTTTTCTAAGATAGACCTCGGATTCGGCTATGATCAATTTAGAGTCAGAGATAGTGACATCCCAAAGACAGCCTTCAAGACTCGGTATGGTCACTATGAATTTGTAGTTATGTCTTTTGGACTAGAAAATTCTCCTGTAGCTTTCATGGACTTAATGAACAGGGTGTTCAAATAGTATTTGGACATGTTCTTCATCGTCTTTATTGATCATATCCTCGTTTATTCTCGAAATCAGGAAGAGCATGCGACTCATCTGAGAGTTGTTCTAGAAACCCTCAAAGATCGCTAGTTATTCTCTAAGTTCAGCAAATGTGAATTCTAGTTACAGTTTGTCACTTTCCTTGGTCATATGGTATCCAACAAAGGGATTCGAGTGGATTCTCAGTAAATTGAGGCAGTAAAGCTTTAGCCCAGACCCACCTCTCCGACTGACATCAAAAGTTTCTTGGGTTTGGTTGATTACTACAGAAGGTTCGTTGAAGGATTTTTATCTATAATTGCCCCATTGACCAAGTAGACTCAGAAAAAGGTCAAGTTTCAGTAGTCTAATGAGTGTGAGAAAAGCTTCTTAGAACTGAAGACCAGGTTGAGTACAACTCTTGTCTTGACTCTACCAGAGGGTTCAGGCATTTATGTGATTTATTGTGACGCATCCAGGTTCAGCCTAGGTTGTGTCTTGATGCCGCAGGGTAAGGTCATAGCTTATGCTTCCAAACAATTTAAGGTCCATGAGAAGAACAACCCGACTCATGACTTCGAGCTTGCAGTCATCATGTTTGCCTTAAATATTTAGAGACACTATTTGTATGGTGTTAATGTTGATGTGTTCACAGATCATAAGAGCCTCCGGTATGTGTTCACCTAGAAATAGTTGAATCTACGTTAGAGAAGATGGCTTGAATTCCTCAAAGACTATGGCATGAACATTCTCTACCATTCAGGTAAGGCCAATGTAGTGGCTAACGCCCTTAGTAGACTATCCATGGGTAGTATGGCAATGTTGAGAAAGAGAAGAAAGAACTAGCCAGAGATGTTCACTAGCTTGCACGCTTAGGAGTTTGCCTTATGGACACGTCAGATGGTGGTGTGATAGTCTAGAATGGATCAGAATATTCATTGGTAGTGGAGGTTAAGGAGAAGCAGGATAGTGATCCTATATTGCTTCAATTGAAATGTGTATTTCATCAGTGAGAGTTGAGGTTTTCCTCCAAGAGGGAGATAGTATGCTTTGTTACTAGGTTATATATCCCTAATGTAGGTGAGTTGAGGTAGCAGATCCTTATAGAAGCCCATAGTTCCAGATATTCTATTCATTTGGGTGCCACTAAGATGTACTGTGATCTATGAGAAGTCTATTAGTGGAACGACATGAAGAGGGACATCGTAGATTTTATGGCTAAGTATCCCAACTGTCAGCAAGTTAAAGTACAAAATCAAAAACCAGGAGGTGTAACTTAGGAGATTATCAGTCCTACTTAGAAGTGGGAATTGGTCAACATGGATTTCATTATGGGTTTTCCTCGTACTCTAAGACAACATGACTCTATTTGGGTGATAGTGGACAGAGTGACTAAGTGAGCTCACTTCTTGGCAGTCAAGACTACAAATTCAGTGCAGGATTATGCCAGACTCTAACTCAGTGAAATATTCAGGTTGCATGGGGTTCCTTTGTCTATCATCTCAAATAGAGGTCCTCAGCTTACCTCTCATTTTTGGAGATTGTTCAGAAAGGTCTTGGTACTCAGGTAAATCTCAGTACCGCATTTCATCCGTTGACGGATGGTCAGGCAGAGCTTACCGTTCATACCTTAGAGGACATGTTGAGATCTTGCATGATCAATTTCAAGGGTAGTTGGGATGATTGCCTACCTTTCATAGCGTTTGCCTATAATAATATCTTTCATACCGGCATTCATATGGCCCCTTATAAGGCACTATATGGGCGTAGATGTAGGTCTCCGGTTGGTTGGTTTGAAGTAGGTGAAGGAGACTTGAGTGGGCCATATTCAGTTCATAAGGCTATGAATAAAGTTCATCTTATGAGAGATAGACTAAAGACAAATGAGTTGCCAGAAGTCTTATGCATATGTAAGGAAGACTTAGAGTTTGAAATCGGTGATTGGATTTTCCTAAAGGTGTCACCCATGAAGAGGGTGATGAGATTTGGAAAGAAAGAAAAGCTTGATCCAAGTTATGTAAGTTCGTACATAATCCTGAAAAGGGTTGGTAATGTGGCTTATAAGTTAGAATTGCAAGAAGAACTAGCAGCGGTTCATCCAGTCTTTGACACTTCCTTGTTAAAGAAGTGTGTGGTGATCCGGCATCGATAGTACCTTTAGAAAGTGTGGTTGTGAAGGATAGTTTCACCTATGATGAGGTTCCAATTGAGATTCTCAACCGTCAGGTTAGTAGGCTGAGAAATAAGGAAGTCACTTTAGTAAAGGTTTTGTGGAGGAATCAGTCTATAGAGGGAGCTACTTGGGAAGCCAAAGCAGCCATAATGGACAAGTACCTTCACCTCTTCTCCTCCAATTCAGTTTCAACTTGAGGTAATAGTTTCTTTGCAGCCTCTCAGTTTACTAATGTGTAATTCAGTCTCAGTATCATGTTCCCTCAACTATTCCTATATTTCAGCATGTTTTCATGTCCATAGGACTAAACTCAGTTAGATATCAATTTCTAGTACTTAGTTGGTAGGGATTGAAGCTCGTTCCCTCTAAACTCATCTTGTTTAGTCCTCATTCGTGGATGAATGATCCCAAGGGGGAGATATTGTAACACCTCATAAATTTAAACTTGGAATGGTAAAGAACAAAGGGCAGTCCACAGAGGGGTTCACGGGTCGTGAAGAGTTCCACAACCCGTCACCCTGCGCGTGAAGTTGCACCTAACGACCATGAAGGTACACCCAGCGACCATGAAGGATCATGGGCACTTAAACGGTCAATGAAGCTTAACACGGACCGCAAAATCTCCCGTGAAAGGCTCTTCAACTTTTAAATTTAGGTTCAACTTCAAACGATTATATCTCGCAGCACAAAATGAATTAGGTGGCACATGACCTATCAAATTAAAGGTTTTTGAGTCCTCTTTCCAATGCAACCAAGTTTGCCTAACTTCAAGACAAAAGCAATAAGTTATGCTCATTTTAGTAAAGCCCTATCGGGCAAGGAAACATGATGACCCACTAGACGGTCCATGATTCTTTAAACGGCCCATGAAGCAATAGACAACTCATGAGATCGATTGTTTTAGGCACGTTTGTAGCTTTAAAAGTTGGGGCCGTTTTAGTCTTTCCCCCATATGTGTTTGGTACTTAAACAAGTCGCTTTCATCTAAGCCTAGTTAATTAGTCACAAACTACCTAAAACATTCATTCTCCTAAAAAACTTAGGAAGAAAAGAAAAGAAAGAGGCGACAGTTTTCTCTTAAGGACAAGCAAAGCTCTCCTTCAAGTTCCGCCCTGAAATCCAAAGGATTACTCCGTAGTTTTCTTCATCAGGTATGTGGGATTTCACTAGTGGTTTCGTTTCACCTATTAAGTCCCTAGAATGCAATCAGTTTTTCAACTTCTCCATGATTGTTTAGACTAGGGTTCCTAAATCTTAGAGATACATTGTAATTTAGTTGCTATAGTTTCTATAATATTAATTACATGTTTCTTGGAGAGGTAGTATAGTCCAATGTATAAAACTAAGAAACCCTAGCTTTTGTTAATTATTTGTATTTCCTGAATTATACTTGCTAGGCAGATTAGTTAGACAATCATGCTTCAGAATTCAATTTTAATATCTTTCAATATATGTATGATGCATTCTCGGATAATTATATGTATTTTGAGCTATCCAGTATTATAGTTGCATTTTTAGCTTAATATTCAGCATGGAGTAAACTTAGCACTGAGTGGACAAAGGGATAAAGGTTCACTCGTTAGTTTAGGGAGACCTTTAGTGGAAAATCCCTGAGTCGCAGAACTACAATGCTAGTGTGGGTTCTAAAGAGGTCACCCATTAGATTAGGCTTGGCACCCTTGCCCCTTGTGGACATCACTTAGTGGATCTACCTCATACTTGCTCGTACACTTGGCAAGGTATAAATACCCTTCCATCCAAGGTTACAGGTTAGCCCCATAGTAAGCTCAACTTGGGGTATGTCGGTTATTAGTATCTCCCACAGTCAGATTCATATTGCATTGACCATGTCTTTAGTATTTATTTCAAAATTAAGTTCAACATGCTATATCTTCATGATTAGGACTTAGTAATTGCATCTATCTTATCTTTCAGTTATGCTTCAGTATATCTATTTTCATATTTAGTTTCTATATTGTTCAGCTTAGCACATATCTCGCATGCTCAGTACATTCAAAGTACTAACACATTCTTTTGTGCACATCATTGTATGATGTAGGTTTAGGCGCTCAGCATTCAGACCGCACTGAGCTCGACTTCCAGTCTGTACTTAATAGCTTTAGAGGTGAGTCCTCATAGTTCGAGGATGATAGACATGCTTTACTTTTCAATTTCAGACTTGTTAGAGTTAGTTGGGGCATGTCCCGCAACCTAGTTCAGTAAAAGGCTTTCAGACATATATTAGATTCAGCTTGAGTTGTTAGTTTTATTTTCAGTTATCACTATACTCTTCACATATTTTATATATATTCAGATGTTTGGGCTTTAATTTTCCCCATTTCAGATATTAAACTATTTTAGCTTCTGCATAGTGCTTGTTTTAATTGAACTTGTACAGATATGTCATACTATAGATTAGCTTGGGGTCACTTGTGAGACTAAGCATCGTGTTGCGTCTAGAGGGTAGCCTCGGGGTGTAACAGAGGAAATCTGACAAATTTTCTCTCCATATTAGATATAGTACACAAAATCAATGTTTTGACCACCAAACAACAAGCTCATTTTCTTTGAAACGAATAACTATTTTTGACATTAGAAGAACTATCAGAGGAGAATAAAAGAGAGGGGACGGCGGAAGAACAATCAAAGAAAAGGGTAATGGGTAAGGGAAATGAAGAGCAATCGGAGGAGAAGTTAATGGGTAAAGAGGAATGGGTTATATGGAAAATTTGAGAGAATGGGTTATACATTAGAGGGATCGGGGCATTGAGTTTAAAATGGAAAATGGGCTTTTTTTAAATATTTAGATTAATTTGAGTCGAGTTGGGGATTTCCGTCAACACAGGGGCACAAATGGTGAAATTAGTAACAATAGTGGTAAGAATAATTTCATTTTAATGATAAGAGAATAATCAACTAATAAACCAAAGTTGAGGGATATATTTTACCCTTTTCCCATTATTCTACCTAATTATTCTTTTAACTTTTAGGTCATTCACTTATCCTATTAACTACCTCATTATCTTCCTATTCATTGCAAGAAAGATTTTCTCAACTATAAATAGTGATGCCCTTACTTTGTGTTGACAACAAGAAATAGACAAGAAAACATAGAGTCAAAAAGATGAGAAGTACTATATTGTGTTTATATTGAGGTTAGTGTAGTAAAAGAGAGAGTTGAGACAAAGAAAAATATTCTAAGTTTTCAACTAATTCACTATACAAAAGAGAGTAGTTATTTGTTGGAGGAAAGTGTTTTTTTGTGGAGCTTTGAACTCTTCAACTAATCCAGAGTTGCTTGAGTTGTACAACATTGATGGATTATTGTATCCTGGCGAGGAAAAGTCAAGAATATTACTGCTGAATCAGTGTAGATTAATATGTCGCGGTGGGCTTGAATATTTTTTTTGCTCATTTTTCTTCATTTTTAATTTTCAACAGTAATTTGTCGTATATGTGGTATATTACAATAACAGTTTATATCGTATCTGATTTGTAATACTTGTCAATAAGTATAATGTCCTAACTCAACTATTAAGGTATTGTTTGCTTGGTATTGTTTGCTTTGTATCACGACCAACACAAACTCATTCCTTAAGGTTTGATTTAAAAGAGTTAATTTTGAACTCATTCGTGTAAAGTCGTTAACTTTTATCTCTCATTACGATGTGACATTCACCTAAGGTGTAATGTACACTTGCTTCGAATGATGTCACAACATGTTTCTCCTTTTAAATCTAAAATAATTATCATTTTAAAATTCAAAAATAAAATTGAAAATTATTTTAAATTACCTTCAATATTAAAGAAGTAACTCGTTCTTTTTGTAGTTGAATCTTCAAATTTTTGGAGTGCTCCAAATTCAACTTGAACATCTAAAGCTAGGGTAATACTCGTAAAAACATCTCTTAAGATTCGAGAATAATATATCAATTTTCAAAAAATATCTAATAAATAAAGATAAATTAAAATATATTCTCTATTATTATTATTTTAATGATGATGGGAAGAGCAAAATCAAAGAGAGAGAAGTATTGTCACCACTTGATCAAACAGGCTCTAGAGCTCATTTGACCCTGTGATTTGAAATCGTGATATGAAATTATGAGATGAAATTGAAGTTTTGTTTGGACATACGATTTGGACTTCTTATGTTGTATGTTTTCTCATAATCATAAAAATTCCATAAGTTGTAACACTATCAAAATTGTCCCAACTGTTTGCCATAAGCGAAAACTATGTAATTGTGGTAATTTCAACTAGACGAGATACATTGTGGACAAGAAAAATATATTACTCATGATACATTACTATTACTAAAATATTTAGTACATTGCTAAGTACTGTAATCCTATTTGATACATTAGAGAAGTAAAGATTATCCGTAAAATGTTTGATTTTAGATTGATACATTATTGTGTAGTAGTTATTAAGTATCAGATACATGTAATTTTAATTTGCCAAATATATACAGATACATCACATTCTAAGTTGGGTATGACTGAACAAATATTAAAGAGTGTCGATACATAACACACAATTGATTTATTGTTGTCTATATAGCCTTTCAATGTTGAATAAGATTGATGATATATTAAAGATATTGATACATGTAAACGATACATTATATAGTGTTTATTTATCAACAACATTTATGTTGAACATGATAAAACTAATTGAATATTCAACAACATTATATATCAACACCTTAATATGAATATGACACATTGGATAAAATAAAGGCTATTGTGACAGTGATGTATCAGATCAGTGATGACACTAACAAAGGGTAATTTAAGAATCAAAATAAACGAGATACATTGAAAATCTATATATTTTATAGTGATAGTCGTGTAATGGTAGATCCAACTCTCCCCCTCTTTTTTGGGCATTTTTTCAGCAGTAGATTTAAAGCTCGAGCATGTGTCCTTCCACGACTTCTCCTCTCACAAATATATGAAAAATATAATTTGATATTGTGTACAGACACATATTCTTCTAAACGGTCTCACTGGGAACTAGACAAGCACCTAGATGTAAATTCTCAAGCCTTAGCCCGAAATTCTTACTTCATTCATCACAATTTCAGGCCCGTAGGAAAGCCATTTGGACAACCGTAGAAGATACATAGCAACACTGGATACATGATAAAATGACACATTTGGTAGAGACTACTTCTTTCCATTTCATAATGTAGTTTCACCATCAAAAGAGGATCCTCTGAAAACGATTTTTTTGCAAGGAGCAATGTGGATACATCATCTCTGTCACCTTTCCCTTGTGCATTTGGTGAAGGTGGAAAGGGAGGAGATCCGGTAGTTTTTTGGAAAAAATTGTGGAGTGAAGACTTACTTGGGTTCTTCAAAAAAAATTGTGGAGCAAACTTACTGAAAGGAGAAAGAACAAATCTGAAAATTAAAAAATGAAGAAATTAAAGATTGAGTGAGTGAAAATAGGAAGAGATCAAGGGAGTGAAATAAGGAGTAAAAATAAGAAGAGAAACGTATACAACTTTATGTATCCGGATCAATGGGGTTTGGAAGGAAAAAAAGGAATTTTGGAAATATTTTTAAATGATAGGGAATACTAGAAATTATGGAAAATAAAGGTGTGTATATAGGTAATTTATCCAAAAAATAAAAAGATGAAAACTCTTACGTCTTGACCATCGATATTTCAGTAACAAAGAAATAGATCATTACAAAATATTACTTGGTGCCTTGATATATGTGATATTCTTTGCTTTTGAGATAACAATATTAAAATTTTTTAATTGTAATTTAAACATAAAATATTTTATTTTTAAAAAATAAAATTCACATATTTGAAGGATACGTATTTCTATTGTCTCAAATTATCTATCGTAGTTTTTAAAATAATTTTTTAAAATTTATTTATCATTTTTGAATTTTGAGACATAACTAATTATTTTTTCTCATCTTATCAAAGCAATTGTTATTTTTAAAGGTTACAACATCTCAATTTTGGGGATGATAATGACACCTAAATAGAGTAAATACGTAATAAAAAAATTGTATCTTAAGACATAAGTAAGAGGGAAATAGTCAAACAACTATCCTTTAATTAATATTTACTTAAGGAGCGTGTAGGGAGTAGAAAGCAGGATCGAATCTACTATAAAGCTACTAAGACAATTGTTTGGGCCCACTTTCTTACCGAAGATATTTTATATATTACTTTAATTTTATTAAAAAAAATCTTATGTACTGTATTAAATTTGAAGAGAAAATTTTGGAGAGAAAGTACAATAATTAGGAGAGGATGGAATTTCGGAGAGAAAATATATTATGTGATGAAATCCGAATAGTATTTTTAAAAAACTCTCAATGAAGAAGTAAGACACTTCTATCATTAATTAGTAGAGATTAGTTGTCCACTGTGTATAGGTAATCTGTATTTTTCGTTGTCTGTTCGTTGTGTGTTACCTTCAGACTAATCAATATCAAATCACATTGATATGTTCCTCAAGCTTCTATTATATTTAGAACTGGTCATTTGGGAGAATTAGTGTAACGATCGGGTTCCGTCGTTATAGAAAAGCCAATGGGGAAAAATTTTGGTCCGAAAAACTTTTTCGTAGTAACTTAGAATTTCCCAACCTAGTCCAGATTTGGACGAAATCAGAGTCTTTAAGGTGTAGGGAAATCTGGTAACAATTGGGTGATTTAATTATGATTTTGATTACATAAGTAGTTAGATAAGTTGTTAAGGAACCCATACAACTTTACGGAACCATTGTTGAGGCTAAAGGTAAGCTTTTCACTCCCCGAATCTGTTTTTCGATCCGTAGAACGTAATATAATGAGTAATTATCGATGGGGGATGGTTTTGAATTGGAAACCATGGTGGAAAATGTCCTAATTTGGATACTTGGGATCATGGGTATGATCTAGGGTTGTTAGAATTGTTAGTAATTCGAATAATTAGTGATTGTTTATTGATTCTCGTGTTATTATGATTATTTGTAGACCAAGAACAAGTGGAACGAATCCGGAAAGGGAAGGATCAAGTTTCTTAGGATTTCAAGCTTGTTTCGAGGTAGTTGATGGTTGTGATTCTATGATTGTGTGATTTATGTTTGTTTTTGCTTCATTATGATACATGTATGTATGCGAATGTTGCATTATTGATCACACTTGTTGTAAATGAGATAATAACTATATGTCATGAATCACTTCTTGATTGTATGATTATTGAGAATGTACTTGTGATTGTGATTGTGGTGTGTTGATTGGATCGGATACCACATTCCGGTATACTAATTAGGATTGGTTGCCACATTTCTGCATAAACATTGGATCAGGTACCACGTTTCGGTATGCTAATAATTTGGGTTTGGATTCCATGAGAGGACCATTGACTTGACATAACTGTGTAATTGAGAATTGTGAACTTGATCGTTATTTGTAAATGATATTGATATTGTATATGTTCGGTGTATGCATGTCATTGTTATGTTGTAATGGCTTATACATATTGCACTTAGTAAAATAGTCGTGTGATCCTAACAGTACACTGTGGTTGTGTATTGATACTGCACTTGCTCTTTCTTTGTTGAGTACATGGCATCTTCAGGCGGCTATTGACATACCTCGTTTAGAAGATCAGTGATCGCTTCGAATTCAAGGGTGAGCCAGTTCTTTCGGGTTGTCATGACTTCTCTTTCTGTTTATGTCCATATTTCAGACTTAGACTTTTCTAGTTAGTTATTAGTACATTAGTTTGGGGTTGTATCCCTTCTTGTTTAGACTTGTTGAACTTTAGATGTTTTGGTACATTGACTTTCAGGTTCTAGGTGTTACTTCCGCATTTGTTTAGTTGATAGACTTTTCTTTGGAGTTTATGGGAACTTCG
Source organism: Solanum bulbocastanum (assembly GCA_037074985.1). Taxonomy (NCBI): domain Eukaryota; kingdom Viridiplantae; phylum Streptophyta; class Magnoliopsida; order Solanales; family Solanaceae; genus Solanum; species Solanum bulbocastanum. The sequence goes on from CM073601.1 coordinate 36,804,321, forward strand.
TATTTCTTTCCTTAGTATTTAACTTGCTTTCGTAACTTAAATGCTTTAGTTTTTGGTTTAGTTGTTTGTTTTGGGTTGTAGTAGTGATTCTATCACCGGAGAATTAGTGTGGGTGCCAATTACGACAGTCTGGGTCATGACAAAGTTGGTATCAGAGTCTAAGTTCATTGATCTCAATGTACCAAAACAAGTCTAGTAGAATTTTGCGAAACGGTACGGGGACGCCTTTACTTTTCTTCTAGAGTCTATAAGACTTAGGGAATCTCTCTGTCTTTTCTTGTCTCCTTTTGTGTTATGACTTGATTCCAGTTGGTATTTGCGAAGCAAATTGGTATCTAACCTCCTTCACTCTTCTATCCACAGATGGTTAATACTAGATTCAACGGCGTCAGGCCCATAGCTCCCGTCAATGCTCCAGCTGAGAAATCTGTAGTGAGAGGTCGAAGTCGAGGCAGGGGTAGAAGAAGAGCTAGGGGTAGAAGCCGAGAAAGAGTGGTGCCTCCTAGAGATGGGGTACCGGTCGAAAATATTCCCCAAAATGAGGCTCCTCGTGTGCATCATGAAGAGATAAAAGAGGATATTGAGGTTGAAAATATTGAGCAGGTTGGACAAGAGGAAGAGGCGCAGGCTGAGACTATCGATGTTCCTTCTATAGACCCAGTTTTGGCTTGACAGATCATGTCATTTCTGAAAGTGTTGGTTAGTCCTGGAGTGCTTCCTTCTGCTCAAGCAACTTAAGCTCCTACTAATCCCCTTATTGCTAGCACTGCGCCCAAGGTAGGTGGGACTGGAGGTATGATGCTTTCTTCCGTCCTTTTATTGGGTTCTGTTATGACTGGTAATTAGCATAAAATGTTGACTAAGTTTTAAAAGCTAAAACCTCTAGTGTTTCTTAGTTTTAAGAATGAGGATGCTTATGAGTTTATCTTAAATCGCTATGAGAGGCTTCATAAGTTGGGAATTGTCCATCAACATAGAGTTGAGTTGGTGACCTTTCAACTTCAAGGTGAGGCTAAGTAGTGGTGGAGAACTTACATAGAATACAGATCTTCAACTTTACCTCCACTTACTTGGACCCAATTTCATGCTCTGTTTCTAGAAAAATACGTGCCTAGGACTTTGAGAGATAGCAAGAAGGATGAGTTTATGGCGTTTGAGCAAGGTGGGATGCCTGTGACTGCTTATAAGGCCAAGTTTCATACTTTGTCTAGATATTCTATTCAATTGGTGACTACTGAGGAGGAGAGGATCCGTTTATTTATTAGGGAACTAAACTCTGAGTTGCAGGTATTATTTGTTCATATGACCTCTGCAGGGAGGAACTTTTAATGAGGTAACAGATTTTGTGAAGAAAGTGGAGGGGGTGAGGCGAGACGGTCAAGCTAAGACATTGGCTAAAAGGGCCAAGAATTCAGGCAACTTTCAAGGTTCTTATTCCAGAGGTTCAGAGAGGCCAACGCTTACAGCCAAGCCATTTCAATCCACTATGCCCGCCTCTACAGGTAATTACTCGAGAACTCCACCTCATAATTTGATTCAGGAAAGCCAGGGAGTCGCACCTTCAGCGAGCAGCAGGTCATCCTTTAATCGTACATGTTACAACTGTGTTGAACTTGAGCATATGAGGAGAGATTGTCCCCACCCACGTGTATTAGATTCTGCGCAGCAGCAGTCTAGAGCATGGTACCCGCGGGGAATGGTAATAATGGTCGAGGACGTCCATAAGGTAGGCGAGGAGGTAATCAGTGAGGATGTGGAGGTATAGGAAATGGTAATGCAGGCAACGGTAGTGTGCAACCAGGCAGGGAAGTGGCTCGTTAAGATGATAGGCCTCAATGTTATGCCTTTTCGGGCAAGAATGAGACAGAGGTGTCTGACGCGGTGATCACATGTACTATTCTTGTTTGTGACCGGATGACTAATGTGCTATTTGATATGGGTTCTACTTATTCCTATGTATCCGTACAATTTGCCTTAGAATTTGCTATGATTTATGATATACTTGATGTCTCTATCTATGTTTCTACCCTAGTTGGAGAGTCAATCATAGTCACCCATGTCTAAAGTATACATCTAACGTATTCGCCCTTTTGTCCTTTTGTTCTATCGGGGGGACATGATTCCTTTGCTATTTTCGGGGAATGAGCTCCCACCTTTTTTTTTATAATGATCATCTTGCGATTTCGATGAAGAGTCTAAGTTGAGCTCTCCAACTAGTGTTTGCTTCGAGCTTTATGCCAATGGAATCACATCGCACACTCTCCTCCAATCTTATGTGTCACGTGCCCTTTCTAAATTTTGCTACGTGTACAAGGTATTAATCCCCAACACATAAACACCATATTATCTTTATTAAATTTTAAAAATAAGAGGTACTTATAATAATTATTGGAATAAGAAAATATTTAACTTTACCTTGTAATTCAATTTTTATTTACATTGAAATGTGTTGTGAACTTTATTTCTGTTTGTAAGTTTAAAGCATTTACTTACGGCAGTAGAAAGGAGCATGCTTCACAATTCATGTAATTGGAATAAGGATAAGAGTTTCTTTTTATGAATTGATGGTTACACGAACACTATATTCAAACAATAAACTTAAAGAAAAAAACATCCTAAAGGAGAAAGAAATTGGATTTTCCATCACTACACAATTATAAGTTATAACACAAGAAAAAACAAATCCTCCAACCGCCCCCCCCCCCCCCCGCCACCCTACCCCACTACTTTCTAACACCCACATATATCAATTGAAAGTACAAAAAACCGCTTAAGTGAAAAAGAAAGTACATAGAATAGATTGATCAAAAGAGTAAAAAAAGTTTATCTTTTTATAAGGAAGAAAGAAGGGAAACAAAGAGTGGACGTATCAAGTTAGTACTATTAATATAATAAAAATGAAGCATGGAAGAAACCATTAGTTTCTTCTCTTCTTCTTCCTTCCGTTATACTAATATTTCATAGAGGTCCAAAACATGTTCTTCTCCGCCGTCTTAGAAGGACAAAACCAAGTGGTGACAAATCAAGAAAACGTCCAATTTTTTTTATTTGTACATACACACACACATAAATATTCATTCACTCATCATTATTACTACTACTGCTAAAACTTCAAGAACCCTATTTATTTCACTTTGTACTTCTTATTCTTCTTGGTATATAAATAGAAGTTAGGAGTGTCTTTATTTCTCACAACACTTTAGTCCAAAAAAAAAAAATTGTCATTGTTATTAGTCATAATATTTTTTATATGTCTTTGTCACCATCACCACCATCATCTTTAGGAGGAGGAGAAGGGCCTTCTTCTTCTAGGAGAGGTAGACGTACTGGAAATGATGTTTGGCCTGAGCCATTTGTGGAGGATTTGGCTTTGTTAGTTGCTATTGATGCTTCAAATACTGTTGGCCGTTTGGCTGCTGCTCAAGCCCTAGCTCTTATTTTTCAGGTAAGGGACTTTTTTTTAAATTAAATTAATAACTGTTAGGTTGGTAAGAAGGAGTTGCTCGTACGATTAGTATTCCTGGCTCTCATTTTCAATTCTTAAAGATGAAATTGTTGTAATCATTTTTGCATAATTATATTATTTGTGTAAATTATAATAGGAGGTTTAATTTGTAGGATATCTTTGACCAATTATAGTTTACATTTCATAACAAGAATATGTAGATTTGCATTAAAGATTTTCTGATACATTGAAGAAATGGTTGATGGATAAAGGAAAATTTTGCAAGTACTTGATGATGTATCTATGTTAAAATAGCTAGGCAAGTAGCCTGCAGGATGTAAAGATTTGAGCATCATCAAAACTATAATTAAGTCTGAGGAAGGTTGTACTTGTGGATCAGACTTTGAATTTATTTTCTTTAATTTAATTATTTGTTGGTAGTTCTTGATGATGAAATTAATTACTAGTTCTGTTTTTGTGTTTGTTGAAAGGAATATACAGTAATGCGGCCATCATTTTCATTCTTTAGGTTATCCATATTTAGCATATAGTCATAAGGAAAAAAGGGTTCTTTTGGTTTCTCTTGAAGTTCATTTCCTTTTTATTGCATGATCCTTTTCAAACTCTAGTTAGTACTGCCAACAGAATGTGTATATTTAGTTAGAGATGTAGGCAATTGACAAACCCTTTTTTTTCACTATTTGGTTTCATTCTCTCACTCATCTTTTTTTAGAGTTTTACTTTTTTTCTTTAATTTTCCAACATGTTTGGTTAATATGATTTAGGTACACCATATAGAGAGAAAAGGAAAAACGGGTTTTTTTTCCCTTTATTTATGGCTTATTTTCAGTTTTTATAATCCTTTGGGTAACTATTTTATGTTTTCTGGTTCCCCACATTCAGGTAAAAGTTGCAGCTAAAGGACAACAAAAACAATATCACACAGTATCTGAATATGTACTAATCTAGATTGAAGTCTCATATATGGAGTCTTTTTGTCTTCCCTAGAAGTAGCTCATTTCTTTATTTATTCAATTAAAATGTAAGGGGGTGGTGGAGACCGTTATTAGTTTAGAATTCGATAATTTAAATGGACTAAAATTCTAAACGCCTAGTTTACCATTAGTGAGTCTTTTGATTTAGCTTCTTGGTTGGTTAAATTAGATGGCAATGGTCAAACAAATATGGAGAAGTTGCAAGTGGTAAAAAGAGTATAAAGATTCGTTGTTTCTAACGAGAAAAGCCATAAGGCCACCTTTCTTGGAAATGAAAGAAAGAAAGAAAGAATAGGGGTCATGTGGTGTCTTGTATAAAGAATAATAATCTCAGGATCTATGTTTCGTTGAAGATATTAGGTAATTCTTGAGTTATTTATTTCACTATCTATACATTAGTGATATGATAAATTATTTCATATACATATAGAAATAACTCATCTTGGTCAAGATAATTAATCTGGACCCAATAGTATGAAAAGCAAAATGTATTACGTCAATGCGATGTTTATATATTCGTGTATGTTGTGGACCACAAGAAAACCAGTTCAATTTTTGTATCTATGTGTTTGGATTTTGTTCAAGTCAATCTTTTTTTCTTCTGTCAGTGTTGACCCTTCAAGACTGCTTTTGTCCCTTCTCTATTCTTCTTATTTATTGTTCTAAAAATTACTTTGGCTTGGGAAATCACATCTTTCCAACTAGTACTAATAAATTTGTGTCAATCAAAAATGCCAACAACACAATGTTAATCGGAGAAACCTAATTAGCTCAATTAATTTTATTATATAAACTTTTACCTAGTTTGTGAGAGTTGGACTCCTCACCTTGTATTGATTTGAAAGAGAGAGAGAAAGAGTAATTAAATATGTGATTGAAGGATGTTACTGTGTGTTAACAGTAGCTTGTGTTAGTAAGCCTGGAGAGGGGTGTTGTTAAAAGGAGAGAAATGTCAGTATGTTTTTTTGTTGCTTCACCTGATGAAATCTAGCTTGTACCCTAAGACTGACTACCATGTTTACCTCTACTCTGCCCCCTACTTCCTGACTCCTTTCTGACTCCCCTCTCTCCCACAAACTTCTATAATTAGGTTTTTCTAATTTTTTAACTTTTTCCTAATTTGCTTTTTAATTAACTACTTTTTTACAAGTGATAATCCAATCTACAAAATGTATGTATTTGCCTCTAATTTACAACTCTTCAATTTTGGAATTGACACTAATATTAGGGAAGAAGGTTAGTAGGTATTAGGTATTGTTCTGATTTTCGACGGGTTTATAAGCTATTATATTCTTATAGTGTCTTGCTTTGATTTTCATCATTTCTTCTTGTTATATGTTTAGGTTGTTGTTACTGTTTTCTTATTAGTTGCTTTGTTTATTCCATTGTCGTTTTCCTTTTCAATACCTACTTTGATATGTTGTGTACTTAGAGTTGAGGGTTTTTGAAAATAGTTTGTTTTTTTTTTTTAACTTCACGAGGTATATATATGATCTGCGTTGCATATGCTCTTTTCTCTCTACACTCCATTCTTGAAATTTAGATTTTGTACAAGACACTAAATAGTAAGGATGAGCATCACTTAATATTAAGTTTTGTTATTTCTACATGACTTTGGTTGTTGCATACTCCTAAATGAGTAAAAGATATGGTGTTGCTCAATATAAACTTTGTAATGGCTACTAAATTCAGGTTTGTTCAACATGGCAAGCAGTGTCACACTCAGATATGCTCTGGCAAAACCTAACAAGGCGTATATGGAACCGCCACGAGCTTCTCAGGCAAACATGGAGGGAGGAGTACATATATTGGCATCAAACAGCCAATAATTTCCTTCACCATAGATACACTTATAACACCCTCCATTTCGTGCCTGAAAACAATGTTGACGGTGATGATGACGATGATGAGAACAACAACAATAACAACGACAGTCTCTTCTGTCGTCGTTTAGCCTTGTCTGATCATCATCTAGCAGCCGGTTTTTCTAACGGCTCGGTTCAATTATTTTTCCTACCTAGGAGGCTACATTTGTCAACATACCACCCTCATCATCGCGATCGTCTAGGCCGATTCTCTAGGGCTGTTTCTGGGATTATTTTATCTGATGTTCAACTTGTGTTTGCTTCTCTAGATGGTGATATTCATGTTGTGGTCATTGGTGATGCTGCACCACCTAGAAGGGCTCATTTAGGTGATGTAGTGAATGATGGTGCTTTGGTGGATTTTACTGGCTCTGATCAATGGTGGGTTGGACTCTATGCAGGTAATTTTATTATTTCAATAAATTGTCTAAGCGTGTTGTTGTGTTAAAAGTTGATTTTTATACTTTTGATGAAAAAAAGGTGTGTGGATAATGAGAAAAAAAAGGTGCTTAAATTAATGTTTTGATTATTGAATATTCTAGGTAAGGCTTGTTAATTTGTAGTTTCTTGATTTGTGTGCTGCCATTTTTCATTTTTTTCTTTTGATGAAAGGTCAAAATTCTTTACCAAGTGAACAATTTATGTGGTACCTTTTATTATAACATAAAATGTGACAATAGGCACAGCAGAAAATAAAGTGGACGTTTAATCATGTGTCATTGTGTAATTTGAAAAAAAAAGGTAGGTTTTTGTTGTCAAAGTGAATGATATTTGAAAGTTGAAGTTGTGTTTGGAATTATTTTTGACGTTTTGTGATTAATTTGGAATGAAAAAAGTGAACACATTTTTGTTGATCTTAAAAATTCTATAAATTAAACTTCAAGTTGAATTTTGAAACTTTATGGCACTTTGGAAAGACCGGCCTATCATACTAAAGCAACTCGAGAAGAACAATTAGGCGTATATTCTATCCTTTCTACAATTCCTATAGACAAAGTGCTTCGTTTCAGATCAATTCTTTGTTGTGAACAAGTTTTAGTTACAATACATTTGTTTAAGTTGATGCACTTGCATTTTTTCAGGTGTTCCAGGGAGGGCATTTCACATATGGAATAGGGAGACGGAAGAACTAGTCTTTGTTGGTGGTGAATTAACAGATCCCGAAGCTTTAATGGGTTGGCACCTACTAACTGAATTAACCGAAATCGTCGGTCGAATCCGAGTAACAACCCGAGAGACAGCCGTGGCATGTACAAGCCTTCAGCTCATGGTAATTGACTTACAAAACCAAGGCATAATAATAAGAGCACAACCTTCCCGAAGAGGGATCATCGTTGCATCATTCGATGCCTATAACGAGACACTAGTGGCTGTTGACACTAGAGGCATGGCCAACGCACGTAGGGTGGATAGTTTGGAAGAAAGATCAAGGTTTAATGTTAGAGGTGCTAACCAAAGAGGAGTTGTTGGATTCATAAATGGAGGATATGGATTTATGTTGCTAGGGAATGTTGTTAGGGTATGGGATATTGAAAATGGAAACTATCTATATAGTTTTGGGGAGAGAATAGGTGATGTTAATGCTATAATTGCTGATGAAAGGTATGTGGTAGCTTGTTCAAGTGATGCTACTATACATTTGTGGGACTTTGGTGCTCAATAGTAGTATGGAGGCTTTTTTGTTTTTGTTTTTTCTTTGGTATTATTCTTGGTGGGAATTTAAGGTATTTAGGTAGAGTAGAGGTAGCATGGATGAATAGAGAAGGAACAGAAAACAAACAAAATTGTGTGGGGGATGAAAATATTCTATTTGTACCAAGAATCTACCAATCATATGGTTTTTTTTATGCAATGCAAAGTAGTATCTTTTACTTTCTCTAGTTTGCTTTTACCAAGTTTTACTGTGCTTTTGTCATCCCTTCAGTTAGACCTAAGTTTATTTCAACGTTTTGATTACTATATTTCAGTTCCCTTCCAATTTGAATATAACAAGTTCAACTGGTTGAAGTAGTTATGACAAAGAAATTACTAATTTCTAACTTTATTAGTGTAAAGTAACTTTGTGCTATAACTTTTTTAATTAAAATTGATACTACTGTATAGTGTTTGTAGACTTTTGCTAGTCATGATTTCATACAATTGAGGCAAAAGGGACAAATCAAGATTGAGCCATGCCCTAGCTAATATTCAACAAGCATCTCACACACTTTGCCACAAATTGGAAAACAACAATATTTTGTTTAACTATGTTGATTAGGGTGAGTATACTTACATGGCTGATGGGTCAGTCTTGATGGGCCTCTGCAATCTTGTTGGTTTTGAGAAAACCCATTCTGAATACGGCTGTTTCGGCCTGAATTAGGCCTCAGTTTTATAAGGAAATTACGCTACTCGTTAGGTACTAGGTAAACATGTAATATGTATTTAAAATATACCATTATAGTTTGAAATAATTACAATTTATAATTATAGTTAGGATTTTGTTTGCTATTTGCTCTCTCCTCTCTTCCTCTCCCCCTCTCTCTCCTCCTTCTCTATCATCTCTCCCTCGTGTCTCTCGCTTCTTACTGCTTTCTCTCTCAATACAAATACAAATTATAACTAGTAATTATACAAATTCAAATGATAAGCATCAACTATATATAGATTCTCTTTAGTGATGCAAATATAAATAGACATGTATTTGTTGATACAAATAATGACAATCGATCAATTATACAAATACAAATGTTGAACTTGAGACAACATTGATACAATTGTATTCGGATGCAAATTGTATTTGTCAATACAATCGATACAACATTGATACAAATGATAACAAATGTTGAACTTGAAACAACATTGATATAATTACAATTTATTCATTGATACAAATTGTATTCATTAATACTATTGTATTTATTGATACATATACATACTAATTACATAAATACAATTATCCAACATATATATATATATATATATATATACAATTCGTCTCTCTCCTCTCTTTGCCCCTATCTCTCTCGCTCGCTTCTCTCCCCCTCTAACATGTAACTACGAATTATAATTAGCAAACTATAACTATTTTTGCCTCATTATGTTTCAAGTTTTTGCTATTTCTGAGTATTCCTCCCTCCCCAAAGTGTGTCTTGATTTTTTTGTGCTCTTCAAATACGACCTTTTCTTTTCTACTTGCAGAAGAAATACACTTCTGTCCCTCTGTATCTTAGATGTGTTTAAACAGATCTTCATTTGCTGCAAAAAAACTCTTAATATTTGTTTTTTTCTTTTTATTTATTTCTTCTTCTTTTTTTTTTAATTTTTCTTTCATTTATTATTTTTTCTTTATTTCTTCTTCTTTTTTTAATTTTTCTTTCATTTATTATTTTTTCTTTTAAAAAAAAAACTTTTTATTTTTCTTTTAACTCTTATTATTTTTTACTAATGAATTATAGCCAAAAAATACACAAAAGACTCGCTGATGTAATGCTCAAGTCTGGAACTACTCCTGTGCTAGTGGGACTTCAATTTGTATTGATTGTATCTCCTCGTCCAAACACTGTAGTGGTGTAATAAAGGTGGTCAATTAAACATCATTTATCAAGAAATTATATTGTATATATAATAAATTATATCAAGTATATAAGTTACAAATTATTTTTCATTCACAAATATTAATTTTTGAACCTTTGTAATGAAATTTCTGATTACGTCATTGAAGCACCGTATAGAGGAAGAACAATCTCATCCCCATCAATTGGCAATATCTATATGCTCACATCACCAACCTGCTCATTATTATTCTGAGTGTCCTCCTCCTCGATGGTTCGAGTTCTTTTGGATTGGGTTAAAATTTTATATATGTATATCAATAAATAAAGGTCCCATGTATGATGAAAATTTATTTAAATGTCATATAATTATGTCATTAATTGAGGGGCAAATTTGATCTTATATGAGAAAGAAGGATTATTTTGAGTAATTTCTAATACATTGAGAATTTAATTCAATAAATAGAAGAAAAGGCAAATTTGTTTCAATATGTTGATGAAGAACATTTTCCAACCCTCTTTGATAACTTTTAAAAAAGACATCTCTTTATCCTTTTAAAACAAAAAATATTTTTCATGTTACAAACTTATCTTTCTTTGATCCGAAATTCAAAATGACCCTTGAAAAGTGACTCAACATGTATTTTCTCTCCTTTATACTCTCATCATTAAGAGACATTCAAAATTTCTAAAGGATGAATATATTATTATGAAATAGCTAATTTAAAATATAAATTTGAGTAATATGACGTTTAAGTTTTTATTGCTAAACTTATTAAAATTTTGAAATATAGGCCCAATATTAATTCTTATTGAATGTTGTGTGTGTATATATACACACAAACACATCATTCAATACTAATACTTTTCATATACATATTTGACTTAATTATATATAAGAAATTAAATTGCCAAATTTTTTAAGGAATTTTCAGTAAAACGGACTTGAAGAAAAGATTAAAGAAAATAAATATATGAATATTTATTAAAACCCAAAAATGATACCAATAATCATCGGTTTATATTATATTTCGACCGTGAATTAATACATCTAAATTTACATAAATTTTTATAAAATACAATACTGCTTCAAGAAGCTATTCTGGGATTTTATAGGATCCTATTACTCTTCTAAATATTGAATTGGTATAAAACAAAAGAAATAATATTTTAAATTAAGTTAAAACACGTCAAATAATAATTGGTGCATGTTAAACGAAAACAAAAGTTATACAATTATTTAATAAAACCAGTTTAAAATTATTTAAACGATAACAAGAGCTCTACAAGTTCAAGTGTTTTCTTGAAATATAAGTCTGTCTTCAACGGATAATTATGTATTTACTTTAATTACTACTCTACCTTCACAAAAGTCTGTAAATACTCCATGTACTCAAACTAGAAAGGAATAAAATAGAGATAAGTGTATAAAACACATCTAAACTATATTTCTTTTTAGAGTTCATACATAAACCATTAAGAGTGTAAATTTCATAGTTAAACTATTACTTTTTAGTTTGAGAAACACACATCTCTCTTTTATACTACTCTTATCATGGTGTGTGTAATTACACCCTCTCTTTTATTATAAAAAATTGTCACATCACATTCTACATGGACTATACCTTGACAAAATTAAATAAATTATTAGTATTAGTTAAAATTAAAAATTAAAAACTTATTACCCAAAAAAATAATATTTCTTTTATAAAATAAAATGTAAAATACTTTTCCTTACCCCACTCCATCACTTCCTCTCACCCCCGCCCCCACCCCACCCCACCCCCGGCCCTTTTTTTTTAAGTTTTTTTTTTTTGTTTAATTTCTTTTATAAAAGTATTTAATTTTTTTAACTACATCTCCTCCCTCCCCCCTTCAAATACTAATTTAGATATTATTTTATTTTTTTAAAAAAATAATTCTACCCATCCCACCTAACCCTCCGCTTTCCATTTTTTTTCTCATTTAGTGTTAGACATATACATATCGAAAATATTTTTTACTTACCGCCACAATATTTTTATTTATTTATTTATGTTATATTTGTATAATAGTAGAATTTTTTTTCTAAAAATATATGTACATACATATATAACACAAAATGAGAAAAATGTAAAAAAAAATGGGGGTAAATTTTATTTTTCATTTTTTTTAGATAGTAATACTGTAATCTTTAATTTTTAATTAATATTAGTAGTTTATTATTAATTTTTGTCAAGGTGGAATATTTTATCCATGTGAAATGTCATGTGTTAAGTTTTTTTCAAATAAAAGAGAGAGTGTTATGTTTCTCCAACTAAAAAAAATGGAAGTTTATGTATGAAACTCACACTCTCAATAGTTTAGATATGAAATTCAAAAAAATGGATATTTTAGGTGTGTTTTTGATATTTATCTCTAATTAATATGATGTTGGCTTCACTAAAATGGATTGTCTTCATTCCTATTTACATGTCATTTTTATTAAAAATGGACGTTTTAAAATATTTTTATTTACAAAATTAATGCATAAATGACACTATTCTTCTTATATTATCATTTGAAAGTTATTAGCCTTAAAAATATACATTTAACTAACATAGAGAAACTAAGTAATTCATATTCATTGGTCAAATTAGTTAATCAAAATAAATTAATTCATATTCATAACAAATTTAATTTCAAAAACACACTAAACAAGAGTATAATGATGAATTTACTTAATTTCTTATGGAGCATATCTAAAATAGTGACATTGGAAGGAGTATACTTATTCTCACTAGCTAGTCACTGGTCACTACTCACTAATCACATTAATCATTATCATGCCGTTTTTAGAGCCACCTGATTTAATTTGCCTTGAAAGAATGGTTAATGACTACCTTAAAGTTGTGTTGTTAAGTTTGTTCACCTTGCCAGATTTCACTACTCACCAATGCCATTGCCCCCAAATTTTCCTTAAATGAATGAGTATACCATACATCTCATTATCTTAAGTTGCAGATTTCACTAGTCTCTTATAATTGCACCAATCAATCAGTAAAATCTAGAGATGGACCTAGCTAGCACTGCAACAAAAACAATTTAATTTTAACAGTAATAAATGCTCTCTTTGTCCCTAATTACTTATCTACTTTTTGAATTGACACACCTATTAAAAAAATTATTATTAACATAGTGAGTTTATCATTTTATCCCTATTAATTATGAAATAGATGAATTAAAAAACTTAAGATTTTCAAGAATTTCAACCTTTTTTTGAAATAATTATTTGATGGTATAATAGGAAAAAAATTATCCTTTCTTGATTTGTCAAACTAGATAACTAATTAGGGACAACTAAAAAAGAAAAAGTAGATAAATTAGGAATAGAGGAAGTGTGTGTGTGTATATATATATATATTAACAAAGAGTGCTAAAATTTTTATTAATATTAATTAATTATCATTGAATTCAATATTATCACTGTAGATTTTAGAAACATTTAAAAAGGATGTTAAAATAGAATTGCCTTGAAATTAACTATACCTATAACCAAATAAAGCATAAATTTTATTCTGTAATATCTCAACCAATCCCGCGAACACGACCCTTTAAACTTGTTGCTTCCACTGGAATTATGAATGTATACATATGCAAAGAAATAAAACTAAAATATGCATATAATATCATAATGTTATATACATATTTTTTATTTATTACTAATTTAAAATTTTAGAATTCACTTTGTAGTGCCATATAGGCTATAGCTAGCCACTTGAGTTACCTTGAGAGAGTGGACAATTCATATTTCAGTATAATAATTAATTACTACTTCTATCACGCAGTTTTTCAGCCACCTGTGCTGCATGCATTAAAGACTGGGCTTTGATTTTGATGTGTCATCCCAATAACAATTTGACTCTATATGTTAAACAAAAGGAAATTTTCTACTTTTGGTAGAAGGATAACTCATACTCCCTTCGAAGGGTGTGTTTAAGATATTTTTTTATCATGTGTTTGTTTATTGCTTCCCATTTAAATTTTTTATTTGAATTAAAACTCTAAAAAAAACTTCTTTTTAAGTATACTTTGAATTATTATGAGATTTTTTTATTTTATGTAATTGTATCAAGATAGATAACTGCTAGACAACATTCTTTGTGTGCCTTTTAACTAGCTAGGAGAAGAACAATTATTTCGTCATGTTTGCTATTTTCTCACTTGAATTATTTGATGGCAAATAATTGTCATATTAGTAAATTGTTCAGTCACAAAACATCAATTGTCAATTTAAAACAGATAGATTATCTACTTTAAAAAATTGAAAAGATGGTAAACGATAGTAAAATCGAATAAATTGTTTCTACGTTTGCACATAAAAATTGCAAGTTGTAGTTTTTAATAATACGTATGCAATTTTATAAATTGTTCAAAATATAAATAATTAGAAAACCACATATATATATATCAACAAATAATACATCAATTAAGATTACCAACGTCATGTGGTGATAGACTTGTCTTTCTAATTAGTAAATTTTAAACAACTCACTTTTTAATATTGTATTGATTTGTATTGGATTTATATAGTAACAAACAAATCTCTCTAAATAATAACATTTGTAGGTTAATATATTTAAACAACTTTTCTAGTAGAAATAATTTAAAACATAAAATAAAAAAATAATAAAATCATTAAATGGATTTGAGATATATTTTTGTCTTTATATAAATTAATCACATGTACTAAATTTTATGCATTACTAATACCACCAAATGAAAGGTATTAGTTATACATCCGATAATACCATATAGGGTGTATGACTAATTTATATAAGCCTAAAATTTTTATCAAACATAATACTAAATAATACATACAAAATATATAGACTATTTCTCCTAATACTCCCTGCCAAATGACCTTGAAAAGCATTGATATTTTGAGATAATGCACAAATGATAAGAAATGTATGTCATGTAGGTTGATTTCAGTTACATTATACTAACTCCATAAGATATGTGTTATCATGAAGTAGAGAGGAGGAGCTATATGGATGGTAAGCAGTAGCGTACACATGACTTTCGAAAGCACAATTATCCTTTAAAATGAGAAAATAAATAAACAATGTAGCATCATATTTTAAAAAAATATATATATATAAATAAAAATAATTCACGTATAGTACTATACCTTTAAAAAAAATTAATTACTTTTATTGATGAGTTTTCATCTTTTTTTTTATATATTCAAAGAAATACCATAATTTTTTTTCCACAAAGCACCAAAATGATTGGTGAGAAAGAATGTAAATGGAAGAAAAAAAGGGAAAGAAGGTGAATGGGAAAAAAACGTAAAAAATATATCAAATTTGAGGCTAAAAAAGCTGGAACACATAACTTGACCAGCGAAATTTCAACCTCAAACCTACTGAACCGCGGATAACTCTGGTTGAAGGAGTGTCCCCATGACCCTTACTAAATTAACCCCTGATGGTAAGCTAACTTGACAGTGTCAATTCATAATTTTCTTAATATTTCAAGTATTGTCATGTTTTAACTGTTGATATATATTTTATGCCTCAGTTCTTCACAAATACAGAGGACTTAAGAACTCTAGTTATCGATGCCAAGTTTATTAAGAACAACAATAAATGTAACACTATATAGTCGACCATTTGTTTGGTGTAATTCATATTTAGAGTTATGGTAATGCTTACCATTAGTGATGTATGCAAAAATTTTCGTAAAAGGTGTCGCATTAAAAACGATTAACAATATAACACCATATATAATAATAATAATAATAATGCTAACTATATATATAACATCATATAATAATAATAATAATAATAATAATAATATTGTCACGATCCAACCCATCGGATCGTGCGGGCACCTACTACAATACCTAAGTAGGAGAACCCTCGATTATCAAATGTTTTAAGAATGTAGAAAATAAAGAAAACTGACAAATAAAAGAAATTTGTGTAATGTTCTATAAAATAAGAGTTTAAAAGACTCAAAGTTAACTTATAAAGTAATTAACTTCCCCAAGGATCTGGTCTAAACAGGTACAAGAGCTTCTATGATTACAAGATAGAAAATACAGTACAACTGACACAACACCCACCACAGGAAGGAAACTAGAAGCTGCTGGAGATTGTCTTCGTCTTCACCTACGAAACATCACTGACCCTGCAATCAGACTATGCCAAAGGCATAACAAGAGTAGTATCAGTACAAACCACACATACTAGTAGGCATCATCGGCCAACCCGATACCCACCGCATAATATAAGGAATCGACTAGCAAGAAACATGCAATAAGACCCTTCATTCCTCCACTTTTATATCTTTCTGACCTTACTATTCCCAGATGTTTTAACATATGCCCGTACACTTGACTCTAACCCCTTACTTCTTCCACCCCCAATTCTCAACTTCCAAAGCACCGACCACCTTTCTAAAGTAACACCTAGTAACACCGGAACCCTCGATCTCCACTTACCCTACCACATTCTAGTTCATTCATTAACGAGATATAACAGTAAACACTACATGGTACACACACATATGCAGAACATACAATAGAGTCATCATTTAGAGAAGCACACAATTTTCCAATATCAATCACTATTATGTATGAACGTAATCATAACAAATAGATACAACAATACAATGGTCCTTTCATGGAGCTCACACCCCGATTGTTAGTGTGTCTGGTGCATGTTAGTGTGTCAGAATGTGATACCCGATCTAGTGTAAGTATGTGTGTCAATACGTGACACCTGATCCAATATATGTTAGTGTGTCAGAACGTGACACCCGATCCAACATATGTATACGTGTCGGTACGTGACACCCAATCCAGTTAGCACAATCACAATCACGATCACACCCATAATGAACATACTCATAATCATACAAGCAATGTTTTAGGTTCATGACATATAATTGTACATATTTAGTCATTTCATTAGGTTTGATCAATAATGCCTCAATCATATACCTACATACATTACAATGGAGAAGTTACCCTACATACATCACACAAACATGAAATCAAACCATCACCTACCCTGGTTCACAGGATTAGGCTTCCTCATACGGTATAATTCTGATGGAACAACTATGAATACATGTACGACTGTCCCTTTATGGTGCAAAAAGCCTACACATGAATTCTACCATCAATTTCCAATATACTACACAGTGAACCATAGATTTACAACTACTCAGTTAATAAGCCTAGCCTACCTGGGCGCCAAACAGCTGCACAGGATTATAGCTCCAATCCTAGTTTTTCAAATATCAAGACGATGGATTTGGCCGAGAATCCGCAAGCTATCGTCATCCTTGCCCTAGAAATCTCTTCCTCCTTCTTTCCCAAGCCTAGAGCAACCTTTTGAGGGTTTTTTGGGGGTCATTCTAGCCTCTTTTTGGTGTTTTGGGAAAAAAGAGAAAATAAGGTTTTGCGTCATTTTAAGTTTTGTCTCTGACCTTCCCACTCTAGCGCTCCTGGTCCCGCTGGAACGCCACCGCCCTAGCGACACTTGTCCGCTCTGGCGAGATAAGGGGCCCAGTTCTCTCGACGTTCTTTTATCCTAAATAAAGACAGTTCGGGTCATTACAATAGATACCAATTTACTCCTCGTTCGTCTTCGAACAACTAACAAAGGGATAAACATGAGCCCTTTTCGAAGTACTTCTAAACTATCGAGTCGGTCCGCTACGGAACTATGAAGGGTAGCGGTTTTCCATGTTCTAAGTACGGAAGGGGTCTTTACTTAAGGGAACGGTTAAGGAAACGAACCAACACACAGAGACAAAGACACGTCCAGATGCATTGCCTGCCTCACCAGAATGGCAGGGTTCCTGCTGGGGCGGGGGAGCTGTGGCGGGCACACTCCCGCTGTAGCGGGACATCGAAAACAAATTAAGGGGAATGGTTTCCCCATTTCACTCAAAAAATCCCAAAAACTCTCTTAATCGCTTCGATTCGAACGTCGAAATCAAGGTAATGTTCTTGCTCCTTACTCCCCTTACTTCATTACTTACTTAACTACGAGTGCATGACATTAAACAATTGATTAGATTAGCCTTAGGGTAGTTATTCAAAAATGTTAAAATAGGTTTCTTGATTTGTTAGAAAAACGTAGCATGAAATCCTATTTTAACAAATCAAGAAACCCTATAACATTTTGAGCGTAAGGATTTCATGAAAATATGGTTGAAACGATTTTAAATGGATGAGCGTGGGGGATTAGAATGGTTTCTTGGTATAAAACTCAAAATTGGACATTGTTTAGGGGTTATTTTGCTAGAATAATTGCATATCTAGGTTCTAGGGTACTTTATAGACTCTTATCTACTAAAATTTTGTGAAAAATAAGGTTTTTGGGATGATGGGGCGCCATGATAGTGCCTGAGGTTCATTTCAAATGAAGGCTGCGGCTTGCTTCATCCTGCTGCGGCAGGATTCTAGCCGCTCTGGCAGGACCTGGGGAAAGAGTGGCCACTTTCCACTTTAAGAATAAAAACTTTTCTTTTTCCTGGACAATCTTGCCTGAGTCCTAATGTGTTCATTTCCTAAATTTTGCAGGCTGTTTTACTACGGCTGCACTTAACGAGGAAAATCTACCTTTCGTGCGGTTTCTTGATGCCGCAAATTGGGAGAGTTACCACGATCACCGGAACACCAAGTTATGTTGGAGAGGGGTTTTCACTTACTGAACCTAAAAGAGAAAGTGTTCGCCTTTTATGTTAGGCTAATGGAGTTCGGATGGGCCCCACTTATAGAGGTTTCCTCTGTTGCGCACTCCACATGGGTGAGGGAGTTCTAAAATATCCAAACTACCGTCCGCTGGGATGACCCTCACCCTACTATCCGCAACTAAGGAGTTAACATCTCCCTGAACACTCTATTTACTGATGATGTGCTCGAAGTGCCAGAGGTTCCCAACATAGAGTAGAAGGCCAAGCTAAGGGAGAAGGATTTGGGCTAGTTGAAGGATACACTGGTTGAGCATGCGCGTCGGGACTGGGTCTATGGGCTACTACTGAAGGCATCACCATCACTCACTAGTCCCCTGATGCTAAGAGGTGGCTGTACTTAGTTACTAGGAGGATCTGCCCGTCGGGCAACCGCACTGACGTGAACTTTCCTCGAGCTCTAGTGGTGGCGTGTATTATACAGGGGATCAGACTAAATGTAGGCATAAATCATTTCACAATGGAAGGTGTTCTACTGGGGCAACAAAAAGGCATTCTTCCTGCCTAGTCTGGTGACAGCGATGTGCAAACGGGCAGGGGTGCCACTCCTGGACACTAATGAGGTACTTCCCATGGATCCCTTTTTTCACCTTCTTTTGATTATGTAGGCATCTACCTCCGGAAGTAAGAGGAGGAAGACGGACAGGGCTAGTATCAATTAAGCGGCTGCGGAGGCGGATGAAGAAGGAGGGGAAGATGATGAGGCCGACGGTACTCTCCCTACCCAGTCCCAGCCCCATTCTCAGGTGCTTGGGTGGAGGAGAACCTGGCGGCTGTCCGGAGGAGGTTGGGAAGCTCTTATGCTAGAGCCACTTCAATTCCACCCGCCACTACTCTCAAGGTCGAGATGCATCGCCGCCAGTTGCGACATGAGAGGAGGAAGAGTATAGAGAGGGATCGTTTGATGGCTCGGATGTGGAAGACTGTGAAGGCCATCTTCTCTTATGTTGCCCCCCAGAGGGAGATTCTCTGACTCTTGCCGGGAGACTATCATGAGTTCTCTTGGTTGAATGAGGCATCATCTGGCGTGATACCCCCAGAGGACCTAGATTCTGCTAGCGACACTTCCCATTCCCAGGTTCCTGATTTGTGTTTTTGCCCCTCTTGGGTATGTAATGAATAGTGTTTTATTTTTTCTTCCATTTTTCCTTATCTTTTTTTAAGCACATGGATGCTCGTTTTTGCTGTTTTCACAACTGATATTTGAATGCTATCGGTTATAACTTACTGTTCTATTGCTGAGTACTGATTGAATTACAGGGATTAACCCATGCACAATTTGGGGTCCATAGGTGTGACTAAGGAAAAATAGGGGAGGCAGGGATGAGATTCTTTCTCGCCCTGTCCCGCTATGGCGGTCTCACCCTGGAGAGAATAATCCCGCCCCAGCGGCTCAGACGGAAACAGTACCCCAGGTCAACAATTTCCTTGGGTTCTTCCCATTTTCAAATATTTTCCCTTGATACCCAAGCCATAACTAAGTAATTAAGATGATCCTCTTATCTAGGAAAGTCATTGTCTACCCCAAGTCAATCCAATGGTACACATTTTGGAATTCCTTTCTCATTAATTCAATATCACCAAGACGCTCATCCCCAAAACACGCTTATACACTCACACAGTTATAGTCGATCGCAAACCATGTCCATATTTCATTTACGAATCCCTTC
This sequence comes from Solanum bulbocastanum, assembly GCA_037074985.1. Lineage (NCBI taxonomy): Eukaryota > Viridiplantae > Streptophyta > Magnoliopsida > Solanales > Solanaceae > Solanum > Solanum bulbocastanum. The sequence goes on from CM073601.1 coordinate 36,824,562, forward strand.
ATAGTGTATCTAGACCCTTGCACCTAACCTAGTGATGACTCTCTTTCCGACAACAAGTTCACGTAGCTCAGTTAATTACGACTCGCACATTTTTCAAACATTTAGGCCAGCATATTGCACACATCGAAATCTAGAAAAGCAATACTACGCACATAGTCATATCATAACATCCAAGTAAATGTACCTTTCACAGTAGCAGTTATTTTAGACAACGATATGCACACATTCAAAGTTTCAAGTTACAAGTCACAAACAATTCAAATTATTAATTAATTTGCTTCATGGATGACCATTACTGATCATCCATGCATTTATACAGCCTCTAAGGCCAGATACCAATTAGAATCTTCTCAATTCCAATTTACCTTGCTTGTGTCCCTTCAGGCTTGACCACAACGTCCAGTTCACTTTGTTGAGATACTAATTGGAATCGGGAGATACCAATTGGACTTAACTCATAACACAAGCGACAACTCACACGAAAGGAGAGAAGAAATGGAACGACTTCCTAGAATGCTTCATAGCTTTCTAAAAATTAGATGTGGACGTCAACACACCCATCCACAGGAGTCTATTCCACATTTAATCTTGTAGTGGAGACCGGTAATTTGGGCTCTGATACTAATTGTCACGACCCAAACCACTGGGTCGTGCGAACACCTACTACAACACCTATGTAAGAGAAGCCTCAATTCCCAAATGTTTTAAAAATGCAGAAAATTAAGAAAACTCACAAATAAAAGGAATTCGTGTAATTTTTTATAAAATAAGAGTTTAAATAACTCAAAGTTAACTTGTAAAGTAATTAACTTCCCCAATGATCTATTCTAAAAAGGTACAAGTGCTTCTAGATTACAAGATAGAAAATACAGTACAACTGACACAGCTCCCACCGCAATAAGAAAAATAGAAGCAGTTAGAGATTGTCTTTATCTTCACGAAGCTGTTAAACTACGGTATGTACTAAGGTCCGTCATTCCATCGACGAACCGTTCTGTACATCCGTGGTTCCCACATCAGAGACCCAATTTTGGGTACTCTGACCTACGGAGGGGACCCGCAGACCATCGTTCCATCGACAGACCGTTGGCACCCACCGTAGGTCGGCAGTTCAGCTACTGTCCAAGAATTTTTTGTATTTTTTTGGTCCGACGGTTGTTCTATAATTCTTCCATGATTATTTTTGCACTATTTTGGTACTAACTAAGCTCCTATAGGTACCATAGCCCCGAAGCAAGCTCCGACCTACACCGCTAAGGGAAAATCAAAATTCATTGCTCCCTTTTTCAGGCTCCTTGATGAGGATACAGATAGGGATTATGTTTCACCTCCCACCAGGACCTCCCCTATTGCTCCACACACTACACGGAACCAAGCTCAACAGGTGAGCTCTAATGTAGTCATTGCCCCCAGTCTGAAGAGGGGGCCACATCGATTAGATCACCGGTTGTTTCAAAGTCCCTATCTAGCTTCGGTTCCAGCCTTAACGGCAGCACCGCCTCCTCGTATGAGTCTGATAGTACAAGAGATACCAGAGTACCCCCGGTACTGAGCCTCCAGTGGTTGATACAGAGCCTAACAAGTGGTGTATGGAGGGCCAGTTTTAGATTTACATGAATGCATGCATGCTGAATGAACATGATAAGATGGCCTGATTAGTCACAAAAGAGCACCGAGTTCTCACAAGTATCCTCCACACTACTATAGTCATCTACGATCTTTTTTGGATACATAAGTGTGAGTGGATGGAACGTAGCTGAGGGTCCTATAGTGAGGAGATTGTACATGAGTTCTACGCTTCCTATGCCTTCACCATTAGAGGGTCCATAAATAAGTGGGCGAAACCCGCAGCTCAACCTACACTTAAGGTAACACTTGTACAGGGGTTCACAGTCGACATCTCTAAGACCACCCTCTACAGGTTTACGTACAACCCAAACCATACTCTGCCCATCAATACAGTAGAATTCGACTATTGGATGGGTATCTTATAGAGTGGGGCATTTCAAAGAGATGCCAATAAGATGGAGTCACTACTAATGTGGCTAGCATGTCATATTGCTATGGATGGAGAGCGCAAAGTAGGTTCGGACTCTGAGCTTGGGTATCAAGAAAACGACACTGAGTTTTGCTACTAAATTATTTTGGTTGCTGGTGTGGAATTGTGTGTCCCCTACTCAGGCGGATAATGTGCTCACATGGGACCAAGCGGTGATGGTTGCAACTATGGTAGCTGCGCTTAAGGTAGACTTTGCCCTCATGTTAATTGCCGAGATCCATGAGAGAGACTTCAAGGCCACCACCACCTTGCCCTTCTCTTGGCTCATCTTCTAACTATGCAGGGATGCGTCTGTACCAGTATGGCATTGTGACCGGTTGGTTTAGGCAACTAAGACTCTGGATATCAACCTTATTCGGGATGAGGCCAATGTAGCTGCACCTTGCAGGGAGCCACAAGTTGAGGTGCCACCTTTGGGAGATGACCTTGTAGCAGATGTGGAACAGATGTAGGGTGATGACATTGCCCCTCTAGCCACTACAGCGGATGCCTAGGCTTCTCCATCTCCGGCCGCCAGTCAGGTCCCTAGCTCCTCCAGAGCCACCCATTCTTTCGGTGCCACCACTACCCCTCTAGCTCGAGTCCAAAAGCTAGAGACGCAGATAGCCACCTTATTTCAACACATAAAGCCTTGGATGCAGAGGTCCATAGAAGAGTCCAAGGTGAGGATGGAGCGGATGTAAGCACCTGGGTGCCTTTGAGTTGTGCGTGTTGAAGAGGGTTGCCCTGACCATCGATATGTCTACCTTTTAGTAGGAGTTGGCTAGACTCCATGCTAATGTTAATGCACTCCTAGCCCCCAGAGACTGAGCCAGAGTCTTCCCCCACGATACTGGTTGGTGAGATGGTGATGACTTCCTTATTCGGCGATGATATACTGCCACCCGATTATTCCCGTGCTGTTGTGAAGTGCCCCAGCTCTGGTCGTACTTCTGATAATGCTGAGGCTAAGTGATTAATGAAGAAGGAGTGCCAACAGTTTGAGGAGGCCATGAGGGCGTCGTTACTAGATGAAGAGTGTAGACAGTTGCGGGACAGGGAGATAGCTGTTGGCACATCTAGTGGTGTGAGCACTACCGACAGTGCTGTGAGAGTTGATGAGAGCACTACTGAGAGTGGTTGGATAGTAGATGAGAGCGCTACTGATGGCGTTCCAAGTGTTGATCCAGTGGGCTCCGAGAAACTGGACCCCCCGCTTCTTAAGTGGTCTTCGATGCATATGTGCCACAGGTTTGCTTCACCCGATCATTTACTTTTTATTTTTTATGCATTGGGGACAATTGTACTTTATTTTGTTGGGGGTGGGGTAAATAGATTGTGAGTGATAGGGTAAAGTCTGAGTAACCCAACTCAGAGTCCTTTCTTGGGGTTTTCTTACCTGTGTTCTTTTCCCCCAAGAGACTGTTTTAATTTCTGTTCAACCGGCATGTTTAGGAAAGTATGTGTAGGATTAAGTAGATAAAATGAAAGCATGATGTCATGAAAAAATGATTCCTATCCAAAAATGATGAAATGTGCTAGATCTTTAGGCTTGATAAGTTGAATGTGCTGGATCTTAATGTGACATGATGAGAACCGATTTGACTTCATGACTTAAGATAAAACTTGAACTGGGTAGTTGAATAATCTGAGAATAAAACAATGTGCCAAGTGTGTGAGGAAAGCTTGAATGTTCATACAGTGTGTGCTAATCTTGAACTTGCCCCGCTGGTCTTGCTAAGATAATATAGGCTAGAAGTTGGGAAGTTAGCATATGTCTTTGTTCAAATTAGTCCACTAAAGCCTAAAATGATCCAACCAAATGTAATCAATGTTCCCTTTGATCCAAATATTTGAGCCTAAGATAGACCACTTCTTTCAATTCACCTAACTCACATTCCCTAAAATAATTGTTTTGGCCCCGGTCCTACCTTAGACATGTTCACTTTGACTTAGGCCAAAAGCCTAAGTTGAGGGTGACTAATTCAAAAGTTACCTTGATCTTGGCCCTGATCCAACATCGGATATTGTGTACCTCAATTCATGCTAAACACATAAGTTGAAGGTGGATGTGAAACTGAAAGAAAAAAAAAAGGTATGAAAAGAGTTGTGTGTTGAAGAGAGAAACTGAAAAAGAAAAAGATGTGACTTTGTGCAAAAGAAGCAAAAAGATGATAAACAAAAGTGTTGAAAGAAATAAATAAAAATAAAGTGAATGAAAAAGAAGAAAGTGAAAAATGAAAGCCACAAAGTAAAAGTCACATATGTGTTGAAAAGAGTTAAGGGAAAGAAAGTAAAATGAAAGGATGTCAAAAATAGGTTGAGAAAAGAGGTAAAAAGCCAATGTAATGTCAAGGAGGGCAAAGAGTCATTAAAAAGTACCCAAATGTACCACACCTGACCCTGAGCCTACGTTACAAGCTAAGAAAGTCTTATAGTTATCCTAGCAACTAGTTTGGAGAGTCTAATTAGTGAAAATAAGAACAAGCCTATGGTATTGAGCATTAACTGTACTTGAAGTCACTTCTAAGCGTGAGTGTTGAACGAATCTTAAAACTTGAAAGTCATATCTCTTGTGAGTAAAAAAAAGGTATTTCTTTTGAAGTGAGGGCACTAGTTACATTGTTGGAAAATTGACACCTTGGTGATTGTGAATGGTGTATGTTGTGGTGTTTGTTGGTCAATCTATGTCATGTTTTGATCCGTATGAGTTGGTTTGTTGAGTCTAATAGAAAATATTTGCACTAAGAATATGGAATGGATTGAAATGGCCATATGATTGCTGAGTTTGTATGTCTGCTTCTACACAAGTGTTGTTTAGAGTGTTAGTGTATCACTTGAGGACAAACAACAAGTTTAAGTTGAGGGTGTTGATATGCCGTAAGTTTACGGTATTTTTGATACATTTCACTTAAGAGTTGTGTGTCTAGGGCCATTTTGTATTGGAAATAATGTTTTATGTGTTATGTTTGCAGAAAGTAGGCTTGGAGGCGGTTGAGTGAGTGACAACTGAAAATATTCAGAAGTAGCCACTCACGGAGTGACCTACGGACCGTAGGTCCTCTGACAGTCTATCGATGGATAGGCGGAGATGGAGCATCAGGGAATTCTGACCAAATGTGAAACTACGAAGCGATCCACAGATTATAGGTTGATCCATGGGCGGTCCTGCACATCTAGCGAATGTGTTAAGAGAGTTTAAGTTCCAGTATCTGCTTAAAATCCTAAGAGTGGAGCCATGGAAGATGACCCACAGACCGTAGGTCGACCTATGGTCCATCCTACACATCCGTGGTTGATGATTTGAGAGTGAAGGTTCCAGCCTCTGCTGAAAAATTTCTAAGTGTTGACCAACTGAGGGGACCTATGGACTGTAGGTCGACCCACGGTCCGTAGGTCGAGTCGTCAATTGATGTCATATTCCAGAAGTTTATTTCCTTATTTTGTTTTCTTTTTGTTTAGTATATGTTTTCCTCTAAATAGGGTATGTAAACCTCATTTTTTGGGGTTAGACATTATTGTTTACTTTTAGTTCTTGGTATTTTCTTTGGGAATTGACTTGCAAACTTTGGCAATTTGATTTTCGGATTTCAGTTTATAAGATTTTCGCTTGGAAATTCAATTGGAGAATTCGGGTTTCTTCTACTGTAAACGTAAGTTCATGAATTCTCTTTATCAAAATATGAATTGTGTTCTTTTAAGCATGAGTAACTAAATCCACAACTAGGGTTTGGGAACCATGAGCAATTAACAACGTATGAATAATAATTAAGTAATTCTTGAATAGTGTTTATGTATGTATTGGTAATTCTTTCGCTTAGAAGTCTTTTTAACGAGTGCACGCGTTAGAACTCGCCTCGTTGCTACTTGCAGGACCAAGGAGCACTACTAGAAAATAGGCCTATGGCAACACCTCAAAAATTGTTGCAATAGATTGGAAAACTGTTGCATTAGAGCTATTGCAACGGTTCATGAACCGTTTCATCTGCTCGCGTAACAATAGATTTACGGCAACGGTTTTTTGCAACGGTTGTATAATTGTTGCCTATGGCTTATCTATTGCAACGGTTTTACTGTTGTTGCCAATGGTCATTCTAGTGCAACAGTTATTTATACTAATGGAACGGTTTTAATCCGTGCCAATAACAATTTATTCAATAACTGTTTTGGGTATAGTAACGATTTTGCCTACATATTGCAATGAGTTTTTAGCTAATTTCAACAATTTGTATTGAAAAAGGTTTATGAAATCTATTACAACCCCTTAAGTAAAACAAAAAAGAATTGATAAATCATATAATAAAATATATTTAAATAGAATTTCTATTAATCACAAAATAAAAATATTCAACATAATTCAACATATCATACTCCTAGTATCCACATAAACACAAATGATCTAAATAATGTTTCACAATACAGATAACTAGATACATTAATTTAGCCCCAAAATAAAAGAAAATCCTAAAACATATGAAAGTCTAGTAACAATCAATCAATAACATGCATTGTCTTCATTTTTTCCATCACCCCCTGTGCATTTGCTTTACCTACAAAAGTTCATTAATCTATTATTCAACAAAAACTTTACAGAAGAATATATTATCAATGTGTACAGGTACAATAATGTCACAACACGTCGTGAAGTATAATATATATAAAAAAAAAGTAGTAACAAAATTCAGATCTTCTCAATGGTAAATAACATATGTGGTAAGGTATAATGTACAAATAAGAAAATTCTAGCTTAATAGTAAAATGATTCTTTATGTAAGATGTTCTCCCTTAATAATCAAAGGTTAAATAGGTCTTGACTATTGATGATTATCCCAGCAAACAGAAATTCAATTATTAATATTCCATTGTATTACAACTGTAGAGGTTTATGCAAAGTATTAGGCACTTAATCTATATTCAAACTAAATATAGAAGAAAACAATTATCACAAGTTTCTTGCGTAGACAGTAGTTGATTTATCATCACCCTTGGAACTCTTAATAATACTTTAGAACGACAAATGACAGCACAAAATACAATTACTATACATTTACAATTACCCTCAGTAAGCTCTATCCCTTTTAAATTATCATTCTTTTATCAAGAACATGAATGAGTTGCAACAATTAACTATAATCAACATATAAAGTGTAAGATGCAGCAGCAAACCATAATAAATAATAGCCAAATAAACCCTCAACTCAGAAAACTAAGTAGGATCAATGATGAAAATGATCATGAGCAATTGTAGACCAATGCCAATTCTTATATCTCTTCTTCTTGAAACCGTAGACTACAATATGCACAACAGTTAAAAAAGTGTAGTAAGACCTTGCTATTTTTTTCACTACACAAGATCTTACTAAGCATTTTAACTAAAATACGACTTAATGAAAAAGACAGACTTGCAAAAAGTTAAAAGTATAGCTAATCGTGGGTTATGTTAGTTTGCTACAATAATCTTGCTTACTTTTTTCCTCACATGGGAACTACATTCTTTAACTTCCTCCACTTCTGCTCTTTCTTTCTGTACACTTTCATCTTCACTAGTTTGTTGCAACTTCATAGATGAAGAAGAGATTGATTGGTTTTGATGGTTGACATTAGGCAGAGCAGGGAACTGTGCAAGTAAATCTAAGGCCAAAGACGAGTTAGTTTATTTACTAATAGCCTTCTACATGAATCCTCGACCTCCACACTCTTCTATAACAAGTCATGTGAAAATAAAATATGAGTCCATTAAAGGAATGCATGAACATAAGCTGAAAGAATTATGTGGAAACAATAGAAAAAACAATGAATTTATTTAAGCCTGACTGCATCAAATATCCAAGAATATTTTATGGCTCTTTAAGTTTGTACCAAAGATCTGAAATTCATAAGTATTTGACTTCCCAAAGTGCATTAGGAGTTTCTATGAAAGCAACCAATCACCTGTTTTATCACAAAGTAAAAAGGCATGCAGTAGAATGATAAATTGATTCTTTACAAAGGGATGCTTGTAAATGAGTTCAAATACTATTGGTTCTAATAAATATTTCTTTGATATCAAGAAGCTTACTCTTCGCTTGATCAAATGTCTTTGAAAAAGATCATTTTTTCACTTTCTAGTTGCTTTTCATTTATTGAGTACTTTAGATGTAGCAATTTGGATAAAATTAGATTAGGGGTATGCTGGCAGTGAGTTTTTAGTTCCTGAAATACCTTCAATTATGTTCACACACCTTCACCTTTTCTTTGCATATATCAACACTTCGAGTTTTGAGTTTTATACTTCCCTCTGATGAAACGTATATCTTGACCCTCTCAAGCACTATGAAGCAAAAGAATCCCTCAGCTATCTCACTGTTATCCAACTGAACATGAATATGTGAGTTTGTTAACATACCTGAAAATGATTTCTCATTATAATCTGTTCATCTTCTTGATTGTCGCAAAGAATGTTCTGAAATGTTTTCCTACTCAGACATAAAATTTGAGAAATTTCAGTTGTTGTAACAACATATGGTTGTGGCTTTCCAAGTAAAACAATTATTTCTCCAAATGATTCTCGAGCAACAGCCTTCCCAATGATCTGTTTTTGAACATATTTCAGAAAAAATAAGTTAAGGCTAATGTGTTTGAAAATAATATAATGATTGTTGAATGTGTTATACGTACTTGTTCACGTCCATTGATATCTACTAGAAGATCCTACAATAATATACATAACTGATTAATAACATGAAAAACAAATTCGATGTGTTCAAGTAATTGTTCCCAACATATTAACTTACCGATGCTCCCGAGACTATTATGTAAAAATTTGTTTCAGACTCATTCTGTAAAATCACATCTTCCTTGGAAGGATAGTATTCAGCTTCCATTCCAGGAACCTTAAATGCAGGAAATAAACCATTGAATATACGTTGTATACACCAAGTGAGAAGGGGATCAGAACAATGTAGAACAAGAAATTACCAGTTGGAAAAACAGGTCCCTAGAAACTCCTCGGAACAGATTGACATTTTGAACTATTGGTAAAAATAGGTAATGTACAATGCTTGATTTGATAGCTTTTGGCAAAACATTCATGGTCACTTTTTGTTGATGAATAATTATTTTATAATTCATGAGCAGATACAAGTCAATTTCAAGAAGACATCAACTACAGAATAGTCACAACGCAAGCTACATATTATTATAATAGGAAATAGACCAAAAAGAAGAGGTATTTCAACAATTAGAAGGAATCAATAAAGGAGAAAAGAGAAAAATAAGAAGTATGATGATGATATCCAATAAATTATCCACCCATGAAACTTCACAATAGCTCATATACATCGATAAACCGAAAAGAATCCAACTGAGAAATGTGAAAAAAAGAGGAGCACTTACAAGTTACAGCCATGACTATAGCTGCGAGCATGGTGGACTCGGCCAGAGGCAGGAAGCGCTGGCCAGAGTAGATGGCGCTGTGCTCTGGATGGTGATGATTGACAGAGAAGATCAGTTTTAGAACCAGTAGCAAATTTTTGTTTATTCCATTTTTATGTTAATGTATCTCTTGCTTCTTGTTGCTTTAACATAAATCTTCAACAATAATGAAAGTGTATTTTTGACATCCTACTCAAGTGAGAGGTGAAATCAATGAAGACATCATCAATGCAAGGGTATTCAAACCCGATTGAATAACCCATGGGCAAGAAATACAACATCAATGTTAAGTTAAATATGGTCTAGAGTACTCAATTTCATCATAACTCCAACAAAACATTAAAACCCACAATAGCTACAATTGAATGGGAAAAAACCCACAACTAGAGAAGTATATCAAAAACACTAACCACACCCAAAGATTAAAGACAAAAGAAGAGATTCAACAATAAAACCTCAAAAGCCCAAACCTGTAGTTTCTTCGGCTATAACCTTAATGATTGAAGAAGAGAACCTCCAGCAGTTGCAGAAGAAAACCTCTAGATTTCTCAGATTTTACAGGAAAACATACACCTCTCCATTTCTTTAGATTTCACAAGAGATTTGAAGAGAGAAATAGGTTTAGATTCGAAATAAAAAATGGGTTTATGTTAGTCCTAAAATGAGAGAAATGAAGAACTTACCTGAAATGCTCTCCAACTTCTGTGTTTGATTGATCTGCTATGAATGGATGAAAAATTAGGTTAAAGAGAACAAGAGGGAGAACTTTTGTGTTCTGATAGTTGAAGAGATGGGAAATAAGCTTAGCAAATGTTTGCCTCGTTTGAATCAATATTTGATAAAGAGAAAAATAAATTGTATTTAAAAAATTAGTTAAAAATAAAATAGAATGAAAATATTTTGGCGGTTCATCCAAAATAAGAGAGGGAAATTATGAAGGGATTTAATAACTGTTCCAATAGAAAAAAATTTGCATTAAATGTTGCCATAGATGACTTTATGGCAACGGTTCTGGAAACCGTTGCAATATGAGGGTCTATTGCAACGGTTTTCACACAATAGCAACAGATTTATTACCTAGCCGTAGCAATAATACCCAATCCTTTTGGCAACGGTTCAAACCGTTGCAATAGACCCTCTATAGTAACGGTTGCTTAAGCGTTGCTAAAAAATTTGTTGCCGTAGGCCTTATTTCTAGTAGTGGAGGTAGTTAATGAGAAAAGAATTAACAACAGAGATTTAGTGGATACTATCTAATAGTCTAATGTCAATTGGTGCGAGGGTGAAAACGAAGCCATATATTGATGTGCTGTCTAATCGAAGCTAAAGGTAAGGGGTTAGTAAAGCATACACTTGTAGCGGGACCAAGGTGCATAGTGAAATTCCTTATTTGAAGGACCAATCACTTAGGGATACCTATCTTACTAACTTTGCATGTAAAACACTAGAAAATGATTACTATTATTAGGATTACCGGGTTAAGAGCTTATGGGGAATACATACACCCTAGTTTCTTTCTCATATTGATAATCAAAAGCTTGAATCTTGCTCACTTGTTACTCAATCAACAATTAGTTATTTGCTTACAAACCCTACCACCCCCCTCCCCCATTTTAATTTCTTGTTTCGGAAATAGTTTGACTAAACGGATATAATAGTGAGTTACGTTTAAGTCTGAACCATATTCCTCGTGGGATCGATCCCAACCAACAAGTTGGGTTCTTTATTTGACGACGACCGCTTATACTTCTTTAGTAAAGTGTAATTTGAGCGTATCAAATTTTAAAGCTCAATTACTTTTTCAATTGCAACCCATTTAAAGACTCTTTTTTTGCATTGGTTTAATGTATGTTCTCATATTGAAGATATGAATGACATTCTATTTTATATCTTCTAAGACTTATTTATTCATTTGTAACTTATATTTTTAATTTGCTTGAGTTGAAATTCAAATTGTGGTTATAAAAGATAAATAACTATATGTTAAAATTGTTGAGATTAAGTGGGCCAAATATGACGGGTCATGACCCAGCCCAATGTTTAGCCCATTTGAGCCAACTCATTTGAACCCAAAATAAATTTAGGCGGATCATGATTCAATCAAATTTCTATTTCAACTCATTTTTATATCTCTAATTTCAATCCAACCCGTCTATGTGACACCCCTATAATTCACAATCAGCATAAACTAATACCAAGAGCGCACAAAGTTCTGTTGTGGAAATAACTCACTAAAAACATCCTAGCAAGTGTAGTTGTAACTTATGAGGTTCTCCCAATACCATATTATCAAAGTGATTCCCAAATAAAGACCAAACAAAAATACTATATAGTAAAACTAAATTTTGATTTTCATGAAAATGGACAAATTTGAAACATATAAGATTTTATGAAAGACTAATTATCAGGATAGAGATAAGTCGAGACAATGAAAGAGAGATGCTATAAATATATCTGATAACTAGTTTTTGAAAAGATGTGTTGTACGTATATCTCAAATTATATATATTTAGTACAAGATAGATAACATGTATACAAAGTTAATATCTTAAAAGATAGCTTAACTATGATAAATTATCTAGGAAAGTCATTGAACTTTCTTTTGTATCAATAAAATCACTCAATTTAGAGCTTTTATCTTCAAAAATCACTCAACTACATTATCAACAAAATAAATTTAATATAACAAAATAGTTTTTTTTATGCATGCAATGTTATTTTGAACCCCATAAATAAAGAAAATTATAAAATATATTTATTACAATATCCGACTCACCCACAAATTAGATTCATCTAAGACTAATTTCTAATTAAGCATAAAATTGCAGAACTTTATTCGAAAAAATTATGAAAAGATCGATCCAACGCTGCATTTTAACTTGACTTAGCACCGGTGTATCCTATATGTACTCAAGTTTATTCGAAGTATCCCAATGACTTGCTCTCTACTCGAAATTAGTCTTTAGATGAACCTAATAAGTGGTGGGTTAGGTATGATAATATATAGATTCTATAATACTATTATTTATTTGTTGGGTGTAGTCATTTAAAATTTATTAAATATAAGTTTATAAAATGATTCAGATTATATTAAATTCATGAATATATTAGTCCAAATAAATAGTATGGATTAATATAATTGATTTAATTATTTAAATCTAATAAATATGGATTTAATTAAAGCCCGCTCCATAAAACCCATATGCCATGTCACTGAAATCTGATTGCCCGAAGGGAATCCTATTCCTATCACAACTCATTTATTCTAAAACTATAAATAGGGGTCCTCATAATTCAGAAAAGAAACCAAGAATTCTAACAAGCTAGAGAAAGCTCGTGGATCAAAAGCCACATATTGCTCTATAAGTTCAAGAAATCTAACAAGAAGCTAGAGAAAGCTCGTGGATTAAAAGCCACAAATTTCTCTACAAGTTGAAGAATTCTAACAAGCTAGAGAAAACTCGTGGATTAAAAGCCACAAATTTCTCTACAAAACCATGACTTCTAACAAGAAGCTAGAGACAGCTCGTGGATCAAAAGCCACAGATTTCTCTACAAGTTCAAGAGTTCAAGAATTGAAGCATTCAAGTTTCAAGAACAATCAAGATCAAGACAGTTGGCTCCAAGATCAAGCTCAAAATCCTTGAATTTAATTTGAATAGACGAATTCAGAGGAATCATAGAGATTGTAACACTCGCACTTGAAATAATAAATACGATTGTTGCATAATTTTTTCGTTCTTGATTATTATTTTCTCGACGCGAATTCTATTGTCTACAAATTCTGGCACGCCCAGTGGGACCATCTCTACCTCTCATCTCAACTTTTCAATTATCAAAGAATATCAAAATGACATGCATTATAGAAGAACGACTAGCAAGCTTGACTAATGCAATTGAAGGCTTGACGAAGTGTGCTCACGAACAAGATGCTAAACATTTCAAGCTAACAAATAAGATGGATAACATGATTGAAAGAAGATCGAGTGAAGCTTTCTAAAATTCAAGACGAAGGAGAGTCTTGCATAAAGAAAATAAAGATCAAAGAGATTCATATCTCAGCTGAAGGTTTGATTCCAATTGATCAATTGAAGGACTTTATCATAGAGGCTATCGAGGACAAATCTGAGTCTTCATCCAAATTTTCTCCCATATATGCAAAGCCATATACACAAAGGATTGATAACTTGAAAATTATGAGGGCTATCAACCTCTTAAGCTACAACAATTTGATGGCAAAGGAAATCCCAAATAACATATAGCGCAATTTATCGAGACTTGCAATAATGCTGGGATGTATGATTATATTGTTAAAGAGTTCGTTCGATCTCTTAGAGAAAATTCCTTTGATTGGTACACAGATCTTGAACCTAATTCTATAGATTGTTGGGAGCAGTTAGACCAAGAGTTCCTCAATTGTTTCTATAGCACGAGACGTGTCGTTAGTATGATTGAACTTACGAAGGCTCGTCAAGGTGAAGATGAGCTAGTTATTGACTGTATCAATTGCTGTAGAAGTCTGAGCCTTAACTGCAAAGATCGCCTTAGTGAAACTTCTAGCATTGAAATATCCATCTAAGACATGAATTGGGGTCTTCAATACATTTTGCAAGGATTAAAGCCCAATACATTTGAAGAGTTGAAAACTCGCACATGACATGGAATTAAATATGAATTTAAGAGAATATCAACGATCTTCTGTCTATGGACCTCATAAAGATGAAGATATAGTAGAACTCCAAAGTGGGGGCAAGTCTGCATCTGAAGATGACTTTGAAGAGTCAATGTATATCTCGACACTCCTTAGCGCATGAGCTTAAACTGCAAGTTACAAAGCTCCTTAACTCATGAGCCTAAATCTTCAAGTTACAATGCTCGTCATCGCATGAGCCTAAGTTGCAAGTTATAATGCTCCTTGAAAAACAAGCTTAAACTGTATATCACAAAGCTCTTCAAATTTGATTTAAATCTTTAAGTTGAAATGTTACTTAATACACGAGCTTAAACTGTAGATCACAAAGCTATTCAAATTTGAGTTAAATCTTTAAGTTGGAATGCTCCTTAAAATACGAGCTTAAACTATATATCATATAACTCTTTAAATTTGATCTAAATCTTCAAGTTGAAATGCTCCTCGAAACACGAGCTTAAGTTGTATGTCACAAAGCTCTTTAAATTTGAGTTAAATCTTCAAATTGAAATGCTCCTTGAGACACGAGCCTAAACTGTATATCACAAAGATCTTTAAATTTGAGTTAAATCTTCAAGTTAAAATGCTTCTTGAACATGAGCCTAAAATATATATCATAATGATCTTTAAATTTTAGTTAAATATTCAAGTCAAAATGATCCTTAAGGTATGAGTCTAAACTGGATGTCACTCATGGACCGCAAGAGTATAAATTGTGAGGCACACCCTAAAAAAACACTCTCCCAAAACTACATTGTGACTTGATCCTTTTCACTGAGGTGCGTATGCGCTTAGAACCATATTCTAAGTTCAGTTGCATGAGTGTAAAAAATCCTCATGTTTCCACTTGACCTGTCACATGAAAGCTAAAGCTATGAGTAATCTTTTGTCAAACTTCAAACTTGCACCAAATGGTGGTGACTCAATGGGGGCAAAGCCCTATGAATAAAAATTGTTTCAAGATGAAGTCTCCAAAATCTCCAAGTATGCAAGTTGAAATCTTTAAATTCTTCAAGTGTGCAAGTTGAAGAGTCTGCAAGTTGAATTCTTCAAATTCTAAGCCTAGTCTTTGAAAGATAAAATATCTCGACAAGCCTTGAAGAAGGGGGCATTTGTAGTCATTTAAAATTTATTAAATATAAATTTATAAAATGATTCGGATTATATAATGAATATATTAGTCCAATAAATATTATGGATTAATATAATTAATTTAATTATTTAAATCTAATAAATATGGATTTAATTAAAGCCCGCTCCATAAAGCCCATATGCCATGTCACTTAAATCTGATTGGCCGAAGGGAATCCTGTTCCTATCACAACTCCTCTATTCTAAAACTATAAATAGGGTCCTCATAATTTAGAAAAGAAACCAAGAATTCTAACAAGAAGCTAGAGAAAGCTCATTATTCAAAAGCCACAGATTTCTCTACAAGTTCAAGAATTCTAATAAGAAGCTAGAGAAAACTCATGGATTAAAAGCCACAAATTTCTCTACAAGTTGAAGAATTCTAACAAGCTATAGAAAGCTCGTGGATTAAAAGCCACAAATTTCTCTATAAAACCAATACTTCTAACAATAAGCTAGAGAAAGCTCGTCGAGTAGGCGGGTTGAGGTCCTACGAGGTACACGCTACTGCTTGGGCGGCAGAGAATGTTATGTAAAAAGGACCAAGGAGTGGATCAAAAGTCGCATATTTCTCTACAAGTTCAAGAGTTCAAGAATTGAAGCGTTCAAGTTTCAAGAATGATCAAGATCAAGACCACCGGATTCAAGATCAAGATCGAAGCCCTTGAATTCAACTAGAAGTCAAGATCAAGATAAAGTTCAATTTCAAGAACGATCATGATCAAGACCACCGGATTCGAGATCAAGTTCGAAACCCTTGGATTCAATTATAAAAGTCAAGATTAAGAACGATCAAGATCAAGATCACCAGATTCAAGATCAAGCTCGAATTCCTTAAATTCAACTAGAAGTTAACATCAAGATAGAGTTCAAGTTCAAGTTCGTTGAAGATTCAAGAACAAGGTTCAAAGCCCCTGAATCGAAGATCAAGTTCAAGATCAAGATCATCAAATCCACAAATCAAGATCACGACTACAAGATACAAGAACAAGCTCGAACCCCTTGAGTTCAAGTAAAAGTCAAGATCAAGATAAAGTTTAAGTTCAAGTTAATCAAAGATTCAAGAGCAAGCTTTAAAGTCCTTGGATCCAAGATCAAGCTCAAAAGCCCTTGAATTTATATTTTAAAAGATGAATTCAAAGGAATCATAGAGATCGTAACACTCGCACTTGAAATGATAAATACGATTGTTGCATAATTTTTTTGTTCTTGATTATTATTTTCTCGACGTGAATTTTACTGTCTACATTGGGTTTATAATTATATGCCCTAAAAATATTTTATGTTGTCATGTTAAATTTATTTTAATAATAAATGTAGTTGAGTGATATTTGAAGATAAAAACTTTAAATTGAGTATTTTATTGATAAGAACTTTAAGTTGAGTGATTTTATTGATACAAAATAATTTGATGATTTTACTATAGATTTCTCATAGTTCAGTGACCTTTTAAGATATTTATTTATTGACTCCATATGTATGCATTACTTTTTTACATTGATCTCAAATAACGGATTCAATATCTCAACAACTAAAATTTTGAGTTCATAATTGAATCCTTGTTGGTGTACACACTAGGAAAGAAAAGAATATAACGACTCAACAAAACGCTAGTGACTAGAGTGTTGAGTCAGAATTAATTTGCTATCCAAGAAAATCATCGGTATTATAGTCGACATTACTTCATTGACATCCTTCTAATGAGTAGGCCTCACGGTTGGATGAATGATTGACATCCCTCTCATAAGTAATGTATAATTTGACGGAGAAATTATATAATTTTGTGAGGAAAAGGAGTGATAGGAAGTGTACTGGAAAATAAAAAATTTATGTACTTATTCTGAATTTATCTATGCTTGCTTAATGACACTTTATACAAAGCTTATGACTGGTCAGACGATCTCAGCCTCCGTCATGAATTACCTTTAAGAAAATCCTAAGTCAATAAAATATGCTACAGAGCGAGTTAATGTCCCACATAGAGATAAATAGATAGACATATAGAGATGGTGAGAATTTACTATACAATAACTAAAACTCAATTTAATTTGTTACAACTGATTATTTATTTTTTATTTCAAAAACTAATTTCACCTTCTATAATCCGTTATATATAATTTTTTAATTAATGATTTGACACTGTGAACTATTATTATTCAATTCGCGTACAAAAGTTAAATTCTAATTATATAGGCCAAGAAAAAAAATGCAATTTCGATTGCATAAAAGTTTCATGACTAGAAAATATTCTTGGTTAACATCAGACTAGTATATCCCCTTTTTTGTTGCCAATGGTAGAAAAAATTACTTAAGGTTCATAAAATAAAATTAGAAGACTTAATTTAAATAGTCATTCACTTAATTTATTAAATTAAAAATAACCGATAGATTTATAATATATGTATTTATCTATAATTTATGTATATAAATTAGACAAAATAAATAATGAATCTGATCAATTATTGGTGTAAAACCCCCTAATTAAAATAAATAAAATTTATTAAAAATTTCTTGTATACTACTAATAACAACCACCTACATGCGAAAATCCAGGTGTATTTATTTTATCAGAAAAAAAATTAAAAATTAACTTCTTCTCGACCTCTGAACCAACAAGGATATAGACAAATTTGATTGAGGTTATAACTTTTTAATTGGTTAAGTTTGAAATTATATGTAAAAAATAAATTAAAAAAAACCTTAAATGAGGTTAATAAATTAGGTCATAAAATGATAAATTTAAGACTATGTCAATAATTTGTCATATTTATGTTCATAAGAATAGCCACATTGTAAGAGGAAGTATGAAAACTCTATAAGGAATCTCAAACAACTAAATTTGTCATTTGTTACTCCTAATAATAAAGTCCAAAAAAAATACAACCACAAAAAAATATAATTAATATAATAAAAGAATTTTTATATTCATAATAAGTGAAATCAATAATTAAGTAATAATGAATTACTTATTACATCGGGTATACCATTTTTGTTGTTTTCTTGAGGGGTTCCAATCATAACACAACTCATTCTTTAACAAAAGAAAAGTAAAAAAGATACGTAATTTTAAAAAGGAATATATCAAATTTTTTATTTTTATTTTTGGATAGGTTTAAAGAAAAACTAATAAAGCAAACAATTAAAGAAAAACTATAATGATTGGTACCAAATTAATGAAACACAATTGAATCAACACATTAAAACTTACCAGCAATCGCTGTAGCGGATATTAAAATCTCTTCCATAATTAACCAAAGGGTTTGAATTCGAGTAATAGAGATGAAAAACTTCTTGGAGGTCCATTTAAATCCCTTTAGTGAACCTACAACATGAATTTGAAGTGATTGGACAACTGAGTTTTGAATGCTGAAAATATAAAAATGAGAGAGTTAAAAACATGAATTCTGATACAAAATTTGATTAGACCATTTCTCTATGAAGAATCATTTCAATATTTACAAATGTTATATCAATTTGTGACAATTATTGTATACTTGTAGTTAAAATCGTATTTTTGGGGGTGACCAAATAACTTAAAACTGATAAAGAGAAAAAGTGATTGCTTCAAGATCTATGAAATGATAAATTGAAGAAGTATATCAAAAACTTAATTTAAAGAAAACAATAGGGGATGCGTAGGTTTTAAGATATAATCAACATTATCGAATTCACAAAAAAAATAGTTCTAATAATCTATAATTTATATAAACAATTATACTTTATCAAATTAGCAAAATGAAATTGAAGGTAGAATCTCATCTTTGATCATTGGAGTTTTAGGATTAATCAAATCTATGCCCATAAACACCAGATCAACAATGTTTATTCGCGCACAAGACGTGGAGACTTATATACGCATCAATTGATGCTTTATGTTGGATCTTCGTTCATCAACACTATTGGTTTCTCTGACCTTCAAATTTATTACCATATATAGATGTGAATTTATTTATATATCTATTTTTGTGTCCTTAAAATCAATTTCACCATAGAATCCACATGACCTAGATTTAAATCCGATCGACAGAATTCACATGACGTAGATTTGATCGGGTCGGCCGTCAAGTATTTCACTTTTTGAAAACCCTAAAAAACACTTACAGAAATGACAATTTTACTAATTTAAAAAATCGAAGGAATCAACATCATGAATTATTTGAAGGAAAAAAGAAGATAAATCTCAATGATTTTGATAATGCTTCAATAATTTTAATTTTGTAGAGTGAAAAAGAATGGATCATTAATAAAAAAAACTAAAGTGAAACCCTAAATCGCTAGGTTTGATCGTTCTTTTGATTTTATTTTAATGACCACCTATTGAGTTTGCAAGTTGACAAAATCTACTATATTGAGAGATGAATCAATGGAGGAAATTGCTTTCAGGAGAAAGAGGAAGAAGATATTATTAGCTCATTAAGACTGCTCTCATTAATACAATATCAACAATAATCAATAAGCCTTTCAAATCATTCTCAGCATATTACACACCAATAATTAATCACATTGCTTTTTATTACCCTTTTTTCATCATTCGAATTATTCAATACGAACAAGTCACCCATCACCAAGTTTCATTACTTCTAAACACATACCACAAGGATATACACGGTTCTATACATTTAACAAGGGCTGATAAATCCACTTGCCTCAAATAATCGAACAATCACTCCAGGACTTGAGCCTTCCCCTTTCGTTGGACTTCCAAATCAATGCAATCTATTCAAATAAATGATCACAATAAGATTTCAAAACTACAACACCTATAGTATTATATGTCTAACCTATATCCAAAAACTCGCCCAAAATCATAATCATTTTCTTACATCTCAAGCCAAATGTTAAGTCTTAATTCCTCCAAATAACCTAACTCTAATAATATTCATATAATGTAATATACCTGATATTTAATTACCAATTTCAATATTGAAAAACTTAAATTATAGTGTGATAATTATAAGAAGAATCCTGTAATGAATTAAATATTACCGAAGAACACGATTTGCAAAGTCATCAGTTCATTCGGTGGGAATTACAATTGCAGTATCATAACTTCCTCACCTTATAATTCACTAAACACCTCAAACAATAAACCTATTATTACTCCAATTATAACCTCATAATTACACCATCATGATATCATGATTTGCCACTAATATTAACGCCACTTTTTTAATTACTTTGAAATCATTAGTTGTAGCGATGACAACTGAAATTTACCAAACTTAATTCTATTGCCCTAATAAATCAATATGCTAGGCACCTAGGGATTAGTGGCGGACACAAAATTTTCATTCAGAATATAAAAAATAATTGGTGAAAAGGTTGATTAAAAGGAGCGTAGTGGTGAAAGACAAGATCATTTTAACTCACCAAATTTTACCTCGTTTTTTCATGTTTCATTTAACATTTCTTCATACTTATATCTTGCTTTATCGAACCTTTTTAAAATCTATTGTGCTTTTAGGAAAGCAAATACAATAGTTATTTTTGAGTTGTGGCAAAACTTCTTTTCAAAAGCTGAAAACATAACTTTCTCCAAAAGCAGTTTTGAAAATTTTGGCCAAGCACAAATTTGATCTCTAATATTAACGAGAAAAAAATTCGAATTTATTAGTCAAAGATGAAATGTTAATCCACAAAATATATATTTTTTTTAATAAAAGGTAATCCTCATAATAACAAATTATATAAATTTTGCCAATTCCCTATTAATTTTGTTGTTTTATCATTTTAAATATATTTATTACTAGGAGCTTATTCTTATTCTATATCCTTCGTAAAATGATATAGAATTTTTTACAAAATGTATGTAACTATTTTTTATGAAAAAAATCAAATGTTAGATTAATTAATACTCCCTCTGTCTCAATTTATGTAACACTTTTTATTTTTTGAGAGTCAAATAGTTTAAGTTTGACCGAACATTTGCACATAGAATTTTCAAATTTTTTAAAATGAAATTTATATATTTATAAGCTACGTAAAAAATAATATAAATCAAAATAATTAAAAAAAATTAAAATATATAAAACATATATGAAAAATTCACGATCAAATATAGACTTGTTTGAATCTTGAAATTCAAAAAATGTCATCAAACTTCAACACAATTTCGTATAAGTTTTAGTGATTTTAGTATGGATATTAACCTTTGTAAAATCCAAATCAAACAAACTTTTGAAAGTTAATTTGTGGGCTGGGCTTTGGGAAAAGACAAAACTAAAACTTATAGCTAAAAGCTTGGGATGTGGGGAAGGACAAAATTGAAGCTAAAATTAAATATAAGAGGCAAGAATCAAACTTGAAACCTTGGAGTCATTCTGAACCACCTTGACCACTGGGCTACACGTCACAATTATATTGAGGGGGTTTATTTTAATATTTATACTCATAAATAAGAATATTAACCTTATATTTACAGTATAATTTTTTTATCGTCCGTCCACCTAGGTCAGCCCCCGCTGGCGATAATACATATTCAGTGAGGTTAGAACTGTGTTTAAGTTTTTACCTAAAGCATACGATTAGCCTCTTCGATGTAGCTGCGTTTGACGCCAAAGTTTTTTTATTTTTGTTATGACTCAAAAATATTAAATCCTACTTAATTTAATTCATTTTTACCTATGGGATAAAGGGTATAGGCTATTAAATAAATTTCAGACTTGACCCATTATTATTAACTAAGTTAATTATTTAAAAGAATACCCATTATTTAAATAACCATAGTTAAATAGTTCAAAATTTTCAAACCAACTTCACCAACTGATCATAGATGACTCGGGGCAACTATCGAGATGGGTAACACAATAATTTTGTGAAAGTGTCACGATCTGAGCCTACACCCTGGATGTGGCCAATACTCAAGAACCATTGCTGGCCCCCAAGCTAATTATCCTGGCTGACTACAAGTGGAAGACTAAATCATGCATACACAAGCATCAAACTCAAAGAAATACTAAATCAAGAGTGTAATAAATCTCAAATTCTTTGAATATACTGAGTATGAAACATAAGTTTTAAATAAAACATCTGAAACTGAAAGACTCTCCAAAACTATCTATCTATGAAGCCTCTACTATACAAAGATGAGTGTTGGGACAAGACCCATGACTCCTCAAAAGAACTATTACTAACAACTCATAAAACTGGAGTCCTCCGAAAGATAGGAGGTCTTACTCAAAAACTGACGAGCGGATGAAGTGATCTCAACAGACTCTTGTTGAGAATCCTAAGAATCCGTATCTGCATGATGCAGGTCGAATGACATAAATACAAATATAAGAGTATATAATATAGATGAATAACAAATAATTGAATGAAATGACTGCAATAGATATAAGTATATACTCAACTAAATGTAAAGAAATAAAGAAGTGAAATCATTAAAACTTTACAAAAATTACTTACTCATATCTGAACTCAACATATTAAGTGATATAATAAAAATACACTTTTAACTATGTTTGAGAGATTCTCGAACCGACAACCATCACTATGAGCTACACGATGATACAAGGTCTTGCCTATGCTGTCAGAACTGTCCTATATTGTGTTGTGATATAGGAAACCTCAACTAAATGGATCCATTAAGCAATAAGGATTCATCTAAAAAGTATGATCCTATACCCATATTGGCAAGACATGGTTTATGAGGATTTTGAGTTGTCTGAACTCATCTCCATATCGGTGCTCAATACTACTCCCAATGTATAAAATATGCTCTTTCTCTGATTTGAGATAGTTGCTCAATCTATCCTCTTAAAAGAGGTTACTACTCTGTACTCAATTAACTCTTTTACTTTTCTCAAAATATACTCTCTTTCTTCATGTAATAATGAAATATTTGGGAAATACTTAGTTCCCTTATACTCTTGCTCAAATCTTAATTAAAACTCTTTCTCAAACTTCTCTCTACTTTCTCAAAAACTCAGTTCAAAACAAAAATGTTGGCTTTAAAGGATTCTCAAAAGTTATAACTCAAAATAGGGTTCATGCTTAAATATATACATAAACAAATCAACTCAAGGATCTCAATAAAAATATATATAGCTCAATACTCAAAACTCAAGAACTTAGAACCCAACGATACTAATGATCTCAAGAATACTCAATTCATAGGGTTCATGCTGAAATATAGACACGAACGAATCAACTCTAGTGTCTTAATGCATAACATATAACAATTCAATAATTAGGAATATACTTTCAAAAAGAATTAGGAACTGAAGAAGTCAAAATCAATTCATCTCTAGAATATTCAAATCTAGGAATAGAACCATAAATTACTCTTTTACTGATTTGAAAGTAGATGTAGGGCGTGAGGACGAGCTAGTACAACACTATAATTGCCTTATAGATCTGAAAGAACAAGTTTCTTAAAGAATCTTGAAGAAGAACTTGATTAGAAGCCTTGAAACTCTAGCTTGAAGGAGAACAATCAATAAAACCTTTCTTGAAATTCTTGAATTAGTTTCTTGAAATCTCTATGTCCAAGAATTATAATTTTCATTAGTAATTCATAATTGTAGGGAGGAATTTGAGTTGGAAAGAATAAAATTCTTGGAGAAGGACTTACCTTGAAGAAGAATATTTGAAAAGCACTACTAAAAAACTGCCAAAAAGAGACGGAAAAAAGTGACGGACTGCGTCGCTTTTGGCCAAAAGCGACGCAGTCAATCTTGTCGCTTTTGGCCAAAAGCGACGCAGTCAATCTTGTCGCTTTTTTGGCTCAATGCTTTTCCAAAAGCGACGGACTGTGTCGCTTTTGTTTTTTTTTTGAAAATTACTTTTACAGAATGCGACGCCGTCCGTTGTTTTTTCTATTTTTAATTTTTTTTTAAATTTTAAACAAAGAGACGAAGTCCGTCGCTTTAATTAATTTTTATTTTTTTTAAAATCTTGAAAAGTGACGGACAATGAGATGCCGTCCGTCGCTTTTTTGGAAATAAAAATTTGAAAAATTAAGAAAAGCGACGAACTAAAGGACCCTGCCCATCGATTTTCTGGATTTTAAAAAAAGTAAAATTAAAAAAAGTAATGGACTAAAGGACCCTGTTCGTCGCTTTTCTGGATATTTAAAAAGATAAAATCCAGAAAAGCGACGGACAAAACCACCCTGTCTGTCGCTTTTACTGCAATTTTTTTGATAGCAGAAACCAGTTTCTGCTGCCCACATGCAAAAGCAATTCAATTCAATTCAGTCCCAATCAAACACAAAAACATTATAAAGAAGCTACACAAAATGTAAAAGAACAAACTTAAATTAACATTCAGAAATATCTAAATCACAATTTAAAGACTTATAAAGTCTTTCAAAATTCGTTTCAAAATTGCAAAAAAATCATTTCAAAATTACAAATAGTTCATAAAGACTATATTTTAGATTTCTAAAGTTCAACCTAATAATTAGTTCATAAATTCTATAAATCAAGATTTCTAAAGTTCACAACCTAAAGTTTAAAATCCTACAATACTTCAAGATTTCTAAAATTCACAACTTAAAGTTCTAAAATCCCACAATAATTCAAGATTTCTAAAGTTCACAACCTAAAGTTCTAAAATCCTAAAATAATTCAAGACTTCTAAAGTTTACAACCTAAAGTTCTAAAATCCCACAATATTTCAAGTTCTCTAAAGTTCACAACTTAAAGTTCTAAAATCCTACAAAAATTCAAGTTTTCTAAAGTTAATAACTTAACGTTCTAAAATTCTACAATAATTCAAGATTTCTAACGTTTCACAACCTAAAGTTCTAAAATCCCACAAAAGCTCAAGTTCTCTAAAGTTCACAACATAAAGTTCTAAAATTCTACAATAATTCGAGATTTCTAACATTCACAATCTTATAAAGTTCTAAAATCCTACAAAAATTCAAGTTCTCTAAAGTTCACAACTTTAAGTGCTAAAATCCAACAATAATTCAAGATCTCTAAAGTTCACAACCTAAAGTTCTAAAATCCTAAAATAACTCAAGATTTCTAAAGTTCACAACCTAAAGTTCTAAAATTCCACAATAATTCAAGTTCTCTAAAGTTCACAATTTAAAGTTTTAAAATCCTACAAAATTTCAAGTTCTCTAAAATTCACAACTTAAAGTTCTAAAATTCTAGAATAATTCAAGATTTCTAACGTTTCACAACCTAAAGTTCTAAAATCCTACAAAAATCAAGTTCTGTAAGGTTCACAACTTAAAGTTCTAAAATCCTACAATTATTCAATATTCGTAACGTTCACAACCTTATGAAGCTCTAAAATCTTACAAAAATTCAAGTTCTCTAAAGTTCACACCTTTAAGTTCTAAAATCCTACAATAATGCAAGATTTCTATAGTTCACAACCTGAAGTTCTAAAATCCTACAATAATTCAAGATTTCTAAAGTTCACAACTTAAAGTTTAAAATCCTACAATAATTCATGACTTCTAAAGTTCACAACTTAAAGTTCTAAAATCCCACATTAATTCAAGATTTCTAAAGTTCACAACCTAAAGTTCTAAAATCCTACAATAATTCAAGATTTCTAAAGTTCACGAGTTAATTAAAGTTCTAAAATTCTACAAAAATTCAAGTTCATATCTAATTTCTAGAATTTCTAAGTTCAATAATATAATTCAAGTAACCAATTTTCAACAACAATATAATACATCTAAGCACAAATACAATGGCAAATTGAAAAAGTCAACTAATCTCTAGCTTCTAGCTTCTAATTATTTGTTAGTTCTAACTTCTCATACTTAATTTACAATCATATTTAACAATCCCCAATTTTTCTAACTTCCAACTTTCAAACTTACTAAATTCAAGTATTTCTAAGTTGGAAAATTCAACTAATCTAATTTCAACTTTCATATACTATCCAATATTTTTCTAACTTAAAAGTAATCTAACTTTCATATACAATTGAATGTTTTTCTAACTTCAACCGTCAAACATACTAAATTCAAGAATTTCAAAGTTGGAAAATGCAACTATCTAACTTCTAACTTCTAATTATTTGTTAGTTCTATCTTCTAATACTCAATTTACAATCATATTAAAATAAACCCCATTTTAGCAGAAAGCCCTAAAATTAAAAATCCCCAATTCTCTACCTAACTAACAATAATCAAATATACAAATTAACAATTGAATAACACAATTCATCAAACTAAAACAATATACAAATTAATAACAAATCAAATATTACTATAATTGAATAAAACTAAAATTAAACCCTAACCTTAACAAGCTAAGGAAAAGAGGCAGTGGGGACGACGGGTGGTGGCGCCGACGGGGCAAGGCAGTGACAGGACTAATTCTCAAGGAAAGAAGGGCGATGGTGGCGTGGCGCAGTGGTGACGTTTGGTTTTAGAGAGAAGAGAGAAGAGAGAAGAGAGAGAAATAGAGATGGGAAAATAGGGGGAAAACCCGCTTTTTGGTTCAACAAAATTTTAAAAAAGCGACGGATAGCGTCTCTTTGTCCGACGATTTTTTAAAAATATTTGACCAAAATTTTGACTAAAAAGCGACGGACTAAGAGACGCTGTCCGTCGCTTTTTAAAAATGTTTGACTAGATATTTTGACCCAAAAGCGACGGACTAAGAGATGCCGTCCGTCGCTTTTTAAAAATGTTTGACTAGATATTTTGACCAAAAAACGACGGACTAAGAGATGCCGTCCATTGCTTTTTAAAAAAACTAATTAATAAAATAAAATAAAATAAATTAAAAACGACGGACAATGTGGCTATTGTTGAATTTATAAATAATTATTTTTATTAAAAAGCGACGGACGACGTCTCTATATATATTAAATAAATAATTATTAATTATATACATATTTAGCGCAAAAATCTGCGAAAAAAAGCGACGGACTAAGAGATGTTGTCCGTCGCTTTTTGTAAAATAATTTTAAAAATAATTATTTTTATTAAAAAGCGACAGACAGTGTGGAAAATGGTGTCGCTTGTTGGAGCGACGCACTTCGTCACTTTTTTGTCCGTGGTTTTTTGATAGTTTTTTAGTAGTGAAAATTGAAAGAATCTTGAATGGAAGCCGTCTACCTTGATTTTCCTTAAGGTTTTGCCTTAGGATTTGAGAGAGAAGATAATGAGGGATTAAGGGATGAAAATCTGATTGGTTTGGGCCTTTAATTAGCCAAAAAATTCATTAGGATTTTCTTAGAGGTAAGAAGACAAAAAGGACCCTTTTAATATTTTTCCGTCGGCTAATTCGTCACTGCACTGTATCAGGTTGCTAAAATGGTTATAACTCTGTACTCGAAACTCAGATTGACACACATTTGTGGCGTTGGAATAGAGATTCAAGTACCTTTAATTTGATAGGTTATGGGCCACATAACTCTTTATATTTTAAGAGATATGATCGTTTGAATTTGACTCAAGTAGAATCTTACATCAAAACTTAATCGGTATGGAAGCTTTAAGCTCAACTTTGTGCTAGGGTTTCTAGTGGCCTCAATTCATATCCAAATCCATTCCCACACTGATGAATTAACCTATGAATCTAAGAACAATTAAGAATCACTCGATACAACCTTCCACGCAAATTCAATTATGGTTTGGGTTTTAACTTAGAAATTTTTGGGATGTTACAGAAAGTTTTCAAAAATGACCTTCTGGGTCACTACATCGGTAAGTCCACATATATGAAATTTCTACTTTTGGGTGAATGATTGGGAGTAAATAAAGATATTTTCCCAATTATGAGCTAATTTTCAAAAATTGATGTTGGAGTTCGAGAGATTGATTTTAGGCGATTTCAAAGGGATTTTGCTCGATCTAATGTTGGGATAACATTCTTACTTCGTATTTTATTTAATTTTCCGGCTAATTACTCATTTATTTTATGATTCAATCCCTATATTTCTTGGAAATTTTGGGGGTGGGGTTGTCCTACTTTGTAGAATTGACAATTCTTCAATTTGGAGGTCAAATAGTCATCGACCTTTGATGATTTTTGGCGTATAAGCTTCTCATTTTATGGGTAACCTAATTTTATTTTTTAAAAATGTTTGACCTTGGAGGCTTGGGGTTGACTCCATAGGCCTGGACTAGAAGTAAAGAAATATGAGAACTCATGAATTTATGTGGTTGTGTACGTATATAACATATTTCACCAAATTGGGATCGTTTGAAGGCGTTTTTAAAGGACAAGCCCATAATTTCACTATTTAATTAAGGCATGTGTTAACTTTCTTCACTCTTATAAAGTGTTATAATTATTTAATTATTGAACTAAGGGATTATGGGTAATGAAGGTCCTGTATAAATGAGATGATGAACGTTTATGTGAGTATGAATATCATGTTATATGTAGACTAGTGGATATCTATTTTTTTTTTTGGATGCCCTTGTGATATGTGAGAATGATTTGTGATAAATTTGAATTAATTGTAACTCATATTGTTCAATAGGTTGATATTTTGCTTCCTTACTCTCATCAATGGATTCTCATTATGGTTGTTGTTATTGGAAATTGGTATATGATACTGTGTATTGCATTTATATCATATTCGTACAAAATATGAGTTAATTAAAAAGATAAGATGAAGTTAGCTGATTCTAAACTCCTATAAAATATATGTATTTATGTGAAAAAAAAATAATATTCTTATCGTTACGTGGCATATATACATATACTCTTAGGATCAAAATTGTACGCTTATGTACCCCCCGAAAATTTATAAGTTAAGACTCAAACCATTCTTAATTTACTTGTATGGTCATATCGGGTGATTCTTAAATTGCCCATATGTGTAAAGGTAAATTCTTTAATGTGGGAATGATTTTGAATATCAATTAAGGTCACTAGAAACTCCTACCAAAAAGTAGAGTTGAAAGTTTCCTTATCGATTAAGTTTTGATGTAAGATTCTACTTGGGTCAACTTCAAAGTACCATATCTCTTAGAATATAAAAATTTACGTGGCCCATAACCTATAAAATTAAAGATATTTGAATCTTCTTTTCAACGCCACAAATTTTGCAACAATCTGAGGTTTGAGTAAAAAGTTATGACCATTTTAGTAACCAGATACAGTGCAATGACGAATTTGCCAATGGGAAAACATTAAAAAGGGTCCTTTTTGTCTTTTCACCTCTAAGAAAATCCTAAATGAATTTCTTGACTAATTAAAGACCCAAAACAATCAAATTTTTTTAATACATTATTCTCTTCTCTCTCAAACCTAAGACAAAACCCTTCGGAAAATTCAAAGTAGAAAACTTTATTCAAGATTCTTTCAATCTTTTTTCAAGATTTTTCTTCGAGGTAAGTCTTTCTCCAAGAATTTCATTCTTTCCAACTCAAATTTGACCATACAATTATGAATCATTAACGAAAACCATAATTCTTGGTCATAGAGTTTCAAGAAATCTCTAGAAAGATTTTCTTGATTTTTCTCCTTCAAGCTAGGGTTTCAAGACTTCTAATCAAGTTCTTCTTCATTATTCTTCAAGAACGTTATTCTTCCAGGTATGTAAGGCTATCATAGTATTGAACTAGTTCGTTCTCACGCCCTACATCTACTTTCAAATCAGTAAAAGAAAAACCTAGGATTCTACCCCTAGATTTTGAGTTCTTGATTCCTGTTTATTTTTATAATTCTATTTCTAATTATTGAATTTCTATATTTTATGCATTAAAATTCTTGATTTTTTTTGTTCATGTATGTATTTCAGTATGAACCCTATGAATTTAGTATTTTTAGAGGAGACATATCATTGAGTTATGAGTTTTGAGTTCTTTAGTCCTTGAGTTCTGAGTTTCCTTTTTGCTATTAAGATCCTTGAATTGAGTCTTTCATGTACATAATTCCACATGAACCCTGTGATTTGAGTTATAAATTTTGAAAAGCTTTTTAAAGCCAACACGTGAGTTTGAGAAAGTAAAGATGAGTTTTGACAAAAAGATTTCTAAAACATGATTATTATGACAATCGAGTATGCCACCAATGTATGAGCAGTATGGTATCTAGATATACCATCAATGTTTATGCAGTATGACTTTCCAAGTCATCAATGATCATATTAAAATATGATTTTGATTTGTTTTTAAGAAAGAGTTTTCAAGTATGATTTGAGTAAGAGTATAAGAGGACTATGTATTCCCAGAGGTATCATTTTTACAGTAATAAAAGAGAAACTGAGATTTCTAAATGAGTTATGAGTTCAAAAGATATTTTAAGAGCAGTTTCCTCTTTTAAGAGGGTAGTTTGAGTAATTATCTCAAACCAGAGGAAGAGTTATATTTTTAAACATATGAGCATGAGTATATATTATTGGGAGTATTATTGAGCACGGATATGAGAACGAGTTCAGACAACTCAAAGGCCTCATTAACCATGTATGCCAACATGGGTAAAGGGTCATACTTTTTAGATGATCCCTTATTGCTTTTTAAGAATAACTTAGTGGATCTACTTAGTTGAGGTGTCCTATACCCCGAAAAGTTATAGGACGTGGCGAGATGTTGTATCATCACATAGCTCATAGTGATGGTTGTCCGTTAGAAAATCTCCCCAATAGAGTTAAAGTGTATTTTTATATATCACTTATTATGTTGAGTTCATGAGAAAGTTTTTCGTAAAGTTTTAAATGATTTAAATACTTTATTTCTTTACATTCAGTTTGAGTACATTGTTATCTATTACAGTCCTTTCTTTCAGTTATTTCTTATTCAAGTATATTACATACTCGTAAATTCAATGTACTGATGTCATTTGACCTACATCTTTTAATGATGCAGATACATGTTATTATGATCCTCAACAAGATTTTGTTGAGATCATTTCATCCGCTCGTCTGCTTATGAGTGAGTCCTCTTTGCTTTCGGAGTACTCTAGTTTCATGAGTTGTTGTATTAGTAGAATTTTGAGTAGTCGCGAGTCCTATCCCGACACTCATCTTTGTATAGTAGAGGTTTCATAGATAGACAGTTTTGGATATTCTTCAGTTTTCAGATGTTTTAATTAAAACTTATGTTTCATGCTCAATATATTCATTTCAGTTTTGAGATTCAATAAACTTTTTTAAGCGTTTCTTTCAATGTAATGCTTATGTATGGTTGATTTAGTCTTCCGCTTGTAGTCAACCAGGATGAGAGTTCGCTTGGGGACTAATAATGGTTCTCTAGTGCTGGCCACGTCTAGGGTGTAGGCTGAGGTCATGACAAACTTGGAATCAGAGAACATTGTTTAAGTGTCCTAGGGTGTATATGAAGCCGTGTCAAGTAGGATCTTATTTATGGTTTTAAGGGCCCACTTCTATAAATGAGGGCCTATAG
Source organism: Solanum bulbocastanum (assembly GCA_037074985.1). Lineage (NCBI taxonomy): Eukaryota > Viridiplantae > Streptophyta > Magnoliopsida > Solanales > Solanaceae > Solanum > Solanum bulbocastanum. Next base: position 36,856,116 of record CM073601.1, read on the forward strand.
ACATTTAAGAATTGTTTTCCTTTTTATACTCTAAATCGTACAATAGAGTTGTGTCATAAGGAACTTATTCAAACTTGTGTGTTTCTCATATTCGTTCGACTACCGCTCATACTCAAGGTAATTGAAAATCAAAGTCAGATACTTATCGATGAGTTACTCTCAGCAAGAGTCATAAGAAAGTCATGAGACTGTAGAAGGGCTTGAGAGAAGCCTATGAATGAGCTTAAGAGTTGAGATTCTAAATGATGCACTCTTATTCATTGAATCATGCGTTCGAGCTAAAAAGCAAGATGTATTCCTAGACTCATTTCTCTGATCCTTGTTTAAATTGAGACCCCTATGAGGAAGTGTGTTTTAGAGCTTGGGTAGTAATTGCACCTGAAAAGATAGTATGAGTTACGAGATTATGAGTAGTTCTCGTGAAAGTGCTCTCAGATTAGAAGAATGCATACAGAGTTTCAGTAATCTAGGCAAGGGAGATAGTGATGAGGTAAATTAGGTTGTTGCAGTCATGCACCAAGTAAGTTATTAATAAGGAGTTTTCCCTTATGGGTAGATTAAGAAGTGATGAGTTTGTGAATATTTCATGATAGGAGGTAGAGTAAGAGTTACTAGTTAGGATGAATTGAGTATACTTTAGCTAGAACAGAGTTTATGATGATGTGTCATTGTGTTAGTAGCGATCAATTGTAGGTGTTGAATAAAAGAGCAGATTTTTCATGAGGTGATAGATCTAGCTAGACTTATGATCTTTAGGAGATCCCATGACATTTAGAGGGCTATAGAACTAGTTAGCCAATAATGTATAGTGAGTCGGTAAATAGTAATTAAGTTATGAAAGGAAGTGTGATGGTAGATTGTAAGTTTGAAGATTGAGAGATAAAGATTGACTACTAGTCATAAGGTTTTAGTGGGTGAGTGTTTCTTAATTTGTATTTAGTAGTTGTAAGTTAGTATAGTAAGTGAGCAATCATATTGATATTTGGGTTTAGCAATAGACATTAAGCTTGAATTTGAGATGAGCGCTGTGATCAAAAGAATGACAACATGAGGGTGAAGATGGTAGTCTTGATATCTGATTTGGTAGACTTGACATAGAGTAAGTGAAAGATTGAGATGTTAGCTCCAATGAATATGAGTGGTATAAGTGAGAGATCCTTACTTTTAGATAAGGGCAGTGAAGTGTGGCTAAGTCATAAGAGTAACAAGAGCATGAAGAGGTGTACCTGAGATTGTAAGTAACTAGACGAGGTTCCAGTTAAGTTAATGATTTTCCATGTGTTCAAAGATAGTATATTTGAGCAGTCAATGTGTAATAGGTTGAGGTAAGCATTAATTTTTTTCCCTTAAGAGCTAGATGAAGCAGCCTTATAAGCCATTGAGAAGAGGTTCATAAAAGCATCTTAGAAAGAGGTCCTAGAAGAAGTCTTAGTACCATCTTATCGAGAGTTTTGTTGCCATGAAATAAGACTTTCTGAGTATTAAAGGGAATGTAGACTAGTTTAGAGATGAGGGAGTAGGTCCATTGTTTTCAAGTGTCAACTCCAAACCTAAGGGGGAAGATGATTAGATGAGAAATCAAGTTAAGTGTTGAAGATGAGATAGTGATGTCTTCAGAAAGAGTTTTAGAGATATATCAATTTGTTTATAATCTTGCATATTCCTCAAGCAAAGTTATTACAACATCTTGTAGATATTCCTAATATCAGAATTGTGTCTATGACCTATGCTCATACACTTTAGAGTGATTCACATCTATGCTTAGTAGTTTCCAGAATGAGGGGCAAAGACTTTAGCCCAATTAACCTCGAGCTTAATCAATAAAGTTATGGATATCAGCCTCATGATATAAACCTATTCATATAAGTATTCATGTATCCTAGTGTGTTTAGTCTCATAAGTTCATGATTTACACTAAATGGCTAGCAACATAATGTTATGCCATGCATATTCTCGAATGAATCGTACTTATGATCTTTTGCCCTAAAGCTCTTTTAGTTACCCTTTTAGTTTTGAGAGTGGGGTTGTTGATAGTAGTGGTGCGATGATATATAAGAGGATTTCTTCTTTCTTATTGTGATGGTGCTGGTGTGTTTATTACATCTAAGGTGATAAGTGAGGAGCAAAATGAGATAAGGTTTTACGATGAGTAATAAGTCAAATTTTTGGTAATAATGCCTGAAAGTTCTATTGGTAGGAGTGATGAGAGAATGAGAAATTCTTATAAAGGAGTGGTTAACATGAGTCCATGGAGTGGTTAAGGTCCTAAGCTTGAATGTGCTGTTGTTAACATGTCGGCAATACGTGATATATTAGGTGTTTCGTGATATGAACTCAAGGTTAGCTGATTGTAGCGGTAATGGGTAGTGTTCTTGGGTTGAGATTTCTTTAACAGGTATAGAACCCGAATCTTGTGATTTGGATCAGATTAATCACCTTATGTTAAGTGCTTGGTGATTTTGAGTCCGGCTGGAGTATAGTAAGAGTAACCACCTTTCCATTCTCAGTCCAGCCGTTATTCAAGGACAAATGATCCCAAGGGGGAGATATTGTAACACCTTGAATATTTATATGTTAAGACTTGAACCATTCTTCATTTACTTGTAGGGTCATATCGGGTGATTCTCAAATTTCCCATATGTGTAAAGGTAAATTCTTTAATGTTCGAATAATTTTGGATATCAATAAGGTCACAAGAAACTCCTACCACAAAGTAGAGTTGAAAGTTTCATTATCGATTAAGTTTTGATGTAAGATTCTACTTGGGTTAACTTCAAACGACCATATCTCTTAGAATATAAAGAGTTAAGTGGCCCATAACCTATCAAATTAAATGTATTTGAATCTTCTTTCCAATGCTACTAATTTCACAACAATCCGAGGTTTGAGCAACAAGTTATGACTATTTTAGTAACCTGATAAAGTGCAATGATGAATTAGCCAACGGGAAAACATTAAAAATGGTCATTTTTGTCTTTTACCTCTAAGAAAACCATAACGAATTTCTTGACTAATTAACGACCCAAATCAATCAGATTTTCATCTCTTAATACATCATTCTCTTCCCTCTCAAATTCTAAGACAAAACCCTAAGGAAGAATCAAAGTAGTAAACTCCATCCAATATTCTTTCAATCTTTTTCAAGATTCTTCTTCAAGGTAAGTTTTCTCCAAGAATTTCATTCTTTCTAAATAAAGTTCCTCCATATAATTATGAATCATTAATGAAAATCTTAATTCTTGGTCATAAAGTTTCAAGAAGCTAATTCAAGAAATTCTTGATTTTTCTCCTTCAAGCTAGGGTTTCAAGGCTTGTAATCAAGTTCTTCTTCAAGATTCTTCAAGATTTTTCTAGAACCTTATTCTTCCAGGTATGTAAGACTATCATAGTGTTGGACTAGTTCATACTCACGCCCAACATCTACTTTGACATTAGTAAAAGAGAAATCTATGATTCTAGCCTTGAGTTCCTGTTTCTTTTTGAAATTCTATTTCCTAATTATTGAATTGCTATATGTTATGCATTAAAATTTTTGAGTTGAATTGTTCATGTCTATATTTCACCATGAACCCTATGAATTGAGTATTTTTTAATGGAGAAATATCGTTGAGTTATGAGTTTCGAGTTCTTCAGTCCTTGAGTTCTTGAGTCTTGAGTTCTAAGTACTGAGTTTCCTTATTTATATTAAGATCCCTAAGTTGAGTCATTCATGTCCATAATTCCACATGAACCCTATGATTTGAGTTATAAATTTTGAAAAGCTTATTAAAACAACACTTGAGTTCTTAAACTGAGTTGTGAGAAAGTAAAGATGAGTTTTGAGAAAAGAGTTTCTAAAACATGATTAGTATGACAATCGAGTTTGCCATCAATGTATGAGTAGTATGGTATCTAGATATACCATCAATGTTTATGTAGTATGACTTCCCTAGTCATCAATGATCATATTAAAATATGATTTTGATATGTTTTTGAGAAAGAGTTTTCAAGTATGAATTGAGTAAGAGTATAAGGGCACTATGTATTCCTAGAGGTACCAATTGTTACATTAATAAAAGAGAAACTGAGATTTTTGAATGAGTTATGAGTTCAAGTTATATTTCAAGAGCCGTTACCTCTTTTAAGAGGGTAGTTTGAGTAATTATCTCAAACAAGAGGAAGAATTATGTTTTTAAACGTATGAGCAGGATTATATATTATTGGGAGTAATATTGAGCACCGATATGGGGATGAGTTCAAACAACTTATTATGTTGAGTTTAGAGATGAGAATATTTTTTGTAAAGTTTTAAATGATTTAACTCCTTTATTTCTTTACATTCAGTTTGAGTACATTGTTATTTATTGCAGTCATTTCTTTTAGTTACTTGTTATTCAGCTATGTTACATAGTCGTACATTCAATGTACTGATGTAATTCGACCTGTATCTTTTAATGATGCAGATACAAGTTATTAGGATCCTTAACAAGAGTTTGTTGAGATCACTTCATCTGCTCGTCTGCTTATGAGTGAGACCTCCTTGCTTTCGGAGTACTCTAGATTCATGAGTTGTTAGTATTAGTAGCATTTTGAGTAGTCGTGGGTCTTATCCCAACACTCATCTTTGTATAGTAGAGGCTTCATAGATAGACAATTTTTGAGAGTCTTTCAGTTAGTTTTCAGATTATTTACTTAAAACTTATGTTTCATACTTAGTATATTCAGTTTAGTTTTGAGATTCAATAAACTTTTTTAAGAGTTTCTTTCAATGTAATGCTTATGTATGCTTGAGTTAGTCTTTCTCTTGTAGTCAACCAGGATGTGGGTTCGCTTGGGGACCAACAATGGTTCTCGAGTACCGGCCATGTCCAGGATGTTGGCTCCGGTTGTGACAACTTAATTATTATTAATTGGTATCAGAGTTGTACACTTGCACATCATTTATATGAATTTGAGTTATCAATGTGCATATTATTATACATGGATTAGAGTTCTATGTCTGTGCTATATATGAACCTTGCGAGTTGTTCGTAGATCTCAATTATTTGACAAATGAAGAGAGTGTATACATTGCATATGCATTATTATTTCATTCGTATATCAAAACCAATACCTTCAACTATGGGTGAACTACTTTCACTAGGCTGCCATGGATTTGTCTTGATTTTCTAGTCCATTTTTTGGAATTAGACTCTCTTATCTTGTTTTGGATTGTATCCCTATATTCTAGACTTGTAGATATTATTTGTACACGACTTTCAGGTTCTAGGGTTATTTTCACAATTATTTTATGATTATGGATTTTAGCAATTAAACTTGACTTTTATTGATTGAGAACAGTTACTTTTAGTTGTTTAGCTATGTGCGTGTTAGTAAATAATTGGTTCTCCCACTGGAGGTCTAGTGTGGGTGCCTCTCATGGCGGATCGAGGTTGTGAAAAAGTTGGTATTAGAGCCCTAGGCAAAAATTTAGGATCGAATCCCCAATTTGGAAGTCAAGTACTAGGTCGGGAGTTGGATGTAAGGGCCGGTCCCAGCTTAAAATTTGGGTGTTGGGGTCAAGTCCTTTTTCAGGTATTAGGTCTCGATTCAAGTGTAAGTAACTATATCGAGGCCGGTCTCGAGTTAGATATCTGAGTCGGTCCTATATTAGTCATCAAAGTCAGGTTTCAATGTTAGAATTTGGATCTTATTTTGATTTGGAGGTCGGGTCTTGAGTTGGATGTCGGGGGTCAAGTCCCAAGACGAATCTAGGTGTCGGTTCCAAGTATGTGTCGCACCCCGTTTTTTCTCAAAACGGGTTTTGGTGCACGACCTAACAACTCTTTTAGGTTTCGGGTGATTGAAGAGTTGCCACCTAACGAATTAAGGTGCGTTAGAGCACCTATCTAACCTAACTAAGTTTAGCTAAGGTCAACGAACCAGAGATCGGGTAAGGGTTCAAGTTACCTTGAGGGGAAGGTGTTAGGCATCCCTTGAGGTCCATAAATGTGGGTCCCGGCCGTATCTCATGCAATATGTGGGGGTTACAAACAACATTTAAGGTCACTTCATTATTATTTAATTATTTAATTAAACATGTGAACTAAGTGATAACAATAAATAAACAATTAATATTATTTTAATCATTTTAAATAATTAATCATGCGTACTAGGTGATAATATAACAAATAAATATTAAATAATTAAAAGAGATAAGCGAGGAGGCAGAAAATTACACGAATAGATATACTAATAAATTTATTTATTATTATTTAAGCTACCCAAATAAAATATAAAACATGTAAAAGGGTAAAAATGGGAAAGGAGACTCTAAAGGACTTTACGGATCAGCACTTGATTTTTCATTTTTAATTCAATAGGCTTTCTTGTAGGGACAGACAAAACCAAAGTTTGTCTTTGAGCCTGAGTCAATGTCATCCTATCCGTAGGGCCTAAACTACCCCTACCCCACCACCGCATGCTTTTCGTCCTAAAAGGTGTCTAGCATCCCCGCTTAAATTCCAAGAGGCATTGGACTACTATTAGGATGGTTTAGACAAAAATAAAATATATAGGCCCACCTAGACACCAAGTCAAACATGTTAGACGAGCATTTAGCACATAGAGTCTCATATTGGCCTCTTAACCTTTATTAAACATGCTAGCAAGCACAAGTAAAGCAAAGATCTCATGCTAAGTGGGCATACAAAACAAATATTATGACAAATAATTAAGTTAGAGGATATTAAAATTATTATAAAACACAAAAATTCATATTTAATCTTAAGGAGGGCAGAAGAGTGATTGCAGAAAATAATTTTTTTATAGCAAATTACGCTACTATTGACTAAAATGCTGAAAGTAAACCATTAATTTATTTTAAGAGCAAAACAAATTGTTAATGCAAAAGTTACTTATTTCAAGCATATTTGAAATTAGGACAGTGTTTTAAAGTAGCAAATTCATGCAGAAATGATTGATTTTAACAGGTTTTAAACGGTCATATTACAGGCATGACATTAAAACAAATGGAGTTTAATTGGTTTATCTAAGTTGGGGCAGATTTAAACTATGGCTTGCAGGGATTGATTTTTTTAATTCTATTCAAAATAGCAAAAGGCACTTGCATAAATCAGTTAATAATGTGCAGAAAATAATCACATTAACTTTGTTTATATTATTAAACGTGCTGGAAATTATTAAAGTGCCTATGGACATGATTTCTAAAAAAAAAAACTTCGTATCACCTATAGGCATGATACTCCAAATAACAAATCTACAATCTAAGCATGGTTACCAAATGATTAGCATGCTACAAACTTATTGGCAATTTAATATTAATTAGAACTGGATCAATAAACTAACAAACCTGAGTTATTAAACATGCCGGGATTATTTAAACTTAATAATTAACATCAATTTAACTAGTCGAATCCTATAGGCATGCTTTTCTAAATAATCATGACTTATTAATGACTAACAACCATTAAAATCTATTTAGATGACCTATGAATTAAGATTACTTTCTAGACAAATTGCAGATTTAATTTTCTAAACATGCTGGCAATTGATCAAGATTAATTTGCTAACTATTAACATACCAAAATTGTTAGAAACACATGGATGAAATCTTATGTGCCCATTTTATTAATATGCTTAAATGAATAAAGGTCCAATCCAAATAAAGCAAATACTCCAAATTAAGACAAATAATTAACACATAATGGTTGATTTTTTTTTATATATATTTTATTATTATTATTATTATTTTAAAATAAATAAATAAAAATAAATAAAATAAACACACGTCATAAAAATAAAGAAAACAAGTAGCACGTATATCCCTTCCCCCCCTTAGACGATCCCCAAAATGTTTCATATATGACTTAGAGTTTCTACAAATTATTACAAGCCGAAACATAATTATAAATATACAAAGCTCCGCTAAATATTCCCACCCATGGCAACTCTTCGAAAACTTCCCAACTTTCTCGAAAGCCCTGCTAGATGATCAAGATGAGATACCACACAACATCTTATTCATATAAAGATATAACACATAGGCAGAATCATACACATAAAACTCAAACAATTATGGAAAAACCGTAAACATAATATCGCATATCCAAGAGGAGAAGAAGACTGACCCGTATGCTTCCTTTTATTTATTTTTCGAACATATAACAAACACCCAATATTCATGATATACTATGCAAGACGAGATTTTAAACTAATGAAGGGGAGCTAACCGATTATGCAGAAAAGTTGTCAGCACTGCAGACCAATTTAATCCAATATTCGACTCGAACACAGCAAAAATCTCTTAAACCTTCACCGAAAATTCTTTTTAAGCAATGAGTAGAGAATGAAGTACGCTAATATCTCCCAAGCGTAAGCAATGTTCCGGATCATTTATTCTTAGATTAGAGAGCATTTTCTTGGCTTAACATGTTAAAAGCCTTTTGATTATAAGAGTGTAAACGTCTGTGCTCCTAATGACAGAAAAGTCTTCTTTATATTGTAAAACAAGAAGCACAACAAATAAAGGAAAAAAGTTAATTATCAGTGATTTATGGAATATCTTTCATTTAATGATAAGAGAATAATCAATTAAGCAGCAAATTGAATCAATTAGACAACCGGCCACCTATACAAATAAATAATTTAAACTTACCATAATAACAAAAGGTTTTATAGCATAATGCTTATTGGTTGTTTGAACTTTATAAGGAAAACAATACTTTTAACAGCAAGAGGGAAAGGATAGATCAACAGCAATCACACCTTACCAAAATCAATTAGATTAATTATCAAAACAGTCTCTCTATAATTAAGCTAACTATACAATTTATCAATTAAGGAAGGAAAAATATGCAAAGATCAGTGATCAAATTAGATTTGAATTTTAATGACAGATTTTGCAACAAGTCTGTGAAATTTGATACACTAGCGAGTCGTATCACATGCAGATTCAACGAGCTATCAATCTGAAATCATGAGCATACATATATCACTTAAACATCATATACTGCAACAAGCATAATAAAATGAAACATTTAGAAGAGTAACCAAAGGGAATAACGAATTTAAAAGAATACCGGAGACGGATCTGCAGAGATCCATTTTCAAACTAATCCAAACCTTGTATTTCGCCGGAACTTCAACTGGTCGGAGTTGTTGTTATCGTCCGTAGCTGCTTGGCGGACTAGAAAAAGGAGAAAGAGAAGCGAATCTTGCTGCTGCTTCCAGTACGCGAAGCTGCTACTGTTGGAGTTCTCTGGTCGGAGCTGCTGTCGATTGTTATTTGCTGGCGTGCACCTCGCCAGGTGTTGCTATCACTGCTGCCTTCACCGAAAAAAGAAAAGGAGGAAAGAGAGAGGAGAGAGGAGGCGGCGTTGGTTGCTGCTCACTGCACTGTTTCGCCGGCCGCTGGTTGTTCTTGCTAGTGGACCCGCCTGGATGCTCGATGGTTTCGCCGGAGCTGCTCAGACGAAGAGAAAAGGGAGACGAAGGAGGGGAAGGTGAGGGCTGCTGCTCGCTGGAGCTGCTATTGCCGGCTGCTGGTTGTTCTTGCCGGTGCTCACTGGTGGAGCAACGTCTTGCGGCTGGTTCCTGGGTTTCCGCTGGTGGCCTCGCCTGGGGGCTGCTGGACGGAGAGGAGAAAGAGTGAAAGGGAGGAGGCGGCTGCCTCTCTTCAAGGGAAAAAGAATGAAGAGCTAGGGATTTGTTCTTTTAGTTAAAATAAGAAGAAATAGGAGATTTTAATCCCAGCCGTAGGATTAGTTTAGATGAGTGGCTAAGATTTGATCTAGGATTTAATTTAAGAATGGACGGACGAGATTAAAAGGAACTTTGAAATCAAATTGGATTGTGGAGTTGGAATGGCTATAATTGAAATGGATATGGTTAGAATTGGAATAAAAAGTGGCTATAATTAAAATAAAATTGGAATTCAATAGGCTAGAATTGAAAGAAAATCGTCTAAAATTTAAATGATTTTGAGGGAATTAGAAATGCTATTCAATTAATAAAATACTACACCTATTTAAATTTCAAAAATCACTTAAATTTCAAAACATTTGAGTAAAATAATTATTTTGAGTTTAATATCAATAAAATATTTTATGAGAATAATCTAATAATAAAAAATAATAAATGAATTAAAATATTTATTTTATTTTTAATAAGAACATGCATACTAAAAAATATAAATTTTCAACAAAATCGATTAAAATTTTAAACTCAAAATGTTTTTAAAAATACATATTTAATCAAATAGCATTCCCAAAAAGGTTATAGGTCGGTCAAAATTGGGTGTCAACAGTATGAAAGTCGAGTCCAAAGTCAAAAATTGAGTCTCAGGTTGGGAGTTGGATCATGTCTCAATTTGAAATTCGTGTCATGTGTTGGGAGTTGAGATCGAATCTCAGGTTAGGATTGAGTCTTGGGGTCAGGATCGAATCGCAGGTCAAAAGTCAAGTCCCATATCGATTGTTGGGGATAAGTCCTAGTTCAGAAGTTCGGTCCATGGTCGGATAGCGAGTCCCAAGTTGGTAGTCGGTTTGGGAGTTAGGGTCAGGTACCTGGTTGGAAGTTGGGATCAGATCGTGATTCAAGTCTTGGGTCCCGATCGGGGTTTGGTGTCAATGTCAAGGTTAGAGTTGAGTCTAATTCAAATATCGGATCCCATATCGAGAGTCGTGGTCAGGTCCTAGGATTGGATTCAAGGTCTAATTCCTGATAAATTGTTGGGGTCATGTTCAGGTTTGGGTGTTAAGGTTCGGTTTGGAATCTCTGATTGATCGGGGGTTGTGTCTAGTTTGTGTGTCGAGGTCGGGTACTAGATAGTTTATCGGAGTTGGTTTCTGTATTAGAAACTAGTTTCCTAAAAAGTATTTTCTATTCTCTAGCAAAAAATAAAAGATATTTTTTGAAAACTATTTTCCAAAAAGTATTTTCCACTCCCCAACGAAACATGAAAATTTTCTAAGTTTGAAACTATCTATTTTCCCAGGAAGCATTTTTTAGGAAAGCATTAAAGTATTTTTAGGAAAACATTTTCCTTCACACCAAACACACATTACCTGCTTTTGTGTAAAAAGAAATTTAATTTTCCCCTACGATTATTCATTTCATTTATATATACACATTTTAATTTTTGTAGTTAAAATAACACAAAGTGCAGTTTATAAAGATAAATTATCATGATATAAAGAATAGACTTGTGAGGAGATAAATAGATGGTAAACTAACGTAACAGTTTCAAATCATCATTTTCTTAATACTTTCAAGTTTTCATGTTTTAACTGTTTGTACTTGATATATATTTTACATATATATATGTTCTTTACAAAAACAATGGACTTCATAATTATAGTTATCGACTATTTGTTTGATGTAATTCAGATGAGAAAAAGATTCAAGATCATGGTAACTCGTACCAACTATTTTAGGATTGGAGGTGAGATGTGCTTACTATCTGTACAATTTCCTTTAATTTGTTTGTCACTAATCATATTCCTTATGTAACAAAAATTCCTAAATATCGTCAGTTCGTGAGCTTTAATGGAACTACGGCAAAAAAAATATTTGGAATCATTGTGGCCTCTAACCCATTGTGAGCATCCTAGAAAATGCAGTTTTAACTGACGAGGTTCTCCCAATACTATATTATCAAGCAATTCCTCAATAAACAATAACTAAAATACTACCCCCTAAAGATAAATTTTGATTATCATGAAAATGGACAAATTTGAAATAGATTGAAACATATGAGAGTTCATGAAAGAATAATTACCAGACTATAGATAAGGCGAGAAAATGAAAGAGAAAGACTATTAGTAACAACATGGAAAGCTAAGCCTAGATAGGGGGAAAAGTTGAGAAAGATATTGAAAGAGTATATCTGATGTAAACTAGCTCTTGGAAATGTCTGTTGCACGTGTATCTCAAATTATATATTTAGTACATGATAGATAACATACATGATTGTTTTACATTTATCTCAAATAACATATTTAATGACTTGAAAAATAAAATTTTGATTTCAAATTTGAATCTTTGTTGGTTCACACACCAGGAAAGAGAAGAATACAATGACTCAATTCATCACTAGTGACCAGTTTGTTTGATTGGCCTTCTCACTAGTTGGCCTCTCGATCGGATGAATGATTGACATCCTTCTCATCAGTATTTTCTTGAGGAAAAGGAGTAATAGGATGTGTACATGAATTAAATATGTTTAAATAGTACATCTTTGTGCTACTTACTCTTCCATATTTATGTACTTATTCTGGATTTGTCCATGCTTCTTTAGCTAGACGATCCTAGCCATAAGCTTCCGTCATGGATTACCTTTATGAAAAGCCAAAAGTCAATAAAGTATACCACATAGTGAGTTGATGTCCCAAAAAGAGAGAGAGAGAGAGAGAGAGAGAGGGAGAGATGGATAGACAGGTAGACAAACAAATAGAGATAGTAAGGATTTACTTTATCATGATTAAAACCCAATTTAATTTGTTATAACAATTTTTTTTTTTTTTAATTTCAGAAACTAGTTTTACCTTCTATAGTCCGTTATATGTAGGTTTTTCTTAAATATAAGTAGCTGATATTGTAAACTATTTATATTCTATTTGCATACAAAAGTTAAATTGTAATTATATATACCAAGAAAAAAAATGCAATTTGAGTTGTATAGAAGTGTCATGACTAGAAAATATTCTTGGTTAATGTCAGTCTATTATGTCCCCTTTTTTTGTTGCCAATGGTAGAAAAAAAAAACTTTTAACACTTATAAAATAAAATTAGAATAATTAATCTAAATAGCCATTCACTTAATATATTAAATTAAAAATAGCCGATATATTTATAATATATGTGTAGTTCATTAATAATCTAGTATATCGATTAGAAAAAATAAATTATAAAATCGATCAATTATTTATGTAAAAGACCCTAAAATAAATAAAGTTTGTTTAAGTTGCTTGTATTTTACTGGTAACAATTACCATCTACATGCAAAACTCCAGATGTTTGTATTTTATCACAAAAACCAAAAAGAAAAAAAATTAACTTCTTTTCATGTGGACCTTGGCCACTAATGGTATAGACAAATTTGGTTGAGCTTATAACTTTTTAATTGGATAAATTTAAATAATATGAACAGAAAATAATCAAACAGACTTAAATGAGGTTAATAAATTTGGTCATAAAATGACAAATTCAAAACTCTGTCATATTTATTTGCATGAGAATAGTCACATTGTAAGAGGAAGAATCCAAACTCTAAAAGGAATCTCAACAACTAAATTTGTCATTTGTTCCTCTTGATAACAAAGTAAAAAAAAAAAAAAATAAAAAAATTCAAAGTCCCAAAAAGGGAAATACAACCAGCAAAAAATATAATTAATATTATAAAGAAAAACAATTTATAGTTATAATAAGTGAAATCAACAATTATATAATAAAATAAATTTCTTATTACATTAGGTATATCATTTTTGTTGTCTTCTTAAGGAGTTCCAATCCCAACTCAACTTATTTTTATTTTTAATTAACAAAACAAAAGTAAAATAATACAAAATTTGGGAAAGATATATGTCAATTTTAATTATTTTTTTTAGATAACATTCAAATGAAAAATTAACACCACATAAAAACTAGTAAAACAAACAACTGAAGAAAAACTATAATGATTGGTACAAAATTGATGAAACATAATTGAATCAACACATTAAAACTTACCAGCAATCTGGGTAAAGGATATTAAAATCTCTTCCACCATTAACCAAAGGTCTCGAGTGCGAGTGATGGGGATGAAAAACGTCTTGTAGGTCCATTTCAAGCCATTTAGTGAACCTACCCAATATGAATTTTAAGTGATCGGACAACTGAGTTTTAAATGCCGAAAATATAAAAAAGGAGAGATTTAAAACTTGAATTCTGATACAAAAATTGGTTAGACCATTTCTCTATGAAGAATTATTTCAATATTTACAAATGTTATATCAATTTGTGATAATTACTTTGTACTTGTACTTAAAGTAATATTTTTTGGGGGTGACCATAAATTGAAACAAAAAAGAGAAAAAAATGAGTACTTCATTATCTTTGAAATGATAAACAAAGAAAAAAAATATCAAAAAACTTAATTCAAAGGAAACAAAAAGGGGATGCAAAGGTTTTAACAATATAATCCAAAATTGTTGAATCCGCAAAAAAAACTTCTAATAATCTATAATTTATATAAATAATTATACTTTATCAAATTAGCATAGAAAATTGAAGGTAGAATCTCACCTTCGTTCATTGGAGTACCACGATTAACCATATCTTCGTCCATAAACACCAGATCAATGGTGTTTTTCACACACAAGATGTAGAGACTTACAATAGGCATTAATTATTGTTTTATGTTGGATCTTCGTTCATCAACACTTACTGATTTCTTTTGCCTTCAAATTTATTACCTTATATGGATGTAAAATTATTTATATATCCATTTTTGTATCCGTCAGATCAAATTCACCTAAGAATTCACATGGTCTGGATTTAAATTCGGTCGATAGAATTCACATGGCTTGGATTTAAATCCGGCCGATAGAATTCACATAGCTTAGATTTGAATCCGATTGGCCGTCAAATGTTTCACTTTTTCAAAACCCTAAAAACACTTATAGAAATGACAATTTTACTAATTTAAAAACACTGAAGAAATCAGCATCATGAAATTTTTGAAGGAAAAAAAAAAGATAAATCTCAATGATTTATGAGCTTCAATAATTTCAATTTTGTAGAGTGAAAAACAATAGATTATCAAAGAAAAAACTAAAGTGAAATCCTAATTCAAAAGGTTTGATCCATTCTTTTGATTTTATTTTAATGATCATCTATGGATATCAAGTTGACGAAATCTACTATATTGGGATGAGTTAATGGAGGAAATTACATTCAAGAAAAGGAGGATGAAGATATTATATTAGCTCAGAAAGGATGCTCTCACTAATACATTGGTTTGCTTCTTATATAATAGTAACCGTCTCTAGGTTAAGCAAGTGTCAAATCGAAAATGCCATAAGTAACCAAACAATCCTTTGTTTAACTAATTTATTAAATGTCCAACTTTAAGGGTTGTTTTTGCATTTGTTTAAAGGGTCACTTATGGACTTTTGTAGTAAATTATAAATTGTGGAGAGTTTTTGATAGATATTGATTGTCTTCTCTTATGAGAGTTTGAGAACTTGTTGATTAGGATATCGTTGATGCTTTGTTTAGGTAACACCTCGAAATCACAAAAGGCTAGAAAAGGGGCAAAGCAGGCAAGTACTAGCCTAAAAACTGCACCATGGGACCCTCCACTGATCCCTTGATGGGCCGTGAAGGGAACCACGACTCGTTATAGGGCTTGTAAAGACTGGCCAGAAACTGCCAAGGCCAGTGTCCCTCCCATGAAGGCCTAGATGGCTCGTGGTGAGGTTGATGGGCCGTGGTGGGGGTCATCAAGTAGGCTACCAGGAAGGGTCCCTCCCCTTGCCATTGGTCAAGGACCACGACTGCCATAACGACCCGTGGTGCCTTAGACGGGCCGTGAAGGCTGCCGTTAAGTGAGTCTATCGCAGTTAAGTCAGGGACTTTTGGATCTTTTCCTAATTATTTTAATTCAATACCATGTCGTTTTACACTTAACCCAAATCCCTATATAATGATTTTTACCCCCAAAATCACTCAATTTGGTTCATTCTTTCAATTTCCCTAAAGAAGAACAAGTTCATCTTACCCAAATATTTCTCTCTCTAGAAGTTTGAAGAAGAAAGCTAGGGTTTCAAGATCAAGTCTCATAATCCTCCATTGAAGTCAAAATTTTGGTATCAATGTATGATAGTCTTCATCTATGGACCTCTTTCCTTCATAGAGTTCCTAAATTCTCCAATTTAGAAAGCTAGAAATCCCCAATTGAAGTTAGGGTTTTCTTCTATGTCATGGGTTCCTTTCAATACTGATTTATTTGGTTGTTTTATGAACTATTATGCATGAATTGAGATAATTCCATATTTTAAAGATGATTCCTAATGAACCCATGCATAGCCTATATTTTCTAAGCTATGATGATATAATGCGAGTTTTGAATCATGAAAGATGAGTTTATGAAGATATGTATGTTTTTATGAAATTGATGAAAATTGATTTAAGTTGCTTTGAGAGTAAATCATGAATGTTATTAAGAAAGAACGTGATTTATGTTTCTTTTATAGTAAAGCATAAATGTTGTTATTATTATTGTGTTGTGAAAGGATTTCTCATATACACATGAAAACATGATTGTGAAAGGGGTTTGTAAACATTAATTTTGAATCAAAGATATAGGAGCTATTCTAAAGAAACCTACTTTGGATTGGTTATTTGATGTGCTTTCCATGAAAAATAAGTCAAGTAAAGAATTATGATTATTTTGTTAGATTTATGCTTAGCACCGAGAGGATATCGAGATGGAAGCTCTCCCATAGCTAGAGGCCCCTTTTTTTAGTAGCAATCGCCTTATCCCATACCTATGTTCCACCATAGGAAGATTGTCTTTGATAGATGATAATTGTCTCATATAGACATTAGCTAGTGGATCCACGTAAGCTAGAAGTTAAGGTTCTTGCCTTGGCTAGTAAGGACACCCCTTTTCGGTGTAGGGCATATACTTGATTCCATGTTATAGCTCACATGGTCTTATATGTCGGTTAAGGCTAATTCCCACACTAATAATGAACTAAGGTTACTTAAAAAGAAGTATTTCCCAAGTGTTCAAAAGAGAAGTTTTACTTGCATTTCATGACCATGACTATTATGATGTTTTCTGACCCCCTTTCTTATGGTTTTAACTTGGTCTTTGCATGAGCATGGAAAGGTCCTTTTTAGCGTGGTTTATATCTCTATGCATTCCTATCATACTTGGTACATCTTTGTACTAACACATACTCTTGCCTACACTCTTATACAAATATATGGTTCGACGCTCCAGGATCACATCCCTATGGCTAGAAGTCACCTTGATTAAACTTAGTAGTGGTGAGTTCTCATGTTTCGAGGAATGAACCCTTTATCACTTTTAGTCTTTAGTTTTCAGATATTGTATGTGATGTCAGGGATATGTCTTGATCACTCTTGATGTTATAGATAGCTATTTAGACTATTTAGACTTTCGCTTCATTTTGACAACTCTTTTATGACATAAATTGTCTTTTAAATATCTTTATTTTTGGATAATCTTATTTATGCATGCTAAGTGAGTTGTATAGGGCCTCTCGGGGTCCTATACGCCTTGTTGTACGTAGGCTCTATCTTGGGTCATGACAAATTTGGTATTCAGAGTATAAGTTTTAAAAAGGTCCCAGGATGTCTCATAAGCTATGTTGAGTAGAGTCTTGTTCATAAGTGTGAAGTGCACAACATTTACTAATTAGAGTCTATAAGGTGATTAGGAAACTTCACTTCTTTTATTACTCTAAGTCGTACGATAGTGTGTAACTTTATAAGTCCTTTCGCTTAATCCGTATTAGATGCTTTTTAGGAAAGGACCCCTCGAATAACATATGCTAGGAGGAATGTGAATGAGAATTTGGAACAAGGGGATCCTCCATAAGCTCCTCAAGTTTCGATTGAACCTTTGGCCGAGCAAGTGACTAATGCGGAATTTAGGGAGGCTTTTTAAATGTTGTCTCAAGCAAATTGAGAAGATGTAAACCCCATGAACCCAAATATGGGTATGGAGACATCTAGAGTAAGGAACTTCACTAGGATGAATCCTTGATAATTTAATGGCTCTAAGGATGAGGAGGACCCTCAAGAGTTTATTGATGAAGTGTACAAGGTATTGTTGATCATGGGAGTGACGCCGATGGAAAAGGAGGAGTTGGCCGCTTACTGACTTAAAGGTGTTGCTTAAGTTTGGTTCAACCAGTGGAAAGAAGGGAGGGGAGTTGATGCGGGTCCTCTCGATTGTAAAATTTTTAAGGTTGCTTTCCTTGATAGGTTCTTTCTCCTTGGGATGAGGGAGACAAAGGTACTTGAATTCATCAACTTTCTTCAAGGAAACATGAGTGTGAAGGAGTATGCTTTGACGTTTACACAATTGTCTAAGTATGCTCCTAGTATGATTGTCGATCCTAGGGTGAGAATGAGTAAGTTTATTTCGGATGTTTCAGAAATGGTGGTTAAGGAATGTTGTACCACCAAGCTTATCAATGATTTGAAAATTTCTCGTCTTATGGTTCATGCTCAACAAATAGAAGAGGAGAAACTTAGGGAAAGATCTAGGTAGAAAAAGAAGGCAAGGACCAGTGATGGCAACTTCTCAAATTCAAGGTCCGATGGACATGGTCGTTTGTGATTCCGACAAAAGATTTCCAGTCAAGGTTCCTCCAATGCTCCTCTTAAGTTCAACAAAGATAGGGTTTCAAACCCTAAGCCTCAAGGAGGGAATGTTAATGGATCTTCATTGTCTAATTGTGGGAGGAAGCATGAGGGAAAATGTTTATCCGGTACTAATGGTTGCTATGGTTGTGGTAAGAGTGGCCATAAGATAAGGGATTGTCTAATGATCACGTCTAAGGGAAGAAAAGGTAATGAAGCGCCTCCTAGTTGTTCAAGTTCAAATCCTCCAAAGTAAAACCGATTCTACGTACTTCAGACTTATTATGAGCAAAAGGGTTCTCCCGATGTGGTTACCGGTATGTTGAAAGTCTTCCAACTTGATGTTTATGCTTTATTTGATCCCGGTGCTACCTTGTATTTTGTGATGCCATATGAGGCTATGAGGTTTGATATTCTTCTGGATGTGCGGTTAGATCCCTTTTCTGTCTCTACTCCAGTTTTTGATTCTATTGTGGATAAAAGGGTCTATTATCCTTGGTATGGATTGGCTTCATTCATGTTATGCTTTTATTAATTATAGAACCCGAGTAGCAAGTTATAGTTTCCAAACGAGCCTATCCTAAAGTGGGAAGGGGGAAACTCTATACCTGAAGGTTGGTTTGTTTCTTGTCTTAAATCTAGAAAGATGATTTCTTAGGGTTGCATCTACCATCTAGTTAGGGTGAGGGATTGATTTCACGTATCAGGACACTTTTTCCAATTCTAAGTGCAACGATAGTTAGTCAGTAATATAGCCCAGTTAAGTGAGTAGGGGTTGAATCCCACAGGGAGTGGTATGTGTTTGAGAATCAAGACCCAACTATAAATATGTTCAAGTCAATCATAGGTAAAAACATTTACGAATAAAATCATATTTCAAGTTAAGGGGTGACACAAGTGTCAAATAACGTGGTGGTTTTGAGTTCAATTATCAACTACAATAGCAAATGACACGAGTAAACAAATAAGGAGACGGGTTCTTGGGATGTGATCAGATTATAGGCTAAGGTAGACAAATAGGTAATTGTAATTGATAGTAAAGAGCTGTAAATCAGTGAATAAGCTAGACTTTAGTGGGGATAAACTTTCTCTCGAACAATTTACCCTAAATCAAATTGGTTTCTCTCTAACACTAATAAGTAGCAATTAAGAACAACCTACGCTTTAGTCCATTCACTTTCTTGAGCTGAATGTGTGGAAATGGATTTAGGATTGACATTCTCGAGCTGAACCCATGACAACCCAATACCCACATACCATCAAATCAGCAATCTTGGTTTTAAAACCTCTTTCTTGAGAAAGCCAAAAACACGAAGCTAGAGTTGCATTTGCAACTATAATCCTTTAGATTAAGCTATAATTACTGAATGTAGTCACTTTTAAACAACATTTACACTATCAATTAACAATACCCAGCAGCTTAATTAACCCATAATCACATAATCACACCCCAAGAATTGGGGTTTTAGCTAGACATCATAAAAATATTGAAATTGCTACCAAATTGTGTTTCTATCAACTGGGTAAGATTAATTTCGTCTTTATAAAGGTCAAGGTTGAATAATCTCAAAAACTCACTTTCAATTTCTCAATAATGGAAAATTTCAAAGATAAGGAAAATATTGCCTCAATACTCTCAGTTCTAAGCTCCAAACTTCAAAACTGATAATTATGAGTCTATAATGAAAACTCGATACTAAACTAAGAATTTAAAAATGTATTTATAGTCGCCAAAAATTGTGCTGGAAGGACCACTCGGTGCAATAAGTCGGGATCACCAATCCACCCTTTGGTCAATTTCATCGCCTTTTTGCTTTGGACTTAGCATCTTCAAGTTTTGTAACTTTGGGTGATCTAGTATTGCATCACAGAACCGTTCAGCGATTCACTGACAACTCCTTTCTATTGTCGAATTGATTTTCTCCTTCAGGGCTTGGCACACTAGAACTTTGGTCGAGGTCATGGCCATTCGGCGACTCACCCAATTGGTTAGGTGATCATCAGGCCTGTTTTTCTTCATTCTTTTAGCTGCCTTGTTTATATTTGCTCATTAGTGTTTATGCTTTGTTCCTCAATCCAAATACATGAAAAATCAAGGATTTACATCAATTATTGGCACAAAATATGCATTTGAGGTCACTAAATCTATTAAAATAAAGCCCTAAATGAGTCCAAATCTTGGACTCATCAACACCCCCAACTTAAACTTTTGCTTGTCCTCAAATAAAGCTCAAGTTCAGTAGCTCAAAAAGGATGCCTCTAAAAGTGCTACACAAGACTCAATCATGAATGCATACACAAAGACTCAATTTACTCATGCAAGGAGCAATTGTGCACTCAAAAATTCATATTGTGACTCACCATTACCAAAGAATCTCAATATCACAATACTTGCTTCAAATACAAGTGCAAGTTCAACAAAGGTGTTTAAATGCCCTTACACAAATGATGATTCCAAATCCACAAACAATGGTTCCCCAATTTAAAACTCCAAAATCAAATGCAACACTCACACTCACAAAGATGGACACAAAGAATGATCTCACCCATAGGTTTGCCCTTATTTTCCAGCCAACAATTGTTTCAGCTCGCTCAAGATCAAAATTGTCTTTTTAAGGCTTTTAATGGGGCTGAGTGCAAAGGTATGGTCATTTTGGCTCAATCACTGTAATCCTCATGAAATGTGGTGTGAACAACACTTTCTTTCCTTTTCTTCATCATTCTCATTCGTGCTCACAAGTAACCCCATTATTCATCTTCCATGGACTGTTGGTCACTCCAATTTTTTTTTTTTTTTTTTTTTTTTTTGCATTTTCACACTTTATTTTACAACTTTTTCATTCTTTTGCATTTTTTTCTTCTTTTACTATTTTTTTTTTTGTATGGAGGGTTTCATATTTTTCAAAACCATAGGTAAGAGGGGACTTATTTGTACTTCTTGATTTACCTTCTATTTTTTCCAACACAAACCACAAATCATGAGGATTATGGGTAATGGATCAAGAAAGGTTACAGTTTGCATCAAGTTTCTTCCAAGAAAAGGATAAGACTCAATGGGTGTTCAAACAAAGATCACACACTCACAAGGTTGGCCACAAAAGAGGTATAATGTCAAATTGTTTCACACTCTTCAAAATTGCCTAAGATTATCTCAAGAGCTTGCATAACTTAGTCAACCGGACCAACGGGGCAAATTCTAGGTGTCATCACACATGGTTCATGGTAAGCTCATCACACAACTTCACACTTTCGCTAGTGTGCAATGTTTATCACAAGAGACTCAATTTGATACTTGGCTAGTCACAATGAGATGCAAAGAGTTAACCTATTGCCTATGCAACTTCATTTCGCCTCATTGTAGCCGTACATTCATTTTTGTTCGATTATGAGCACTATTCAAGTCATCGGTATTGATCAAGACTGATACTAAAATTTGCAAGAGAACAACCACATTGAAACACAATCAAGAGGTTGCATAATTTTTTGGAATGGTCCAAAAATCATTTTGCAATTAAAACAAGGAGCAAGTAGCTCAATCATCCATAAAATGCAGTATCAACACAATATAAAGCTAAAAAGACCAATATATACAGAAAAATAGTCACACAAGGTGGGCCTCACATTACCATAAATAAAAACCATTTTTCCTCAAATACAAGCAAAAATATCCAAAAGTCAAAAAGTAAGACAGAGAGGGAGGTAAAAAGGAATTCTGTCTACTCAGTCACTCCTTTTGTTTGGGCATCAATACCCGGTGTAGTATAAGCAATACCAGATCCACTAGGAGCTACCACAGGCGTCTCGGTTAGCGATGTCTAGAACACTGACTGTACAATAGTCTCCTCCAAATCTGGCAGGTCTCCATAAATTCTCTCCTCTGCTATCTTGATTTGCTCCTCATCAGTTTCTACATTCTACTCATTAAATGTTGTATCATCCCTATGTATATCTTCGGTGGTAGCCAAAGGAATCTCAGAAGCATACACATCATTAACAACCTTTAGTAATGAAGTGAAGTCAGTAGACTTTAGATAGTCTATATCCTTCCTCAATTCTGCTACCTCAACTTTCCAAGCCGTAACCTCAGAGGTCTCCCTCAGCCTGATCTCACAAGCCTTAACTCTCGTAGTGAGCGTGCCAATAGAAGTCTGGAGGGAGGTCAGTGCAGCAATGATGGCACTCTCGATCATCCAGAGGATGGATCACTCAAGTTAGTTTGCTCTCATATTAGCTAAATGGGCTAGGTGTCCCATATTCAGGATCATCACCTGAGTAATCCTGGTGGGCTGGGTAGAGGTGGAGGCACCTAGATTCTGTGAAGAAGAAGAAGGGGCAGATATACCTAAAGGCCTAGAGGCCAGAGTAGGCAAATATACCTTTGAAGGTATCAAATTAATATCCACCTCTGGGGATGTGTCTACCGAAGCTTCCCTCCTCCTACCGGCCTGCTCTCGAGTGTACCGGCCTCAATGTGCCGGATGTCAGTGGAGGAAGACAGGGTAACCTCAATATCTCTCGTATCGTCCTGGGGTACTCCAGCACACCTATACAACTTAGTGATCAGGACCGGGAATGGCAGAGAAATCTGCCTCTGCTTGGCCCTTATGGCCATCTCTTGCTAAATGATAAGTCCCAAGTTAAGCCGCCTCTTCACTAAGATAGACCCTAAACAAGTTGCCTTCACATGTCGAAGGATGGATTTGTTCTATAAAGGCATAATAAAGCTGCTGATGAATCTGAACCAAGACCGGACAGCTACATTCAAACCCTTCTTCTCGATTTGGACTCCCGCCTCTGTCCACCTCGAGGTGACATCAGAGAGAAGGGGGGCAAGTTAACCCTTCAAGTTATCCAGGGACTGAGCTGTCGCCAAGCCCTCATAATTGTGCTCAAACCTTGTGGCTCTCTCAAGGATAGTGATTATGATATCGATGTAGCATCCAACTTCCACACCTCCAACCATGACTGACTTAACCGGTCTGAACTCGTTGGCCTTCTTCTTACTCTTCAAAACCAAGTCACCATATGCTGTATAGAATTCTTGGACCCATGAAGGAATATAGGGGCCTCGGGGCTTGGTGAAAATTTGAAATATATGCCACTGCAGTACCTCCCTCACACTAGAGTATCTTCCATCAAGGCCTTCCATGGACAACATATTCTTTTCAAGAATAGTTCGCAATCCATCACCTTTAACCTGTTGAGAAGCCTGGGAGGAGGGACGATTGGTGGCACATGAGCCATAGGTGGTGCTGGAGCTGGTACTGAATTAGCTACAGGAGGAGTGGCAGCAACTGGGATCCTAGATGGGTCAGGACGAGCTCTAGCACGAAGCTCTATCTGCCGGGACTCGAGGGGCTGATCGTCATTAGGCTCAGATAATGCAGCCCAAGATTCAGTAGAACCTCTCTCCCTGTTGTGCTCAGGAACCTCAGATGCAGGCCTCTTGCCTCTGTCTTTTCCTTTTATTGGAAGCTCTGTTCTGCCCCTTTTGGAAGTGTTCTCTCCCTCTTTATTTGTTATGATACCCCATGCTCTTTTTTAGGGTGGTATGCCGATGTTTGTCCTTACAATATTTGCAAATCATCAGGAAAAGTGAGAAACACTTCAAGCAAAAGCATAGAAAAATAGTTGCAAACAGACTCGCCGAACCAGTTGGCGAGTCGACAAATCTCTTTAGTGAGCTAGATCGGTCTCGTAGAAAGGATTGGCTCAAAAAGCTTAGAAAAATTTGGCATGTCGGAAATGGGAAGTCCTTTTAGTGAATCGCCGACAGCATTCAGCGAGCAAACATTAGCCCGTCGAAAGTTATAGTGCAATTAAGGGTAAGGGGTACAGACAAAGGGCGATTAAGGAGGATTGTCGGCAAGTCACCGAGTCCATTATTCTGCGACCTCAGACTTCTCGCCGAAAGTTACAGAACCAAACTTCACATTTAGTATGAAATTAAAGGCGAGATAGGGAACTTTGGCGAACCGCAGAGTGGTTCGGCGAGCTCGACCCAGCTTGCCTAACGACCCAACGTGCCTATTTTCTACCCAACTCCTCAAATTCAACCCCACAACCCCTGAAAAAAAGTCAAAACATACACCTATCAAATTAAACTAAGACCCATTACTCCTATACCTCCAGGAAACTCAGACTTCTTTCGGTTCGGCCAAATTTGGCCATTTGACGACTTTTGCCCTTAAAAATGACGTCAACCGCTCCATCATTGGGAAAAATACGTCATTTAGCAAAAATGTGGGTTACTTAGACTTCACCTGACTAGACCCAACAACATGCAAGAACAAACTTTTAACCAATTTTAAGGCACAAAATCATGGGAATTCAACAACAAATGCAATATGGGAAAAATTATCAAATTAAACACAGGCACACACAAATACAATTACGATCATAAAGGCCCATCACACTACTGAATGAGATGACTGCATCCCATTCCATATCTGTTTAGCTGTTGGAGACCTAAATGGGTCATGTGTTATCTCGTCTCTATCCCACAAATCAAGATTGCGTGGGAAAGTCGTGCCACACATTAACTGAGGCGCTTCTTGGGAGGCAACCTAAGTGTTCTATCACTTTATTTTTGTTTTAGAAATAATGGTGTGTTGATTGTGCCGGTTGAAGTATAGAAAGTATTAGAAAGGTAGAGATTGGCGAGCTAAAAGTCCAGTCGCTGCATCATCGAAGAGGTTGGCGAGCCCGACTTGGAACACCATTAGACTCAAGACACATTTAAGCTGGATTATGTAAAACTCGGCGTGCCTAGGAGATGATTGGTGAATCATCGATTAGGTCGGCGATCACGACTTAGTCCTCTGTTTGGACCCTCACGTTAACTAGAGGTCCTGTAAAACTCGATGAGGTAAGTGCCCACTTGGTGTGTCACCAAGTGGGTCAGTGAGAAAGACTAATGTCGCCACATGGGTGAGAGCTGAACGGTTTTTAAAGTCCAAAGGCTTAAACTTTCAAACTCTTTCACTTTCCCTCACTTTTAATCTTCCAAAACTCACATCGGCACAATATTATCTATATTTCTTGCATTTTTATCGTATTTGAGTCATTGATTATGTGTTCATAGTAGATTATTTTTCTGCCTAGCATTTCAATCTTGATTATTAGGCATCTGAGTTGGGTTGAGCTTGCCTAACCACTCGGCGGTTTGTGGAAGTTCACCATATCACCTTTAATTTCATGCTAAATGAGTAGTTTGGTTTCGTAACTTTTGACATGAAGCCTGAGGTCACCGAAATCACTCGACGACTCGGTGAAAGTCCATCTCTATCGCCCTTTGTTTGCACCCCTGACCTTAAAATGCACTGTAATTTTTGGCGAGCTAATCTTTACTCGCCAAATTCTATCAGAGAATCGTCGACATGCCAAGTTTTTTTGAGATTTTTGAGCCAATCCTTTCAGCGAGCCCGATCTGGCTCGCCAAATAGATTCAATGACTCGCCGACTTACTCGACGAGTTTGTCTGCAATTGCTTTTCTATGCTGTTGTTTCAATTGTGTCTAACACTTTTCCTGATGTTTTGCAGACATGGTAAGGAAAAACATAGACATGCCACCCCGAAAAAGAGCATGGGGTATCACAATCAACGAAGGGGGACCAAATCCTCCTAAAAAGAAAAGATAAAAGCCTCCAACTAGAACTTAGTGCAGAGGCAAGATGCCCACAATTAAGAGAGTGGATACTGAATCCTGGCTTGCTTTATCTAAGCCTGAGGATGACCAGCCTTTACAGTCACGGCGGGATGAGCTACGTTCTAAATCCAGTACCTCATGGGCTCCTATGCCACCAGTTGTCCCTCCTTCCAGGCTTCTCAACCGGTTGAAAGGTGATGGATTGTGAACTATTCTCGAGGAGAAGTTGCTATCTATAGAGAGCCTTAAGGGCAAGTACTCCGATGTGAGGGACACCCTCCATTTTCACCGTTTTAAGCAGTTCACCTGGACCCGAGGCCCCTATATTCCTTCATAGGTTCGGGAATTCTATTTAGCGTATGGTGAATTAGTTTTGAAGAGTAAGAAGAAGGCCACCG
Source organism: Solanum bulbocastanum (assembly GCA_037074985.1). NCBI lineage: Eukaryota > Viridiplantae > Streptophyta > Magnoliopsida > Solanales > Solanaceae > Solanum > Solanum bulbocastanum. The sequence continues at coordinate 36,882,523 of CM073601.1, forward strand.
AGTTCAGACCGATTAAGTTGTTCATGGTTAGAGGTAAATAAGTCGGATGCAATAGCGAGTATATCAATAATGTACTTGGCAGGGGTCTTAGAACTACAGAGGCATAAGAGGGTTTGCTGGTTATATAATCCCTAGATGACTTGAAGGGCTGGTTGGCTTCATTGATTTTCGATACCACCCCGATGTGGATCGAGGCAGGGGTCCCCATAGAGAAGAGGGATTTGATTATCGCCACTCGGCTCTAGTTTGGCTTCATTAGTAGCACCATAATGCTATCCCAAAAAGAGTCCATTTTGTGCCACTCTAAGACGGCCTGCCTTGGAGCTATCATATCCTAGAGATGCATCAACCTAGGACTCCTCATAGAGTAAGAGACTGCCATGAGGGCTATGTTTAGTCAGACCTCCTTGCCATTCCTGGTACTGATCATGGAGTTGTATGGGTGTGCTAGAGTGCCCCAAGATGATACGAGAGATATTGAGGTTACCCCATCTTCCTCCACTGACATCCAGTGCATTGAGGCCGAGTATACTTGAGAGGAGGAAGGTATCACATATCCCCAGAGGTAGATATTGATTCGATACCTATAGAGGCATTTTTCCCTACTCCGACCTCCGGGCCTTCAAGTACATCGACCTATTCTTCCTCTTCACAGGCGCCAATTGCCTTTACCTTGTCCCAACCCGCTAAGATTATTCAGGTGATGATCATAAAGATGGGACACCTGGCCCATTTAGTTGATGTGAGGGCGACCAGACCTGAGAGATCCATCCCATGGTTGATTAAAAGTGCCATCATTACTGCAGTGACCCCCTGCAGATTTCTATTAAAACTCTCACCATTAGAGTTGAGGCTTGTGAGAGCAGGTATGTGAAGACCTCCGAGGTGACAACTTTGAAAGCTGAAGTAGCAGATTTGAGGAAGGACGTAGACAATCTAAAGTCTACTAACTTTACTTCATCACTGGAGGCTGTTGATGATGTGGACGCTCCTGAGACTTCAGAGATTCCTCTAGCTACCACCGGAGATGCACATAGGGATGATACAATAGTTGATGAGTCAGATGTAGAGACCGAAGAGGAGCAGATAGAGATAAAAGAGAAAAGCATTCATGGAGTCCTGCCAAATCTGAAGGAGACTATTGTACTGTGAGTGATCTAGACATCGCTAACCGAGACATCCATGGCAGTTCCTAGTGGATCTGGTACTACTGATGCTGCACCGCGCATTAATGCCCAAGTTCAGAGCACTACATTGGGCACTGATGCCTAGACAAATATAGTGACTGAGTAGATATGATTCCTTTTTACCTCCCTCTCTGTCTTGTTTATTTTTGACTTTTGGATGTTATTATTGTTTGCATTTGAGGACAAATGTTTTTTATTTGTGGTGGGGTGAGGCCCATTTTTTGTGACTATTGTTATTCTATATATTTAGGTTTTGAGCTTTATATTGTGTTGATACTGTATTTTATAGATGATTGAGCTTGTGGCTCCTTGTTTTAATTGCAAAATGATTTTTGGACCCCTCCAAAAAATTATGCCACCTCTTGATTGTGTTTGAATGTGGTTGTTCTCTTGCAAATTTGAGTATCAGTCTTGATCAATACCGATGACTTGAATACTGCTCATAATCGAACAAAAATGAATGTGCGGCTACGATGAGGCCAAATGAAGTTGCATAGGCAATATGTTAACTCTTTGCATCTCGTTGTGACTAGCCAAGTATCAAATTGATTCTCCTGTGATGAACATTGCACACTAGCGAAAGTGTGGAGTCTTGTTTGACATTGGTGTCAATGCCTTGTGTGATGAGCTTGCCGTGAGCCATGAGTGATGACACCTAGAATTTACCTCGTTGGTCCGGTTGACTAAGTGATGCAAGCTCTTGAGATGATCTTAGGTAGTTTTGAAGAGTGTGAAATAATTTGACATTATACCTCTTTTGTGAACAACCTTGTGAGTGTGTGATCTTTGTTTGAGCACCATTTGAGCCTTATCCTTTTATTGGAAGAAATTTGATGCAAATTTTAACCTTTCTTGATGCATTACCCATAATCCTCATGATTTGTGGTTTGTGTGAATAGCCAACTTAGGCCAAAAGCCTAAGTTGGGGGTGTGGTGAAAAAAGAAGGTAAATCAAAAAGTGCAAAGAAGTACCCTCTTACCCATGATTTTGAGAAAGATGGAACCCCTCTATACAAAAAAAAAAAAAAAAAAAAAAAAAAGAAGAAAATAATGAAAAAGTTGTGGAATAAAGTGTGAAAATGCAAAAAAAAAAAAAAAAAAAAAAGAAAAAGAAAAAAAAATGGGGTGACCAACAGATCATGGAAGATGAATAATGGGGTGACTTGTAAGCACGAATGAGTATGATGAAGAAAAGAAAAGAAAGTATTGTTCACACCACATTTCATGAGGATTACAAGCATTAAGCCTAAATGAACATACCTTTGCACTCAGCCCCATTACAAGCCCTGAAAAGATCTTTTTGATCTTGAGTGAGCTGAAACAATTGTTGGCTAAAAAGTAAGGGCAAACCTATGGGTGAGATCATGCATTGTGTTCGTCTTTGTGAGTGTGAGTATTGCATTTGATTCTGGATATTTAAATTGTTGAACCATTGTGTGTGGATATGGAATCATCCTTTGTGTAAGGGTATTTGAACACCTTTGTTGAGCTTGAACTTGTATTTAAAGCAAGTTTTGTGAGCTTGAGATTCTTTGGTAATGGTGAGTCACTACTTGAATCTTTGAGTACACAATTGATCCTGGCATGAGTAGATTAAGTCTTTTGGTGTGCATTCATGATTGAGTCTTGTGTAGCACTATTTGAGACATCCTTTTTGAGCTGCTGAACTTGAGGATAAGCAAAAGTTTAAGTTAGGGGTGTTGATGAGCCCACAATTTGGACTCATTTAGGGCTTTATTTTAATATATTTATTGTCCTCAAAAGCATATTTTGTGCCAATAACTGATGTAAATCCTTGATTTTTTAGGTATTTAGATTGAGAAACAAAGCATGGACAATAATGAGCAAAAAGGAACAAGGTCGCTGAAAGAACGAAGAAAACCAGTCCTAATGATGCCTAACCCATTAGGTGACTTGTCGAATGGCCATGACCTCGCCTAAAGTTTAGTGTTCCTAGCTCTGAAGGATAAAATCAAGTCGGCAATAGAAAGGAGCAGTAAGCGAGTCTCCGAACGGTTTTGTGATGCAGTACTAGATCTCCCAAAGTTACAGAACTTGAAGATGCTAAAGGCCAAAGCAAAAAGGCGATGGAATTGACCAAAGGGCGGATCCCCGAGTGGATCACCGATCTCGACTTATTGCACCGAGTTGTCCTTCGTAGCACAATTTTTGGCGACTATAAATACATTTTAAAATTCTTAGTTTAGTAGTTAGTTTTCATTATAGACTCATAATTATCAGTTTTGAAGTTTGGAGCTTAGAGCTGAGAGTATTGAGACAATATTTTCCTTAGCTTTGAAGATTTGAAGATTTCCATTATTGAGAAATTGAAAGTGGGTTTTTGAGATTCATCAACCTTGACCTTTGTAAAGACGAAATTAATCTTACCCAGTTGATGGAAACACAATTTGGTAACAATTTCTATCTTTTTATGATGTCTAGCTAAAACCCCAATTCTTGGGGTGTGATTATGTGATTATGGGTTGATTTAACTGCTAGGTATTGTTAATTGATAGTGTAAATGCTGTTTAAAAGTGATTTCATTCAGTAATTGTGGCTTAATCTAAAGGGTTGTAGTTGCAAATGCAACTCTACCTTCGTGTTTTTGGCTTGCTCGACGGAGAAGTTTTAAAACCAAGATTACTGATTTGATGTTCTGTGGGTATTGGGTTGTCATGGGCTCAGCTCGAGAGAGGGAATCCTAAACCCTTTTCCACACATTTAGCTCGAGAGAGTGAATGGACTAAAGCGCAGGTTGTTCTTAATTGTTGCTTATTGGTGTTCGAGAGAAACCAATTTGATTTGGGGTAAATTGTTTGAGAGAAAGTTTATGCCCATTAAAGTATAGCTTATTCACTGATTTATAGCTATTTACTATCAATTGCAATTACATCCCATGAACCCGTCTCTTTACTTGTTTATTCGTGTTATTTGTTGTTGTTGTAGTTGCTAATTACAATCAAAACCCCCCATATTTGACACTTGTGTCACCCTTAATTTGAACCATGCTTTTATTCGTAAACATTTTTACCTATGATTGACTTGAACATATTTATACTTGACTCTTGATTCTCAAACACGTACCACTCTATGTGGGATTCGACCCCAATTCACTTAGTTGGATTCTATTACTGACTAACGATCGCTGGCACTTATTATTGGAAAAAGTGTCATGATATGTGAAATCAAAATGAAAAAGATAGAAATCGTTACCAAATTGTGTTTTCATCAACTGGGTAAGATTAATTTTGTCTTTACAAAGGTCAAGGTTGAAAAATCTCAAAAACCCACTTTCAATTTCTCAAAAATGGAAATCTTCAAATCTTGAAAGCTAAGGAAAATGTTGTCTCAATACTCTCATTTCTAAGCTCCAAATAATGATAATTATGAGTGTGAGTGTTGCTCCAAAAATGAATAAATGCATGGTTTCAAATTAAGAGTGACACAATTGTCAAATATGGGGGGTTTTGATTGTAATTATCAACTACAACAACAACAAATAACACGTATAAACAATTAAAGAGACGGGTTCTTGGGATGTAATTGCAATTGATGGTAAATAGTTGTAAATCAGTGAATAAGCTAGACTTTAGTGGGGATAAACTTTCTCTAGAACAATTTACCCCGAATCAAATTGGTTTCTCTCGAACACCAATAAGCAGCAATTAAGAACAACATACGTTTTAGTCCATTCACTCTCTCGAGCTGAATGTGTGGAAAAGGGTTTAGGATTCACTCTCTTGAGCTGAACCCATGACAACCCAATACCAGAGACCATCAAATTAGTAATCTTGGTTTTAAAACTTCTCTCTTGAGCAAGCCAAAAACACGAAGGTAGAGTTGCATTTGCAACTACAACCCTTTAGATTAAGCCACAATTACTGAATGAAATCACTTTTAAACAACATTTACGCTATCAATTAACGATACCCAATAGCTAAATCAACCCATAATCACATAATCACACCCCAGGAATTGGGGTTTTATCTAGACATCATAAAAAGATAGAAACCATTACCAAAATGTGTTTCCATCAACTGGGTAAGATTAATTTCGTCCTTACAATGGTCAAAGTTGAAGAATCTTAAAAACCCACTTTCAATTTCTCAAAAATGAAAATCTTCAAATCTTCAAAGCGAAGGAAAATATTGTCTCAATACTCTTAGTTCTAAGCTCTAAAAATTGATAATTATGAGTTTATAATGAACACTAGATACTAAACTAAGAATTTAAAAATGTATTTATAGTCGGCAAAAATTGTGCTGTGAAGGACCACTTAGCGCCATAAGTCGGGATCGCTGATCCACTCGGCGATCCACCCTTTGGTCAATTCCATCGCCTTTTTGCTTTGGCCTTCAACATCTTGAAGTTCTGTAACTTTGGGGGATCTAGTACTGCATCACAGAACCGTTTGGCGATTCGCCGACTCCTCCTTTCTATCGCCGACTTGAATTTTTCCTTCAGGGCTTGGCACACTATAAATTTAGGCAAGGTTATGGCCATTCAACGACTCGTCCAACGAGTTAGGTGATCATCATGCCTGCTTTTCTTCATTCGTTCAACTGCCTTGTTCCTCAATCCAAATACCTAAAAAATCAAGAATTTACATCAGTTATTGACATAAAATATGTATTTGAGGACACTAAATCTATTAAAATAAAGCCCTAAATGAGTCTAAATCGTGGACTCATTAGGGATATAAATTTCGAGACCCCTATGCTTTAGTTGGTCCCCGTTGTAAATAAGTTTTGGGAAGTATTTCCAGGTGAACTTCTCAGTATTACTCTCGAAAGGGAAATAGACTTTGGTATTAACCTTCTCCCAGATACCTAACCTATCTCTATTCCTCCTTACCGAATGGCTCCAACAGAACTTAAAGAATTAAAAGAGCAATTGAAAAATTTGTTGGATAAGGTTTTGATCCAACCGAGTGTCTCTCCATGTGGTGCTCCAATTTTGTTTGTTTGAAAGAAAGATGGTTTGCTTCGTATGTGAATTGACTACCGTCAGTTGAGCAAGGTCACTATTAAGAATAAATATCCTCTCTCAAGGATAAATTATTTGTTCGACTAGCTTTAAGAAGAAAGTTGTTTCTCTAAGATTCAACTTCAGTCGGGTTATCACCAATTGAGGGTGAAGGAGTATGACATTTCAAAAATGGATTTGTGAACTCGGTATGGTCATTATGAGTTATTGGTAATGTCGTTTATCTTGACTAATGCTCTGGCAACATTTATGTATTTGATGAATAGGATGTTTAGACAATACCTTAATATGTTTGTGATTGTGTTCATCGATGACATATTGATATATTCGAGGAGTGAATATGAGTATACCAATCATTTGAGCATTGTGTTTCAAGTTATTAAGGACCAACAACTATTGGCAAAGTTTAGCAACTGCAAATTTTTGTTGAGGTTCGTAGCTTTTGTTGGTCATATGGATTCTGGTATGAGTATTGAGGCAGATCCTAAGAAGATGGATGTGGTCAAAAGATGGACTATACCTCTATCCCCTTCAGATATTAGCAGCTTTTTTGGTTTCACTGGTTATTATAGAAGGTTTGTTAAAGGGTTTTCTTCGATCGCTTCTTAATTAAAGGCATGACCCAAAAGAAGGTTAAGTTCATACAGTCAGAAGCATGTGAGAGGAATTTTTAAGAATTTAAAGATAGACTTACTTTCATTCCTGTATTGACTTTACCAGAAGGAACTGATGAATTTGTGGTTTATTGTGATGCCTTGAGAATTTGGTTAGGATGCCTCCTTATGAAAATGTGAAAGTCATTGCCTATGCTTTAAGGGAACTTAATATTCATGAAAAAAATTATCCTAATCATGACCTTGAACTAGCGGCGGTTGTGTTTGCTTTGAAAATTTGTAGGCATTACTTATATGGTGTTCATGTCGATGTCTTTACCAACCACAAAAGATTTCAATATGCTTTTAATCAGAAGGATCTCAATCTTTGCCAATGAAGGTGGCTTGAGTTACTAAAGGACTATGATATAGGTATTACCTATCACCCCGAAAAGGCAAATGTGGTGGTGGATGCTTTTAGTTAGTTATCGATGGATAGTGTTTCTCATGTAGAGGATGATAAAAATGGAATTGGTTTGAGATGTTCATAGATTTGCCCGATTGGGTGTTCGGTAGTTGACTCTTCCAAAGGTGGTGTTATGGTTCACGATGGTTTAAAATAATCTTTTATGGCAACTGTGAAAGCCAAGCAAGGTCTCTATCTATCTTTAGTTGAATTGAAGGAAATATTGCTTAAAAAGTGCATTGAGGCTTTCTCCTAAGGGGCAGATGGTATGCTTCGATATCATAGTCGTTTGTGTGTTCCCAATGTAGATGACTTGAGAGAGCAAATTTTATCAAAATCCCATAGTTCTCGATATTCTATTCACCCGGGAGCCATCAAGATGTATCATGACTTGCGGGATGTATATTGGTGGAATGGGATGAAGATGAATATTGTAGAATTTGTGGCTAAGTTGTATTTGAGGGAAATGGTGAGGTTGCATGGAATGTGCTTATCAATTATCTCCGATCGTGGTGCCCAATTCACTTCTCAGTATTGGAAATCTTTCCAAAATGGTCTTGTTACTAGTGTTAAGCTTAGTACGACCTTTCATCTTCAAATCGATGGGCAAGTGGAGCGTACTATCAAAATTTGGAAAAAAATGTTACGATAGTGTGTAATTGACTTCAAGGGTAATTGGGATGATCACTTGCCTTTGATTGATTTTTCATATAATAATAGCCATCACTCAAGTAATGGTACGACTCCATTTGAAGCTCTATATAGTAGGAGGTGTAGATCTCTCATAGGCTGGTTTGAGATGGGTGAAATTGCTTTGATAGGTCCTGAGTTGGCTCATGAGGCTATGGAGAAAGTTAGTCTTATTAGAGAAAGGTTGAAAATGGTTCAAAGTCGGCAAAAGTCCTATGCCGATGTTAGATGCACAGACCTTGAGTTTGATGTTAATGATTGAGTCTACTTGAAAATTTTACCCATGAAAGATATAATGAGATTCAGGAAGAAAGGGAAGTTTAGTCCCCGTTATATGGGCCCGTATCATATTTTAAAGCGAATTGACAAAGTTGCTTATGAACTTGATTTACCTAATGATTTGGCATCCGTGCATCCTATTGTATCCTTATTGAAGAAATGTGTTGGAGATCTGACATCCATAATTCTCGTAGAAGGTTAGGGAGTCAAGGAGAATCTTTCTTATGAGGAAGTTCTGGTAGAGATTTGAGACTGGCAAGTTAAAAAGCTACGGAACAAAGAGATTGCTTCATTAATGGTTCTGTGGAGGAATCAGTTAGTTGAGGGTGCTACTTGAGAAGCCAAGACCAATATGATATCCTGTTATCCTCATCTTTTTCCCTACGTCCCTACTCTAGCTTAAGGTATTTAGTTCCTCATAATTTACTCTTTTTTGTGTCATGTATCTTAGATATTCCCAGAATTTCCTTATAGATGCATGTTCATGAAAAGATTAAATTGTGAGTAAAAGATTTAGTTGATTAATTTCTTCATGTTTATCTAAATTTGAGTGGGAGTTTCATATAGACCATATGTAATGATGTTTTGAACATGCTTTAGCTTGAAGTTGATTTTTCCTCCTCGTATATGTGCATTTATGTGATTTCGTGCATGTTGGGCGGTTAGGTTTGAGTTCCTACCTTCCTTATGATGTTTTGAATCTCATTTGAAGATGAATGTTCCTAAGGGAGAGATATTGTAACACCTAGAATCGAGAAGGCTAGAAAAGGGGCAAAGCAGGCAAGTCACTAGCCCAAAAACAGGGCCATAATACCCTCCATGGAGCCCTTGATGGCCTAGATGGGGACCACGACTTGTTATGGGGCTTGTGAAGACTGTCTAGAAATTGCCAAGGCCAGCGTCCCTCCCGCAGGGGCCTAGATGGCCCATGGTGATGTTGATGGGCCGTAGTGGGGGTTGTCAAGTGGCCTACCAGGAAGGGTCCCTCCCCTTGCCATTGGTCAAGGACCACGACAGCTATAATTGACCATGGTGCCTTAGACAGACTGTTTAGGCTGCCGTCAAGTGAGTCTGTCAAAAGTTAATTCTTGGGTCTTTTTCTAATCATTTTAATTCATTACCATGTTGTTTTACCCTTAACCCAAAGCCCTATATAATGATTTTTATCCCAAAAATAACTTAATTTAATTCATTCTTTCAATTTCCCAAAAGAAGAACAAGTTCATCCTCCCTAAATATTTCTCTCTCTAGAAGTTTAAAGAAGAAAGCTAGGGTTTCAAGATCAAGTCTCCTAATCCTCCATTAAAGTCAAGCTTTTGACATCAAGGTATGCTATTTTTCATCTATTGAGCTCTTTTCTCCATGGACTCCCAAAATTCTCTAATTTACAAAGCTAGAAATCCCCTATTGAAGTTAGGGTTTTCTTCTATGTCATGGGTTCCTTTCAGTGTTGATTTATTTGGTTGTTTTATGAACTAATATGCATGAATTTATATAATTCTATGTTTTTAAGATGATTCCCCATAAACCCATGCATAACCCATGTTTTCTAAGCAATGATGATATAATGTGGGTTTTGAATCATGAAAGATGAGTTTATGAAGATATGCATGTTTTTATGAAATTGATAAAAATTGATATAAGTTGCTTTGAGAGTTAATCATGAATTTTATTGACAGATATCATGATTTAAGTTGTTTTGAGAGTAAAACATAGATGTCGTTATTATTGTTGTGTTGTGAAATGATTTCTCATATAAACATCAAAGCATGATTATGAAAGAATTTTCTTACATAAGGATTTTTAGTATTAAAAGGGTTTTCTCAACATTAACATTGAATCAATGATTTAGGAGCTATTCTAAACAAACCTAGTTTGGATTGACTATTTTATGTTCCTTCCATGAAAGATAAGTCAAGTAAAGAATTATGACTATTCCATGGGATTTATGTGTAGCACCGAGAGGATACTGAGATGGAAGCTCTCCTGTAGCTAGAGGCTGGTTGTCTAGTAGCAATCTCCTTATATCATACCTATGTGCCACCATAGGATAATTGTCTTAGATAGACGATAATTGTCTTAGATAGACATTAGCTAGTGGATCAACGTAAGCTAGAAGTTAAGGTTCTGGCCTTAGCAAGTAAGGACACCCCTTTTCGGTGTGGGGCAGACACTGGATTCCATGTTATAGCTCACATGGTCTTATATGATGGTTAAGTCTAATTCCCACACGAATGATGAACTAAGGTTACTTAAAGAAGTATTTCCCAAGTGTTCAAAAGATAAGTTTACATGCATTTGACCATGACTATTATGATGTTTTCTAACTCCTATATTATGGTTTTAACTTGGTCTTTGCATGAGCATGGAAAGGTCCTTTTTAGCATGATTTATATCTCTATGCATTTCTACTATACTTTGTAGATCTTTGTACTAACGCATACTCTTGCGTACATTCTTATACAAATGTAGGATCTGATGCTCCAGGTTTGCATCCCCATGGCTAGGAGTCACCTTGATTATACTTAGTAGTGGTGAGTCCTCATGTTTCGAGGATTGAACCCTTTATTGTTTTTAGTCTTCACTTTTCAGATATTATACATTATGTCAGGTTTACACCCCTGTCACTCTTGATTTAATAGATGGCTATTGAGACTATTTGGGCTTCTGCTTCATTTTTAGCAACTCTTTTATGATATAAATTGTCTTTTAAATCTCTTGATTTTTTATAATCTTGTTTATGCATGCTAAGTGGCTTGTGTAGGGCTTCTTAGGGTCCTATACGCCATGTTACACCTAGGGTTTACCTTGGGTCGTACATGTTCTTACTTTAAGATTTCCTTTCAGGTTTTGATTGTATCAATGAGTTCATATTTGAGTTTTGATATATTTGTTAAATTCAAAGGGTGATTTATGACATAGTTGGATAGTTTGCATGGATCTAAAAGGATATAAGAGTTATTTAAGTGATTGAATGGAGTTTAGTTTTTTAAAAATTTTGAGCTGACCATTAGCAATATTGATCAAGATGATGTCTAATAGGATAATTTGCATGGATCTTAAGGGATATAAAAGTGATTTAAGTGATTGGATGGACTTTAGTTGTTTTTAAAGATATATGAATCAAGATTATCGCAAATCGGGAATTTGTTGATTCAAAATAGCTAAAATGTGTTTTATTAGCTATTTGCACTTTTGATTTATGTTAGAGAGCTTTTGAATTAGTTGTAGGTTTATTTTCAAGAATTGAACTATTTTGGAGTTTATTGGTGCAGTTAGGGCAGGTGTATCAGCACATACACTATGATTTTCCCACCCAAGAGGGCATTTCACAGTAGAAGTCCTGGTTCTATGAGTTTGGGTGGCCTCAATCTATTCTCCACTTATGAGGTTTCCCCGTGTATGAGATTTTAATTTTGGTGTAGTGTTGCGCCTACAAAGTAAGAATTGTACATGTTTTTTGCATCTGTGAAGGATTTTTCACACCATTGTTATTATTATTGTAAAATCGTCATGGGTTGTGTGACCCATTTATGTGCACGTTTTCCTCTTCGACGAGCCCACAACTATGACTAAATTTCTGCTTTTGGTTGATGAGTGGGAGTGAATAAAATATTTGTCCTATTATGAGTTCATTGTTCAAAGTTGATGTTGGGAGTTTGGGAGATCAATTTTAGGCGATTTCGAAGGAATTTTGCTCGATCTAATCATGGGATATACTAATCTCGTATTTGGTTTCTTTCTCTTCTAATTACTCATTTATTTTATGATTTAATCCCTATATTTGTTGGAAATATGGGGGGGGGGGGGGGGGTTCATATTTTGTAGAATTGATAATTCTTCAATTTGGAAGTGAAATAGTCATCAGACTTTAATGATTTTTGGGGTATAAGCTTCCAACATTATGGGTAACCTGATTTTGAATTTTTTTTAATGTTTTGAACTTGGAGGCTCAGGATTGAATCCTTAGGCACGAAGTAGAAGTATAAAAATATGAGTGTCTATAGATTCATATGGTTATGTATCCTACATATCTCATCATATTGGAATAGTCCAGAGGTATTTTGAAAGGACAAATCCTTAATTTAACTATTTGATTAGGGCATGTAGTAAGTTTCTCCACTCTTACATAATGTTAGAATTATTTGATTCTTGAATTAAGGGATAATGGGTAATGAAGGTCATGTATAAATAAGATGATGAACATTTATGTGAGTATCAACATCATGTATGATAATGGATATCTAATTTTTTGATGACTTTGTGATGTGTGAGAATGATTTGTGATAAAATTGGTTTGATTACAACTTACATAGCTCACTAGGTTGATAGTTTACCTTCTTACTCTCATTAATAGATTCTCATTTTTGTTGTTACTCTTGAAAATTGGTATTCGATATTATGTATTGAATTTGGTATGATACTCATGCACAAAAATAACAATTAATTGAAAAGATAAGGTGAGGTTAGTTGACTGCAAATTCCTATATAATATACAGATTCATGTGATAAAAAGATATTCTTATTGGTATGTGGCATATCATACATATACTCTGGGCATCAAAATTGTATGCTTAATTATCATTAATTAGTATTAGAGTTGCACAATTGTACATCATTTATATGAATTGGAAATATTCGTATTATTATACATGGATTGGAGTTCTATGTCTGTTCTATATATGTACCTTGTCATAGTTGTCTAATATATATATATATATCTTATTCGATGCTATGAAACTGTGTGGCAATGCTTTGATAACAAGGATGAGAAATAGGGGACGAGCCACATGATCTATGGTAAATACATGAGAAATAAGGGACAAGCCACACGATCCGTGACATATTCTATATTGAAGGTTTGGGCCAAACGGTTTTTGGCAAGTGCACGGATAGATATGTCCCTCATGGGTCCAGAACTAAGAGACAATGGATGTGCATTGTTAGGATATACATGCATCACTTTATATGACATTGCACTACATTGTATTGAATTTCATTTGATTCTCATCCGTTCTGATTATTGATAAGTTATTGTGGTTATGGACTTGTGAAATATGTGGATGATTGACTATGTGTGTTAAGGTGCAAGTTATGATGTTCTATTTTTGGTCTGTTGTATTTTGGTAAAAATTGTTAGGTTGGACTAATTTTCTATTGCAAATTGTAGTTGTGGAGGTTCAATTGTTGTGGTTGGAGTACTTTTTCTCTTTATTAATTCACTTAAGGTTTGTTAGGTTTTCTTGTTGAGTATTGTTGAGTTTTGGTACTCACTCCCTCTCTTCTACACTTTTGTATGTTACAAGTCTGAATCATCGTCTACATCCAAGGCTTATTGTGGAGAGTTAAAAAAAATTACTATGGAGAGTTGTGAGGTAGTTGCTTGTTATCTTGGCGGAAACCTCTTACTACTTTATTATGTTCTTGCTCTATTCTAGAAATAATGACATTGAGACTTGTATATTTCTTTCGAATTTGTTAGAGGTTTGTACACAGGACAATTAGGCTTTGGGGTTCTAATTGAGTTATGTAATGCTATCCACATTGTTGAAATTGTGTTAATCTTTTATTCTTATATACTTTCGCATTTATCCATCATGTTGGTTTTTAGGCTGACTTGTCTTGATGAAGTATGACAAGTGCCATCATGCTCATTCTTTTTGGGTTGTGACAGGAAAACTTCCTAAATGCCATTAAGCAACTATTGGATTAGGGTCTTTTCCCTTCCTATATAGATAAATACAAGTCTTATTTGAACCAATCCACTTTTGTACATAAGCTCAATATTATATGGCATATATAAGGCTTATTAGGTGTTATTTCAGACATACAAGAGAGAAAAAACCAAGAGAGAGCCGTTTTAGAGATTGAGATAAAGAGAGAAAATAATCGTTTTGCTTCAGGAAATTTCTGCTCAGATAGTCCTCTTTAAACATAGTTTGTTGCTTTGTTAACAGTAGATCATTCTCACATTTAAACTAGGAGTTCTCAGTATCTGGTTCTTGCATTTCAATGGTGGAGATCGGATTTGGTTTTTGTAGCTTCTGAATTTGGGGCGTGAACAACAACTCATTTTGGGTGAATTCTCTCTTTCAATTCTCTTATTTTTGTGCAATCGTGTTTCACTGTTGCTTATTTTTGGCACTTGTTTTTTGGTCAGTTTTGGAGAACAATATTGTAACTCTAGGTGATTATAGTGGTGCTTTTGGTCCCAAGTTCTTTTACACTTCACAACAAAGGGTTTTCCACGAAAATCTTTGTGTCTTGTGTGATTAGTTTTTTCTTGTCTTGTTGTTTTTTTGGTTGATACACTTCTTGTCCTTTCTTTATAGTGCTTGATTTAGTTTGTCTTCTCTTGGTTTAAATTGAAAGGGAAAGTTTAGACTAAGGTATTATTCCACAGCGATCTTGGCGAGCACTATTTGTTTGTGTCTTATCTTTTCTAACAAAGTGACATCAGAGCATTAATTATTATTGATTATACATTTGAATAATGGAGGCAAATATGAGAAAGATGTGTTTTTTTGAATGGTAGTAACTATCATACTTGGAAATATGAGATGAACGATCTTCTATTTGTCAAGAAGATGCATTTACCTGTGTTTTCTTCTAATAAACCTCAGTCCATGACTGATGAAGAATGAAAATTTGAGAACTTGCAGGTTTATGGCTATATCATACAATGAGTTGAAAATACTGTTAGAAATCACATAGTGAATGAGACACATGCCAAAAATTTGTTGGACAAGATCAAGACACTTTATGCTTCGAATACTGGAAACATTAAGTTGTTTCTATTGAAATAATTGATGAACATCAAGTATAAAGAGGGCACTCCTATTTATGATAATATTAATAATTTTCAGGGTGTTCTTGACTAGGTTTCCAAAATGAGTGTAAAGTTTGGTGAAGATATATTAGGACTTTGGCTTTCTAATACTCTACCAAACTTTTTTGAGATTCTTTGACTAATTTTTCTTCTAGTGTTGTTGTAACTATCTACTATGCAAAGAGAAAGGTCTTGAATGAATAGATGAGATTATGATCTGAAGCCTCATCTTCTTTTGTTTCAAACTCAGATGTTTTGGTTACTGAAGACGAGGGGGATAAGCAAGTTCAGAGTCTAAATAACAGAGATAAAAGTATATCCAAGTCAAAGTCTAAATACAAGAATGTTACATGTGACTATTGCATCAAGAATGGTCATATCAAGAAATATCTCTATAGGTACAAGAGAGATATTAGACAACAAAAGAAAGATGACGATAATGAAAATCGTATTGCTGTTGTTGCTAAGAATGATCTTCTTGTTTCTTGTAGTAAAATTGCCATTAATCTTATTTATGATGAGTCTAGATGGTTTGTGGATGTTGGTGCTACTTCTTATTTCATGCCAAAGAAGGAATATTTTCTTCTTATACTCCAGGTAATTTTGAAATGCTGAAAATATGAAGTAATTATGAGGTTGCAGCTTTTGGCATTGAGACAACTTGTTTGCAAAGTAACAATGGTTCCAAAGTAGTTCTCAATAATTTCAAACATTCTCCACATGCTTGTTTGAATTTGATTTATGTGGGATACCTTGCTGATGAGGGTTATGTTCATACCCTTAGTACTGGCAAGTGAAAACTTACTAGAGGTTTGATGATTATGGGTCATGGTGACAAGTTGTCTAACTTGTATCTATT
This sequence comes from Solanum bulbocastanum, assembly GCA_037074985.1. Classification (NCBI taxonomy): domain Eukaryota; kingdom Viridiplantae; phylum Streptophyta; class Magnoliopsida; order Solanales; family Solanaceae; genus Solanum; species Solanum bulbocastanum. The sequence continues at coordinate 36,898,412 of CM073601.1, forward strand.
TTAGGACTGCATATCTAGAGACTCAGTAAACTTGGTGGAGAATGATACTTTATCGGAGTTATGACATATAGGGATTAGTCATATAAGCTATAAGGGGATTGATAGTTTTGCCAAATAAAAATTTGGTTTCTGGAGGGAAACAAGCAAAGTTGAAGAAGTGTGTTCATTGCTGAACTAGTAAGTAAGAAACAGTTTCGTTTTAGAGTTATCCACCTTTGAGGAAGCTTGATTTTTTGGAGTTGGTACATTTTGATTTGTGTGGTCCTTTTAAGATAAGATCTCATGATGGTGCACTTTACTTTGTGACTTTTATTGATGATCAGTCTCACAAACTATGAGTATTTTCTTTGAAGTCCAATGATCAAGTCATTGATGGGTTCAAGATTTTCAGGCCTTTGAGAGACAAATATGGAAGAAATTGAATTGTATCCACTCAAATAATGGTGGTGAATATATTGGTCCTTTTGATAAATATTGCAGAAAGCTGGGTATTCAGCATAAAAAACTCCTTATTTAAATGGTTTAATAGAGAGGATGAATAGAACTGTAGTTGAGAGGGTTAGATGTATATTTTTGGACGCTAAGCTTCCATATGCTTTCTAGGTAGAAACACATAATACTGTTGCTTATGTTATCAATTTATCTTCTGTTGTTGCTTTGGATGGTGATGCCCCTAACAGAGTTTGGTTTCATAAGAAAGTTCTTTATGATTATCTTAGAGTCTTTCGGTGTAAATCCTTTGTACATTTTCCTAAGGATGAAAGGTCAAAATTGGATGTTAAAACTAGGTAGTGTATCTTTATTGGTCATGATCTTGATGAATTTGTCTATCGTTTTTATATCGAGTTGAGATAAAACATGTTAGAAGTCGTGATGTTGTGTTCTTCAAACACCAAACAATTAAAGATTGACAAGACTGAGAAAGTTGATTCTCAGAGTAGTGAGAGCTTAGTTTATGTTGATCAAGTTCCTTTAGCTATTTCACCTAAAGAAAATCTTCATAATAATGAAAATCAAGTTGCTAATGAAGATGAGCATCATGTTCAGAATGATTAGTATGATGTTATTGATGCTCCAGTTCAAGATGACGTGATTCACCCGCAACCAATTATTGATGCTCTAGATGATTCTCTCAGATGATCTGCTAGAGAGAGAATTCCTTTATCTCGTTATTCTCTTAATGAGTATGTACTCTTAACTGATGGGGGAGAACCTGAGAGTCTTGATGAGGCCATGAAAAATGAAGAAAAAGAGGTGTTTTGATGCAATGGAAAATGAGATTTAATCCTTACATTATAATCATACCTTATATTAGGTTATATTACCTAAAGATCAAAAAGCTTTGAAAACTAGGTGGATTTTTCGGGTGAAACATAAAGATGATAATCCAGTTTCACGGTACAAAGCTATAATAGTTTGAAGAGATATAAATATTTTCTCCAGTTGTGAAGATGTTATCCAATCAAATGGTTCTAGGCTTGGCTGCAAGTCTAGATTTAGTGGTTGAGCAAATGGATATTAAATTTCTTTTATCCATAGTGGCATAAATAAAGAAATTTATGTAGAGCAGCCAGAAGGTTTTGAAGTCAAGGTTCAAGAGAATTATTTTTGCAAACTAAAAAAGAGCTTGTATGGTATGAAACAAGCTCCTAGATAGTGGTAAATGCATTTTGCTTCTTTTATGATTCAGTAGGACTTTAAGAAGACTTCTTTAGAATATTGTGTTTTTTGTGAAAACATTATTTGATGGTGATGTTATATTGTGTTGCTTTATGTAGATGACATGCTTGTTGTTGGTCATAATACTTGTAGGATTCAAAAGTTGAAGCAAGAGTTGAGTAAGTCTCTTGCTGTGAAAAACTTAGGATCAACAAGGTAGATTCTTGGCATACATATTGTGTGTGATAGAAAGGCCAAGAAGTTATGGTTATCACGAGAGAAGTACATTCAGAAAGTACTTCACATATTTAGCATGTAAAGAGCTAAGATTGTCAGTACACTTTTAGCTATGCACTTTAACACGAAATAATGTCCTTCGAGTGATAATGAGAAGGAAGATACGAAGAAAGTTCCTTATGCTTCAGTTGCTGGTAGTTTGATGTATGTGATGGTTTGTACAAGATCATATATTACTCACGTTGTTGGTGTTGTTAGCTGTTTTCTTTCTAATCCGAGAAGATAATATTGGAATGTTGTGAAGTGGGTTATGATATATCTTTGTAGCACTTCTAATCTGAGTTTGTGTTTTTGTACAGGGAATCATATTCTTTATGGTTATACTAATTCAGACATGGCTGGTGATGTTGATACTCACAAGTCTACTACAAGGTACTTGGTTACTTTTGCAGGGGGAGTTGTGTCTTGGCAATCTAGATTGTAAAAATGTGTTGCTCTATCTACTATAGAAGCAGAACTTAGTACTTCCATTGAAGCTTATAAATAGTTCCTTTAGATGAAGAGATTCTTGGGGAAAATTGGTTGTGCTCAAGAGAGTCATGTGCTTTATTGCGATAATTAAAGTATTATATATCTTGACAATACTTCTACATTTTATGGTCGGTCTAAACACATCGATGTGAGATACTGTTGGATTCAAGATGTGTTGGATTCTAAGTTGCTTGAGCTTAAAAAAATTCATACAGATGACAATGGTTCCAATATGTGACTAAAGAATTTCCAAGAGGGAACTTTGAAGATTGTTGCATGATCGCCGACATGGTGGTCTCTTCCACATAGTTGTGAGGGCAAGAATTGTTGGGTTTTGGGACTTTTTTCCTTCCTATATGGATAAATAAAAGACTTATTTGGATCAACCAACTTTTGCCCATAAGCCCAATATTATATGGAATTTATAAGACTTGTTTAGATCTTATTTTCAGACACACAAGAGAGAAAATCAAGAGATAGCCATTTTAGAGTTTGAGAGAAAGATAAAAATTTCGTTTTGCTTTAGGATATTTCTGCTCAGATAGTCAATATTAAATAAAGTTTGTCTCTTCTTTAAGCGTTGGATCGTGCTCAAATTTGACCTAGGAGTGCTCAACATCTGTTTCTTGAATTGCAACAGTGGAGGTCAGATTTGGTTGTTTATAGCTTTTGATTTTGGGGCGTGAGCAGTCGCTCATTTTTGGGTGGTTTCTTTCCTTTAATTCTCTAGTTTTGGTGTAATCTTGTTTCATTGTCGCTTGTTGTTTGGCACTTGTTTTATGGCCAACTTTGGAGAAAAATATTTTAACTCTTGGTGATTATAGTAGAGATTTTGGTCCTGTGATTTTTACTCTTCACACCGAAGGGTTTCCCACATAAATCTTTGTGTCTTGTGTGATTGGTTTATTCTTGTCTTGTTGTATTTGGTTGGTTGATACACTTGCTCTCCATTATTTGTTGTGCCTGATTTAGTTATCTTCTCTTAGTTTCAATTGAAAGGGAAATTATAGACTTGGGTATTATTAGGCTGCTATCCTGTCTGGCATTCTTTGTTAGTGTTGTTGCTCCCAAATGCACACATAAATGGACATAACCGCTGAAGTAATAAATGGCTCTTTCAGAACTAGATTTTTGAACCCAAAGGACTTAATTATCAATTTATATCTAATTCAATTAATTCCAAAAATTCAAGAAAATATTCTCAAGAACTTGTATATCTGTACTACTATTTCAACTTTAAAAGTAGCTAATCACGACAACGTTAATTTCACTATTTTAAACAATAAATGAACAATTCTAGGGCTGCATCTTACTTAAGGTTTCATGTATCCCATCTCATGTATCAATTAATTATGATTATCATGTTACTGATTTACAGGGTTGATGTTTATGATCATTATTTCTCGACCTATAATCGCCTTACTCCAATTGACTGTCTAACTACATCATTGAGTAGGGACAGACACACTCAATTGGAGAATATGTATATTTCATCTTGTTTTGTAACCAAGCTTGGTGTTCGTCTGTATGTCAATCTTAAACACGAATATAAATAAGTGGTATGCAAGAAAAATCAAACTCTTTGAATTCTTTGGTCTATCTACCTATTCGTCTCTCGAATTCAAGAATAGATAATATATTTATCTCAATAGTGATCAATCATGAAATACTAAAATAAGAATACAAAAATAATTTATATGATAACCAAAATTCGTAACAATCAATGTTCAACAATTACCCTGTCACGACCCAACATATCCCTTAGAAGTAGCATGACGTATAGGACCCAAGAGACCTTACAAAATCCACTTAGTATACATCATACAAGATAATAGAATTTAAAGAATGCAAAAGCCGTCTTATATAATAAGGACTTTGACAAAAGCGGAAATCTAACATAAGTCTCAGCGTCATCTAATATATCATAAAGAGAGTGATTAGGTCATAACCCATACATCACATACAAAGTCTGAAATCAGTAATATAGAAACCAATAAAAGAGTCTTGGTCCTCGAAACATGAGGACTCACTATTCTTCAACAACCCAAAAGGATCAAATAGCCACGAGTATGGAAGGTAGGAGTGTCAGACCCTACATTAGTGAAACAATGTAGGCACAAGTATGCATTAGTGCATGGAATGAAATAACTTTGATATCAATGCATAAGAGTTGTGAAATCATGCTAAAAGGGACTTTACATGATATGCAATGACCAAGCTAATTCGTCAACTAACATGTTAGCTAATATAAGTGATAATCATGGTGAATGCAAGTTAAACATCTTTAAACACTTGTGAGATACTTTAGAATGTAACCTTAGTTCATTATTGTGAAGAGTTCACTGCTAACCGATATAGACCATGTGAGCGATAATATATTCGGTGCCTATCCCACACCGGAAAGAAATGTACTTACTTGCCTAGATAAGAACTATAAACTTGAGCTAAAATGGATCCACTAGTTGTGTCTTTTTAAGATAAACCTATGGTGGCACATAGTAATGAGATAGAAAGATTGCTACTAGAAACCTGACCTTTACTAATGGGAGAGTTCACATCTGAATATCATCTTTGTGCTAAGCATAAAACCCATAAAATAGTCATCGATCATATTCATTTTATTATCCATGGAAAGATACAATTAAGTAGGCAATCCAAGATAGAGTTCATTTAGAATAGCTCCTAAATCTTGAATCAACTTAGGTGAGAAAACCTTTCAACCCTATGGATTAATACTTTATGTGAGAATAGCCTTTCACAACAACATCATCCATGCTTTACTCTCAAAGCAACCTTAAATCATTTACATCAATTTCATAGAAAGAACCTGCATACCTTCATAAATTCATCTTCCATAGCTCATAAGCTTAACCATGTGTTCATAGTATAAAATTCATAGGTCATGCATGGGGTCATGTGATTTCAACTTAAAAACATACAATTACTTCAATCCATGCATAAAAGAATAGAAAACAACCAATTGACTCATAATTGAAAGGAATCCTTGAAAATTGAACCCTAACTTGAATTGACAATCTAGCTTTACAAATTTGAAGATTTTAGGAATGCTATCAAGGAGAGGAATACTAACATAACTTGATGTTAAAAGCCCAGAAAGAATGGAGGATTGGAGACTTGAAATTGAACCCTTGCTTATCTTCTTCTTCCTTAGTCTTGAGATATGTTTGGAGAATGACTTCGTTAGTTCTAGTGAATTAGGGAGAATGAGTTGAAAGTGGGTGATTTAGGGCTTAAAAACAATATATAGGGCTTAGGGTAGAATGTAAAATGACATAGTTTTGATTTAAAAGAATTATAAAAAAGATCCAAAAGCCCCTTAAAAAATTGTCGACTCGACTTATGGTTTAGACCTACGGACCGTAGAACTTTCTATGGTTTGTACTGGTCAACCATAGACCAAGTACTAGGACCTTAAAAATAACCTATCTTTGACAAAACACTTCTACTGTTTGTAGGTCTTTCTATGGTCCGTAGAAACCAACTTTGACTCTCAAAATTTCACTAAGTTTGGGACTCACCCGCGAGACCTATCTACAACTCGTACAAGGAATGATAGACCGTTCTGATAAACCTTAAAAAAGGTACTAGTACTTGATTTTAGAAAAAATGGCTTCCCATTTCCTACGGTAGCCATCTATGGGCCGTAGAATCTTCTATGGTCCGTAGATGGGACCCGTAGATACATCCTGCAACCTAAAAAATTTATTTTTCCTTCTTTTCCAAATCTGAGGTGTTACAATATCTCTCCCTTGGGAACATTCGTTCTCGAATGGAACTCAAGGCATCATATGGAGGGTAGGAAAAAGATCTAACGGCCCAACATGATTGCAACTAACTCAAAATGCACAATATCAAGAAGGAACATTAACTTCAAGCTCAAACATACTTAAAACATCATTTCATAAGGCATACATGCAAACCATACTCTAATGCACATAATCATGGAGAAATCAATCAAGTTAACTCATTTTTTCAAAATCAAGTTTCATGAACATGCATGCATGAGGAAACATGAGAACAACTAAGAAACATGAGACCAAGAAGGATGAACCATGAGGAACTAAATACCTCTAGCTAGAATAGGATCGGAGGGAAAAAGATGGGGATAACGAGACATCACATCTGCCTCGGCCTCCCAAGTAGCATACTCAGCCCTTTGATTCATCCACAACACTTTTATGGATGCAACTTTCTTATTCCTCAACTTTTTGACTTGTCGGTCTAAAATCTCAATTAGAACCTCTTCATAAGAAAGTCTCTCCTTTATACCAAGACACATTAATGATACTATGCATGTTGGATCGCCAACACATTTCTTCAACAAAGATACATGTAATACTGGATATAGTGATGCTAAGTCGTTAGGAAAATCACGTTCATAAGAAACTTTATCAATACACCTCAAAATCTAATACGGGCCCACATAACGAGGACTAAACTTCCCTTTCTTCCGAAATCTCATCACACTCTTTATGGGTGAAATCTTCAAATAGACCCAATCATCCACATTAAATTCAAGATCTCTTCTTCTAACATCGGTATAGGACTTTTATCTACATTGAGGCATTTTCAACCTTTATTTTATAAGTCGAACATTATCTGTAGCCTCATCTACCATTTCAGGACCTCACAACGCAACCTCACAACATTCAAACCAACCTATAGGAGATCTAAACCTCCTACTATAAAGAGCCTCAAATGGAGCCATACCAATGCTTGAATGATAGCTAATATTGTAAGCAAACTCCATCAAAGGCAAATGTTCATCCCAATTACCCTTGCAGTCAATCACACATTCTCTTAACATATCTTCCAAAGTTTGGATAATATGCTCTGCTTGCCCATGAGTTTGAGGTTGAATGGTTGTACTAAGCTTAACATGAGTATCAAGGCCCTTTTGGAAAGACTTCCACAACTATGAAGTAAATTGGGTACCAGGATTGGAGATAATAGATAGAGGGACTCTATTCAATGTAACTATCTCCCATTGATACAACTTAGAAAAGTTTTCCACCAAATGATAAACCTTGACGGGAAGGAAATGGGCTGACTTCTTCATACAATCTACTATAACCTCAATCAAATCATGTTGTCATTGGGTACGGGATAAACCAACAATAAAATCCATATTCAAATCCTCCCACTTCCAGGTAGGAATACTAATATCTTCGGACAAACCTCATCTTTTGATGTTCAACTTTCACTTGTTGATAAAGGACACTTAGCCACAAATTTTGCAATATCCTTCTTCATCCCATTTCACCAATAGATGTCCTGCAAATCACGGTACATCTTGGTGGCTCCTGAGTGAATGAAATATAGAGAACTATGGGCTTCTAATAATATTTTCTTTCTCAAGTCATCAACAATGGGAACACACAAATGACCTTAATACTGAAGCACACCATCTCCCCTTTAGGGGAATGCCTCTATGGAATTTTTAAGAACCACTCCTTTCAATTCAACCAAAATCGGATCAGGACCTTTCTTGTCTTTTACATCAACATAAAAGATGATTCCCAACCATTATTAACATTAATACCGCCTTCATTGATATCAACCAACCGAATATCCAGTTGGGCCAATCTATGAATATCATGGACATGAGCAACACTACCCATAAATAATCGATTAAGGGCATTCACCTTCTCATTTTCCTTCTTGGGGTGATAGAGAACACTCATGTTGTAATCTTTTAGCAATTCAAGTCACCTCCTTTGGTGAAAATTTATATCCTTTTGCTTGAACACATATTTCAAACTATTGTGGTTGGTAAAGACATCAACATGAAAACCATATAGGTAATGCCTCCAAATATTTAAGGCAAAAACATCACCACTAGTTCCAAATCATGGGTAGGACAGTTCTTTTTATGAACTTTAAGTTATCAAGAAGCATAAGCAATAACTTTTAATTTTGCATAAGGACGCACCCTAGTCCTATCCTTAAGGCATTACAGTAGACAAAATCATCAGGTTCTTCCGCAAAAGTTAACATTGAGAACGGAGGTAAGACTATCTTATAACTTTTGAAAACTCTTCTCACATGCTTTCGACCATAAGAACTTAACTTTCATTTGGGTCAATATAGTCAATAGAGAAGCGATCGAAGAAAAACCTTCCACAAACCTTATATAATAACCAGCAAAACCCAAAAAGGGATTAATATCCAAAGTAGATAGAGGCCTATGCCTACATTTAACCGCATACATCTTGTTAGGATCTACCTCAATACCCTTACTAGAGAAAATATGACCAAGAAAAGCCTTGGATCTCAACCAAAACTCACATTTACTAAATTTGTGAAGAGTTGTTGGTCCTTAAGGACTTGAAACACAATCCTCAATGGTCGGTGTGCTCATCCTTACTCCATGAATAAATCGAAATGTCATCGATGAACACAATCACAAACATGTCGAGATATAGTTTAAACACTCTATTCATCAAGCCTATACATATGGTCGGAGCATTAGTCAAACTAAACTACCTTATCAAACTCATAATAACCATACCAAGTTTGAAAAACCGTCTTAAGAATGTCATCTTCTTTGACCCTTAATTGGTGATAACCCAACTAAAGGTCAATCTTAGGGAAGTAACTTGTTCCGTGGTGACTGGAGTTGATCAAACAAATCATTTATCCTTGGAAAAGGATAATTATTCTTAATGCTAACCTTTTTTAATCGTCGATCATGCATACACATGCAAACTGAATCATTTTTATTTTGAACAAACAAAACTGAAGCACCCCATGGAGAGATACTCGGTTGGAAGAAACCATTATCCAACATATCCTTCAATTTTTCTTTCAATTCCTTAAGTTTTGCCAGAGCCATATGGTAATGAGAAATAGAGATAGGTTGCGTATATGGGAAAAGGTCAATACTGAAGTCTATTTCCTTTTGAGAGGAACACCAGTATTAATTGGGAAACATTTCCAGAAACTCATTTACAGCGGGGAACCGACTCAAAAGTAGGGATTTCAGAGTCTATATCTCTAACCCGAACAACATAATATATGCAACCCTTAGAGATCATTTTCCTTGCTTTAAGACAAGAAACAAACTGACCCTTAGGCATAGATTTTCCCCCTTTCCACTCTAGGATGGGATCATTTGGAAACTGAAGCTTGACTACTTGGGTTCTAAAATCTATAGAAGCATAATAGGAATGGAGACAATCCATACCGAGAATAACATCAAAATCTAACATATCAAGTTGTACAAGATCAACAGGAGTGACTTTATGGTATAAGGAGACATCATAATTTCTATAGACTCTCTTAGCCATAGTAGATTCACTAAGAGGAATATACACAACAAAAGAATCAAATAAAACATCCAGAGAAATTTCAAACCTCATAGCCAAATATGGAATCACAAAAGACCAGGTAGCACCGAGATCAAGCAAAGCATAAACATTAATATGAAAGACTTTTAACATACTAGTAACTACATCGGGAGAACCCTCATGCTCATCATGAGTTTGAAATGCATAAAATCTTTTTTTCTTGGGAGAATTTGAACCTGAACTATGCGGAGCTTGTCTACCTTCTCTTTAGTTAGTAGTAAGTGGTGAACAATGCCTTATATTGTGATCACTCTTACTATATCCAAATCAACCATCCGTACTGGCTAAGCTTTCACCCTCATGCATTCTTCCACATATAGCACAAGTAGACAATGAAGATCATCCACCATTTCCTCCTTGAGGCTTAGGGTTAGACACCTTATCTTTGTTGAAGTTAGGAACCAGAGCATTAGAGGAACCTTAACCAGAGTACTTTTTTTGGAACTTAGAATGACCATTTCCTTCGGACCTTGAATTTGAAAAGTCACTATCACCGATTTTTTTCCTTTTTGCCTCCCTAGACCTTTTCTAACGCTTTTCCTCTTCAATTTGTTGAGAACTCACCATTAGATGAGAAATATCCATTTCATTTATGAGCGTAGCGGTACGACATTATTTAACCCCCATCTTGGACACTCACAAAAAAAACTTGCTCATCCTTGTCATGGGATCCGCAACCATAGTAGGAGCATATCTAGACACTTGCATGAACTGCAAGACATACTCCTTCATACTCATATTTCCTTGACGAAGATTGATGAATTCAAGTACCTTTTCCTCCCTCATCTCAAGGGGAAAAAACCTTTCAAGGAAAGCAACCTTAAACTTTTCCCAATCAAGAAGATCTGCATCAACCGCCCTCTTTTCCTTACATTGGCTTAAAAAAATTGAGGGAACACCCTTAGGTTGATAAGCGACTGATTCTACCTTTTCCATCGGCGTCACTCCCATGATCATCAACATCTTGTATACTTAATCAATGTACTATTTAGGATCTCCTCAAATTTGGAACCATAAAAATCTGGGGGATTCATTCTAATGAAGTATCTCACTTTAGTTGCCGTTATACCTACATTTGGGTTCACAGACACCACTGCCTCCTAATTGGTTTGAGCCGTCATGACTTGAGCCAACACTTGAAAAGATGCTCGAAACATCACATTAGTTACTTGTTCGACCAAAGGATCGGTTGATACTTGAGAGCTTCTTGAGGAGCTGGCGTTTAATATTCTCAATAATATTCCTCTTAATGTAAGCCTTCGAGGGGTCATATCCTGAAAGAAGATTGGATAAGGATTAGGAGAGAGACATATAGAGTTATACTCTACCGCATGACTTTATAATGATGAAAAAAGTTGAATTTCCTATACATCTTATACCCTCCTATTCAGAAATGCAACGCGCTTTACACTCATGAACAAAAATCTACTCGACATGGCTTATGAGACATGCATGGACCTGTCTAAACCATGTGCTCTAAATACCAAGTTTGTCACGATCCAAAGTATACCCTAGGTGTAACATGGTGTATAGGAACCTGCGAGACCTTACACAAGTCACTTAGCATACATCATACAAGATAATAGAATTTACAGAATTCGAAAGATGGTCTTATATCATAAGGAGTTTGACAAAAGCAGAAATATAAGTCTTAAAGCCTTCTTATACATTATAAAGAGAGTGATTGGGCCGTAAACCATAGATCACATACAAAGTTTGAAAATGGTGATACAGAAAGAAATAAAAGAGTCTTAGTCCTCAAAATGTGAGGACTAACCAATCTTCAACAGTCAAAAATGATCAAGTAGCCACAAGTAAGGAAGGTAGGAGTGTTAGACCCTACATTAGTGAAACAATGTAGGCACAAGTATGCGTTAGTACATGGAATGTACTAAGTATGATAATAGTGCATAAGAGTTATGAAATCATGCTAAAAGGGATTTTACATGACATGCATTGACCAATCTAATTCATTAGATAACATGTTAGAAAATATCTTCAAAACACTTGTGAGATACTTTAGAAAGTAACCTTAGTTCGTTTTTGTGGGAAGTTTACCATTAACCCACATAAACCATGTGATCTATAACATGGAATGTGATGTCTATCCCATACCAAGAAGAGATGTCCTTACTTGCCAACGTAAGAATTATAAACTTGAGCTAAAGTAGATCAACTAGTTATGTATTTCTAAGGCAAACCTATGGTGGCACATAGTTATGGGATAGAGAGATTGCTACTACAAACCTGTCCTCTACTAATGTGAGAGTTACCATCTCAATATCCTCTCGATGCTAAGCATAAATCCTATAGTCATTAATCATATTCATCTTATTATCCATGGAAAAACACAATTAAGTAGCCAATCCAAGGTAGAGTTCATTTAGAATAACTCTTAAATCTTGATTCAACTTACGTGAGAAAACCTTTCAACCCTATGAATCTTTTATGTGATAATAACCTTTCACAACAGCAACATCAATGCTTTACTCTAAAAAGCAACCTTAAATCATTTACATAATTTTCATAGAAAGAACATGTATTCCTTCATAAATTCATCGTCCATAGTTAATAAGCTTAATCATGTGTTCCTAGTCTAAAATTCATGGGTCATGCATGGGTTCATGTGATTCCAACTTAGAAACATAGAATTACTTCAATCCATGTATAAAAGAATAGAAAATAATCAATTGACTCATAATTGAAAGGAACCCATGAAATTTGAATAAAACCCTAACTTGAAGTGAGAATCTATCTTTACAAAATTGAAGATTTTAAGAACCCTATCGAGTAAAGAACTCCATTGGTGAATGCTAACATACATTGATGTTAAAAGCCCAAAAAGAATGGAGGATTGGAGACTTGAAATTGAACCCTAGCTCCTCTTCTTATTCCTTAGTCTTGAGAGTATTTTGGAGAGTGACTTTGGTTAGTTTTAGGGAATTTAGGAGAATGAGTTGAAAGTAGGTAATTTTGGGCTTAAAAACGTTATATAGGGCTTAGGGTAGAAGGTAAACTGGCACAGTTTTAATTTAAAACAATTAGGCAACCAAAAGCACCTTAAAAATAATTGCCGTCTTGACCTATGGTTTAGACCTACAGATCATAGAACTTTCTATGGTCCATATTGGTCAACCGTAGACCAAGTGTTGAGACCTTAAAAAATCACCTATCTTTAATAGAACACTTCTACGCTTTGTAGGTCTTTCTACAGTCTGCAGAAACCAACTTTGACCCTTAAAATTTCACCAAGTTTGGTTCTCACCTATAAGACCTATTTACAACTCGTACAAGGAATGGCAGACCGTCCTAGTGAGCCGTTAAAAGGGTATTGGGACTTGATTTTAGAAAAAATATTTTCCCACTTCCTATGGTTGACATCTATGGCTTGTGGAAGTTTCTACGATTCATAGATGGGACCTGTAGACACAACCTGCAACCTAATAAATTATTTTTATTTTTTTCCAAATTTGAGGTGTTACATACCCATAGCTACAACCCCAGAACAAAGACATTTAGAAACTCATAATAATCAAGAACAAATACAATAGTTTTCATGAAATTCAAAATTAAAGAAAAAGTAGAAGATTGAAACCTAGGGCCCTATTTGTAGAGTTTAGAAAACTAATTCCTACTCCTAGTCGCCTTTGGAAACCTAAAAATACCAAAATTTTGCTGGAATGGTCAAGGGCAAGGCACCAATATCGCGCCAATATGGATATGGGCACATTCAGGCATGGCACCCTGCACCACCAATGTGGTAAAAACTGGTCTCAGTTGTTTCTTCCTAGGCGCGGCGCACCAGCCTCCCTCCAGGTGAGTATTTTCTTCGTCCTTGTTTCCTTTGCTTCTGTTCCAAGCATATAGGTAATTATGTAGGTTAGTGTTCAATCGTCATAATAATTATCTAAATATATCAATTACAATTGAGAATGCTCTCAAAACGTTAGATAAATGTGGAAACTTGTAGAACTTGAGAATATAAGTATGCCTAAGATCACCACCCCACACTTAAACCTGTATTCGTATTGAAACAATCTCTAAATATCATTACCACCTTTGGACTTATCGACATGCATTAAAATCAACCATATACATTTAGTTAGGCTTTTGTTGTCCACACTTTATTTAATCAATCAACAAATTAGTTCACCATGTTAGTATACCAATCGACACAACAGAACCTCTATGAATAACTCATCCCTAATTTTTCCAAGCCAATGTAATCATATAAGAGCATACCAACATGAAATACACCCAAATGTTTGTCATGAATTCCCTCATTATTTTTTGGTATAACTTTTCAATCATACATCATGTTCACGCATCTTAATTTCTAAAGGGACTACTTTTTCAAAATTCAAGCTCTCACGCTCACAAAAGATAGCATACCATAGGCTTTCCCTTAGTGTACTCTAACTTTCACAATGCGTGGAATCAAGATAACTTAAATTGATTGTAATGTCGGCTTTGAGATAGGGAGGGACCATTTAGGATATACTACTCCTCCTTAATGCAGTCTTTTTATTATTCGGACATCTTAGACGACTTCTCTTTTCTTTGGTGCATACTTTTTAACCACCCTTCGTTCACCTTTCAAAGCTTGCCCTTAAAATACTTAAGCACTGTTAAAAATTTTCCATTATTCATGCTTGTTTCTCTCTTTTTTTTTATAAAGCATAACAAGTGTTATTTACTAATGGGCTATTCTCACCTCTTTTCTCTAATTTCACCACACAAAACATCTCACCATTTTCACTTCTGCCATCATGTTACCTTTTGTTACTTATATAGTGCATTACGGACTAATATTTGGATCAAACAAAGTAATGGTATAAAAAAAAGATATTTGGCTCATTATGTGGTTAATCAAAGAAGTATAGGCTAAAAAGCTCAATGGGGCTTCATTGAGGGTAATTATTTTGGAGGCCCATAAGAAAATTAAATTGTCTATGCAAAGAAATACCTCAATCCTATTTCACAACTCACACAAGTTACTTGTTTAGCACACACGTGGCAAGTTCTAGATGCCATTTTATTCAAGAAAATAATCAAATACTCACCATGCATGGCATCGTGAAATGCACATAAGGACATACATAACTTAGCACGATCAAACAAATCAGATTGCGTGCTTCCCACACAATTAAGTCCCACTTCATCATTTTAGAGTCAAAACAAAGAACCTATGTGTGTCTTAATGTCACTATGTTCATTAGAGTTGAAAATTCAATTATGAACTACCCATGTCGTCGGGCTAACTTTTTAAGCAATGTTTCAAAATGCCATAAGTCTGGTTTCACAATCTACCAATACTATGACTACTTTTCCCGTAAGAGGAACATTCACTTCTACGACAACTGACTCAACTAACATTCAAAGAAAATAAAATAAGCATAGACTAGTCCTAGTCGATTTAATGGCACTATCCTCAGGAAAAAGAATAGAAAACAAAAACCGAAGAACCCACATACAAAACAAAAAGACACGATAAAGCAGTAAAATTATTTACATGAAAATTCATCTTCCCACCACATACTTAAAGATACTATTGTCCCCAGTGCACACATAAAATAAGATTGTAGAGTAAAAGAGAACTCTCTTTAGGCCTCTAGACCTCGCGATCTCAATCAGTAGTTGCCAGATTCGTGGCAAAATCCACAACCATCAAGGGTGTATTAGCATCACTAACACCACTATCATCATCATTATCATTCCCATCATCCTCAATCTCATCCTCCTTATCATCCTTCTCATCCGCAGTGGCATCGTACTCATCAATAGGCTCTTGAAATGCAGGTCCCATGCGACACATGTACATGACATTGTCCGTCAGAAGGTAATGCTCTGCCAATGTAGTCATCTCCGGAGCCTAACATCACCCAAATATATTTGAAACTCATCAGAGTGTTACCAAAACTTGCGGATAAGTCAAAAATCATCATACAACCGTTTTGGAACTTTACCATCATCAATGTGAGTTTGTTTGGTAAACTATTTGACTATGGTCAACACTTCACTTTATATTCTACTATAATGCAACTCAAGTGTCCAAAAACTCATCCAAAACTCCAGTAACACTAATCGTAGATGCAAAGTAGTTATAAAATGTGTTTCAAACCTATTAGAATCATTAAATCACTGATTCGTGGTTGTTTTGACTAAATAATGACCATGGTCAACTGTTTGACTAGAAATTTTATCTCTTTGAAACTTCACAATGCATAAAAATTGTTCCTTTTGGTGGAATAATTGTAGTAGCCTAGGTTCTTTATTCAACTTAAGATCCCTGACACTAGTTTTAATAGGGATAAAGTCAAAAAAAAAAAAAAAAATACTAAACTAATAGCTAATGTGATTGAATTGGTTGACAATCCGCCGATGGAATATTTAATTGTAAATTTTCTTTTCATGTTCTCAGACAATTTGTAGGTACCACTCTATAAGCTAGGAAAACTTGGCACAAAAATGGGAGGGTAGAGAAAAAATCGTCTAAAATTGGGTATAAAGGCAAATATTTTTTTAAAATTAATTCTTGTTTATACATTAGAGAACTTGTTTTAGTAAAATAAAGATAAAGTGTTAAATTTGTCTGGTCCATGAAATTTATGGTACTACTTTTTATTAGATTTAATAGGACTTCTTTTAAAAATAATTATATAGTTCTCATAGCTTGATAGATAGAATTTTTAGATTATTTGATGGAGATTAAAAAAATGCTCACTTTTATAAAGGACCAAACTTACTCATGACTATATTCAAGGAGGTATTTTGAATCTACCCAAGATAAATTCTTCCATGGAGATTTTCAACTATATTTTTCTTAGGACATTAAAAATTATTAATCCAATAATTTAAAGGACTAAAGGTTTGTTTTATCTATGGAAACATCAAATTGTTTAATAACATCCATTTCAATGATTGGCTTTTGATCCTTTTGTTTTTTTTTTAGTAGTATTGATCAATAAAGGTGATTCAAAATTTTAACTTGATAAGTTTGATCATTATGTTTTAAGCACTAAATTTATTGCACTTTTCAGATTATAAGTTCAAAAATAATAATTGTTAAAATATTTGTCAAATCTCACAATAAAATCAATAATCTGCATAAAAAATATTAGGTTCAAATACATTTATTGTGAAACAACTTGATCAGTCCCTACCAAAGATTCTCATATTTTCTCAAACTCCTTTAATGGAAGAAATAAAAGCTCGAGAAGAAATATTCTTATTATTTGTATTAATTTTTTTTATTACTATGAGTTAGATATTACCGAATTTGTTAGTAAAATTCACAAGCACTCTTGATTTTGTAAGGTGCATGAGAATCAAGTACGGTCAAAAAATTATTCCATTGGTCGCGAATCGCGATAATTGACTATTTTTAATTTGTAGTTCATTTAGTTTGATTGTAAAATTAGTAATTAGTATTTATTTTTCTCTGTTGATTTTTAAGCAATAACAATATACTCAATATAATTTTACAAGTGATGTATGAAAATAATAGAGTATACACAAAAGCATGAAAACAATTAAATCTTTTAACAGGCACTGACATACAACTAGAATTTTCATAAAGAGAAAACTACAATTATTTTATTGTAACAGATCCATCTTATTTCCCTGGCTACTGAAGAAACAAACTTGGCGTACACAATCTCGCTGATAATCTCTAGGATTATTACTTCTTATCAAATATTGTCCTCATCGAATTCATAAAGCTTGATAATTTCTTATACGGCAAAAGAATAGGTTAATATAGTCAATAATCAATTTACTAGAGCATTCCGTAAATGAATAATTGCTGAAATAAAATTAACCTCTGTTTTCAATTGCTCAAATTTCTCATGGAACTCTTTAAGAAGTTTCTCTTGATTTTCAGTACGACGAGAAGTTGACCTCTCCATCAATTCACGCAACAATTTGTATTCTGAGAAGAGCATTTTCTTTTTGAAGTTAAGTTCATTATTTGCTTTCTTCATCTCACTAAGAATTGAATTACGTATAAAAACATCACAAAGATGGTATAATAAAAAACAAAAAATGAGAAAAAATAAAATGAAATCGATAAAACACTAACTTGATAAGCTCTTGTTTTGAAGAAGTCATTGGTATAACAAATCTTGAGCAAATTAAGAATAAAGAAGTTTGTTGTATTTTAATTTGTTATCTCGCTTGGTTCACAAGAGGGTAAAACCCTTTGAATAGATTTTTTTTCATAATGCTCTTGTCAAATAAAATATGTAAAGTTGACATTTTGTTAATGGAAAGTTAATAAAATTTAAGAGATATCATATGTTAGAAAGTGGTAAGAAATTGATTTTGTTGCTTAAACTTTTTCAATATTGAATTAAAACTTTTAATTTAATAATTGATTTCCTAAATGAGGGCAATTAGATTGATATTATGAATATCATTTTGAGTTTTTGGGCAGATTTTGTTCGCCTTTGGTGAAGTAACAATTTCTCTTTATATTTAATGTTGGCGAAAGACTTTCAAAAAAACCCTAGCTCCATCTTCAAAACCTACATTTTAAATGTGTTTTCCGATGGTGATGACTGCCACCACAGAACAACCCTTTCCAGAGGTTGGCCAAACATTGACATCACCTTTGTCAATCCCATATTCTGCTTTTTTGAAACCACCAGTCGCCAACATAAAACCTATCCCTTTCAAACCAGTACCTTATTAGCATGGAGAACCTCGTATTATTTGCAATACGTAGTAATTGGGAAATTCTCTTACGGATTGCCTGACATTCAAGAATTACGCAAACACATTCCCACACAGTGCAAGTTAAAAGGAGAGTGTAATATTGGGTTGTTGAATAACATACATGTTTTAATTAGGGATACACAATTGGAGGATTATGTGAACCACCTATTAATGCCAACTTTGTACATCACTCATTAGAATCGGTCTTATCCTATAAGGATCCTGAAATGGGATCCATTTTAATCTAGAGTAGGAAACAACGACTGCCATTGATTGGATATCCTTTCCATCACTTCCTCCAAATTTTTATGGGAGGGAGGCACTCTTCGCATTGGCATCGATGGTAGGTATGCCTCTACAAGTGGATATGGATACTAAAACCATACAAGGCCTAGTTGTACAACGGTAAAGGTAATAGTGGACCTCTTGAAGGAATTTCTAAAGAGTATCAAAACATGAGTGGAAAGGATGAATTGGAAAATAGTAGAAAAATGGATCAAGATCAAGTATGATCATGTGCCAAAATACTAGAAGACTTGTATGATACATGGGCATAATGAGGATCAATGTTACGTGGATTGTAGGGGGTGATCTCAATGTGTTATCGAGTACCAACAACTTGTTGCTTCCAATTTCACGCAAGAGTATGTGGTCGTGCAAGTAATATAGTTCCTTTTAGATCCAAGTTGTCAAACCAAGGGACTTACGATCACTTTATATTAATTCTATCATTTCCACAATTTAAAAAAAAATTGTTTCAAGGGATTGTGATTTTTATTTACTAGTAATGCGAATAATTCAATTATTAAAGTAACTAACAAGAACAACTTCAATTTCGGTGATTTGAACAATTATGAGAAAATTCCAGGGCTGTAGTATGTTGAAGGTTTCATGTATCACATCTCATGTAATGAATTAACTAAGATTATCAAATTACTGATATACAGGGTTAATATTATTATCATAATCTCTCGACCTATAATCGCCTACTCCACTTGATTGTCTATCTACATCGTTGAGTGGGGGATATATATACACAATTGGTGAGCATTTATATTTTATCCTGTCTAGTAATCAAGCTAGGTGTTCATCCGAGTGTGAATCCTAAACACAAATCTGAACAAGTGATATGCGAGAGAGATCGACCTCTTTATATTCTCTTGTCTATCTACCTCTCCGTCTCTCAATTTCAAGAATAGACAATATGTTATCTCAATGGAGGCCAATCAAGAAATACTAAAATAAGAATTCAAAATGAATTTAAGTGATAACCAACATTAATTCAAAAATAATCAATGCTCAACAATAACATGTATAAACATCCTAGAACAATGGTTTTTAGCCACTCATAATATTCAAAAACATAAAGACAGTTGTTTTCATGAAATTTGAAACTAAGTAAAAGAGTAGATAATAAAAACTTAAGACAAATTGTTTCCTTGCTCTTACACACCAAAAAGAAGTTGACCTTTTACAAAATATCCTAGGGTCCTATATATAGAGTTAAGGAAATAAATTCCCAATTCTAAACAAATTTGGAATCCTAATTCAACTCAAATTCCTTAGGAATGTCAGACCAGGGTTGGGGCGTCGTGTCACTGCTGCGCTAGGGAGCCTCTTAGTAGTCGAGGGTTTGGTTCCCTGAGCCAGCAGTGCACCAAGGAGAGTCTTAAGTAGTTTATGGCCTGGTGCCCTGCACCAAATGTGGTAGGCCAATTTTTTCCTTTATTTTGTCCGGCCCATGCTCCTTTGAGTTGTTTCTAAACTTCCTTTCTCTATGCTAGATCCTATAGGTTCCCTTTACCTTTGAAAAATTCCTGCATATACTAATCACATGTGCACATTCAATGCAAGGTTCACAAAATATAACAACTAGCATAAAGATTATTCTCAAAACATAAGACATATGTGGGTAAATATTAGTAAATCAGCATATAAATACGACTAAGATCAAGGAGGAAAATTTATGTGGTCTTTCATTCACTCAACATGGAGCAATCAATTTTGCAATTTACGTAAACAATTGTGCATTGGAATAAGTAAGATTAATAGAGAGTAAATTCATTGGTGGGATAGGCAAATTAGAGAAGACAATATTTTCAAAAGATTAGACAAAATTTTTGTTAATCGGGATTTTCTAACATTTTCCCATATTTG
Source organism: Solanum bulbocastanum (assembly GCA_037074985.1). Classification (NCBI taxonomy): domain Eukaryota; kingdom Viridiplantae; phylum Streptophyta; class Magnoliopsida; order Solanales; family Solanaceae; genus Solanum; species Solanum bulbocastanum. The sequence goes on from CM073601.1 coordinate 36,919,081, forward strand.
AAGGTACATCATTTTATTAGGCAAGGCTCTAATGATGCTTCTTTACATTTGATTTTCAACTCCACCGAAGAGCCTCTCAAAAAACCATTCGGATTTTTAAATTTCTGGACCAAACATCCATATTTTAAAGGAATCATGCAACAAAATTGATGTGCAAATTTTGTGGGCAGTTCATTCATAGAGTTTCAAGTGAAATTAAAGAAGGTGAAGAGGGGTCCGACAAAGTGGAAAAGAGAGGTATTTGGTAACATCTTTCAGCAAATTTCTATGATAGAGAACATCTTTAAAGCAAGGCTCAGCTGGAAATAGATCCAACAGCCAAAAATAGGGTAGAACTGAACAAAGTGGAGGCAAAATTAAAAAATACTTGAGAATATAGGAAGATTAATGGAATCAAAATGCGGGGATGAAATAGTTTGTAAAAGGTTACAATAACTCAAAAAATTTTATCCTTATGTAAAGGGAATAATGAAGAAATTACAGCTAGCAAAAATCACCAACAGCCAAGGAGCAGCAAATTGGCGAGGAGGCTGTGCTTTTTTAGAAACAATTCAAAGAAAAAGGATAGCTCAGTACTTCACCATGCTACAACATATTCCTCAGTTGATCACAACGGAATAAAATAAAGAAATGACGAGATTACCTAGTAGAAAGGAGGTGAAGGGTGTTGTTTTTGAAGAAAAAATGGCAAGAGTGCATATGACCCTGATGGTTTATCTAGAGAAAAACTTTCCAAAGCTGTTGGGATCTTATTGGTGAGGATATCACAAGATTGGTCAGGGTTTCTTTTGTGGGAACAAGTTTCCCAAATTTATTATGCACACCAACTTGGTACTGCTCCCTTAGAAGGAGGAGGTGAAAACTTTCTCAGATACGAGGCTAATGCCTATTAGCTTGATCTCATTAACCAACAAAATCATATTGTGCATGAGAGAATGTTAGGAGTATTACCAAGAATTATATCACAAACACAAGTTGGCTTTGTGAAAGGATGAAGCAACACAGAAAATGTTTTTGTGGCACAAGAAATAATTTGAGATATCAACATGAGAAACATGCAGATTAATGTGGTAGTTAAATTTGATATTATGAAGGCATATGACAGGGTATCTTGGATTCCTCTAACAAAGGTGCTACAAAGGTTTGTTTAATCAGAGATAATAATTTATATAATTTGGAGACTGATTTCAAATAATTGGTACTCTGTACTAATTGATGGGCAATCCCGTGGTTTTTTCCAATCATTAAGAGGGGTGAAACAGTACAAGGGGTATGGACTGCCAAATGGAGTCTGGAGATAAACCACCTATCACATGCAGATGATACAATTCTTTTTGGGTCAGGAGATAAAAAGCTTGATTGTTAAGATGATGCGGGTGCTAAGAAAATATGAGAAGGTGTCGAGGAAAATGATCAACAAATCAAAGACCTTTTTCTACCTGCATCATAAAAACACCTCTAATAGTGGCAATCAGACTAAGAAGGATTATAGGGATGAGATAGGGAATATCCCTTTCATTTATTTGGGATGTCAAACTATTTATGGGAGAAAGATTAGCATACATTTTGAAGACCTAATCAAGAAGGGTCGCTAGAATGGTACTGTCATGGCAGAATAAGTTCCTGTCCTTTGGAGGTAAATTCACTCTCATCAATCATGTCTTAAAATCTATACCATTTTATCTGCTACCTGCCATGAATCCCCCCAAAATAGTAATTGAGAAAATTCATTAACTTTTTCCAAAATTATTTTGGGGAAATAACAGAGGAATAAGAGTGTCACGACCCAAAGTACACTCTAGACATGACATAGTGTATAAAACCTTGAGAGGCCCTACACAAGTCTCTTAGCATACATCATACAAGATAATAAAAACAAAAGAGTTTACAAGTAGCATTTTATAAAAAGAGTTTGACAAAAGTGAAAGTCTAAACATAAGTCTCGAAGTCATCTATTACATCATAATGAAAGTTGTTGGGACGTAACCCATACATCACAAACAAAGTTTGAAATGAAAATGACATGAAAGAAATAAAAGACTCTTGGTACTTGGATCATAAGGACTCACTAATCTTCAAATGCCCAAACGAATTAACTATCCACGAGAATGGTGAATGAAAGCGTCGGACCCTACATTAGCGAAACATTGTAGGCACGAGTATGAATTATTACATGGAATGTTCTAGGTATGAGGCAATACACATAAACATAGGCATGATAATATAAGTAATTTAAAATGAGTAGGCATGATAATAATGGAACATTTTAAGCTTTATAGAAAAGATGACTTGAAAATGATGAAAGCATGATCATGTATATTAACATAAAGGACATAAAAAAAGACTAGAAGACAACATAGGCCTTTTGTGTGCTATTAGCTTTAACCGACAATAAGACCATGAGAGTTATATCATGGAATCCGGTATATTCCTCATACTGAAAGAAAGGGAAACTACTTGCCAAGGTAGAGTCAATACATAACATCATTTGCTAAAGTGGATCCACTAGCTAGGTCTTTTAAGACAATCCTACGGGGGCACCTAGTTTGGGACTGGAAATTGCTACTAGAGACTACCCTATTTGAGCCTCCACCTCAAAGCCCTCTCCGTCCTAAGTCTAAATCTCAATGAAATAGATAAAAGTCAAATATCATTTTAACATAGGAAAGGCAATGATAAATACCAGTCCACATTTTTTAAGATCAAAATATAGAATAACTCCTTAAACATAATTCAACATAGATGAGAAAACATTTCACCAATGTGAATTCATTTGTGAGAAATACTTTTCACAATTATGAGCATCTAAGTAAGTGAGAAATCCTTTCACAATAACATCAATACTTTCCTTTCAAAGCATCATCAATTCATTTAAAATAAGTTCATGAAAACATGTATATCTTCATAAATTCACAATTCATAGTTCATAGGTTCCTCATAGAATCATGGTTGAAAAGCATAATTTAGGCATGGGTAGATGAAATTTTAACTAAATATCATAGATAAACATCAAATGATTCATTAGAAGACTTCATTAATCATAATTAATCACAATTGATCATAATTGAAAGAAACCGACATTCATTGAATTGAAACCCTAATTTGATCAATTGAAAATTGAAATCTTTGGGACCCTGTGGAGGAAAGGACTCCATGGGTGAGTACTCACATACCTTGATCCTTTAAGCCCAAGAAAATGATGAAACAGGAGACTTGATTGGAACCCTAACTTCTTTTTCTTCTTTCTTAGACTTGAGAGAATTTGAGAGGATGAATTTGGTCAAGTTTAGGAAATTTAGGAAAGAGTTGAAAATGGTTTAATCGGGACTAAAAAGTCTATATAGGGCTGAATAAATAGGTAAAACGATATAGTACTGGGTTAAACTAATTACTAAAAGACCTAAAAACCCCTTTAAAAATAACTATCAGGCTCCATCTATGGTGGGACCTACGGTTCATAGGTCCTTCTACGGACCGTACTGGTCAACTGTAGTAGGTTATTAGGACTTCAAATGTTACTCACTTTTGATAGAACCTTATGTATGGATCACAAGTCTTCCTATAGGCTTTACATGCCAACCATAGAACCAACTTTTAAACTTTAAAATTTCACTAAGTTCGGGGGTCATCTACGAGACCTTTCTACGACTTGTACAAAGATTGACCGATCGTCCTTGTTAATAGTAAAAAGGATATTGCGACTTGATTTTAAAATTTTATTTTCCCAGTTCCTATGGTTGGCATCTACTACCCGTAGGAGCTTCTACGGTCCGTAGATGGGACCTGTGGACATAGACAACAAACCAAAAACTACATTTTCTACTTTCCTTTCCAAATCTGAGGTGTTACAAAGAGGTAAATAGTGGGTGGCTTGGGAGGAAATGTGCTACCCAAAGAATGAAGGGGGACTTGGGTTAAGATATTTACATGAGCTTTTTTTGCAAAATTATGTTGGAATTTTAGGACATCCACTACCTCTTTATGGGATAAATTCATGGAGAACAAGTATTGCAAGAAGCTTTATCCTGCTAATGTAAAAATATTGTAAGTGAGCTTGACATGTATGGAGAAGGATGACAAATGTAAGGGAAGAAGTGGAACATGATATTTGGTGGCTGGTTTAGTCAAGAAATTCAAAGTTTTGGTTTGATATTAGATGAAACTTGGTGCTTTATACTTCATTAAGGAAGATTTGGTTGAGGAGTATCTGATGGTGAATGATTTTATTATCAATGGGGAATGGAATGCTGAAAAGTTGTTAAGATACATCTCAGATGAATTGGCAACATGCCTCATTGAAAATGTTAATTCTAAAATAAACATAAATGGGTTAGACAAAGCATTGTGGATGGGAAATACAAGAGGGGTGTTCAAAGTTAAGTCAACCTATCACATCTAAGGAAGTGGAAAGAAGAAGTAGACTGGTTGAAGAATGTGTGGGTAAAGGGGCAACCTTTAAGATATCATTCTTTCTATGGAGAGTGTGGAGGAGAAGAAATTCTACATATGGTAATCTCAAAAGGATGAATATGTAGATTGCCTCGAAATGTTATTGTTACGAGGAGGGAACAATGGAAACCATGGCACATTTATTACTAACAGCCCTAATAGCCCAAAAGCTATGGAGATTGTTTGCTTCCTGTGCATGTATTATCGTTGAAGGAGATCATCTTTTTTCAACTCTTTCACAAGTGGTGAAGCTATCAAGGAAACCCTAAGATGTAGACTATTATGAAGGCAGTTCCAACCATTAGAATTTGGGAGTTCTGGAAGAGAATAAATATTATAAGACATGGGAAATCGAGTTCTTTTAGTAAAATACACAATCAATATCAATTAATTGTGTATCAACTTATAAGATCACAATGTCCGTGGTTTAAAGATGTCCCTCGTTGAGTAGATGAAATGAGATAGAGAATACAAAGATATAAACCTATACTTTTGTCTCGACTGAAATTCCCAAGTCATGATGGAACCTACTACAACCTATTAGTAGGTAAGCTGACCCGTACCCATAAGAAAAGTAACAATTAAAATGATAGAACTAATCAGAAAATAATACTAACGATAAGAAAAGACAAAAATGAAAAGCAAACCTAAACTACATACAATGGAAACCCTCCAAAAACCTAGAAGTCACGAGTACAAAACTGTCTAACAAGATAAATATAAGTTCCAAAATTGGACCACAAAAAGCCGTCTCATAGGCAAAAGACAAGCTAACATATAAAGAGAAGGAGACAAGGTTATCCAGGATGCCAAAAGATCACCCTTGTCTTCGATATCCACAAGCTGCAAAAGATGACACAAACGATCAACACTAGCAGCTGGTACTAGGACCTGCATCACATAAAGACGCAGAGTGTAGCATATGTACCAACACAAGGTACTCAACAGGCCAACCGAGCAAGAAAGGTAAAAACAATTAGATAAGATACAATCTAGGAACAAATAGAGGTCAAAGTAGATACAAAACAAAAGCCAAATGAGCATACTGAAAATAAATCTACGTACCACTAAAATAAACCTAACTGGACCCCATAGGCCTAGAAGGTACACTTGTACGCAAGTTCAAATAAAACCCGAGCAAACCCCATAAGCCCTACTACTATACAAAATAGCTAAGTCTATAAGAAACAAGAGTAACCCATATCTAAATCCAAGATGTCAGCCAAGCTCCTAGCCCAAGTAACCAAGAACTAGTCAACTCCCAGCCAAACTAGCAAGAGTGACAAACAATCCAAATAGCCTAACCATAGAGTCCACTACTATGGGCGTAATCCACCTAGCGAGCAAGAGTGACCAAAGGGCGTGTCAACTCCGTAGAGGATATCAGATATCAAAGCCGCCTAGCCAGCCAAGCCACCCATATGAGCTTAAGCCACTCAACTAGAAAAAGTTACTAGGGGATGTATCGACTCCAAAAAAGATCTCAAGTAGGCTCCAAGCCATCATGGATCGACGTAAACTCCCAAAGGTATCACAAAAGGTTCTACGCTTGAAGTACTCAAATCTTGAGAAAGCCCATTAGAAGTACAGAGAGAATACAACAGAGCTAAAAAGTTGCACAAATGCCCAACGTAAGGCTCATACTATCAGACCCAAGTCTGATATCCCAGTCTACAAGGACTTAGTCCATTTGAGCAGCGTAGGAGACATACCAAAGTCACAAGGTTCACAATTCTAAGCTAACACTAGTCTATCTTATACCAAGGCCAAACATGTTTCAAGAAACACGTAGTAAAAAAAATAAATTACATAGCATGTGACAACACACGCATAACCCCAACTATTCATGGTACTACCCTCAAACAGTAGTAGTCAACCCTAAATCATGGTTTCTAAAAAGAAAAACACTTATAAATAGGGATCTGCCTCCATTCACACTAACTATCATGAATTCACACACTCATGTTCAATCTAAATAGAAAGGAAGTCATAGCCTACCTATAGGTCGATCACACGTGCTCCAAATCATAAGGCTGGAGAGTTTCCCTTACGAATAGACTCTTAATGTTGTGATGCTTTCAAGAATAGGATCGCAATGTCAATATGGTAGTTTAGATACCAAAATCACCCAAAACGAAGACAGACTAATTCTTAGAATTAGATGGGAATTGTGGGATCCATTTTGGAAATTTTGGGATTGAATCCATCAAAAGGTTCTAAACCATGCCTTGAACTTGTGTCCCAAAATAGGATGCAATTCGCAGCGTAAAACAACAAAAACAACAACACACAATGAAAACACAAATAAAAGGAAAAAAGTCAGAAATGTTCACGCCAAATTTACATTAAATGAAGTGTCACCAAAATATTCCAATCACTTCACCAGGTATTCTCGATAATTACGAGCATGTAGGACTTTGAATCGCCAAAATGAGAATTCAGAGTAGGAATACCAATTTTAATAATATAGGCAAGGTTGGTCACGACCATGAATTAAATAAAGGGCCAGGTTGGTCACATGCTCGTGACCGAGGCCGCCCGCTGATAAATCGTGAGTTTACAATATTTTTGATGCATTTCACTTAGAGTTTCTGTGAGTCTTAGGTTGTTTATTATAAGATATAATGGTTTTTATGTAATTTTTGCAGCAAATTGGTTTGAAAGCGGTTGAGAGAGAAAAGAACTGAAGTGGCAGCAGTAACAGTCGATGGAGCCAACCACGGACCATAGGTCCAGTGATGGGCCATAGACGCTAAAGTGTAGATGAGAATTAAAGGAAGTCTGGCAAAGTGTGGAACCACAGAGGCAAATGATGTCCCATAGAGTGAATGATGGACCGTCCTACACGACCATCATTTCTGATCAGAAAGTTGATTTCCAGTATTTGAACCACAGAGTGATAGGACACACTGTAGTCCAGTCCACGGATCATAGGTGGGATCGCCGTTTGAAGACTCTGAAATATTTTTTAAGTGCTGAACCACGGAGGTGAACCACAGACCCTAGGCTGATCCACAGTCTGTAGGTAGTGTCATCGATCGAAACCATGTCTTACCCAATGTTCCTTATTTCGTTTTCCTACTATGTTTAGGATTTATTTCTTATAAGTACTAGTTGTTATTTCCATTTTTGAGAGTTAGAAAATTTTGGAAACTTTTATTTTTGGTTTTTGTAATTAATTTGCAAACACTTTGGCACTTTAATTCCAGAAGCTAGTTTATGCAATTTGCACTTTGAATTTAAATTTATGATTTTGTTTTTCATCTTTTCTAATTGTAAGTTCAATATCTTTTAGTAACCCTAATATGAATTGTGAATTCTCAAGCATGAGTAGCTAAATCCACAACTAGGGTTGTGGGAACCATGAACAATTAACAATGTATGAATAATAACTAAGTAATTCTTGAATAGTGTTTATGCATATATTGTTAATCCTTTCGTTTAGAAGTCTTTCTAAAGTAGGCCAATGTTAGAACTCCCCTCGTTCCTACTTGCCTTACCAAGGGGTAATGAATGAGACAAGGATTAAACAACGGATATTTAATTAAGGATTTATTGTTATCTAATAGTATAACTTTAATCAGTTGACGTAAGGGTGAATACCCAACTCAATTGACATGATGACTAATCCAGGGTAAAGGTAAGGGATAGTAAAGTACACACCCGTAGACTTAACAAGTTGATTGGTGAAAGTTCCTACTTGGATCAACAATCACTTAGGGATACCTAACTTATCAGCCTTTCATATTAGGCACTAGGATAAAATTACTATTATTAGGAATATTTTGTTAAAAGTTTTTGGGGAACACATATACCCTAGTTTTCATCTTATACTGATATCTCAAATGTGAATCTTGTTTACTTGTTACTTATTAATTCAAACCAACAAACTGTTATTTTATTTACAAATCCCGCCCCCCCCCCCCCTCTTTGTTTACTTTCCTCGGAAATACTTGAATAAAAAGAGATAATTGGGAGTTAAGTTTAAGTCTAAACCATATTCCTCGTGGGATCGACCCCAACCTACAAGTTGGGCTCTTTATTTGGCAACGACCGCTTATACTTCTTTCAAGAAATGTAATTTGGGCGTATCAAATTTTGGCACAGTTATCGAGGAATACAACTTTTAGATTAAACTAACTACATTATTGAACTTTAGTCAAGTATTTTTTGATTTTACGTTTCTGTATTACTTTTGTTTTCTACAGGTCTTAACGCTAGTGTATTCCAAGTACACAGAGTCAAGGAAATTACCTAACGCCCTACGATCCAGAATTAAGGAGAACTTTGAGAAGAATGCTTGGAAGAGGCGTAAATCTTGGGGTACAAAATGATCTTATTGAATAGGGTCAAGAAGAGAGAGTTGGGTTGCAACCTCCTAGAGTTGTTAATGTGCCCACTCAGGTTCAAGGTGGTCATCTAATCAAAAATATAGAAAGGGTGCAGAATCCGCCAGCATATAGGGTGCGTGATAACTATAGGGTTGACTATGATGCGGTTGGATCAACTGGGCCTACTATTCTCCCTCCACTACCTTCGAGATATACATATGTGGTGACCAACAGTCTTATGAAAATACTTACAGCAAGAAGGTTGTTCGCTGGGTTATCTTTGGAAGATTTATACACTCACATGGCTAAATTGACAAGTGTCTGTAAGAGTAGTGTATGACGATTGGACTTGGATATGAGCTTATAGGTTTGAGAGTATTTCCACTTTTGTTGACTAGTGAGGTTGTTGTATGATTTTCTGATCTTCCATACAAATCAATATACACATGGAACCAACTGTATAAGGTGTTTATGGCAAAGTACTTTTCGGTGTCCAAGAAGTTGAATTACAAAGATAAACTTAATAATTTCACGGCACTACCATGAGAGTCAGTAAGAAGTTCATGGGATAGGTTCACTGGATTCATGAGAAGTATTATGAATCACTGCATAGATGATGAGTCACTGAAGGAGTACTTTTATAGAGGACTGGATGACAATGGAAAGGCTGTGTTATATACTATTGTTGGAGGGTCATATGGTGAGTGCACTTTTGAGAAGATTACTAAAAAGCTTGAGAGGATCTCCCACAACAATAAAGCACGTAGCACCAGGAAGACAAATACTGGTAGAAGAATGTTTGCTACCTAAACTACACCAAGTCAATCCAATGATGATATTCGTGAAGAGATGACTAAAATGAGGACTGAAATTGGCTTTGTATTGAAGCATGTGAGTGGAAGTGTAGAGAAAGTGAATGCAGTAAATTATCTGATTAGAACTCTACCACCACCAATTGAAGAGTACTACTGTGAGGAGGATGCAAATTTGGTGAATGATCAGAAAGGGGTTTTTTGAACCAATGCGTAAGGTTCCAACTCGGATAATTGGCACCAAGATCAAGGAAACTAAGGTCAAAACTATGGCAACTACAATCATAAGGGAAACTATGTCCGGGATGGGAACTTTAATCGTTATAACAATTAGAATCGAAATAACTATGGCAATAGGAATAAGAAGGTTAGGCCATATGCTCCACCTGGTAACATAGAGACTGGTACTAGTATGACAACAAATGAAAATATGAAAGAGATGCGTAATGATTTGTATGGGATTGGTCAGAAAGTTGATGCCCATGCAATGTCGATTAAGCAACTTAAGCAGCAACTTAGTCGGTTGTCCCTTACTATGAACCCATGCCAGCCAGGCATACTTTCTAGCAATATCATCCAAATCCAAAAAATGATGGGCATTGTATTGCAGTCACTGCACGTGGAGGAAAGTAGACTATAGACTCCTTATGTCGTTTGAGGTCAAAAGAGTGATAGAAAATGGTGCTAATAAGATTGAGGTTAGTGAACATCTAAAAGATGTTACATAAAAAGAAACTTAGGTGACCCAAAAAGTATTCTTGTGCCTAGACCTTCATCTCCCTTCCCACAAAGATTGGTGAAAAAGACTGAAGAGGGAAAATATTGCAAGTTCATTGCTATGTTGAAGAAACTTTCCATAAATGTCCCTTTGATAGAATCTTTGGAACAGATGTCTAGGTATGAGAAATTAATGAAAGACTTAGTGACCTAAAAGAGGGTTGTCAGTTTTGAGAATGAAGAGAAGTTGCAACATTGTACTGCTATTGCTACTAGGTCACTTGTGCTAAAGAAAAAGGATCCTGGAGCTTTCGCTAATCCTTGTACCATTGGGATTTTACAGTTTGCAAAAGCTTTGTGTGACTTAGGTTCCAACATTAATTTGATGCCATTGTCGATTTATAAGAAGTTGGGTTTAGGAGCTCCAAAGCTGACTGCAATGCCTTTACTAATGGCTGATAGAACTGTGAAGAAGCCCATTAGAGTGCTCCAAGATGTCCTTACGAAAGTGGAGTCATTCATCTTTCTGACGGACTTTGTGATACTAGATTGTGAGGTTGATTTTAAGGTTCCCATCATTTTAGGGAGACCATTTCTTGCTATTAGGTGTGTGTTGGTCGATATGAAGAGAGTGCAGATGAAGATTTGATTAAATAATGAGGAGGTAAATTTTGACATCTATAGGTCTATGAAGCATGAATGTGATCTTAAGTTGGTATCAGTGGTAAATCATAAATTGGAGCAAGAATTTGAAGTGTCCATTGAAGAGAGGTTCGGCATCGAGGCACTAGCAACTGTGAGGATGGTTTTTGACAGTGATGGTATTGATGACTAGGATGAGTTAGTTGTTGCACTTTATAGGTTTGAGTTTCATTTCAAGCCAAAACAGTTGGAATTACACATGAAAAATCGAGAAACCCCACATGCAAAACTGTCTGTTGATGAGTCTCAAAAACTGGAACTTAAAGTTCTTCCATCCCACTTGCGATAAATATTCTTGGGACAAAATAACACTTTCCCCGTAATCATTGTTGTTGATTTGAGTGAAAGATAAATAGAGGCCTTGGTATCAGTGCTGAAGCGTTTTAAGAGGGCTATAAGATGAACTATTGCGGACATTATTGGGATTCCTTTAGGCATTTGTTCTCACAAAATTCAACTCATTTCGAACAACAAGCCAAGTATTGAGTATCAAAGGAGATTGAATCCCCCTATGCAAGAGGTTGTGAAAAAGGAGATTATTAAGTGGTTAGATGCTGGAGTCATATATCCTATTGCTCATAGTAGTTAGGTACGCCTAGTCCAACGTGTGCCAAAAAGAGGAGGAATCACTGTGGTTCCTAACGCTAAAAATGAGTGTCTCCCAATGAGGCTGGTAGCTGGTTGGAGAGTGTATCTGGACTATCGCAAGTTAAATGCATGGATCCAAAAAGACCATTTCCCAATTTCGTTCATGGATCAGATGTTAGATCGTCTCGCTGGAAAGGGTTGGTACTGTTTTCTGGATGGGTACTCGGGGTACAATCAAATCTCAATAGCTCTGTAAGACTAAGAGAAGACCACCTTGACTTGTCCTTATGGGACTTTCACATTCAAGAGGATGTCGTTTGGGTTATGTAATGCTCCAGTGACGTTTCAGTGTTGCATGATGTCGATATTTTCTAATATGGCGTAGGACACGATAAAGATATTTATGGATGATTTCTCTGTAGTAGGTGACTCATTTGATGACTACTCGACACATTTGGTTGAGGTAGTAAAATGGTGTGAAGAGTTCAATCTTATGCTCAACTAGGAAAAGTGCCACTTTATAGTGAAAGAGGGTATATTTCTGGGTCATCCAATTTCTCAGAACGGTGTTGAGGGTGATAGAGATAAAGTTGAGGTAATAGAATAACTTCTACTACCTATCTCTGTAAAAGGTGTTAGAAGTTATTCTTAGGCGTGCAGGTTTCTACAGGAGGTTCATAAAACATTTCTCTAAAATTGCACACCTATTGTACAGGTTACTTGACAAGGAGTGTAAGTTTGATTTTGATGATGCTTGTATGAGAGAATTTGGAGAGTTGAAGGAAAAGCTAACTTTGGCACCTATCATTATTTCACCAGATTGGGGGCAACCATTTGAGGTGATGTGTGATGCATGTGGGGTAGCTCTTGGTGTAGTATTAGGATAGAGGTGAGAGAAAATTCTATATCCTATTTACTATGCGAGAAAAGCTTTGAATGATGCTCAAAAGAAGTACACTATGACTAAATAGGAACTGCTCGTTGTGGTTTTCATATTCAAAAAGTATAGATCCTACTTGTTTGGTACTAAGGTCATAGTGCATATTGACCATTCTATATTGAGGTATCTGATGGCTAAGAAAGATTCAAAACCAAGATTGATAAGATGGATGCTTCTACTGCAAGAGTTCGATTAAAGGATAGAAAGGGAACAAAAAATTAGGTTACTGATGACTTGTCCAGAATAGAGGAGGAAGCTATGATCAATCTAGGAGATGGAATCGAGATTAATGATGCGTTTCATCATGAACATGTATTAGCTGCTTCTTATGATCTTATCCCTTAGTTTGCAGACTTTGCTAACTACTTGGCAAGTGATTTGGTTCTATCGGATTTATCATTCCACCAAAGAAAAATGTTCATATCTGATTTGATGATTTTTTTTGGGATGAGCCTTACTTGTTTTGTGTTTGTGCTGTTGGGATTATTCGTCATTGTGTGCCCAAGGTTGAGATGATGAGTATACATGAGGCGTGTCATTCATCGCCTATTGGTGGGCACCATAGTGGAATCCGATCTAAACATAAAGGTTTGCAGTGTGGGTATTAATGGCCTACCATCTACCAAGATGCTCATGATTTCGCCAACTCTTGTGATCGTTGCCAGCGTGAAAGCGGAATTTTGAAAAGCAAGAACTACCAATGAACCCAATACTAGTGATTGAGATTTTTGATGTTTTGGGTCTTGACTTCATGGGTCCGTTTGTGAGTTTGAATGGGATGAAATACATTCTTGTGGCGATTGACTATGTATCAAAATGGGTGGAAGCAGTCGCGCATTCAAACAATGAGGGAAATAGTGTCACCGTATTCCTGAAAAAGAATATATTCTCTAGATTTGGTACACCTAGGGCAATCATAAGCGATGGAGGTTCTTGGTTTTGTAATAAATTTTTCAAGGTGTTTCTTGAGAAGTATGGAGTTCTTCATAGTGTACTAGCCCCTTATCATCCGCATTTGAATGGGCAAGTTAAAGTGTCAAATCATATGATAAAGCAAATTCTTACAAAGGCCGTAAATGCTAGAAGAACTAATTGGTCAAGAAGGCTTGATGATGCTCTATGGGCTTATCACACTGCATTTAAAAATCCTATAGGTATGTCCCCCTACAAACTTGTATATAGGAAGTCTTGTCTTGTCATTTGCCTTTAGAGCTAGAGCATAAAGCAATGTGGGCACTCAAGAAGTTAAATTTGGATTGGGGCGCCACATCGAGTTAATGAATGAATGAGCTGAATGAGCTTGATGAGTTTTGCCTAAAAACATATGAAAGTTAAGTCTTGTACAAAGAGAAGATGAAGAAGTACCATGATTAGAAGATCGAAAGAGTGAATTTGCTTCTGGTGATCATATGCTATTATTTAACTCAAGGTTGCACTTATTTCCTGGAAAACTCAAGTCTAAGTAGAGCGGACAATTCAAAATAACCCAAGTATTTCCACATGGAGTGGTTGAACTCGAGAACAAGGAAGGAACGAAGTTCAAGGTGAAGGGTCAAAGGATAAAGATCTACTTGGGGAAATTGGGGAGCATCAATGAGGTGATAGAGGAGTGAGGTCTTGATGAAGTCTAAGTAATCAAGGTGTATGCGTGGTGCAAGTGCTACTTGGGAGGCAACCCAAGATGTATAATCTAGCCAACTATAGGTGTTTTCTTTTCGATATATGGAGTTTTTCTTAAATTTGTAATTTTCTAGATACATGTTTATTAATTTTGAGTTTTAGTGTTGGCTAGATAATGATAGAATAGGGTCCCTGTCTAAAAAGAAAGTGTCCAAAAAATATACAAAGAGAGTCCTATTGTTTGCTTCGTGTGCAGGGAAGAAAAGACAATTTTGTAGAAATTAAGTTGATACAGTGGTCTATGGGTCCCATTGATGGTCCGTCGGTCAATCTACGAACCGTGGATGACATCCGTAGATCCCAGATATGGGTTCTACATTTTACCAAGTGTTAGAGTGAACCAAGGTACCCATCGACGAACCGTAGGTTGAACCACGGACCGTCAATGGGGTTTCGTAGGTCCAAGTTAGGGTTATAGTTGACTCGACCCGAACCCCAATTAAAATAAAAACCCTTCATTTTAAACACATTCCCCATTTCCCTCTTTCCCTCCAACCATTTCAAACCATTAAAATACCCTATATTAATCTCCTAATCTCCACTATTTACTCTCATATGTCCTTCCTTTCCAATTCCATTTCCCCCATTCTCTTTCAAATCTGCTCATAACCCACTTCCTCTAAAAAATTCCTTCATTTCTTCCAAGCATTCATGGTTCGGGTTCAGTGCTTAGGTCGTTCGAGTTAGAAGGAGAAATAACGATACTACGCACTCACCAACTTTATTTACTTGTCAGGTAATCGATTTCACAAGAACTTTGATTTTGTTTTCATTGTTTAAATTTGAAATCATAGAGTTGAACTTCACCTTGGGTAGTAAATTGCATGTAAAATTATTGAAATCTAGTTTAGATACTACCTTTAGAATGATGCTGTGTGAGTGTGTTGTAGATTTAAATTGAATTAGTTGTTTTGATAGGTCTAGATGCAAGTTTTGACTTAGGCTTTCACTGTCTCTTTGTTGAAAGTCGAATTTTGCATAATCGAAACCCTAAGGATGATAAAATACCACATAATGTGTTGAAAGACATGTTTAGACATGTAGTAATCGGCAATTGTTGTGTTTTGAAGTGTTGGATAAAAATTGGAACTACATGTCTGGCACACCTCTAGTCGACAACCTCAACTGACGGACCATAGGTCGTGGTCCATCAATTATGCACACAAATATTTGCTAAGTTACGAACCATGGTGTGGACTATGGTCCGTCGTTCCATCGATGAACCATTCTGCACATCCGTGGTTGTAACGCAGAGACCCAAAACTGGACTCTCTAACATACGAAGGGAACCCACGGCCCATCACTCCATCCATAGACCTTAGGTACCCACTGTGGGTCACAGAAACAACTGTTGCCTATAAAAAAAATTATTTTTTGTCTAAGTTCTAATCTTGTTCTAAAATTATTTCTTGGGTGTTTTTGACTTCATTAAGTAATACCAAGTCTTCCACATGTACCATGGCACCAAAACAAGTACTCGATTACTCAATGAAGGGCAAGTCAAAATCCGTTGCCCCATCCAGACGCCTGCTGAATGACTCCAGTAGGTACTAATATGTCCTGGAGACCACCAGAGGCTCCCCCACTACCCTCCTGACTACAAGGAATAGGGCAAAGCATGTTATATCATCGAGTGATGAGGTCGAGGTCACTGCCCCCTAGTCTGAGGAGGGGGTGTCACTTGTAAGAGAGTCATAGTTCAGCTCAAGTTCCAGCAGTACTTCTGCTTCTTCCTCTAATGCCACTAGCACAAGTGTAACACCCCGTACTCGAAATAGACCAAACTAACAGATTGCCAAAAGTTGCAGGTGCAACCCACGGACCATAGGGTGACCCACAGTCCGTCCTGGTGGTCCGTGGATGACAACCTACAACCCTACCCAGAAAAATCCAAAAAATTATTCTAAGGCACGACCCACTGCCGGACCCATAGACTGTAGGTCAGACCACAGACCGTGATCCAGGTCCGTGGATCGAGGCCTCAAAATCAATCCTATAATCCCATTGATGCTTGATCAGCACGGACAGTTGGTCCATCCACGATCCGTCGGTCAGTTCTGTCGGTGACCCCGACAACTCTTAAGTCAAGGGTCATTTGGTCTTTTCCTTATGCGTTGGACCCCTAAACTATGTTGCTTAACCTCTAAACTACGTGGTTTTGGTCAGTTTTATCCTAGTAAACTAATTAGAACCTAACCTAACCGATTATTCACAAAAAAATCATCAAACCTAGAGCAAAATAGATTAGAAAGTTGACCAAGCCTTAGAGAAATCAAAACATTTCTACGTGAATTTCGTCACCAGGTATGTGGGATTTCACTAGTGGGTTTCTCTCACCCATTAGTTCCCTAGATTTCAATCAAAATCTTAATTTCCTTAATATTATCTAGACCTAGAGTTTCTTGAATGTTAGAAATTGTTGGGTTTTAGCTGTTAGAATGATCGAAATCAGATTATAATGATTTTTGTATAGTATTGTGTATATTCTTTCATAAATTCAGAACCCTAGCTATGTAGTTCTTTTAGTTCATGAATTACACATTATAGGTCAGATTTTTAATATTTGAATATTTCATTATCAGCACATTAATTTTGCATTATCAGTTAGCATGTCAGTGTTTGAGCTATCCAGTACAGTAGAAATTTACTCATAAATTGTTAATTACATAATCAATTGGGAGAAGCTTAATACCGAGTGGACTAAGTTCAGTCACCCTCAAGTCCCAGAACTACGTGTCCCATAGGTTGTAAGTCTCTTCCGTAGGCATCATTTTAGTGATCATGCCAGTCATGCCTCTATACCTCTAGCAAGGTATATTGGGTTGTCTTAATGGGGCGTATACATCAGACTCCACATTTAGCTCATGTGATTTTATGTCAGTTATTAGTGTTTCCCTTACAGACAAATTCTATTGCATTGACCATGTTATCAGTTATAGTCAAATGTCAGTCTCAGCATGTTATAAACTTAGTCATTGCATTTAGTCAGTTTATGTTCAGTATTCTCTATATAGTATCATGCTTATCTCTTATCATTGCTCGGATATATGCTTTGGTTCAGTTTTTTTTATTGTTCAGTTTTATTCTATCCTGCATGCTCAGTACCTTTCAAGTACTGATGCATACTCTGTGCTACATCTTCTCATGATGTAGGTTCAGGTTCTCAACTTCTAGATCATGCATAGATCGGTTCTCGATCTTCAGCTCAGCACCATCAGGGGTGAGTCCTCATTCTCCGAGGATGACATACATGTTTCCTTTGCTTTTAGTCTTAGTTTATGTTTTGCTAGATTTAGCTGGGGCATGTCCCAGCATTTCTAGTTAGTTAGAGGCTATATTAAAACATAGTTAGATTCATCTTTAGCATTTGAATTTAACCTTTCAGTGTTTTTAAACTCTTTGTTTTATATATTCAGATAGTTTATGGGTATTCCCCATCAGTGCAGTTTATCTTATGATTTAGCTTCCACATATTATTTCTTTACTTCTATTTACTTTAGTATGCTTACAATATACCAGCGAGGTTAGCTTGGGGTCATTCGTGATCCTAGGTCCCGCGTCCGCATCCTGGGGGTAGCTTCGGGGCGGGACAAATTTGGTATAAGAGCATTAGGTTTAAAAGTCCTAGAATGTTTGGAAAGCCGCCATAAGTAGAGTCTTTTTCATGGGTGTGAACTGCACCACATCTAATAAGAGGGAGGCTATAAAGTGTTTCAGGAAAAGTTCACTTTCTTGATATTCTTATCGTGCGTAAGGTATGATCTAATTCCTTATTTCTAACTCGACATTATGCGCTTTCAGATCGTGACTCCTCGTAGAGCTTACGGAAGTAATGTGAATGAACACAACGCTAACGCATCTCCTCCTGTCCTAGGTCAGGAAGTTTCGAATGTTGAGTTTAGGAATGACATTCAACTTTTGGCTTAGAGTGTGACTAATCAGAACAACCAGAAGGTTCCAGTTCCTGCAAATGCTAGTGGTGGATCAGAGGCAGCCAGGGTTCGTGACTTCGTTAGGATGAATCCGCCTGAGTTCTTAGGATCGCAAATTGGTGAGGATCCCCAAAACTTCATGGATGAGGTCAAGAAGATCTTTGGAGTGATGCAAGTGATAAGTAATGATAGGATAGAATTGGCATCCTATCAGCTTAAGGATGTAACTCATATCTGGTATACTCATTACAATATTTTGCCTACGGCCACACTAAATCTGGACAACACTTGTAAAGTGTTGCCTAAAATACTTTTGGGGACGCTTTTAAAGCGTAGCCCAAGTTTTTACTTTTAGCTTCAATAATATTAGCAACATTTATAAAATGTACTCTTTAATGGTATAAGCTACACTTTATAAGTGTTGTTACAATATGTTATAATTGGCAACAACTATTTACATATATGGCCACACTTTTAAAGTGTCCTATTTTTATAATTGTAAAAACAACACATTACAAATGTGGCCTTAGTGTTTTCACTAAAATATTATATTCCCTCCAACATTTTTAACATTAAAACTTGTTCTCCCTCCAATTTTTATTGGGCAAAAAAATAAAACATTAAAACTTATTTTCAGAATTAGTTTCCATTTCCCTCAAACTTCAGCTGAAGAACTGAAGGAACTCAATTTTCTCTCAAGAAGAACTGAAGAACACGTACGATTTCCCTCACAAATTTCCATCAAACTTCAGCTGAAGAACACGATTTTCGGCTGAAGAATTGAAGAACAATACACTTTCTCTCAAGAAGAACTGAAGAACATAATTTTCCTCACAGATTCTTTGTTGAAGATTGAAGAGCTGAAGAACACGATTTTCCTCGTAGATTCAATGTTGAAGAGCTATTCCATCAGATTTCTTGTTGAAAATTGAACAAAATTCTTCACAGATGAACTTGTCTCGTGTCTTAAAGATTTAGGGTTGTTGGAATAGGGTTTATCAGGTAAGAAATTATATCTTTAAAAGTCTAAATTCTAGCTTTAGGGTTTTGATATCCTTGTGTATCTTTGAAAGTCTAAATTTTAACTTAGGGTTTTTATATTCTTGTGTTGTTGATACGAATTTTGTTGATTTTTGGGAGTCTAGCTCGTAGTTGTCTTACATATTAATGGGTTGATTATCTCTGAAAGTCTAGTTTTTTTCTTCTCTTGAACGTTGAATCTAGTGGTCTTTCTCTGAAGAACTGAGTTGAAGCTAAGTCGTCTTTCTCTGAAGAACTGAAGAGCTGAAACTAGCGATGCCTACGATTCTCTTCTCCCTAATACCAATTTCGTCAAGCGTAAGTAGCTACTCAACTAATAATCTAGTACTAAAAATAATTTTCTTGTAAATTGATTGAATTTTTTTATTTTTTTATTTTTTATTTTTTTTTATTTTTTTTTTGTGTTTAGAAGAGGAGAATAAGAAGGAATTGATTACTTTGGGGTTGTTGGAATGGAACAAATCACGACTTACAGTTGAAATTCCAAAGTACAGGAAAAAAGTGCCAAAAATCGTGAATCCTAGGCATATTCAGCAGTCGAGATAGAGAGAATTACTACTCAGAAGCATTTGAGTGAGTTAGTATTTATCGTTAATAGTATGTTTTAACTTTCGATATAAACCCCTCCAATCTAATTCCAAAGCACATTGTAGAATTGTAGTATGAACTATGAAATACTTAAACCTCTTAGTTATGCTCTCAATATGTCTCATAGTCTTATTGTACTCATGTTTGAGCTCGTATGCTCTTTTAGATGTCTGAACATCGTTGTTTAATGGGAAGTTGTATGAATGTATTTGCCAAAATTTTGATTATGTTGTCCCTTTCTCCACATCTTTCGTCCCCCCAACAAATGATTCGTTCATAACAATCCTAAAATCCACCACACAAAATCTCAGATGTTTACTTCCTTTTGTTACTAAACCTCAGCTTATTTTCACACCATTGGCAGAATCACATGCCTAGGCTACTGTTACGATGGTTGTTTCTGAAGTCATTTTCTATGTGTATTTTAGTGCCATTTTCTTTATATTATTGTTATACCATATAAATAACTTGAGTAGGGATGAAGTAAAAAGGGGAAAAAGAATTGGATATATATGAGTTAAATAATTTAAATTTATTTTTTTAGGTTGAATTTTTATTTTTTCTCTTTTTCTGTTCTTTTATTGTATATTTGGTTGGTGATAGTGGAGGTATTTTGTTTGTTCCATAAGGCTTTTCTCTCTCTTTCTCTCTTCTAGAACCTCTTAAATGTATTTTCCTCAATTTTGTCTAGTTGTTCTTCATTCAAATCATCCTTTATTTTGTTTGTTGATGTATTTCCTTTACTGATGTATCAAATTGTGAAGGTGGTTTTCTTGTTCTTCTTGGCTGTTGGTTTGATCATGCACAACAAGATCATTATAGTTATTATGAGTAGAAATAGTAGAGTTAAGTGTCTTACCTGACTATTTCTTCCCAAAGTGTGCTGGTTTTGCCTGTAGTTCTATTTCTTTCGAACTTGCCACTGCTCATCTGATATCTCATTTGCCTTCTCCTGATTCGGTTGCTGATTTGTGTGTGTAGTTGTGGCTCCAGCTGGCAATACTTGCTTGGTAGTGATAACAGGAGTCGCGAGGTCAATAAGGATATCATTTTTAGCCTTATTTTGTCATAGTGGAGCAGCAAACGATTGGATAATCGTGTAGGGAGCTGGTTCAAGGACTATGTCCTTATTAGCCTTTTTTTGGGGATTTGGAGTAGTTTGATCAATGTGAGTAGACACTTGATTCATCATGTTTCTATTTTTTTTCTTTTTTTGTAAATTTGGAGTAGTTTGATCAATGTGTGTCATCTTCCCCTTTTTCCACCTTGAGAGTTGGAGTTCACTGACCTACAACTTGGTGTGAGCTTGTAATCCTGTGAACGGATGGATGGATCAAACATCAGTTTAGTTGAAAGACTTTGGTACAACTATCAAATGAAAACTTCAGACATGTTATGTAGCTAGGAACACAAACTATTTTAGTTCGTTAGTCGTCATTATATGTCTTATAAGTTTCCCTTTCTAGTATTGGCTTGCGAAAGATTTTGAACCTGAGTAGATGAAACATCAATTTAGTTGATGAACTTTTGTACAACTATCCAATTAAAACTGAAGGCATGATCTGTAGAAAAGTGATTATTTTAGTCCTAAACAGTCTCATTTTGTCTTCTTATTAACAAAGAAACTTCCTCATTTTGTTTATCTGAATCAACTCAATTTATATGCTTAGGTATATTCCTGTTTTGATGTTCCAAGCATATCCTATGTGCTCTTTATTAATACATTTGCTTCACTAATCTGCAATCTGCTAGAATATTCTAGCATAGTAAAAGACATGTTTTCCACAAATTTATGCAATAATAGCATGCTGCAGTATGTATTTTTCCTTTAAAAAGAAATATGATGTCTGATGCATGTATAAAGCTATTATTATTGCAAAGTAGATAAGATTGAAACAAAAAGCATTTAAGGTACCATAGAAACTGGAGGTGGCAATGTCAATTATAAAGAGGAAGCAACAAATGAATCCATGTAATGTATATCTCGGATAAAATATAAATAGACACTCAAACTTGTCCCGCTACCTGTATAAATATATTATGCATCAATAAGTATTAGTAATAATGTTTTTTGATGGTATCGTCCATCAAGATGTCTGCATTTGTTCCCATCACCCTTGAGTAAGTTCCAATATGTACTAGTTCCAACCTGAGACATTGTGATTGTCAAGGTACGTATTCGTTGTTATGATGGTGGTTTCTGAAGTCATTTTCTATGTGTATTTTAGTGTCATTTTATTTATATTGATGTTTTACAGTATAAACAACTTGAGTAGAGATGAAGTAAAAGGGGGAAAAATAATTGTATAAATATATGTTAAATAATTTTAATTTTTTTTAAGAACTTCACCCTTACTATACTAGACTGTTGCCCCCCATATTTAGTTGTGCATCTATGTTTCCATAAATTCCAACTAATAAAGATAGGTAGGGACTGAATCATGATCTTTTGAGCCTCATTATTGTGCTTCATAGTCCACCAGTTCATCAAGTGATTTTTCAGAGCAATGTGTCTGTGAAATTTTCAAAAAAAGGCAGCAAAGAAGCTCCAAATGTGAACTTTGAAGGGATTGTGTGTTTTACTTAATTTGGTTTCTAATATGGATGTGGATTGCAATTTGCAAACCAATTATGTAACTATATTATTTTTTCTGTAGTTTTAATATGCACATTTTGATCAATTTTTTTTCTAAACCAAGAACTTGTCTCAACTATTTCAGGTTTTGCTAAGAGGAAATTAATTTATGCAGACACTAAAATCAACGTATTTTGATCTCTTAACTGCAAAATGTCTATATTTCATCCTTGAAATAATGACATACATTTCTGTAGTTATTACTAAGTATATATTAGAAACAAGAATGGTAACAAGGTGAGAAACTCGAAACTCACTATGAATCTGATCGTCTCATAGCACATGATTCTGATTCTAATGACATACATTTTTATAGTTAATGACTTAATGATTGTTATTGAAAGATTAAATATTAATATCTTGTTCTAAGATTCAAATATCACATCCAAGGATTGGATGAATTTAGCAAGGTATAGAAAAAAGTGTATTGCTGGTGTTGAATCATTCCTAGATTTTGCTTACTCTTATGGAGATCCTCAAGGAGAGGAAATTCAGTGTCCATGTGCAAAATATTGTAATATTCATTGGACTCGAAGGAATGTAGTGTATGATCATCTAATATGCTATGGATTTATTAAAGGTTATACTGGATGGATCAATCACGGGGAATGGGATATGAACTTGAACGTTAACGATGATTTGGATTACTCGCGTGATGATATTGATAGTTTATTGAATGATCAATTTAGAGATGTTGCACAGGCTGAAGGAGTTTATGATGGTCCAAATGAAGATGCCAAGAAATTCTATAACTTAGTTGAAGAGGCAAGCAAAGAATTATATCCTGGTTGTACAGGATTCTCTAAATTATCATTCACACTTCATTTATATT
Organism: Solanum bulbocastanum; assembly: GCA_037074985.1. Taxonomy (NCBI): domain Eukaryota; kingdom Viridiplantae; phylum Streptophyta; class Magnoliopsida; order Solanales; family Solanaceae; genus Solanum; species Solanum bulbocastanum. The sequence continues at coordinate 36,942,328 of CM073601.1, forward strand.
TGTTGAAGTGTATGCATGGATGGAGCAATGAATCATTCACTTCTCTTTTAGAGTTATTAAAAGAGGCAATACCCGAGTTGAACATTCCTCCATCTTACAATAAAACCAAGTCTATGTTTGAGAATCTCGGTCTTGATTATGAGAAAATTGATGCATGTCGCAATGATTGCATGTTGTTCAGGAATGATCAAAAGGATGATGAATTTTGTCATACTTGTGGAGCTTCACGATATATTAAATCTCCTAAAGTTGATAGTGATCTTGAGCCTTCATAAAAACAACATCGAGTTTCAGCAAAGACTTTGAGACACTTTCCATTAATTCCTAGACTTAAAAAGTTATTTATGTGCTTAAAGACGGTAGATTCTTTGAGGTGGCAAGATGAAGAGAATTCTAAAGATGGAAAGTTAAGGCATTCCACTGATGGCCTAGCATGAAAAGTGTTTTATAGGTTGCATCCAGATTTCACACTAGATTGTTGCAATATGAGACTTGGCTTGTCAAGTAATGGGTTCAATCCATTTCGAACCATGAGTATATCACATAGAACATGGCCAATTATGTTGATGGTGTATAATCTGCCGCCTTGGATGTGCATGAAATCTAAATATTCTATACTTTCTTTACTTATACCTGGGCCGCGATCATCTGAAAATGACATTGATATTTACTCACAACCATTGATATATGAGTTAAAATTATTGTGGAATTTTGGGGTTGAAACATATGATGCTTCAAGAAATCAAACTTCTCAAATGCGGGCAGCTCTTATGTGGACAATCGATGACTTTCTTGCATATGCTATGTTATCTGGTTGGAGTACAAAAGGAAAGTTTGCTTGCCCTTGTTGTGAATATGGCACTAATTCTCTCTATGTTAAACATAGTCGGAAAATGTGTTATATGGATCATCGTATTTTTCTACCCATGGGTTATCCATGGAGATCTAACAAAAGATCTTTCAACTGAAAAACTGAAACTAGGCCTCCTCCATCTTTCTTAAAGGGAATTGATGTGCTTAATAGCTTAATAGATTTTGAAAATGTGTTTGGAAAGAAGAGAAAGAGATCAAATAATGGCCCATGGAAAAAAAGGTCAATCTTTTTATAATTATCTTATTGGCAGCACAACTTGTTACACCACAACCTTGATGTAATGCACATAGAGAAGAACATAGTTGATAGCATACTTGGAACTCTTATAGATATTTCTGGCAAAACAAAGGATCATGCAAAAGCCCAGTATGATTTGAAAGATAGGGGAATCATAATGAACCTTCATCCAAAAGATACAGAAGATAGTAAGAGAACAATGTTTGAAAAAGTGGGCTTCTCAATGACAAATGGAGAGAAATCAATTTTTTGTGGAGTTTTAAAGACAACAAAGATACCTGATGGTAGTGCCTCCAATATATCTATATGTGTGCACTTGAATGAAAAAATTGTCTAATTATAAAACCCATGATGCTCATTTCATGTTACATTACTTGCTTCCAATTCCAATTAAAAGCATTCTTCCTGATCATGTGGCTATTCCTTTGATTCACCTTAGTTCCTTCTTTCTTCGTTTGTGTCAAAAAGAAATCACATTGGAGGAACTAGATTGCTTAGAAGTAGAGATCATAGAAACAATAAATCAGTTAGAGCGAATTTTTCCTCCTTCATTTTTTGATATAATGATTCATTTGCCTATTCGTTTGGCGAATGAAGTGAGATTAGGAGGTCCTGTTCAAAATCGATGGATGTATTCCACTGAAAGAGAAATGGGTACGTTCAAATCATACATCTGCAACAAACGTTATCCAGAATGTTGCATAGCAGAGACACCAGTGGGAATAGATTGTATGAATTTGTTCTCCAAATATCTGCATGGGAGTGTGCGTACTAGATTTAACAAAAGATCTTGAAATAATGATAAGTGTGAACCAAGTGATGCATAAATTATGAGTTTGTTTCCTTACAGAGGAGTTCCTTTAGGACCAAAGAAAACTGATCCATTCATTTTAGATAACAAGTCACTAAGTTAGGCCCATGCATACTTATTGGTAAATTGTGACGAGGTTCAAGAATATATTAGGTACCTAATTTGAATATAGTATTCTTTTTGTATAATTAATTTTTAACTTATTTTATTTATTGTTTTAACAAAAAAAAGTACATGTTCTATAGAGAGCATGAGCAAGAGTTTTAATAATCAGCCACGAAGATCCAAATGGAGAAAGGCCAAGAATCATTGTCAAAATTTCTCTCAATGGTTTGAAACTCGTGCTTTAAAAGTGGATGTGCCTGATTTGATAAAACAATTGTCTAGAGGACCAAATTTCATTGCAAAAAGATATTCTGGGTATCTCGTCAATGGATACAGATTCCATGTTAGGCAGCGTGATGCACGACATAAAACACAAAATAGTGGTGTTACACTAGTTGCCTCAACTACAACCTTTGCAAGCTCAAAGGATAAAAATTTGATTGCTCCAGATTTGACTTATTATGGTAGAATAGTTGATATTGTTGAATTAGACCATTACGGTCATTTAAAGGTTGTTATATTTAAGTGATACTGGTATGAGATTGAAAATTATACTTATGGCCTTACTTGTGTCTATTTTAACAAGAGATTCTCTCAGGAAGAGCCTTTTGTGCTTGGATCTCAAGTACACCAATGTTTCTATGTGCAAGATCCATATGATCAAGATAAACATTATGTTATGAAGACTGTTCCGAGAGACTTGTTTAAAATGGGTGATCTAGTTGAATCTAATCTCCCACAGAGTTATGAAAACAAGCCATTTGAACATTTGATGGGACCATCTATAGCAAAAGATAATGGTGAAGTTCTCTTAACAAGAATTGATGTACCAGAAATAATTATTGACGTGCCTTCGGAGGAATTTGTTATTCAACAACTTGAAGTCAAGGAAAAGGAGTCTAAAGATGAGTCTGCTGATGAGTCTGAAAATGAGTATGAAGTTGAGCCTGAAAATAAATATGAAGATGAGTCTGAAGAAGATTTTGAAGATGACACACCATGAGTTTCCTTATTTTTGTGATGACCATATAGTGCTCACTTACTGTTTTTGTTATTTAATTGCTTTTTTAGTACAAACACTTTAAGATATCTAATATGTGGAATTGAAGATTAGATCGCTACAATGTTTAAGTATTTTGTTGGCTTTTTTCATGTGCCCGATTGTTGAATAACCTGTAATTCTAGCTTACTATTATTTATTTGACTGTTTATTGACACAAACTTATCTGACTAAATGTTAGTAATATCTGAAGTATTCATGGTACAATTATATATATATATATATATATATATATATATATATATATATATATATATATATATATATATATATATATATATATATATATATATATGAATTGTGATTATCATGTAAATACTTATTTTTTCTTATTATTATCAGGTAGTGGACATTAGAGGCAGCATAGTGAACTTTGCAGCATTACTGGTACTCTTTGTGAAGTTAGTCCTCTATAGGTAGTACTCCCTTCACTTTCTAGAAGCTAATCGTTAGTCCACTACTCGTTCTCTATTATACCACACAATTATTGTTGGCTTGTAAAGGTTTGTACCACTCTTCTCTGCTCCTTCGTGTTTTTCAATTCCCAACTGAAGTTTCCATTTTCTTTGAAGGTGTACTACCCGATTTGGATGTATGAGTTCAGGAAGATACCGAACTAGTACTCCAACTGTGAGGATCTTTGGGAGTACTCTTCTTTCTTCCTACCTTATGGTGGTGTTTGATTTCTAATTCCCTAGTTTTCCTTAGTTGAAGATGAAAAAGAGGTGACCTGCTCCCGTATTTCATTCTCATGGTCTCTTAGTTTGACGCTCGTTAATATTGCAAATCTGGATTCTTTGGTCTTATGTTTTGCTGGTGCTTGTATCCCTTTTTGCTAATTCTCATAACTTAGATTAGGTTGTTCATACTTTTCTCCATAGATAGCTGATATCTGATCTGTATGTATTGTTGTGGAACTCAGTGCCTTCAAATATGTAACTAAGCATTTAAGTCATTGTTGTTGATGTAAATCTTCCGTGTTTTAACTTTGATTAAACGAATATGTTGTTTGTCAATATTAAGAATTCTCCTTCCTATGCTTGGTAGCTGATTAAATTTTTGGAATTGTTGTTTTCCCACTTTGTTTATCGCAACATTAGCAATGTAATCTTTCAACTGATTAACTTTACTAAAAATATGCTTGATTGTAACATCTATGTGAGACATAATCTCCTAAATGTCTTCTACTCTTTCCACTAATTCCTAAGGAGTTTTCCAATTTCTTACCAATATGTTTTTCAAAGTATGAGAATCTGTTTCTAGACTCACTTGTTGGAATCCTTGGCTCAAACAATATTTTAAAGCCTTCCTGATGGCCATTGATTATGCATCCATGTTGGTAGTCACTCATATACTTTGTGCTTCTGCATAAAGTGGCTGACCAGTGTGGTTACTGATGCAGAAACCGTAAGAACTTTGGCGTGGATTTCCTTTGCTCGCTCCATCAGTATTACACTTAATTCAACCCATTTCTGGTGATTTTCAGTTCACTACATCATAGTATAGAGTAGGCTTGTATGGCTGTAGCAGGGCCACCATTCCTTTTCACTGATAAAGAACCTCCTTAATCCAAGGAAACTTTATTTTATTATCTGATGAATTATTATTTTGTAGGTTAAATTACTGCAGGGAAAGAATGAATCAATCAGCAGTACTAAAGTAAAAGGGTTCAAAAATCAAACAAAGCTCAAAGTCCATTGAAGAATCTAGATTTTGATATGCACTACCGATCAAGTGCTGAATTGGCCAACAAATTCAAGATTAAGAGAGAACAACTTGCAAATGAATGCAATGATAGAGCTAAGAAAGATCAGGCACCAATACCACATAAAAAAAAGAATTCTGAGGATTTTATTCCACAACAAGGAAAGAGTAAATTGCTTGGGCACAAATCAGTAATTAAATCGTCTTCAAGGGAAGTGCTTAGTACCTTACCTATGATTGCAGGGAAAGGACAAACTAAACAAAGATTATTTCAATCTGGAGAGTCCATTCAAGAGAAAGGAATTAAACTTCCTATGAATAGCTGTACGTTCCAAACGTCTTTCAAGGAAGGTGTTACTACTTCAATACATGTGACTGGAATAACACTAGGTAATGGAGTGGTACAACATGATATTGAGGATCTACTTAAATTCAAACATGTAAAGAGGAATTCTGTCCGATCAGCCACCAGTATTGATCATTTTCTGGATAACCAACGGATACACAATGAACATGATATTCATAATCTACCAAATTGCAAGCAGGTAAAGAGGAAGTCGGTCATACCATCTAATAGTCTTGATCAGTTTTAGAAAAATCAAGGGATACACATAGATGATGAAACAAAACGTGATAACCACACAATAGCTGATGTCGAATTTATGCATGCTCCTATTATTAATGAAAAAAACAAAGGATTGGATAATCTTGTGGATCAAGAGGAACTTGGTGGAGATGAATGTGATGTAGAAGAGGAAATTGACATTGATTGTAGTACAAAAGGTACGCCTTAAACCTTGTAAGATTTATTACTCTTTATAAAAGAAATTTCTTATTTCATGTCTGTTACATCAATCTGGAAATATCGAAGCCAAAAATAGTTCGAGGACAAACAACATGTAAGGATATTCACGCAAGAAATTTGGAAGAAAGAAAGGAGGTGTCATTTGATAAAGGATGAGCAGTGGGACCAACTAATAAGATAGTGTCAGAATTAAGCAACTTTATAGGAACGATTGCAAGGAATGCTAGATTCATCAGCTTGATGTACACTAGTTGGCATGCAGTGCCAAATGATACTAAAAAGTGCATGTGGGAATATATCAATGTAAGAACAATCGCTTTTGAAATTGCATATTTTATTGTTTGTTTTTACTTACTGAAGCTAAATATAATTTATTTTGCATAGTCCAAATTTCTAATTCTAGTAGAAGGAAAGAAGTGGGTGATGACTGGCCTTCGTGATGCTTGGAGGCGACACAAGCAAAAAATTAAAGAGAATTTTTTTGATAAAATCAAAACCCTTGAGGATATGCTAGCAAAGCGTCTTGATGGCATTCCAGATAATTAATTCTGCCAGCTGATCGAGTATTGGAAACACCCAACTGTTCAAGTAAGGCTAAAATATTACATTTCTACTCATCGACATATTTTGCATCATATCTATAATTTTTTATTATTTATCAATTCAATTATCTCTTTTTATTTAATAATAGGCCATATGCGAGATGAATTCTCAAAACAGGAAAAAACAAAAGTGGAGGCATCGAATGGGACCTATTAATTTTGCAAGAGTACGCGTGGCATTGGTAATGCTTAGTTGACATTTCTTCAAACATTTAAATTTCATTTTTTGTACTTTATTAGAACATATTGATGTTTTTTTAAATTTCTTTTGATATAATTTGTAGTGTGCAGCCAAAGACAACAACGAAGAACCATCAAAGCCTGAAATGTTTATTGCAACTCGTACCAAGACAAGAAAGGAAATCCAAGTTGATACCCAAGTTGCAATAGTAAGTTTTTTTAAAGAGGATTAGTAGTGAATTTAATTCAGACTTAAAATTTACATATTGTGGGGAGATTGACTCCATTGAATTTTATTACGTATGAATTCTTCTACTTCTTCTTCTTCTTGTGCAAGTGCGTGGAGATATCAATTCTTTGTCGATGTTGCTGAATTGTTTGCTAGGAAAAATTGTTTGATTTTTTTAGTTGTTGATCGCTATCAAAGGACTGTTGATTTGTTGAGAGGGGGTAATAATTTTATTTTAAAATGCTTAAGATGCTAGATAGTTTTCTCGAAAGAGATGTCAATTAAAGTCAACTAAATGAATCATAAACTTATTTTAGCTGGAAATGAAATAGTACTTACAGTTCACTATGGATGCCAATTTTATTCAACAGGCTGAACTTCAGAATCGCCAAAATTCTGGGGAAACAATTGATGATGCATTTAGGGTAGTGTTAGGAAAGGAGAAGCCTGGTTGACTTAGGTGCTATGGTAGATCAGTGACAACAAGTTCTTTGAAGAAAGATGAGGAAATTAACAATCTAAAACAAAAACATGCCAATGAAATCACTTCTCTCAAGGAAGAATTGAGAGAAGAAATGCGACATTTATTAACTCAATTGCTGAAAAACAACCCTGAATTGTTTTTTAAAGATATACTAGGGTGTGTTGGCTCTAACCTTGCTTCACTTGTTGATACAAGTAGCACACAAGCTGTAAGAGGCACAAATCTTCCACATTTTTTAGGGTCAGATCATAATCCGGTTCTTCAAAGGTATTTTGTATTTAGCATTCTCTATTAATAGTATGCTTATTATTATCGATATCCAAGGTAGTTGTCATTTTGTTGCTTGTGTATCTCCTCTTATTGTTGACTTGATTTATGTTCTTCTGGAAGTTGTCCAATGTGTTGCCTTGCATTATTGGTTTTCTTTTTTTCCTTGTATGGTTGTGGAATGATTCTTATTGGGTGAAGGATCTGGGCTCCTGGTTTGACATAGTTGTCCTCTGTAGTGATATAATAATTCCTGTTAGAATAAGATTGTGTATACCGAAAGAATTCCAGCTGTCCAGCAGTGTCCCTGAGCTCGTTGAGGGTGTGCTGAATCTTCCATGGAGTTTTGGCATTGCTGTTGAACCATTTGTTTAATAGCTCTGATTCGACCTCCAATATCACCTTTATGTATCCATGTTGAACACACCAGTGCAGTCCACATAAAGCTGCCTGACTTTCAGTCTAGTTCTTAGTGCTAATTCCAGTTATCTGCATCCTTCTATCAACAACATCAACTCTCCCTAATTGCAAGGTGAATTTATGTAGGGACAGACTGTCATACGGAGTCTGCTAGTATCTTAAAAGACTAGGAATTTGACTCTTGCACTGCTAGACTTTTTGCCTCCATATTTTGCATATTACCTGTTCTTCTAAAAATTCCAACGGATGATAATAGGGCTAGAGTTTGAAGAATAATTTTATGAACGTCAAAATTAGATTGCATACTCCACCACCCCCATCATTGTATTTCTTAGAGGAACGTGTCTATGAGTAATGCCCAGGGAATTTGAAAAGAATTTCCAAATATAATTGGCAAAGTGCCCAAACACAAAGATGTGATCAATTGAATATGTTCCAAGTTTGCTACAACAAGAACTTCCAAAAGTAATAATTCTCTCCTTCTTGAAATTGCTATTTGGTGTTAAGAATAAGGGGAATTAGTAGTGGTGGGGCATGTTGGCGTACCAAAGTTTCATTTCATTGTCCTTCTCTGATAAAATGTGACACAGTGAGCAATATCATGCTTCAATTTGCACCACTGGAATATTCTCTAATGCGCCTAATAATGGACGGGGTTCCATTTTGGTTTGCTTAGTTTGATGACCAAGTTTAGTTTCATTTCCCTAAGAGAATGTGTAAACCCTTCCTTCTTTTGATAATACGGCAGTGAAGGAATTCCCATATTTGTGATGAACTTATTAGATGTTTTTTATGCATTTTTATGTTTGCCTATTGTTTTCTTCCAGATTTTATCATTCATATTGGGTCTGCTTTGAACATGTTTGGGATCATTTAACTGTTTGCCTACTGTTTTCTCCTAAATTTATTTTATCATTCATATTTGCCTATAGTGATAGTCTTGGAATACATGCCCTATTGTTTTCTCCCAGATTTTATAGCTTTTGTACATGTTTGGGGATCATTTAACTGTGAAGCGGTTGGGAAGGGTCTGAGAATTGAACAATAGAGTAAGCATATGAAATACATAATTCTCTACCTTATAATTTACTTTTGAATGTGTAGGAAAATGCTGCTGATTGAATTTGATGAATAGAGGATAGATGTAAACTCGATCTATTGTAGTGAACGATAAAGAGTTTTTGTACTATTATCATAAATGTTGTTTGAATACATTTGGTTTGGTGGAATGTATTGCTAGTAGAGTTCTTTAAGCAATTGCTTTCTATATGTATGCAACATGTTCTCGAAGTTTATTTAATTTGAAATATATACTTTCGAATTATTTATAAGCTAATTTTGTGTTTTATATCACTTATATATATTTAATTGTGATTATTGATTATATGCAAACTAAATTTTATCGTAAGTGTGGCTAAATTGTGGCTACAAAAATTCTACTCAACATTGCAACACTTCGAAAGTGTGCCTTATTGTTTATATGTTTTATCTTGTACATAAGAAAAGTTACACTTTATAAGTGATGTTGTAGGTGAGATATAAAAGGCTACACTTTTAAAGTGTAACCAATAACAACGCAAAGGTCACACTTTTAAGTGTAGTATAATCAGATAAATGTGTTGCTAATGAAATAGTCCAAAGTGTGGCCTTTATACCTTTTTGGCCACACTTTTTAAGTGTTATTGCTTTGGCGACACTTCAAAAGTGTGGTCTAATGTCAAAGGTTATGCTTCTTTAGTCCACCCCCTAAAAAGTATTGCTTAAAGTCAAAAAGTGTGGCCTTTTGTCAAAGGACACACTTTTTGCTAGTTTAGGCTACACTTTATCGGGGTGGTCGTAGGCCTAAAATGGTGTAGTGACTCAATGGAAAGAGAATAGAGGTACAGATGCAGCTCCTATCACTTGGGAATGTTTTAGTGAGAACTTTCTGGACAGGTTCTTCCCAAGAGAGTTGAGGGAGGCAAAAGCTCAGAAGTTCATGAATTTGAGGAAAGGTAGCATGATAGTCCAAGAGTATGGACTCAAGTTCTCCCAACTCTCCAGGTATGCTTCTCACATGGTTGCCAATTTCAGGGCTTAAATGAACAAGTTTCTATATGAGGTATCCGACTAAGTGAAAATAGAGTGTAGGAGTGCTATGTTGATGGAAACTATGAACATTTTTTGGCTCGTGACTCATGTTCAGTAGGTTGAGGGGGATAAGCTTAGGGAAAAGTCTAAGGAGAATAAAAAGGCTAAAATAAGCAACTATGAGTATTTTCAACAGAAATCGCGTTGTGAAAATCGCTCATAGTTTCAGAAAAAGTCTTCAAGTTGAACCCTTCATCAGGTAGTGTTCCATCCTCTAAGTTTGGACATGATCAGAAAGGTAGGGCATCAAGCTCTAAGTCTCAAGGGAGTGTTTCAGGCACCAAAACCTACCCAATTTGTCCTAAGTGTTGTAAGAACCATTCGGGCGAGGGTCTTGCAGGAAATGAAGGATGTTTTAGGTGTGGTCAGTCTGGTTACAAGTTGAGAGATGTCCTTCTTCTAAATAGGGTCAAGGAGGTAACAATAGTATAGCTCAGTAAACAACTTCAGTAGCACCAGCAGTTCACTAGACTCAGTAGGGTAATTCATCTTATATAGGTGGCGGTCATCGCTAGAACAGGTTGTATGCTCTTCAGGCTTGCTTTGACCAAGAAGATTCTCCTTATGTGGTCAGTAGTATGTTACGAGTTTTTAACTTAGATGTTTAAGCTTTGTTAGATCCAGGGGCTACTCTTTCCTTTATAACTCCCTATATAGCAATCAACTTCAATTTTAGTCCAAACACTCTCTTAGAACCCTTCTTAGTCTCTGTTCCACTCGGTGACCCTGTTAAAGCTAGAGGGGTATACAAAATTGCACAGTCACAGACTCCGAGATAGTCACCTCAAGAGATCTTGTATAGTTGGAAATGGTAGACTTTGATATCATTCTAGGCATGGATTGGTTACATTCCTATTATGCCTCAGTCGATTGTAGAACTAGGATTGTTCATTTTCAGTTTCTAGACAAACTAATATTAGAATGGAAGGGTAGTAGCTTAGCGCCTATGGGTTGATTCATTTCTTACTTTAAGGCCAGAAAGATGATCTCTAAGGGTTATGTCTATCATCTAGTTTGGGTTAAGGATTCAAGGTCCAAAACCCCAACTCTCGAGTTAGTTTCAGTAGTTAATGAGTTCCCAAAAGTGTTTCCAGAAGATCTTCCCGGAGTTCCTCCCGAAAGGGAAATTGCCTTGGGAATTAATCTCCTTCGAGATACCCAGCTTATTTCTATTCCTCTTGACATAATGGCTCCAACTGAGCTTAAGGAATTCAAAGAGCAGTTGAAAGACCTTCTAGATAAAGACTTCATCAGACCCAGTATTTCCCCATGGGTGCACCAGTGTTGTTCGTGACAAAGAAAGATTGTTCTCTTAGGATGTGCATTGACTATCGGCAGTTGAACAAAGTCATAATCAAGAAAAAGTACCCTATCCTCAGGATTGATGACTTGTTTGACCAACTTCATGGTGCTAGTCATTTGTCGAAGATAGATCTCAGATCCGGTTATCATCAGCTCAAAGTCAGAGATAGTGACATCCTAAAAACAGCCTTCAGAACTCGTTATGGTCTTTATGAATTTGTAGCTCTGTCATTTTGATTAACCAATACTCCTGCAGCTTTCATGGAATTGATGAACAAAGTGTTCAAGTAGTATTTGGACTTGTTCATTATCATATTTATTAATGATATCCTCATTTACTCTAGGACTGAGGAAGAACATGTGAATCATTTAAGGGTTGTCTTGCATACTGTTAAAGATTACCAAATATTCGCTAAGTTTAGGAAATATGAGTGTGCATTACCATCCTGGTAAGGCCAATATAGTAGTAGATGCTCTTATTAGACTATCTATGGGTAGTGTAGCACATGTTGATGAAGAAAGAAGGGAACTAGCAAAGGATGTTCACAGGTTTGCTCGCTTATGAGTTCGTTTTATTAGCATATCAGATGGTGGTGTAACAGTTCAAAATGGGTCAAAGTCTTCATTGGTAGCGGAGGTTAAGGAAAAGTAAGATAGTGATCCGATATTGCTTCATCTAAAGGGTGCAGTCCATCAGCAGCGAGTTAAGGTTTTCTTCCAAGGAGAGACGGTGTGCTTTGCTAGCAGGGTTGATTATATGTTCCTAAGGTTGGTGAGTTGAGACAGCAGATTCTTGCAGAAGCCCATAATTCTAGGTATTCTAGTCATATAGGATACACTAATTTGCATCGTGATCTGTGAGAAGTTTTTTGATCGAATGGTATGAAAAGGGATATAGCAAATTTTGTGGCTAAGTGCCCTAATTGCCAGCAAGTGAAGGTAGAACATCAGAAACCAGGGGGCATGACTCAAGAGATCAACATTCCTACTTGGAAGTGGGAAGTGATCAACATGGATTTCGTTACAGGGTTACCTCATTCTCGCAGACAACACAACTCCATTTGGGTGATAATTGACAGAGTTACTAAATCTATGTATTTTTTGGTTGTTAAGACTACAGACTCGGCGGAGGATTATGACAATCTTTACATTAATGAGATAGTCAGGTTGTATAGGATTCCTTTGTCTATCATTTTAGATAGAGGTCCTTAGTTTACCTCTCGTTTCTGGAAGTCATTTTAGAAAGGTCTTAGTACTCAGGTTAACCTTAGCACAACATTTCATCCACAGATGGATGGTCAGGCAGAGCATACCATTTAGACCTTAGAGGATATGTTGAGAGCTTGTGTGATCGATTTAAAGGGTAGTTGGGATGATCACCTTCCTCTTATAGAGTTTTCCTACAGTAATAACTACCATTCCAGCATTCAGATGGCCCCTTATGAGGCATTGTATGGGCGTAGATGCAGATATCCAGTTGGTTGGTTTGAAGTAGGTAAAGCAACCTTAATAGGGCTAGATTAAGCTCATGATGCTATGCAAAAATTTCAACTCATTAGAGATAGACTTAAGACAGCCCAAAGTCGCTAGTAGTCCTATGTTGATGTAAGGAGAAATGAATTAGAGTTCCAAATTGATGATTGAGTTTTTTTGAAAGTGTCACATATGAAGGGGGTAATGAGATTTGGCAAGAAAGGGAAGGTCAGTCCTAGATATGTAGGCCCTTACAAGATCTTGAAAATAGTTCGTAAAGTGGTTTATGAGTTAGAGTTGCCAACAGAACTAGCAGCAGTGCATCCGGTCTTTCACATTTTGTTGTTTAAGAAGTGTGTGGGTGATCCAGCATCCATAGTACCTTTAGAGAGTGTGGTTGTAAAGGATGTCTCACTTATGAGGATGTGCCAGTTGAATCCTTGATCGTCAAATTCGAAGGTTAAGAAACAAGGAAGTTGCTTTAGTTAAGGTTTTGTGGAGGAGTCTGTCTGTAGAGAGAGCTACTTGGGAAGCAGAAGATCCCATAAAGTCTAAGTATCCTCATCTCATTCCTTCCTATTCCATTCCAGCTTGAGATAATAGCTCCTCTTAAGTTTTTTAGTCATTTATGCGTAAAATCAGTCTTAGTCTCTTGTTCCTTCAGTTTGTACTTGCATTTTCAATGTATTTGCATGTTCTTGAAACTTAGTTCAGCCAAAAATCAGTTTCTAGAAATTAGTGGTAGGTTCGCAGCTCTTTCCCTTCATATTTAGCTCATTTAGTCTTCATTTGAGGACGAATTTTCCCAAGGGCGAGTTAATGTAACACCCTGTAACTCAAATAGACCCAACCAACAAATTTTCCAAATGTTGTAGGTGCAACCCATAGTTGCCACCCACGGACTGTAGGATGACCCACGATCCATCTTGGTAGTCTGTTGATGGCCACCTGTAACCCTTCCACGAAAAATCCATAAAATTATTCTAAGGCACGACCCACGGATCGTAGGTCAGACCATAGACCATGGTCCACGTGTGTGCATCGAGGCCTCATAATCAAGCCAGAACCCAGTCGACCGTTGGTGACCCCGACAACTTTTAAGTCAGGGGTCATTTGGTTTTTTCCTTATGCATTAGACCCCTAAACAATGTTGTTTAACCCCTAAACTAAGTGGTTTTGGTAAGTTTTAACCTAGTAAACTAATTAGAACCTAACCTAATCAATTATTCACCAAAAAATCATCAAACTTAGAGCAAAACGGAGGAGAAAGCCAACCAAGCCCTAGTTCAAGAACACAACAAGTTTTCATCATTTCCAACCTCAAAAACAAAAGATTTCTCCATGAATTTTATCACCAGGTATGTGGGATTTCACTAGTGGGTTCCTTTCACCCATTAGGTCCCTAAATTTTAGTCAGAATCTTGATTCCCTTAATATTATCTAGACCTAGGGTTTCTTGAATGTTAGAAATTGTTGGGTTTTACCTGTTAGAAATATCCAAATCAGATTATTATGATTTTTGTATCATTTTGTGTAGATCGTTTCATAAATTCAGAACCCTAGCTATGTACTTATTTTAGTTCATGAATTACACATGTAAGGTCATATATTTCGGATATACATGCCTCAGATTTAAATGTCTCATTATCAGCACATTATTGTTGCATTTTCAGTTAGTATGTCAATTTTTGAGCTATCCAGTACAATAGAAATTCAGTCATAAATTGTTAATTACATAATCAATTAGGAGAAGCTTAATAACGAGTGGACTAGGGTTAGTCAACCTCAAGTCCCAGAACTACGTGCCGCATAGGTTGTAAGTCCCTTTTACGGGGATCATTTTAATGATCATGCCAGTCATGCCTCTATAAGTCTGGCAAGGTATATTAGGTCCTCTCAATGAGGCATATACATCGGACTCCACATTTGGCTCGTGTGGTTTTTTGTCGGTTATTAGTAGCTCCCCTTATAGACAGATTCTATTGCATTGACCATGTTATTAGGTACAGTCACATGTCAGTGTTAGCATGTTATAAACTTGGTCATTGCATTCAGTCAGTTCATACTCAGAATTCTCTATATAGTATCATACTTATCTCTTATCATTGTTCAGATATATGCTTTGGTTCAGTTATGTTCATTGTTCAGTTTTATTCTATCCTGCATGCTCAGTACCTTTCAAGTATTGACACATACTCTGCACCACATCTTCTTGTGATGAAGGTTCGGGTTCTCAACTTCCAGATCACGCATAGATCGGTTCCCAATATTCAGCTTAGCAGTATCAGGGGTGAGTCCTCATTCTTCGAGGACGATAGACATGTTTCCTTTGCTTTTAGTCTTAGTTTTAGTTTTTTCTAGATTTAGCTATGGCATGTTCTAGCACTTCTAGTCAGTTAAAGGCTATATTCAGACATAGTTAGATTCAACTTTAGCATTTGAGTTTGACCTTTCAATGTTGTTAAACTCTCAATTTTATATATTCAAATAATTTATGGGTATTATCCATCATTGTAGTTTATCTTATGATTTAGCTTCCACACAATATTTCTTTACTTCAGTTTATTTTACTATGCTTATGATACTCTAGCAGGGTTAGCTTTGGGTCACTCGTGATCTTAGGTCCCGTGTCTGCGTTCTAAAGGTAGCTTCGGGGTGTGATAGCCGGCAATGCTCAGGACCCATAGTTGAGCCGGCTCACAATACCACTGAGCCAAACATGTGGTATGTTGAGGGTTAGTACCAGATCTATGATGACAGAAAAGTGTTAAATGTACACAGGAAGATGGCCAGGACCATTATTAGGGAGCGTTGGGTATTCAAAGGGAGCCTTCATACTGTGCTCGCCATGAAGGAGTTGTTCAAAAGGTATAAATGTGATTAAATGGCATGGAGCCGGGCAATTTTAGCGAGGAGATGAGTCATGAGTTCTATGCCTCCTTCACCACTACCATCTATTATAATATACCTAAATAGGCTAAGTCACTACCTCAGCCCCCACTACAGGCTACCTTGGTACGAAATTCCTCCATTGACATCTTTGAGACTATTATTTGTCGTTTTATTTATAGCCCAACTCACACTCTGCCAATTAATACTGTAGAGTATGATTATAGGATGGGGGTGGTTCAGATTAGGGCATTTTAGAGGGATAATGAGTAGCGCGAGACACTACTGCATCAGATGGCTCGCCACATAGCTGAGGATGGAGAGAGCACCTAGTTGGTGCCAAATACTACATTGCCTATTAGAAAGGAAACCCTAAGCTTCGTCGCAAAGTTCTTTTGGTCCATGGTTCATACTAGATTGTCCCCTACATCGGCAGAAAATGACGTTACTTGCGATAGGGCTGTGATGTTATAAGCGATTATGGCGGGGATGGAGCTTAATTTCTCCCGCATATTGATTGTCAAGATTCATGAGAGGGCATTCACGACTACTATTACTCTGCATTTCCCCTGTCTTATCTTTCATCGGTGTAGGAAGGCTTCAGTGCCTATTTGGCATTGTGATAGGACACCGAGGTGATGAAGATTGTGTACGTCGGCCTTACTAAAGATGATGCTAATCCCGCAGCACCGCGGAAGGGACCACAAGTTGACCAACCTCCTTTAAGTATAAATTTTTCTAGAGATGTGGAGCATATTCAGGTTCAGTAGGCTAGTGACACGACTCTGCCTGCCACCACAGAAGAGGCACGGGTTCTCCCCTTCACTTTTACTAGTCAGGTTGCTAGCTTGTCACGAGCCACTCCCCCTTCAAGGTCCACTATGGTTCCTCTGGCCTGAGTCCAGAAGTTGGAGACCTAGATGGCTACCTTGCTGCATCATATATGGCCCAGGATGCAGCGATCTCTTGAGGAATCTGAGGCTCGTATGGAGTGGATGATGGATACCAAGATTCAGGCAGTCCACAAGCGTCTAGATGCATTTGAGTTGTGAGTATTGAAAAGGTTGTACTGACGATTGATGTCACTACTTTTCATATGGAGTTGACTAGGCTCCGGTCTGATGTTGATGCTCTCATTTCTCCCGCTAAGGCTGCCCCCGAGCCCCCACCTATGGATGAGGCTGATAATGTGGTGATGACTGCACTCGTTGGCGACACTATACCACCACCTGACCCTTCCCGTGGGCAGGAAAGTGCCACCTCTCTTCTGACCATACTTCTTATACTTAGGAGGCCTGATGAGCAAAGAAGAGAAAGCGACAACAGTTGGGGGCAGCCCTGAGGGAGTCTATTATTGATGAGGAGTTGCGAAGCATCGAGCCCATTAGATTGATGTTGGCCCATCTAGTTCGAGGAGCACTACAGATGGTGTTCCCACAATTGATGAGGGAACTACTGATGGCATTCCTAGTGTGTGAGAAAATTGTATGTTCATGCAATATATTCCAATCTAAAACTTACCTCGTTGGTCCTGCTAAAATAATCTAGGCTAGAAATTAGGAAATGATCATAGGCCCTTGTTCAAATAAGTCCACTTAAGCCTAAAAAGATCCAACCAAAAGAATTAAATACTAGCTTTGATTCAAAAGTTTTAGCCTAATGAATACCACTTCTTTCAATACACCTAACTCACCTTCCCTAAAAGACTGTTTTGGCCCTGGTCCCTCCTTGGACATGTGCACCTTAAATTAGGCCAAAAGCCTAAGTTGAGGGTGGCTAATTCAGAAGTTACCTTAATCTCGGCCCTAGTCCGACCTCGAATATCGTGCACTTCAACTCATGCAAACTACATAAGTTGAGGGTGGCTATGAAATAGGAAACTGAAAGAAAAAGGTATGAAAAGAGTTGTGTATATAAGAAGAAGAAAAAGGATAGAAAAAGGTGTGACCAAGAGTGATAATGATGCTGAAAAACAAAGAAAAAAGAAGTAAATGAAAAACAAAAAGTGGAAAAAGAAGAATGAAAATGTTAAGTCACATATTTGCTGAAGAGAGTCAAGGAAAAGAGTAGAAAATAAAAATTTGTGAAAAATTGGTTGAGAAAAGAGGTTAGTAGCCAATGTAATGTCAAGGAGGGCAGAAAACTCACTAAAAGTACCCCAAATGTATCCTACCTTACCTTGAGCCTACATTATAAGCTAAAAAAGCCCTATAGTGATCCTAGTGACTAGTCTGGAAAGTTTGTGCAGTGAAAATAAAGGCAAGCCTATGGTATTGAGCACTAACTGTATTTGAATTAACTTCTCAGTGTGAGTGTTGACTAAATCCTTAAGCTTAAAAATCTAATTGTTGTGTGAAAAGGGATTTCTTTGAGGTGAGGACACTAGTTACATTATTGGAGAGTTGCTACCTTGATGATTGTTGAAACTATATGTGGTGATATTTGTTACTCTGTCTATGTCATGTTTTGATCCACATGAGTTAGCTTGTTGAGTCTAAATGAAAATATTTGCACTAAACGATAGAATTAATTAAGAAAGCCATGTGATTTCTTGAGTTTGTATGCTTGCTTCCAAATGAGTGTCGTTTAGAGTTTTAGTGTTTTGCTTGAGGACAAACAACAAGTTTAAGTTGAGGGTGTTGATATATTAAGAGTTTACGTATTTTTGATGCATTTCACTTAGAGTTTGTGTGAGTCATGGGCTTTTTTTTATTATATATAATGGTTTTTATTTAATCTTTGCAAGAATTTGGATCGAAAGTGATTGAGAGAGAAAATAACTTAAATGGCAGCAGTAGCAGTCAATGGAGCCAACCACGGACCATAGGTTCAGTAACGGGATGTAGGTGCTAAAGCGTAGATGAGAGTTCAAGGAAGTCTGACCAAGTGTGGAACCACATAGGCAAATGACGTCCTATAGAGTGAATGATGGATCGTCCTGCACGACCATCATTTCTGATCAGAAAGTTAATTTCCAGTACTTGAACCACCGAGGGATAGGACAGATTGTAGTCCCATCAACTAACCGTAGGTGGGACCGTCATTTAAAGACTCTAAAATATTTTCCAAGTGCTGAACCATGGACCGTAAGCTGATCCATGGTCCGTAGGTCATGTCGTCGATCAAAACCACGTCCGACCCAATTTTTCTTATTTCGTTTTCCTACTATGTTTAGGTTTTAGTTCTTATAAATACTAGTTGTTATTTCCATTTTTGGAAGTTAGACAATATTGGAGACTTTGTTTTTGGTTTTTTTGAATTAATTTGCCAACACTTTTGCACTTTGAATTTCAATTAAAGATTTCGGTTTTCATATATTCAAATTGCAAGTTCATGATTTCTTTTAGTAACCCTAATATTAATTGTGAATTCTCAAGCATGAGTAGCTAAATCCACAACTAGGGTTGTGGGAACCATGATCAATTAACAATGTATGAATAATAACAAAGTAATTCTTGAATACTATTTATGCATGTATTGTTAATCATTTTGTTTAGAAGTCTTTTTAATATAGGCCAACGTTAGAACTCGCCTCGTTCGTACTTCCCTTACCAAGGGGGTAATGAATGAGAAAAGGATTAAACAACAGAGATTTAGTTAAGGATTTGCTGCTATCTAATAGTCTGACTTTAATTAGTTGACGTAAGGGTGAATACCGAACTCAATTGACATGATGACTAATCTGGGGTAAAGGTAAGGGATAGTAAAGCACATACCCGTAGACTTACCAAGTTACGAGGTGAAAGTTCCTACTTGGATTACCAATCACATAGGGATATCTAACTTATCAGCCTTGCATTTTAAACACTTGGATATAATTACTATTATTAGGAATACTGCGTTAAGAGCTTGTAGGGAACACATAAACCCTAATTTTCATCTTATATTGATATCTCAACTGTGAATCTTGTTTACTTGTTAATTCAAACAAACAAATTGTTATTTTATTTACAAAACCCCCTCTTTGTTTACTTTCCTCGAAAATAGTTTGACTTAAATGAGATAATTGTGAGTTAAGTTTAAGTCTACACCATATTCCTCGTGGGATCGACCCCAACCTACAGGTTAGGTTCTTTATTTGGTAACGGCCTCTTATACGTCTTTTAGGAAGTGTAATTTGGGTGTATCACCTGCGCTCAAACATGCACACTCAAGGCACCAGTTGTTCGTGACTATGAGGCCAAGCACACGAACGTGAGGCCTAAGTTGACAGCAAAGGGCTAAGGCCTCCAAACTTCAATGGGGTGGCTGAGATTCATCCAAATCCGCGTGCATGCAAACAAATTATGCTACCCCATCATAAACGACATATGAACTCAATAAAACATTGAAATTCCTATCCTAGTTCGTTTCAATAAAAGGTTAGTCCCACACCCAATTTCTATTTTTTAGCCAAAATGCACAAAGGGCCTTAGAATTAGTCTGGAAGCCTTAGGACCTAAATGAAAGGTTGTTACAGACCAAATTGAACAATCTAGAGCTAACTGAGCTAACAAAATTCTCATCTGATCTCTTTTACTTAGAATATTGACTAAAGTCAAACTTAGGCTTCAACTTGAAAGTTAAAATGCCTAATCGTACAAACTTTCTTTGAAAGCCTTGAGAGTCATACCGACTATGCTACTAGACTAAAATGACCCTTCTGGAGCTGATGAAACCGTTAGAATTGGATTCTGAGATCATCTTCCTAAACTTCTAATACAAAATGACCTTTCAAGGTTCAAAAGCTCCAAAACACTAAAACTCGCATAAAAACCAAAAGAACGACCAGGTGACTGAACTGCTAGTTCCAGCAAGTCACAAATGACTTGGGGTCTCAATAGGAAAGAACTAAATAACGAATAGGAGGCATAAACACAAAATAACCTAGAGGTTATTACTACATTATCATCATATAGTAAGGTGGAGAAAATCAAAATAGAGTTGGGTAACTTGCAATAAGAATGGAGCTAGCAAAGGAAACCTAGGACAATGTTCATATGGTTTTTGTGGTAGAGATCGTAAAGGTGATTTGTTATATGCGGAGGCACTAGGACTAGGTATCAAAAACCAACATGGAGGTAACAACTATTGCAAAAGAATTGAAGTACTATCTATCACAGGGATATAATTTTATCATAATGTCGAGTGATTCACTAGTGGCAATGAAGATTATACGAGAAGAATTAAAAATACCATTGGAAACAATAAAAGGAATTGAGGAAATAAAGGAAACTGAAAGTAAGATAAGCTTTTAGATATTGCATATATTTAGAGAAGCTATTCAATTAGTAGACTTTATCACAAATACAACTATCAATCATGAGGATAAGCAACAAGTTCAAAATTTCAATCACCTAGCAAGCTTGGAAAAGAAAATATTGAATATGGACAAGAGTCAAATCTCAGCTATAAGATTGAGAGTAAGGAGAATAAATAGCAGCAATATTAATCAAACATGATAGGAAGGCAGTGGATGATCACAACGTTTCACAGTTATTACATTTACAAGGAAGTTTCTGATCAAATAAACGTAATTGTAAGAAAATTAACTAGGCTAGGTTAGTTTAGCCAACAAAAAGTAATACTTTCACCAGCAAAAGGCAAAGGTCAAGGAACCACATTTGAATGGCATAACTCGCAAATAGCTAAGAATTTAGGCGGAAGGAGGACAAGAGTGATTTGGTTTTCTTTATAACCACCTCAACTAAAAACAAACATGGAGTTAGAAAGTAAAGGAAATGGGAAACAAAACAAAGATCACAAGACACTCACAATAAACTACATAGTTGAGATGCTTAGTTCAAATCCTCTAAAATGGTTCCCAAAAGCTCGGGGATCTCCACCGAATGGTACACTTGAGAAGAAAAATTGATGGAAGAAGTCAATGAGCAATGGTGAAAGAAAGAGATATAGTGAAGAAGAAGATAAACCTTTGCAAACTGAACAACAAAGCTCCCAACGTGTGAACATGGAGAAGGTTTATCACCCACAACTGAAGAAGACAGAAACTTGAATTGGAAAGACATAGAGAGAACATCCTTAGCGGCAGAGTACATAAGCTGAAGAAGTGAAGACCGGGGAATGGATTAGGAAACCTATCTTTTAGGGACCTTTATTTACTAGAGTTGTTTTCAGCTCAGCTCATTTGTTGGGCCTTATTGTCTACTTGTTTGTCATTTTTTTTAATTTTTTGTATCATGGGCTCATTGGGAACTCATGCGAACAAATTTTTAATTCAGTAATAAAAGGACCCAAGGTCCTAAAATTAGCTTAAAAAATTATGAGTTCTTTGTAAATCCAAGTAATAAAGCTATAAAATGGGTTAACAAAAACCTCAACCTAAGGAAGTTCAATCTAGGAGTTGGAGATTTTTGTATTAGACATACGATTACTTCAAATTAGTTCTCCCAATACTCAAATTAATGCCTAACTTGTGAAGTCTTTTGTAGCTATCCAAGATGAAATCATACACATTATCCCCCTTATAATCTTGAAACATCAGAGGCTTATGTTTCAAGAACTTAGTCAACATCTCATGCTTCTTGCTAGTCATCACAAGGCCAAGCAACAAACAAAACAAAGTGCTAGCCCTCTCATCCATATCCACCTTGGGACAGTGGAAGCAATAGTCTGAGTAACCAGAATCTAAGCAGTCTAAACCATGGGAATGGCTCTAGTACGTGCCAACCCACTAAGAAAAATAAGTACCTTTTAGACAGTCTTTGCATACATAGTTTCCCCAGTATATTTGCTTGCTTCAGGCTTAACCTTATCCTTGATATTGATCTCAACTTTTTACTCAATAATCGAATCCTGGGGTGTGAGTGGGGGTGGGGTAACTTACCTTGGCACTTCCACATTCTGATCTCCACCCCTAGCGGGTGTTTCCCTTATCTACCCCTCTCTTTACCTCTCCCTTAGCCACTCCCTTTAGATGAGGACTCAATCGTTAGCTCTGGTGTTTGAGCCACCACCTCGTGCCATTACATCTAGCGTTAACAATTTGCGGACATAAGAATGAAAGAGATGAGATACCTTTTTGGATGACTAGATATTAATTGGAAGTAATTCATAGCACGAAGGAAAAAAGAAAGATAATATCCTAAAGTCATGTAGCCTTTTGCATAAAAGTATAAATGTATCTACACATTTCCATATGACTCTATTTGACTCATTTTGGTATGACGAGATCAACAGACCTAGGGCTCTGATTCTATGTTTTTCATGACCCTAGACCATCATTAGTGGCACCCACACTGAACCAACTAGTGGGAGAACCAAAGTCTAACCCGACAATAACCCAACACCCATTAATGACAGTAAAATTTATCATGAATAAAGAAATAGTTTTCAATTAGATAAGGAATTGAGTCTCCTTAAACTCAACCCAACCATCTGAAAACAAAAACTTGGAAATATCCCTAAGAACTAAAAGTTACCATACTAACTCTAATATATTTCCAATTAGGGATGCAATCCCAAAAAATAAACATACTTAATCAAAAGTCTTTGTCCAAACAAATGGACAAGAAAATATAGAGGAATCATTGTAAGCTTGAAAGCCGAAGTTCACCCTTGGATTCGAATAAGATATCTCTCAAGTGAGGTCACGGATTAGCCGCGGGAAAATTCGCTGCACTTAACAAGAAAAGAAGCAAGGGCAGTATTAGTATACCAACCATCATGTACTAGTAGGATCATAGTGATAGTCTAACATACACATATAAACAATTCAAAACTAAATAGAATCACAAGAAACTATGCAATCTAGCAACAAACACCAGTCACAATTACGCTCTCAATCACATGACATGAAAACCACAACAAGAACTAACCAATGCATGACATGTTTCACCTGATCATAATGCAAGTACCGGTCCTCTCATGGAACCTCAAACCAAACTGTAGTATTATATTGGGATTGGTATCCGAGCCAACCGTATATAATCATATCATGTATGATTTTTGAGCCAACCAACAATATCTAACCTGTACAGGTGTGGTACCGAGCCAACCAACAAGTACAATAAGCATGAATAATCACATTACACCATAACATGCATCAACTCACAACACAATGAATTTGACTACTTGAACCCACTAGTTACAATTACAAGTTCATTTCACAACATGACTCAAAAAGTAATAAACATGTAAATATATATATCCTAGAAGCATATAACCATCCGCTACCCAGAATCAAGACCCTTGGAAACTCTCAATAACCCCCATACAAAGTGTCTTGGCTTGTTCTTGGTCTAAAATAAACAATATGACATTCAATAAAGCATAAATGACCTATTAATTTACCCATATTGCTAGAAAATTCAAACCCTTGTAAAAATGAGATCATCTTCCCCAACTTAGGTCTCCTTCCCACCATGGATTCATGCTCAAGAAATGTCCCCAATGTTAACCACCTAGTTTCTAAGGCTAAAAAAACATTTAACAAGATCGGGGAGTCGAATTCTTACCTTAACCGGTGATTTTCATGGGATAATTGATCCTTGCTCCTAAAATTATCCATTTTTCTTCAAGAACTGAAATTGCAAAAAATAGGGGTTTTGGGATGTTTTCTGCATAAAATCATGATTCTCTCAGTATAGCAGTGTCAACTTCTCTATAGAGACAGCTTACTGTAACATCTCGCAATTTGAAATAACTAGGATGAAGATAATAAATGGAAATAGTCATTTTTGGAAAGAAAATCTCAAAATTTTGTGAAGTTAGAATAAGTTGAGTTTTGGTCAATTTCAAACGGCCATAACTCCTAGCTCAGAATGAGTTAGGTGTATTTCCAGATATGGTTGGAAAGCTCTTGGAATAACCTTTACAACTCATTGGAGTTTGCGCAATTACAAGTTCGTATGAGTGAGTTACGCTCTTTGGAAGTTGGGCTGTTTGAATAAGGAAAGTCTAATTCGGATTTGGAAGGGTAAATTAGTCTTTTTCATACCTAATTATTCTAATTAGCTTTTATGAGTTAATTGGGGTAAAAATCAGATTTTATCCAGTTTAGAAAATTTGAAGTTTCATGCCAGGGCTTGGAGAAAAGAGAAAAGAAGAGAAAGGAGAAGAGGAAAAACAAGATTCGCCAAGAATGATCAATTTTAGTTGTGGATTTCGCCAAGGAATTATTCTACAAGGTATGTGAGCTTTTCATAGCATTGGGTTTGTTCACCCATGCGCCAAACATGCTTAGTTCAGAGATATTTGTCCTAAAAGAGTTTGAAAGTTGATGTCCTTGATATGTATTCTTCAATTTGAATGTCGTTCTTGAATTGGGCTGAATTAAGGAGTTTCTAAGATCTTTACATTGATTTTTAGAGTTATTTTGAGTTAGGTTCTTGAGTATATATGCTGGGTACCAAATTCTAAAATGAATTTGAGACCAATGGTCGAGTTTAGGCGAATTAGGGATGGAAAATGAAGAAATAAAAGTCGAGCAAGATTAGGCATGCAAGTCTGCATTGCGGACATGCACCCTCAGTGAATAAAAGTCAGCTCCGCGTCACAGTTAGGTTGCAAACTCCTCTGTCTCAAAATTAATTTCCGCGATCAATTATTTAAATGAAACTCCGCATCGCAAACTTGTTCCAGGACAGTAATTTCTTAATCTTTTCTTATGATTATCTATCTACAAACAATCCTAAACATCATGAGATCTTTCGTGTCACAAATCAAAATCCTTGAATTCATACTTCAATTCAAGGAAAGTTAAGAATCAAGTTAATTAAAGTTAAGAGTCAAGTCAAGTAAAGTTAAGAGTCAAATCAAGTGAAGCTAAGAGTTAAGTTAAGAGAAGTTTATAAAGTTTTCAAAAGTCTTTTACAAACATTTTGACTTTGTTCTAGGACTTAAGTTTCAAGTTAAGCAAAGAGTAAAGAGTTGAGTTCATTTCTCAAGAAGCGATAAGGGAACTAAGTATTCCCAAGAGCTTAAAAATGTTTGCACATTTGAGAAAGAAAGGGAACATTGATTCAAGAGAGCTTTTAAGCTAAGTTTTGAGTAATTATCTCAAACCAAAGATAGAAGTCTTTTTTAAAAACATATGAGCTAAGTATATTTTGAGAGTAGTATTTAGCACCGATATGGGGATGCAAGTTCATATTAACTCAAGTCTCTATAAACCATGTAGTCATTATGGATAGTAAAGGATCATACTTTTTAGATGACTCCTTAAGATTCTTTTAGCATATGCTAGTGGATCCACTTAGTTAAGGCGTTCTATATGACGGAAAAGTAGAGGACAATTCTGGCAGTGTAGGCAAGACGTTGTATCACCACTTAGGCTCATAGTGTTGGCTGTCGGTGAAAGAAACTCCCATAGAAATTATATTACTTTATTATATGAGTAAAGTTGAGTTTTTTATTGCATATTCTTTAATGAAATAAGTTTCTTTTACTATTTTATAAAGCTTTTCATATATTGTATGTGTTTCATTGCTTTGTTATGAGTTAAGTTATTCATGGGTTGAGAAGAGCCAAGGTAAATGTTTCTTTTTGAATCTTTTCAAGCCTATGTTATGCTTAGTATTCCAACTTTCATACTCATACATTCAATGTATTAATGCCAGTTGGCCTGTATCTTATTATGATGCAGACGCAGATAACTAGGATCAGCATCCAGCGCCTTGTTGATCCAGTTGAGCACTCAGAGATAGTTGGTGAGACTCCTTACATTTTGGAGGAGTCTTTTTATCATTTTCTTTTAGTATTTTGTTGTTAAGATGATCGGGGGTCTTGTCCAGACATCCCTTTTTGTTTTAGAGGCTTCATAGATAGTCAGTCAGATGTTAGTTCATTCGTCATTATCTTGTTATTAGCTTATGTTCATATTTGAGTTGCCACTTTGGCTAAGTTAAATGTTTATTTTCTTATAACATTATGAGTTTAGTTTTGAGACATGTTGAGTTATCTTGTATTTGGATTCTCTTACTTCTGTCTAAGTCTTCCGCTGAGTAGTAAGCCAGGCGAAGGCTTCGCTTGGGGCCATCAATGGTTCTTGAGTGCCAGCCACGTTTGGGGTGTAGGCTTGGTATCAGAGCACAGAGTTCAAGAGTTCTTGGGAGTCTATGAAGTCATTTCTGTAGAGTCCTAGTTATCGGTGTGAATCGCGCCACATCTATAATTAGGAGGCTGCAACATTTAGGAATTCATTCACTTCTTTCATAATTATTTCGTGTGATAGAGTTAATATCTATAAATTTTCTTTCTACTTGTTCTTACGCGTAACCGATTATGAGCTGGCCTTTGGTTGAGAGTGAATTCATGAGGTGTTTCTTTACTCGTGAGCGAAGAGAAACAAAGAGGAGATGGTTGCTGACATAAGGAGAAGAATGAGCTTATTTGTTGCTGGGCTGTCTCGTTTGTCAAGAAAGGAAGGTAAGGTAGCCATGCTAATAAGTGACATGGGCATAGCAAAGCTGATGATCAATATGCAACAAGTTAAGAAGGACCAGCTGAAGGATAGAGGAAAGTTTGGGAATAAGAGGGGTAAGGCATCAGGGAATGAGTCCGAGGAGCAAATGAGTAATTCAAACCGGTCTTCCTTCCAACATAAGTAGAAAGGACCTACTTCATCATCTGCTAATGCACCTACACCAAGGAACAAATGTGAGTACAATAGTCATAATTCTCAGAACTTCAGAGCTAGACCGACGCATTCGCAAGATAGGAAGGAACAAGGGGGTACAGACTGCTGCATTTGCTAAGTGTAGTAGGAGCCACTCAGGGTGTGTCGTGATAGCTCCACTAGTTGCTTCAAGTGTGGCCAGAATGGTCATTTTATGAGAGAGTGTCCTGAGAGCAGACAGAGTAATGGTAATATGGGCGGCAATAGAGCCCAATCTTCTTCAATTGCTCCACTAGATAGAGTTGCATCTATATGAGCTTCTTCAATGGTAGCGGAGAAGGAAACCTTATTTATGCTATCAATAGTCTCCAAGAGCTAGAGGATTCACCAAATAATGTCACTGGTATGATCCAAGTCTTCAATTTTGATGTTCATCATGAATAACTTCTTGAGCCTTTAGTGTTTCTACACCTAATGGTGAGTCTATTCTAGCCGAAAGAGTCTATAGTGATTTTTCTATTTTCATCAACCACAAGAGTACCATGGCTGATTTAGTTGAGTTAGACATGGTAAATGTTGATGTCATTCTAGGTATGGACTGGCTTCATGCCTGTTATGCATCAATAGATTGTAGAACTTGGGTAGTCAAGTTCCAGTTTCCAAATTAGCTAGTCTTCACGTGGAAAAGTAGTTCAGCAGTGCCTAAGGGTCATTTCATTTTATACCTTAGTTTCCAAGGGTTGTGTATATCACTTAGTCCAAGTTAATGACTCAACTATTGAGATACCTCATATTCAGTCAGTTCCTATAGTAAAAGATTTTCCAAAAGTCTTTCCAAATTATCTGCCCAGAGTCCCTCCTGAGAGATAGATAGACTTCGGCATAGACATTCTTCCAGATACTCGTCATAGCTCTATTCCGATAGAATGGCTCCAGCAGAGTTGAAAGAGCTTAAAGAGCAATTGAAAGATCTCCTAGATAAGGGTTTCATTCGACCAAGTGTCTCACCTTGGAGCGCCCTGGTCTTGTTTGTGCAAAAGAAAGATGGTTCCCTTAGGATGTGTATATAATATCGCCAATTAAATAAGGTTACCATCAAGAACAAGTACCCTCTTCCTCGAATTAATGATCTTTTCGATCAGCTTCAGAGTGCTTCTTGTTTTTCTAAGATTGACCTCAGATCTGGCTACCATCAGTTGAAAGTAAGGTAGTGTGATATTCCCAAGACAACATTCAGGACCCATTATGGTCATTATGAGTTTCTGATTATGTCGTTCGGTTTGACTAATGTACCTTCAACGTTCATGGACCTTATGAATAGAGTTTTCAAACCTTATTTAGATATGTTTGTTATCATCTTTATTGATCACATACTAATCTATTCAAGGAATGAAGAAGAGCATGCTAGCAATCTTAGAATAGTTCTTAAGACTTTGAAAGATAAGGAGTTATATGCTAAGTTCTCTAAATGTGAGTTTTGGCTTTAGAGTGTGGAATTCATGGGTCACATATTTTTCAGTGATGGAATTAGAGTTGATACCCAAAAGATAGAGATAGTGTCCACATCTCCAACTAATATTATGAGTTTCTTGGGTTTGCCTGGCTATTATTAAAGGTTTTTAGAGGGGTTCTTATCCATTTCGTCTCATTTGATCAAGTTGACTCAGAAAACAGTGAAGTTTCAATGGTTTGAAGCTTGTGAGAAAAGCTTTCAGGGATTGAAAAAGAGGTAGACTACTACCATAATATTGACCTTACCAGAAGGTACGCAAGGATTTGTTGTGTATTGTGAAGCATCTAAATTTGGTTTGGGTTGTGTGCTAATGCAAAATAGAAAAGTTATAGCTTATGCCTCCAGACAGTTGAAAATCCATAAGAAGAATTACCCAACCAATGACTTAGAGTTGGCTGCTGTAGTATTTGCTTTAAAGATATGACGTCATTATTTATATGGTGTTCATGTAGATGTATTCACTGATCACAAGAGTCTTTAGTATGCATTCACTCAGAAAAAGCTTAATCTTAGACAAAGGAGGTGGTTGGAATTACTCAAGGATTATGACATGAGTATTCTTTATCACCCAGGTAAGGTTAATGGTATTGTTGATGCTTTAAACATGTTGTTTATAGGTAGTACAGACCATGGTGAGGAAGAATAGAGAGATTTAGCAAAAGATATGCATACACTTGCACGCTTAGGAGTCCGACTGATAGATTCCACAAAAGGAGAAGTAGTGGTGATGAATGGGGGTGAATCTTCATAAGTGTCAGAAGTGAAAGAAAAGCAAGACCAAGATCCTATTTTTCTTGAATTGAAGGAAAATGTTCATAAGCAAAAAGTATTAGCTTTTGAACAAGGGGGAGATTGCATATTGAGATTTCAAGGTAGATTGTGTGTACCAATGGTAGATGGACTCCAAGAGAGGATCATGGAGGAAGCTTATAGCTCCAGATATTCAATTCATCCGGGTTCTAAAAAGATGTATTATGATTTGAGAGAAGTTTATTGGTGGAGTAGCATGAAGAAGGGCATTCCAGAGTTTGTTACTAAGTGTCCGAATTGCCAACAAGTTAAAGTGGAGCATCAAAGGACTGGTGGTTTGGCTCAGAATATAGAACTTTCGAAATGGAAGTGGGAGATGATAAACATGGATTTCATCACAGGTTTGCCAAGGTCTCGCAGGCAACATGATTCTAAATGGCTGATTGTGGATGGAATGACCAAATCAGCCAACTATTTGTCGGTAAAGACTACCCATACAACAGAATATTATGCTAGGTTATATATTCAGGAAGCAGTAAGACTTCATGGATTCCCTGTTTTGATTATATCAGATAGGGGTGCACAATTTACTGCATAGTTTTGGAATTTTTTTAGAAAGGCTTGGGTTCAAAGGTGAACTTAAGTACTGCTTTTCATCCTCAGACTGATAGGCAAGAAGAGTGCACCATTCATACCCTAGAGGATATGTTGAGGGCGTGCATGATCAATTTCAAAGGTAATTGGGATGATCACCTACCTCTCATCGAGTTTGCTTACAACAATAGCTACCACTCTAGCATCCAAATGTCTCCTTATGAAGCTCTTTATAGGAGAAGATTCAGGTCTCTTATTAGATGGTTTGAAGTTGGTGAAGTTGGATTAATAAGAACACATTTAGTGTATCAAGAGATGGAGAAAGTGAAAGTGATTCAAGAGAGGTTGAAAACGGCACAGAGTCATCAAAAATCCTACACTGATGTTAGGAGAAGAGAGTTAGAGTTTGAAGTGAATGATTGGGTATATCTTAAAGTTTCACCCATGAGAGGTGTTATAAGATTTGGTAAGAAGGGGAACCTTACTCCCCGGTATATTGGACCTTATGGAATAGCCAAGATGATTGGCAAAGTTGCTTATGAGTTGGAGCTACCACAAGAATTAGCCGCGGTTCATCCGATTTTCCACGTCTCCATGTTGAAAAAGTGCATGGGCGATCCTTTATTGATCATACCAACTGAAGATATTGGGATCAAGGATATTATCTTATGAAGAGATTTCAGCTCAGATTTTAGATTGCCAAGTTCGCAAGTTGAGAACAAAAGAGGTAGCATCAGTCAAAGTCCTTTGAAGGAACCAATTTGTTGAGGTAGATACTTGGGAGGCTGAGGATTATATGAAGAAGATATATCCACATCTCTTTGAATCTAGAGAAAGTGCAAACCAAGGTACTAATTCTCTTCTTAGTATCTTTAAATTATGATTAAGCATGTTTTTGTTTGCATTTGCTTGTTGGGTGTTTGAACTTGATGTTACCACCATTAGCCTAGTAAGAGTAATATCATTCAAGGATGAATATTCCCAAGGGAGAGATATTCTAACATCTCACAATTTGAAATAACAAGGAAGAAGTTAATAACTGGAAATAGTCATTTTTTGAAAAGAATGAAAATTTGGAAATTTTGTGAAGTTAGAATAAGTTTAGTTTTGGTCAATTTCAAATGGTCATAACTCCTAAATCAAGATGAGTTAGGTGTATTTCAAGATATGGTTGGAAATATCTTGGAATAACCTTTCCAACGGCACTGAGTTTGCGCGATTCCGAGTTTGTATGAGTGAGTTATGCCCTTTGGAAGTTGAGCTGTTTGAATAAGAAAAGTCTAATCCGGATTTGGAAGGGTAATTTAGTCTTTTCCTTAACTAATAATTCTAATTCGTTTTTAGGAGTTAATTGGGGTAAAAATCAGATATTAGCCAGTTTACCAAAGTTGAGTTTCATGCTAGGGCTTGGAGAAAAGAGAAAAGAAGAGAAAGGAGAAGAGGAAAACGCAAGATTCGCCAAGAACGATCGATTTGGGTAGTAGATTTCGCCAAGGAATTGATCCTACAAGGTGTGTGAGCTTTTCATAGTGTTGGGTTCACTCACCCACGTGCCAAACTTGCTTAGCTTAGCGATATTCATCCTAAAAGAATTTGAAAGTTGATGTCCTTGATATGTATTCTTGAATTTGAATGTCATTCTTGAATTGGGCTGAATTGAGGAGTTTCTGAGATCTTTACATTGATTTTTAGAGTTATTTTGAGTTAGGTTCTTGAGTATATATGCTGGGTATAATAATATAAAATGAATTTGAGACCAATGGTCGAGTTTAGGCGAATTGGGGATGGAAAACAAAGAAAGAAAAGTCGAGCAGGATTAGTTATGCAAGTCTGTGTCGCGGACTTGCTCCCTCAGTGAATAAAAGTCAGCCCCGCATCACAGTTAGGACGTAGACTCCTCTGTCTCAAAATTAATTTCCGTGATCAATTATTTAAATGAAACTCCGCATCGCGGACTTGTTCCAAGACGGTGATTTCTTGATCTTTTCTTATGTTTATCTATCTACAAATAGTCCTAAACATCATGAGATCTTTCCTGCCACAAATCAAAATCCTTGAGTCCATACTTCAATTCAAGGAAAGTTAAGAATCAAGTCAAGTAAATTTAACAGTCAAGTCAAGTGAAGTTAAGAGTCAAGTTAAGAGAAGTTTATGAAGTTTTCAAAAGTCTTTCACAAACGTTTTGA
The DNA here is from genome assembly GCA_037074985.1 of Solanum bulbocastanum. NCBI lineage: Eukaryota > Viridiplantae > Streptophyta > Magnoliopsida > Solanales > Solanaceae > Solanum > Solanum bulbocastanum. The sequence continues at coordinate 36,974,500 of CM073601.1, forward strand.
CTTTTTTCTAAGATGTAAGTTTCAAAGTAAGCAAAGAGTAAAGAGTTGAGTTAATTTCTCAAGAAGCTATAAGGGAACTAAGTATTCCCAAGAGTTTAAAAATGTTTTCACATTTGAGAAAGAAAGGGAACATCGATTCCAATAGAGCTTTTAAGTTAAGTTTTGAATAATTATCTCAAACCAAAGAAAGAAGTTTGTTTTAAAAACATATCAGCTAAGTATATTTTGAGAGTAGTATTGAGCACCAATATGGGGATGCAAGTTCATATTAACTCAATTTTCCATAAACAATGTAGCCATCATGGGTAGTAAAGGATCATACTTTTTATATGACTCCTTAAGATGCTTTTATCATAAACTAGTGGATCCACATAGTTAAGGCATTCTATATGACGAAAAAGTATAGGAAAATTCTGGCAGTATGGGCAAGAAACTGCATCACTACTTAGGCTCATAGTGATGGTTGTCGGTTAGAGAAACTACCACAGAAATTATATTACTTTATTATATGAGTAAAGTTGAGTTTGTTATTGCATTTTCTTTAACGAACTAAGTTGCTTTTACTTTTTTATAAAGTTTTTTATATATTGCATGTGTTTCATTGCTTTGGTATAAGTTAAGTTATTCATGAGTTGAGAAGAGCCAAGGTAAGTGTTTCTTTCTAAATCTTTTCAAGCCTATGTTTGTTTAGTATTCCAACTCGCATACTTGTACATTCAATGTACTGATGCTATTTTGCCTGTATCTTATTATGATGCAGAGGCAAGTAACTAGGATCAGCATCCAGCGCCTCGTTTATCCAGTTGAGCACTCAGAGCCATTTGGTGAGCCTTCGTGCCTTTCGAAGGACTCTTTTTATCATTTGCTTTCAGTATTGCATTGTTAGGACTCTTTGTTTTAGAGACTTCATAGATAATCAGTCAGATGTTAGTTCATTCGTCATTATCTTGTTATTGGCTTATGTTCAGATTTGAGTTGTCACTTTAGCAAAGTTAAATGTTTATTTTCTTTAAACATTATGAGTTTAGTTTTGAGACAGTTGAGTTATCTTGTATTTGGATTTGTTTCTTATGTCAAAGTCTTCTGCTGAGTAAGTAAGTCAGGCCAAGGGTTCACTTGGGGCTTGCAATGGTTCTCGTGTGCCAGCCACGTCTGGGGTGTAGGCTCGGGGCATAACACTTACCTCGCTATAGCTAGCAAGAAGTTGTCTATTATAGCGAGGTCGGTGGATTTCCAGCAGCTCAACATTTGAAAAAATTGCTTTTTACAATACAAACTCTTCTTTTGACGTCCCGACTCATACCTTTAACTCCAATTTAAATTTTGGGAGTTCTACTTACCCTAACTCAATCCTGAAAGGCCATATGCATTCTTTAATGTCTTGATTACAAGTATAAAATCTTTCAAATCTAAATAAAATGCCCCATCTTTTCTCGGATGGCCCTAGAACTCACTTAGCCCAGATCCCATTTAAGGCTAGCCTAGCGAAGAATTTGCAAGTTACTACCCGAAAATTTTTCTACCTGAGAAGAAGAGGAAGAGGAAGAGGAAGCAGGACTGAATAAAAAGATAGGCCAAACTCGGAAAGGAAAAGGGGAATTTTCGCAAATAGTCACTATAATAAACTTAATTATGCTTCATAGCTATAGTTTGCATCATTACAGGTTGTATCTACAGTCTAATTTGTCTCGTTCAAATAATTTGCAAGTGAGTTTGTATAATTCGAGGGTACTTTTGTATAATTGAGTTATTTTTATATAAACTCCAAATAACAAATTTATACAAACACAAATATTTGAACTTTAAACAGTTATACAAATTATATTATACAAAATTACACTACACAAAATTTATATAAATTATATTATACATATTTCGAATTATACGAACGTGTAAATTATACAAACTCGAAACCTCAGCCCACGCAATTATCACTGAATGGTTGTTGTGAGTGGTAGTTAACTAAAACAATACCTATGGTGACTAATTAACTAGTATAGAATTAGTTAACCATATAATTTCCCTGAGGAAAAAAAGTAGTGAATGACCATTTATGGAAATAAATAAATAAAAAATTAAGTTATTATTTTTATGTTTGTGTGTGAGCACTATGAGTTAATGGACGTTTTGTTTAATTTGCCCTTAATTATATCTACAAAATTTAAAAGAGAAACTGCTATCTCAAGAAATTGATAACATTATATATATATATATATATATATATATATATATATATATATATATATATATATATATATATATATATATAAGAAACGAGATGGTAAATTTGAATATGACATGTTGGACTATGGTTCCTTAGAGACTTTTTATGTGGAAAATAAAAGAGAACAAACCATATTTTAGCTACCAATATCATATTTCTACATATATTTTGTGTTAATGATAAAAACTTAACGGTAGTAAACACAAAATGTTGTATTTGGTTATTCATGAAAAATACTTTTCTATTTGTTATTAGTGTGCATGACGTTGCATGTAAAATTTCTATAAACAAATACCCATTTATAAAATAACAATAAGTTTTAATCAACTTCAAGAAATGTCTAGCATTTTCATGTCTGAGTATAACAACCTTTAAGATACAATAAACGAGACTTTAAGTCATAGAAGATTTGAAAATCTATATACTATCAATGCAATGATTTTAAACATATGCAAACGACTAAATATTACCTAAGACTTTCTAAAACCGTCTTCTTTACCTATATCTAATATTACAAGAATTATGACCAAAGACAAAAGGTTAGGTGTATTTTTATTATTTTTTAATTAAATAAAATAACTTCAAAGGCATGAGTTGGGTAAGCCCTACATCACCTAAAGTAAAAACTAGAAGGAGAGTGACATAGTTATACAAATTATAATTGAAACCTAAGCTTTACAATAATTGCTAGATTATACTTGAGAAAATACTAAATCTTTACCCCTATTAATTTATAGAGTCTTAAACATATTTACTCAATATTTTTCAAAGATATTTACTCAATGGAAATAAATTGAAGGTATAAATAGGAAGAAAAAAATTGTCTTTTCTTGATTTGTCAAAATGACAAATAAAAAGGAAAATTAAATTAATAAATATTTGAAAAGTAAATAGAGATGGAGGGAGTAAGAAACATTCCTATTTGAGCTTTCAAACCTAGGAGATTTGAATCATTGTTGTAATGACATGATCCCGTCGTTATGAAAAAGCCAATGGGGAAAGAATTGGGGCCGAAAAAACTATTTGTAGTAACTTTGGATTTCCTAGCCTAGTCCAAATTTCGATGAAATCTGAGTCATGCAAGTCTAGGGAAATCTGGTAATGAATGTGAGATTTAATAATAAATTTGATTACCTGAGTGGATAGTTAAGACGTTAAGGAGCCCGTATGACTTTACGGAATCAAATTTGGGTAAGTAGAACTTTCGAAACTTATCTTAGCGTGAGCATGTAGTTCCTGAGTGTCATGGGTTGGAGGTGTGTTGTAGAATGGGGGTTTGAAACTCTAGATCCGACGTTCTCTCTCCGCGCAAGTCGCAAGGACGGAATTTATTATGCCAGGGTGGGGCCACTGTGGCGGGTTGGGTCCCGCTATGATGGGTTAGTCACGACTTAAGTCAGAATTAAATCCCAAAAACTGTCCAATTTTCATTCTTAAGAGCTAGGAAACGAACCAGGGCAAGTACTTGACAATTTTCCACCTCTTCTAGCACTAAAGGTAAGACTTTTACTCCCCTAATAAATTTTTTGATCCGTAGAACTTAGATTCTTGGTTAATTACTATTGGGTGAGGGTTTTTGAATTGAATTGGATGGTGGGAATGTCACGCCCCGAGCTACCCTCGAGACACAGACACGGGACCTAGGACCACAAGTGATCCCAAGCTAACCCTACTGGCATGATCATAAGCATACTAAATATAAACTGAATAATAGAAATTGTGCGGAAGCTATATACAAAAACAAAATGAAAAGATGGGGAATACCCATTTATTAAAACTCAGATATACGAAAACTGATGACTTTAATACAAGGAAGATATTAACTCAATACTAAGTTGAACCTATCTATGTCTGAAATGAGCCTCTAAACTGATTAGAAATGTTGGGACATGCCCCAACTAGATCTAGCAAAACTGAAACTAAAGGACTAAAAGCACTCAAAAGATAAACATGTCACTGGTCTTCGAAGAATAAGGACTCACTACTAATGCTGCTGAGCTGATGATCGGGAAGTGATCTAAGCCCGATCTGGATGCTGAAAACCTAAACCTACATCACAAGAAGATGTAGCGCAGAATATGCTTCAGTACTTGAAAGGTACTAAGCATGCAGGATAAAATAAAGCTGAAATAACAGATAATTGAACAAAGCAAATAAGCAATGATATAATCTAAACATGATATAGATACTGAATGCTGAGCTAACTAAATACAATGACCAATTTATAACATGTTGAAATTGAATATTGGATATACTGATAAATGATCAATGCAATAGAATCTAACTAAACTGTGGGAGCTGCTAAGAACCGATAGTAAAACCACATGAGCTAAATATGGATTCCGATGTATACGCCCCATCGAGAGGACCTAATAAACCCTGCCAGAGGTATAGAGGCATGCTGGCGTGATCACTAAAATTCTATCCACAGAGAGGACTTATAACGTACGTGGCTAGTAGTTTTGGGACTATTTCGATACGCTGAACCCTAGTCCAACTCAGTATTATGCTACTCCCAATGGATTAAGTAATTAACACATTATGACTAAATTTTTGTAAGTTACTAGATAGCTCAAACTAAACATGCAAACTGAGTATGCAACAATTAAACTAATATTGATGCATTAATAATTGAGGCATGTATAACTGAATAACTGAAATATCTTACCTAGTATGTGTAATTCAAAAACTACAGAAATACATTGCTAGGGTTCTCTAATTCATGCAATAAGCTAAATATTAGCATACTAATCTGATTTGGATCATTCTAACAGCTAAGAACCCAATAATTCTAACATTCAAGACACCCTAGGTATAGTTATAATAAGAGAATCAAGAAACTAACTGAAAACAAGGGACCTAATAGGTTGAAGGAACCCCCTAGTGAAATCCCACATACCTGGTGATGAATTCCACAAAGAAATCCTTCTATTGCAGGGCTGGAACTGGAGGAAACTTGTTGCGTTCTTGAACTAGGGTTGCTCGACCTTTTCTCCTCTTTCGCTTCTAATTTTCTATGCTTTGATTAATGATATAACTTAGGTAAATTCTAGTTATGTTTCTAGGATTAAATTGACTAAAACCTCATAATTTAGGGTTAAAACGACATAGTTTAGGTGTCCAACGAATAAGGAAAAGACCGAAATAACCTTGACATAAACTGCAGATGGTCTTACCACGACCAATTTCACGGATTGTGAAAGGGACCAGGGACCGTGAAGTCAGTTGTGGTATGGACTTGGTGTCTACTAGCTGAGGGTCTGAGTCCACGAGCCCTACCACAGCCCATGTGAAGGACCACAGACCATCAAAGTGTTTGTGGTTTCCACTTGGGCTTTGGTCTGGAGGGACTGGCTAGGGGTCTTTCTAGTAAGACTCCACGGACGCCCCCACGAACCGTGTGAAGGACCATGGACTGTGAAATTCCTCGTGGCCCTCAATTAGGCGGGGAGTCTAATGGGCTTGCTAGGGAGGTTCTCTGCCTCGACTCTACAGGAGCCACCACGGCCCGTCATCAAGACTACGGACCGTGGACCCTTTCATGGTCCCTAAACCCTATCGTGGTTCACTGCTTTAGGTATATTTCTGTAATTGTTTTCTGGGTTTGGTTTTTGAGGTGTTACAATATCTCCCCCTTGGAATCTTTCATCCCCAAATGAAGGCTAAACTAGCTGAAATGGAGGGAAAACGTTGTACCCTTTTCACTAAACACTAAGGGCTGATTTCTGACTGAACTGAGTTCCAAAAACATGCAATTACACTGAAAATGCAAGTATATACTGAAGGAACATGATACTAAGACTGATTTTATGCATAAATGACTGAAAAACTGAAGAGGAACTATTACCTCAATATGGAATGGATTCGGAAGGAAAGAGATGAGGATACTTGGCTTTCATAGCTGTTTCTGCTTCCCAAGTAGCTCTCTCTACGGACTGACTCTTCTATCAAACCTTGACTAAAGTGACTTCCTTGTTTTTCAATCTTCTAACCCGACGATAAAGAATCTCAACTGGTACATCCTCATAAGAAAGACTATCTTTCACGGCCATACTCTCTAGTAGCACCATGGATGTTGGATCACCCACACACTTCTTCAAAAGCGAGATGTGGAAGACTGGATGCACTTCTGCCAAATCTACTGGCAACTCTAACTTATAAGCCACTTTACCAATCCTTTTTGAGATCCGATAAGGGCCTACATATCTGCGACTGAGCTTCCCTTTCTTGCCAAACCTCATCACCCCTTTCATAGGTAACACCTTCAGGAAAACCCAATCATCAACTTGGAACTCTAGTTCCCTTCTCCTTACATCTGCATAAGACTTCTGGAGATTCTGGGCTGTCTTAAGTCTATCTCTAATGAGTTGCACTTTCTCCATAGCATAAAAGATTGAATATGGCCCTATCAAGCTGCTTCACCTACTTCAAACCAACCAATAGGAGATCTGCATGTATGCCCATACAATGCCTCATAAGGGGCCATCTGAATGCTTGAATGGTAACTATTGTTGTAGGCAATCACAATAAAAGGAAGGTGATCATCCCAACTACCCTTGAAATCGATCACACAAGCTCTCAATATGTGCTCTAAAGTCTGAATGGTACGCTCTGCCTGACCATCCGTTTGTGGATGAAATGTTGTGCTAAGGTTAACCTGAGTACCAAGACCCTTCTGGAATGATTTCCAAAAATGAGTGGTAAACTGAGGACCTCTATTTGAGATGATAGACAAAGGAACCCCATGCAACCTCACAATCTCATTAATATAAAGCTTGGCATAGTCCTCCACTGAATCTGTAGTCCTGACCGCCAAAAAGCGAGAAGACTTAGCAACTCTGTCAACTATCACCTAAATAGAGTCATGCTGTCTGCAAGTATAAGGTAAACCTATGATGAAGTCCATATTGATCACTTCCCACTTCCAAGTAGGAATTTCAATTTCTTAAGTCATACCTCCTGGTTTCTGATGTTCTACCTTGACTCTTTGGCAATTGGGGTACTTAGCCACAAAATCTGCTATATCTGTTTTCATACCATTCCACCAATAGACTTCCTGCAGATCGCAGTACATCTTAGTGGCACCTGGATAAATAGAATATCTAGAGTATGGGCCTCTGCAAAAATATGTTGTCTAAACTCGCCCACATTAAGAACACATAATTGACCCTGGTAGAAAAGCACACCATCTCCCCCTTGGGAGAAAACCTCAAATCTTTATTGGTGGACTGCACCCTTGGGTTCAAGTAATATTGGATCACTGTCTTGCTTTTCCTTAACTTCCACTACCAAAGAAGATTCTGCCCCATTCTGAACCGTTACACCACTATCTGATATGCTGATAAGACGAACTCCTAGGCGAGCAAGTCTATGAACATCCTTTTCTAGATCCTTTCTTTAATCCTCAACATGTGCTACACTACCCCATAGATAGTCTGCTAAGGGCATCTGCTACTACATTTGCGTTACCAGGATAGTAATGCACAGTTATGTCATAATCCTTAAGGAACTCAAGCCATCTTCTCTGGCAAAGATTCAACTCTTTCTGGGTGAACACATACTGAAGGCTCTAATCTGTGAACACATCTACATGAACACTATATAAGTAGTGCCTTCAAATCTTGAGTGCAAACACCACCACAGCAAGCTCAAGGTCATGAGTCGGATAATTCTTCTCATGCACCTTAAGCTGTCTAGAAGCATAAGCTATAACCTTACCTCACTGTATCAACACACAACCTAGGCCAACTCTGGATCTATCGCAATAAATCACATAACCGTCTGAACCCTCTGGTAGAGGCAAAATAGGAGTTGTAGTCAACCTAGTTTTCAATTCTGCGAAGCTTTTGTCACAATCATCTGACCACTAAAACTCGACCATCTTATGAGTCAACCTAGTCAATGGTGAGGCTATAGATGAAAATCCTTCTATGAACCGTCTATAATTGCCCGCTAGATCCAAGAAACTTCTGATATCTGTAGCAGAGGTAGGTCTAGGCCATTGTTTCACTATTTTTATCTTCTGGGAATCTATTCAAATTCCTTCACTACACACAATATACCCAAGGAAAGAAACTGATTGTAACCAAAACTCGCACTTGTTAAATTTTCCAAATAACTGGCAATCTTTGAGAATTTGTAGAGCAACTCTCAAATGACTTGCATGTTCTTCCTCATTCCTAGAGTAAATGAGGATATCATCAATAAAGACGATAACAAAGAAGTCATGTACTGCTTGAACACTCTGTTCATCAAATACATGAAAGTTACAAGAGCATTGATTAGTTCAAATGACATGACTACAAATTCATTATGACCATACCGAGTACTGAAGGGTGTCTTCGAAATGTCATTATCTCTGACTTTAAGCTGATGATAATCGGATCTGAGGTCTATCTTTGAGAAATGACTAGCATCGTGAAGTTGGTCAAACAAGTCATCAATCTTGGGATGGGATACTTATTCTTGATGGTGACCTTGTTTAACTGTTTGAAGTCAATACACATTCTGAGTGAACCATCTTTCTTCTTCACAAATAATACTGGCGCACCCTATGGCGAAATACTAGGTCTGATGAAGCCCTTATCTTGAAACTCTTTCTACTACTCTTTCAATTCCTTAAGCTCCGTTGAAGCCATTCTGAAAAGAGGAATAAAAATATGTTGGGTATCTGGAAGGAGATCTATTCCAAAGTTGATTTCCCTTTCGGGAGGAACTCCTAGAAGATCTTTTGGAAACACTTTTGGGAACTCACTAACTATAGTAACTGACTCAAGATATGGAGATTCAGAACTAGAATCCTTAACCCGAACTAGATGATAGAGATAACCCTTAGAGATCATCTTTCTGGCCTTAAGGTAAGAAATGAATCGACCTATAGGCGCTAAGCTACTACCCTTCCATTCTAAGATTGGTTTGTCTGGAAACTGAAAACGAACAATTGTAGTTCTACAATTGACTGAGGCATAACATGAATGTAAACAATACATGCCAAGAATGATATCGAAGTCTTCCATTTCTAACTCTACAAGATCTGCTGAGGTTACTTTCTAAGAGACTATGACAAGGCAATTTCTATATACCCATCCACCTATAATTGGGTCACCGACTAGAGTAGAGACTGAGAAAAGTTCTGGGAGAGTTTCTGGACTAACACTTAATTTGACTGCTATAAAAAGAGTTACAAATGGCAAAGTAGCCCCTGGATCTAACAATGCATAAATGTCAAGATCAAAGACTCACAACGTACCAGTGACTACATCAAGAGAATCTTCTTGATCTTGGCAAGCCTAAAGAGCATACAACCTGTTCTGGCATTGTCTGTCACTTGTACCAGATGAGTTACCCTGCTGAGTCAGGCCACCTACTGGTGCTGCTAAAGTTGTAGACTGGGTTCTACCATTAATACCTCTTTGACCCTGTCTAGAAGGACAATCCCTCAACTTGTGACCAAACTGACCACACCCAAAGCATCCTTCTTTTCCTACAAGACACTCACCTAGATGGTTCTTACTACACTTAGGGCAAGTTAGGTAGGTTTTGGTGCCTGAAATACTACCTTGAGACTTAGAGCCTGATGCTCCACCTTTTTGATTATTTTGAAACTTGGAGGATGGAACACTGACTGATGAAGTTGCTGGAGTCGAAGACTTCTGTTGAAACTGCGAGCAATTTCCACCACACAATTTCTGTTGGGAATACTCATAGTTGCTTGTTCTTGCTTTTTTACTCTCTTTAGCCTATTCCCTAAGCTTATCACCCTCAACCTGATGAGCGTGATTCATGAGCCTAAAGATGTTCATGTCTCCCAACAACGTAGCATTCCTGCATTCTGTTTTCAATAAGTCTGACTCCCTATAAAGAAACTTATTCATTTAAGACCTGGAGTCAACAACCATGTGTGAGGAGCATACCTAGAGAGTTGGTTAAACTTGAACCCTTACTATTGGACCGTCATGATACCCTGCCTTAAGTTCATAAATTCCTAGGCCCTTGCTTCTCTCAACTCTATGGGGAAAAACCTATCCAGAAAAGTTTCAATGAAACAATCCCAAGTAATAGGAGTTGCATCTGTACCCCTGTTCTCCTTCAATTAAGTATACCAGATATGAGCCACATATTTTAGTTGATACGATGCTAACTTAACCGGATCATTCCCAGTTACCTGAATCACTTCACAGATCTTCTTGGCCTCATCAATGAAGGTTTGGGGATCTTCTCCAACTTACGATCCTAAGAACTCTAGTTGATTCATCCTAACAAAGTCTTGCACTCTAGTTCTATCTGACCCAACATTGGTATTTTTATTAACTGGAACATGTTGATTGTTTTGGTTACCACACTCTAAGCCAACATCTGAATGGCGTTACTGAATTCTGTATTAGAAACTTCCTGATCAAGGACTGGAGGAGCTGTGTTTGCATTCCTAGCAATCACATTCCCAACGTTAGCTCTACGAGGAGGCATGATCACTGAAACGTACAACATCGAGTTAGAATAGAATTAGATCATACCTTACACAGGATGAGGGTAACAAGAAAATGAAGTTTTCCTAAATCACTTCATAGCCTCCTTCTCATAAGATGTGGTGCACTTCACACCCATGAGAAGGACGCTACTTAGTGTGGCTTTTCAGACATCCTAGGACTCTTAAACCTGATGCTTTGATACCAAGTTTGTCACTCCCTGAGCTACCCCCAATACATGGACAAGTGAACTCAAGCTAACCCTGATGCTTTGACACAAAGTTTTTCACTCCACAAGTGATCCCAAGCTAACCCTGCTAGCATGATAATGAGCATACAAAATATAAACTAAATAATAAAAACTGTAGGAAAGCTATAATCATAAACAAAATGAAAAGATAGGGAATACCCACATACTATAACTGAAATATACGAAAATTGATGAGTTTAATACAAGGAAGATATTAACTCATTACTAGGTTGAATCTATCGATGTCTGAAATAAGCCTTTAAATAGACTATAAATTTTAGGACATGCCCCAACTAGATCTAGCAAAACTGAAACTAAAGGACTAAAAGCACTAAAAAGATAAACATGTCACTACTCCTCGAAGAATGAGGACTGACCACTGATGCTGCTGAGCTGACAATCGAGAAGTAATCTAAGTGCGATCTAGATGTTGAGAACCTCAACCTACATCACGAGAAGATGTAGCACAAAATATGTTTCAGTACTTGAAAGGTATTGAGCATGCAGGATAGAATAAAGCTGAAATAACATATAACTAAACAAAGCAAAAAAGCAATGATATAATTTGAGCATGATATAGATACTGAATACTGAACTAACTGAATGCAGTGACCAATTTATAACATGTTGAAACTGAATATTGGATATACTAATAAATGGTCTAAATTGTGGGAGTTGCTAATAACCGATAGTAAAACCACATGAGCTAAATGTGGAGTCCGATGTATACGCCCTATAGAGAGGACCCAATATACCCTTCTAGAGGTATAGAGGCATGCTGGCGTGACCACTGAATTGATGCCCACAGAGGGGACTTACAACCTACATGACTTGTAGTTCTGGGACTATTTGGGTACACTGAACCCTAGTCCAACTCGGTATTATGCTACTCCCAATGGATTAATTAATTTACACATTATGACTGAATTTTTGTAAGTTATTGGATAGCTCAAACTAAATATGCAAAGTAAGTATGAAACAATTAAACTGATATTAATGCATTAATAATTGAGGCACGATAACTAAATAACTAAAATATCTTACCTAGTATGTGTAATTCAAGAAGTAAAGAAACACATAGCTAGGGTTTTGGAATTCATGCAATAAGCAAAATATTAACATACTAATCTGATTTGGATCATTCTAACAGCTAAGAACCCAATAATTCTAACATTCAAGAAACCCTACGTCTAGTTCTAATAAGCGAATCAAGAAACTGACTAAAACTAGGGACCTAATGGGTGAAAGGAACCTACTAGTGAAATCCCACATACCTAGTGATGAATAGGAATTAGGCCTAATACGATTCTAAATAGAAAAACTTCAACCATTTTTCTTTGTTTGAAAGGAGAAAAGAAAGAGGTAATATCTATACCTAAATATTAATCCGAATTGACATAAATCTCAATGACAATGACCAAGAATTGACAATTGGTAACATAAGTAAATATAGAATACACGTAATCCCACAGAAATAATTCCATGAAGAAATCCTTCAATTTCAGGGCTCGAACTGGAGGAAACTTGTTGTGTTCTTGAACTAGGGTTGCTTGACCTTTTCTCCTCTTTCGCTTCTAATTTTCTATGTTTTGATTAATGATCTAACTTAGGTAAGTTCTAGTTTTGTTTCTAGGCTTAAACTGACTGAAACCTCATAATTTAAGGTTAAAGCCACATAGTTTAGGTGTCCAACGAATAAGGAAAAAACTAAAATAACCCTGAATTAAACTACAGATGGGCTGACCACGGCCACTTTCACAAACCATGAAAGGGACCACAGATCATTAAGTCGGTCGTTATTTAGACTTGGTGACTACTAGCTGAGGGTCTGAGTCCATGAACCCTACCACAGCCCATGTGAAGGACCACGGACCATGAAAGTGTCCATGGTCTCCACTTGAGTTGTGGTCTGGCGGGACTGGCTAGGGGACTTAGTGTTAAGGCACCACGGATTCCCCTACGAGCCATGTGAAGGACCACGGACCATGAAAGTCCTCGTGGTCCTTACATAGGCATTGGGGTCTAAGGGGATAGCTAGGGATGTTCACTGCCTCGACTCTACGAGCGCCACCATTTCCCGTCATCAAGACTACCGACAATGAACCCTTTCTTAGTTCGTAAACCCTACCGTGGTTCACTGCTTTGGTATATTTCTATAAAAAAAAATTGTCTGGTTTTCGAGGTGTTCCAGGGAAAAAGCTCTAGCTACACATTGGGATCATGGGGTTGGTCTTTGGATAGTGGGTTTGTATAATCTGGGTAAAATTAGACCTTTGATTATTGATCCTTGTATATATTAATTGTTTGAAGACCTAGAAAAAGCAGAACGAATCTAGGAAGGGAAGAATCAAGTTTCTTAGAAGGATTCAAGCTTCGTTTTGAGGTAGGTGATGGATTGATTTCTTGTTTGTGTGATGTATGTCAGTAATTGCTTTATTGTAATGCATGTATGTATGTGAATTATTGCACTATTTATTACACCTAATGCAAATGAGTATGAATGAATGATTGTATGCCATGAATCAATATTTGATTGTATGATTATGAGAATTTGCATTGTGATTGTGGTTTGTTGAATAGATCGGGTGTTACGTTCCAACACACTAACTAGGACCAGATGCCACGTATTGACATATAAATTGGATCAGGTGTCACGTTCCGGCACACTAATTGGGATCTAGTACCACGTTTCGATGCACTAACAGTTTGGGTATGGGTTCCATGAGAGGAACATTTAATTGTCATAATGACTTATTAAAGAAAATGTGGAATTGTAAGTTGTTTACGATTGATAATCGGTATATGTGTTTCTATTATGTATATGCATGTTTACTTTGTTGTGACTGCTTGTATATGATTCACTTACTGGAATAGTCGTGTGATCCTACCAGTACATTGTGGTTGTGTATTGATACTGTACTTGCTCTTTCTTTGTTGAGTATATGGCATCTTCAAGTGGCAACTAACAGACCTCATTTAGGAGATCACTGATCGAGATCAATTCAAGGGTGAGCCAACTCTTCTAGGCTACCATGAGTTCTTTATGATTTAGTCCATTCTTTTCGAACTCAGACTTTCTAGTGAGATATTTGTTCATTTAGTTTCAGGGTTGCTCCCCCTTTGCTTAGAATTGTTGAACTTTAGAGTTTTGGTACATTGACTTTCCAATTTTAGGGGTATTTTCCGCAATGTTTTAGTAACGAGTTGTTTGACTTTCAGAGTTTATGGGAACTCTGCTTTATTTCTGCATTTAAACCAACTTTCATATATTTAAATATTTAGTTCGTGGGTTAGCTGATTAGTATAATGGTTCTCCAACCGGAGGGTTAGTGTGGGTGTCAATCACGATAGTCTGGGTCGTGAAAAAGTTAGTTTCACAGCCCTAGGTTTGTTGATCTCAGTGTACCAAAATAAGTCTAGTAGAGTCATGTAGAGCAGTACGGAGGCGTCAGTACTTTTATTCGAAAGGCTATAGGACTTTAGAAAATTCTTTTTGTTTCCTGTTTCTCCTTTTGTGCTATAACTTGATTCCAATTTGTATCTAATCTCCTTCACTCTTCTGTCTGTAGATGGTTGACACTCGCTTCAAGGGCGGCAGGCCCATAGCTCCCGTCAATGAGCCTGCTAAGGAGTCTGAAGAAAGAGGACTCGGTCGAGGTAGAGGTAGAGGAAGAGAAAGGGGAAGAGGCCGAGGAAGGGTAGCACCCACTAAGGGCGGAGCTCCGATTGAGAAATGCTCCTAGAAATGAGGATCCTCATGTGCATCATGAAGATATAGAGGTGAATGTAGAGGTTAAGAATGAGGAGGATGTTGGAAAATAAGAAGAGGTATAGGCTGAAACTACAAGTATTCCTCCCTTAGGTCTAGTATTAACTCAACAGATTATGACTTTTTTGAACGGATTAGTTGGTCCTGGAGTTCTTCCCACAGTTCAAGCAACTGAAACTCCCTTCAACCCCTCTATTGCTATTATTGTCCCCAAGGTGGGTGGAGTTGTAGGTACTGATGTCTTCTTCCATCCTTTAATTTGTTGGGTCCTATGATGACTGCTAATGCGAATGAGATACTGACTATGTTTTTGAAATTGAAGTCGCTAGTTTTCCATTGTTTTGAGAATGAGGACACTTGTGAGTTCATCATAGATTGTTATGAGAAGCAGCATAAGTTGGTTATTGTCCATCGGCATGGAGTAGAGTTTTTGACTTTCCAACTTTAGGGTGAGGCTAAGTAGTGGTGGAAAGCTTATGTGGAATGCAGATCATCAGCTTTACCCCCTCTCACTTGGATACTATTTCATACTCTGTTTCTGGAAAAGTATGTGCCCCAGACTTTGAAAGATCACAAGAAGGATGAGTTCATGACTGTGGAGCAAGATAATATGACTATAGTTGCTTATGAGGCTAAGTTCCACGGCTTGTCTAGATATGCTACTTAATTGGTAACTACTGAGGAGGAGAGAATTCGTCTATTTATCAAAGGATTAAACCCCGAACTTCAGGTATTGTCTATTAACATAACTTCTATAGGAAAAAACATTAATGAGGTGACCAACTTTATGAAGAAGGTAGAATGAGTTAGACGTGATGGGTAGGCTAAGGCTTTGTCTAAGAATGCCAAGAGCACAGGTAACTTTCAGGTATCTTACTCCAGAAGTTCAGGTAGGCTGACACTTGTCGCCCGGCCAATTCACTCTTCCATGCCTGCTTCTACGGTTAGTTATTTGGGAACCCCACTGTAGATTTTTGTTCAGGATAGCCAGGGAGCCACATCTTCGGCTAAAGGCAGACCTTCTTTTGATCATACTTGCAATAATTGTTGAGAAACTAGGCACGTGAGGAGAGATTATCCCCAACTGCATATGTTGGATTCCGTGCAGTAGTAGACTAGAGTAGTGGTACTCGCGGGCAATGGTAATAATGGTAGAGGACGTTCATAAGGTGGGCAAAGAGGAAATCAATGAGGTCATGAAGGTTGGGGTAATAGTAATGCAAGCAGGGGAGCAGCACAACCAGGCAAAGAAGTTGTCCTTTAAGATAACAGGGCTTAGTTTTATGCCTTTCCGGGCAAAACAGAGGTCGATACATCTGATGCAGTGATCACAGGTACTATTCTTATATATGACTAGATAGTTAATGTATGTGTTAGTTCAGTTTCCTTGGGATTTGATGTGGTGTGACATGTACTTGTGTAACACCCTGTAGTTTAGTAGGACACCAAGGGATAAGTGAAGGTGCAACAAGTCAAGGCTAGAGAGCATGAGCCAAGGCAAAGTGGCAAGGGTCAAGGCAAGAGCCAAGGCTGCCCCATTCTACCAAGGCACTACCCTAGACCACGAGAGCCTAGACGGCTTGTGGTAGCCACCTGTGGTGGTGAGGTTGTGTGCCCATGAAGCCTTCCCAAGTTGGCCTCCTCCACACGAGCTATTTCATGGCTGGTGAAGGACTAGACGACTTGTAGGAGTGGTCGTGAAGTTGCCTTCAATTCTTGGGGGCCAAGACCTCAAAACTTAGCCAATTCCTAAGGACCACCAATAGGATCATGGCCAGTGGTCTTCACCATAGCTCGTGAGCCCTATCATGGTGCCTAGCACCATGGCTGCTTAGTGGAGGTTAAATTAGAAAATTCCTTTTTGGTTAGTTTTAAGTGGGGGTCATTTTATATGGACTTTATACACCTATATAAACTATTTTAAGTCATTAACCACCCCAACTAAGTCATTAATTCCAAAACCCCAAAAGATCCCAAAGTTCATCTTCTCAAAAATCCTCTCTAGAAAACCTAAGAAGGAGAAGGAGGAGGAGAAGAAGAAGAAGAAGAAGAAGAAGAAGAAGAAGAATTATGTTATTATGATGATATTGTATGTTTTCCATGGCTAACCCTAGTTTATTTGATGAATTTGAAGTAATGTGGGTTTATGCCTTGTGAAGGGAAATGGAAGACTTAGAGTTGATCTTCTAGAATTGATGACATGTATAGAAATTGATCAAGAATAAAAATATGTAAATATGAATTGAATTAGATTAAAGATTATATGATGGATCTTGACTAGTAATGAATGAGATTGAGCCTTTATGATAAATTATGACTAGAATCACTTTATAATAAAAAAATGTGATTAGAATGCCTTGAAATCTAGGTATGAATGATGATTGTAAGAAGTAAAACTTGGAGTGTAAGTCTTGTAGTCATGAATGTTAATCACTGGGGTTTTGTGAGTAAAGTCAATATGATGAACTATGTATGCTAAGGCTTTGATAGTAAAATCTATATGAGAATTGAAGGCGAATGAATAGAATTGTGATGAATAATCTCTACCTATCTAATCCACCTTATGAATGACAGATGGTAGGAAATAATAGAATCACTTGAGTCATGATGATATCCATGTCTAATGTAGAATTGTAAATATTGTATTATGCATGAATATGATATGTTATGACAGGTTCTCTCACATAGAATGATTCCAGGTTGAAAGGCTATTCTCACCTAAAATGAATCTAAGTCCAAGGACTATGAAATGTCATGAGGCATGTGGTGATTCCCCTAAAATACCTTTACATGATAGGAATGTGAGGTGAGTTCCCTTATTCCTAATTAGTTAAACATGAGGTGATTACCCATGTCATGATATGGGGAGTGTGAGGTGATTATCCTTTTATGTATGTATGACTCCCAAAGCAAGCTGTGATTATCCATTAGCCTTTATGTTGATTATGTAGGTGATTACCTATGATCCTTATGTGATGATGTGGATATAGAGGCAAATACCTATATCCCATTAAAATGAACATGGAGGTAAATACCTATGATTCATTAATATGTATGACTTTTGGTGATTACCCTTCTCTTTATGATTCCATGATACGTATGACTTGAGGTGATTAACCTTGTCCTTTATGATGAGCCAACAATGTATGCCTTAAGGTGATTCCCCCTTGCATTTATAGACATGAGCATGACTAATTTGGATTGTAGCTTGGTAGGTCCCTCTAATACATGCATGACTAGAGGTGATTCCCCTTGTCTATGAGAATAAGAAATGATAAACATGAATGAAGAGCCTAAAGTGTCTAGCTTATCATGGGTGGGATTATAGGGTCTTGTTCATGCATGGAACAAGCTTGCCTTGAGGTGACTTATGAAAAGTTTCTCTTAGCTGATGTATGCTTAGATAGGATTGTGCTATAGTTGCCTTCCTTGTTATGTTATGATTGACTAAAGGTGAGAGATTCCCTTGGTTATGAAAATAAGCTAAAGATGAGATCCTAAGATGGTAAGTATGAATATGATGACCAAAGGGGATACTTAGCATGTATGGGATTATGGGATCCTATCCATGCATTGCACAAGTATAATTGAAGGTTACTTAGGAAGTGGTTTTCTTATTATGTGAAGGTTTAATTATTGACTATGTATATGGACTATGCTTTATGATGATTAATGCTTACATTGTGCCTATGTTGGAGATTATGTTTATGATTTTGTTATTGTCTCTTATGCTTATGACTTATGTTCTATGTTGGCTAACCCTTGTGTTTTTCTCTTATGATGTTATGCTAGCTATCATATTTATTACATTTTTTACTAACATATACTTTGCCTACATTCTTATCAAATGTAAGGTTCAGTGATTTGAATTCCATTCATGAGGATAGGCTTCTAAGGAGCAAGGATTTGAAGATTTGGTGAGTCCTCATAGCTTCGAGAACAAAGCCACTATTCCCTTTATGTCTTTTATTTCCATGTTTTGAGTCTATTGTATGGTCTGTGTCCCAAAGGTTTTATTCAAAAGTTGAGTTTAGATGGTTTGAGACAAAGTATAGTAAGACTTCTGTTTGCTTTTGAAAAGACTTCGATTGTATGAATAAAGTTTTAAAAATTTTCGTACTTTTCTATTAGCTTATGTTATGATATGCTAAGGGCTTGTATGAGACTGCTTTCGGGTAAAGTACACCATGTTACATCTAGGGTGTACGCCTGGGTCGTGACAACTTGATGCCCCAATCCATGTTTCTACCCCAATTGGAGAGTCTGTCATAGTCACTCATGTTTATCATGTTTTTTCTGTTATGTTTATAGGTTTCCAAACTTGGGCTGATTTGGTTATTTTGGATATGACTGACTTTGATCTAATCTTAGGCATGACTTGGTTTTCCCACTATAATGGTATGCTAAATTGTAACACTAAGTCTGTGACTCTAGAGATTTGGGGTAGGAAAAAGTTAGAGTGGAAGGGGTGTACAAGCCTAAGTCAGCTAAGGTCATATTCTCCATTCGGGATAGGAAACTAGTAGGGCAGGTTTGTTTGGCATATTTGGCTCATATTCGGGATGTTGAGGTTGAGTCTCCCTCTATTGAGTCTATTCATGTGGTGTCGGAATTTAGAGAAACGCTTCCTACTGATTTTCCTGGTATGCCTCCGGATAGAGATATAGATTTTTGCATTGATTTGAAACCTGGTACCCGCCCCATCTTTATTCTTCCTTATCGCATGGCTCCGGTGGAGTTAAGAGAGATTAAGGCTCAAATTCAGGACCTTTTTGATAAAGGTTTCATCCATCCTAGTGCTTCCCTTTGTGATGTGCCTATTTTGTTTGTAAAGAAAAAGGATGGTAGTATGAGAATGTGCATAGACTATCGACTATTGAATAGGGTCACCATTCGAAAGAAGTATATGTTGCCTCTAACAGATGATCTCTTTGACTAGTTTCAAGGTGCATCAGTTTTCTCTAAGATTGATTTAAGGTCTACTTACCATTAGTTAAATATTAGGCATGAGTATATACCAAAGACGACGTTCAGAACCCGTGATGGGCACTATGAGTTTCTAGTGATGTCATTTGGGTTGACAAATGCGCCTGTAGCTTTCATGAGTTTGATGAATGGCGTTTTCAAAAAAATCCTGCATTCGTTTGTTATTTTTTTCATTAATGATATTTTGATCTATTCAAAGATTTAGAAAGAACATGCCGACCATCTTCGTATTGTTCTAGGTGTTCTTAGGAGACAAAAGTTATACGCCAAATTTTCGAAGTGTGAGTTTTGGTTGGATTCAGTTGCCTTTTTGGGACATGTATTTTCAAGAGAAGGGGTGACGGTAGATGCCCAAAAGATTAAACCGGTTAAGAATTGGGTCCGGCCTAGCTCTGTGACTGAAGTTAGGAGTTTTGTGAGGCTCCTTAGCTAATATCATAGGTTCGTGAAGAATTTTGCTTCTATCGCCACGCATTTGAAAAGGTTGACCAGAAAGAAGGTGCCTTTTGAATAGACTGAAAAGTGTAAAGAGAGCCTTCGAAATCTCAAGACTCTTTTGACCACAACACCTATCCTGGCACTACCGGTGGAAGGTAAGGATTTCATTATTTATTGTAATGCTTCATATTCGGGCTTGGGTGTTGTGTTAATATAGGAAAAGATTGTTATAACTTATGCATCACGACAGCTAAAGGTGCATGAGAAAAATTACTCGACACATTATTTAGAGTTGGCAGCAGTAGTGTTTGCTCTTAAGATCTAGTGGCATTACGTCTATGGTGTCAAGTGTGAGGTGTTTATAGATTATCGTTGTCTACAACATGTATTCACTCAAAAGGATCTGAATTTGAGACAACAAAGGTGAATGGAGTTACTCAAGGATTATGATGTGACCATCCAATATTATTCGGGTAAGGCTAATGTAATGGCAGATGCACTAAGCCAAAAAGCAATGAGTATAGGTAGTTTAGCTTGCTTCAGTGTATCCAAGAAACCTTTGGCTAAGGAAATTCAATCATTGGAATCTAGGTTCATGCAGTTAGGAATCCTAGAAAAAGAAGGGGTGTTAGCTAGCATTGAGGTGAGGGTCACGTTTATTGAGGAGATCAACTCCAAACATTTTGAAGATGAGAATTTTAATGAGCTTAGAAGGAAGAAGGTATCTGGCAAGGCACAAGATGCAAATTTAGATGAGGGGTGCGTACTTAGCCTTAAAGGAAGGATTTGTGCTCCTCGAATTGATGACTTGATTCAAAAATTATTGACAGAAGCTCATGGTTTGCGATATTCCATTCATTCGGGTGTGACCAAGATGTACCGAGACTTGAAGTGACTTTATTGGTGGCCTGGAATGAAGAAAGAAATAGTTGATTTTGTGGCTAAGTGCCAAAATTATCATCAAGTAAAGTATGAACATCAAAGGCCTGCAGGCTTGCTTCAAAGAATGCCAATTCCGGAATGGAAGTGGGAAAGGATACCTATGGATTTTGTGGTTGGTCCCCCTAAGACTTTGGGGAAGTTTGATTCTATTTGGGTAGTGGTTGATATATTGACTAAGCCAACCCATTTTATTCCAGTCAGAATCGACTATAAAACTCAGCAGTTGGCTAAGGTGTATGTGAAAGAATAGTGAGGTTGCACAGGGTGCCCCTTTCTATCATCTCAGACTGTGGTACGCAGTTCACATCCAAGTTTTGGAGGAAATTACATGATGAATTGGGCATTCAACTTACCTTTAGCACAACCTTTCATCCATAAATGGACGGGCAATCAAAGAGGACTATTTAATTGTTAGAGTACATGTTAAGGGAATGTGCGATTGACTTTAGAGGACATTAGGATAAGTTCCTACCGTTGTGTGAGTTCTCATATAGTATCAGTTACCACTCCAGCATTGGCATGGCACCGTTCGAGGCACTTTATAGGAGGGGATGTAGATCACCCATAGAATGGTTTGAGGCAGGAAATATGAAATCTTAGGGGTAAACTTGGTGAATGATGCTGAAGATAAGGTAAGAAGCATCCAAGCTAAGCTCCTAGTAGCCCAAGGTCGACAAAAAAATTATGCAGACCATAAGGTATGAGATATGGAATTTTAGAATGGTAAGAAAGTTCTCCTTAAAGTATCACCCATGAAAGGGGTGATAAGATTTGACAATAAAGGCAACTTTAGTCCTCGATACATTGGTCCATTTGAGATTCTTGACTCCGTAGGGCCAGTGACTTATAGATTGGCCTTACCACCTAGCTTATCTGGAGTTCATCCAGTGTTTCATATGTCCATGTTGAAGAAGTACCATGGGGACAAGGACTACATCATAAAGTGGGACTCAGTATTGTTAGACAAAGACATTTAGTATGAGAAGGAACCGAAAGCTGAGGACCAAAGAGATTAAGTTCGTGAAAGTTCAATAGAAGCATCGTCTAGTTGAGGAAGCTACTTGGAAAACCGAGAAGGACATGCGAGACAAGGATGCCTAGATATTCAACAATTCAGGTACTACTCTACCCTTACTTTAGTTAGTCTTTCCTAGTTGATCACTCGAGGATGAGTGATGGGTAAATTGGTATCTATTGTAATGATCTGATCCCGCTGTTATGTAAAAGCCAATGGGAAAGAATTGGGGCAGACAAAACTTTTTGTAGTAACTTGGGATTTCCTAGCCTAGACCAGATTTGAACAAGATCATAGTCATGCGAGTCTAGGTAATTATGGTAATGAATGAGAGATTTAATAATGAGTTTGATTACATGAGTGGATAGCAAAGATTTTAAGGAACATGTATGACTTTACGAAATTGAATTCGAGCGAGTAGAACTTTCGAAACTGATCATAGCGTGAGCATATAGTTCCTGAGCGTCATGGGTTGGAGGTGTATTGTGAAATGGGGGTTTGAAACTCTAATTCTGACGTTCTGTCTCTGTGTAATCCTCCACGGCGGGATTTATTCCACCAGGGTGGGGCCGTTGTGGCTAGTTGGGTTCCGCTATGGCGGGTCAATCGCGATTTAAGCTGGAATAAAACCCAAAAAATGTTATTATTCTACAATTTTTGTTCTTGAGAGCTAGGAGACAAACGAGGGTAAGTTCTTGATAGTTTTCCACCTTTTCTACCACTAAAGGTAAGGCTTTTACTCCCCTAATCCATTTTTCGATCCATAGAACTTAGATTATTGGTTAATTATTATTGGGGGAAGGTTTTTGAACTGAATTGGATGGTAGGGAAAAGCCCTTACTGCACCTTAGGATCATGGGGTTGGTCTTTGGATATTGGGTTTGTATAATTCGAGTAAATTAGACCTTTGATTGTCAATCCTTGTGTATAGTTATTGTTTGTAGACCTAGAACAAGAGGAAAGAATCCGGAAAGGAAAGAATCAAGTTTCTAAGAAGTATTCGATCTTGGTTTCGAGGTAGGTGATGGTTTGATTTCTTGTTTGTGTGATGTATGTTAGCAATTGCTTCATTGTAATGCATGTATGTATGCGAATTGATGCACTAGTGATCACATCTTATGCAAATGAGTATGAATGAATGATTGTATGCCATGAATCAATAATTGATTGTATGATTATGAGAATGTTCATTGTGATTGTGATTATGGCTTGTTGAATGGATCAGGTGTTACATTCCAACACACTAACTGGGATCGAATATCACGTACCGACATACATATTTGAACGGATGTCTCGTTCCGGCACACTAATTGGTATCGAGTACCACATTTCAGTGCACTAACAGTTTGGATATGGGTTCCATGAGAGGACCATTGAATTTTCATAATGACTTGTTAAAGAGAATGTGGAATTGTAAGGTGTTCATGTTTGATAATTGGTATATGCGTCTATATTCTCTATATGCATGTTTACTTTGTTGTGACTGCTTGTATATGTTTCACTAACTGGAATAGCCGTGTGATCCTATCAGTACACTGTGGTTGTGTACTGATACTATACTTGCTCTTTATTTGTTGAGTACAGGGCATCTTCAGGCGGATACTGAAAGACCTCATTTAGGAGATCATTGATCGAGATTGAATTCAAGGGTGAGCCAACTCTTTCACGCTGCCATGATTTCTCTATGTTTTAGTTCACTCTTTTCGAGCTCAGACTTTCTAGTTAGATATTTGTTTGTTTAGTTTTGGGGTTGCACCCCCTTTTCTTAGAATCGTTGAACTTTAGATTTTTGGTACATTAACTTTCAGATTCTAGGGGTATTTTTCGTAATATTTTAGTAACGAGTTGTTAGACTTTCGGAGTTTATGGGAACTCCACTTTATTTCTGCATTTAAACTTTCTTCCGTATCTGTAAATGTTTAGTTCTTGGGTTAGCTGATTAGTATTAATGGTTCTCCCACTGGGGGGTTAGTGTGGGTGCCAATCACGATGGTCTGGGTCATGACAATTGTAAAATGCAAATGATTTTATTGAAGTAATAACAACACCTATAAGTATATTCTTCAAACGATCCACCATTTTTAATATTATCATACTTTGCCCAAAATAAATGAAAAAAATCTATGATTGATAATATATAGAATATAACAATTAATTATGTTGCTTTGATTTTTTTTGAAAATATCATCTATTTTGTGCGGATTCACTAATTAAAAATAGTGCTCTATGTTCTCTGTTGATCGATTTGAGCTTGTCTTTTCTCTTCAAATACATCGCACTAATTAAAGAATTTTGAAAATATTTATACTAATTAGCACGAAATACACGTGTAACACACGTGTGTGGAAACTAATTTATTACTAAAGCTCATAAATATTCCTTTAAACAAATGTAATAACAATCCCAAAATTACATAGTTAAGGAATTAATTAAGCAAAGGATGATTAAATCTTTTTACTTGAGGGCGAATTTGAAATTACACCTACTCAGCCTAGAGTTGATCTAAATAATAAGAGAAATTGGTATCAATACAAATAACCTTTACGAGATAATGATATCTTCTTCTTATTTATCCTAATTGCAATTTCCATCATTGATTCATACTAATATAGTAGACTTTATCAACTTGCAAAGCCAATATATGGTTCATTAAAATAAAATCAAAAGAATAATCAATCCTTGCGATTCAAAGCTTCATTTTAGTTTTTTCATCGATGGTCTATTCTTTTCCACTATACAAATTAAAATTGTCAAAGCTCATAAATGATTACCAAAATCACTGGAATTTATCTTTTTTTTTCTTCCTACAACTATTTCATGATGTTGTGATGGAGCTAAAAAATTCACGAAGGATATTCAAGCATTATATAAGCAAATATCATTTTGAAAAATGGGTGCAATGAAAATTTTAAAATTGAACTACATAATATAATAATGTTTTTGTGAATAAATGTACTAAAAATTTTGAGATTAAATTTCATAATAGTTAACTTTAATGTTTGTATTAAATTTAATATAAAGTGAATGAACAAAAGAGAGAAAGAGAGAGAGAGAGAGGCTTTCACCAACCTTTAGTCATGTCAGGTCGACAACAATACGAACTAGAAATAAAAAATGAGAGCAGAATCAAACGAGGTCTTTTTTATTCGCTTTTAGCAGCACTGTTTTAGAATTTGATTTATTAGTTTGAATTAAATAATTATGTTTAAGTTTGATTTTAAATTTTAATGAAAAGAAATGAAAAGTCAAAATCAAATTCATTGAAATCTAGTTGTCTACTAAACTTTCAATTTTCATTTCTTAGATTTTTGAGGTGTAGGTTTCTAATTAAGAATTATTTTGATAAACAATATTTGAATAATTTTAAAAATATTTTTTTTTAGCTATTATTTAGAAAGTAATTTATTCATTCTTCGACAATTAAAGGATGAAGTAAACAATGTATTCTTCTCGATAAGAAATTAAATAAGAGTTTTTTAAAAGATAATAAAAAGTTGTTACCACCAATAGGTACAGGGATTCGAACCTAAGCTCACAAAGTGTCTGGGCGATACTAGAGACCCTTAGATAACTGAGCCGCACAACCTCATTATTTCAAGGGTGTCCAAAACATGACAATCAACAATTTTAAGAAGAAATATATCTAAATATATATATAATTTTGTAATGAAGGGTGTTTTCTTAGCCACCTTCAGCATACTGTAGCTCCGTCATCATGTTGATTTCTTTAATTTCTTAAATTAGTTAAATTTATTATTTCTGTAAGTTCTTTTTAGGTTTTGAAAAAGTAAAATATTTGAAGGCCGACCAAATTCAAATCAAGGCCATGTGAATTCTAACTTGAATTGATCTTAAGGATAGGAAAATGGATATATAAAAATAAACAAATTCACATTCGCATACAGTAAATTTGAAGGTCATAGAAATCATTAAGTGTTGATGAACGGAGATCCAACATAAAGTAACAATTAATGACCATTGTAACTCTTGTTTGTGAAAATTTCCATTGTCCATGTACTGATTATGGGAAAAGATGTGGTTGATATTGAAACTCCACTAATTCAAGGTGAGATTTTACCTTTAATTTTATTTTCTAATTTTATAATGTATAATTGATTATATAAATTACAAATTATTAGAATTATGTTTTTGCAAATTTGATAATTTTGATTATATTGTTAGAACCTACTCATTTCCTTGTTTGTTTTCTTTAGGTTGAATTTTTGATATATATCTTTATTTATCATTTCGTAGATGATGATGTAATCACTTTTTTCTCTTTAATCGTTTCAATTTTTTTGGTCATCCCCAAAAAAGTGACTTTAACCCCACACCCACACGCTCGAATGCACACACATATACATGGTTGCACACGCAAACACACACGCGTGCACACACAAACATATATATATATATATATATATATATATATATAATTTTACCTTTAAAAATGGTCTAACCAGCATTTTTAGAATTCAAGTTTTAACTCTCTCCTTTTTGTTTAGACATTCGGCATTTCATTTGACCTTGTATTTTTTTTCTTTTTAAATTCGATGTAATACATCACACACTTATTATAGTATTTTAAAGTATTATACAATTAGCACGGAATACACGTGCAACACACATGTTCGAAAACTAGTTTATTATAAAACTTTATAAGTAACCCTTTAACAAAATGCAAAAACAACCCCAAAATTAGATAGTTGTGGAATTTGTCAAGCAAAGCATGATTCGGTCTTTTGACGTGAGAGAATTATTGATGTTACACCTACTTTGCCTACAGTCGATTACTATAATATCAACGCAAGTAACCTTTATGAGAAAAAAAATAGCATCTTCCTATTTCTATTGAATGCAATTTCCTCCATTGATTCATGTCATATAGTAGATTTTGTCAACTTATGAAGTCAATAGATGGTCATTAGAATGAAATCGAAAGAATGATCAATTCTTGCGATTCAGGGCTTCATTTTTGGTTTTTCTTTGTGGATCTATTCTTCTACAGTCTTCACTCTATAAAACATGAATTGTCAAAGCTCACAAATCGTTGTTAAATTCTTTGAGATTTATCTTTTTTTTTTCTTCCTCAAATATTTATAATGTTGTGGCGGAGCCAAATATTTCAAGAAGGATATTCAAGCGTTACATAAGCAATTTTTAAAAAAAAAATGAGTGTATTGAAATTTTTTAAATCGAACTACGTGATATTAATAATTATTTTTTATGAATAAGTATACCAAAATTTTTAAAATAAAACTACATAATATTTAACTTGAATGTTTGTTTTAATATAATATGAAGCGAGGAATCTTAGAAGCTTAATTTGTTGGCTACCTGAAGGTTTGATTCCCCACATTTTAATCCTCTTCCCCTACCCCAAATTTTTTTAAATAAATAATACAAAATAAACGAACAAAGCAGAGAGCGAGAGAGAGAGAGAGAGAAAGAGAGAAAGAGAGAAGAAAATTCAGCTTAGAATAAAATTATTTTTATGTTTCAAGCTTTTACCGACCTTTGGTGACGACAACAATAAGAACAAGATAGGAAAAATAAAAGCATAATCAAATTAAAGCGGTATTTTTTGTTCACTTTTAGAGTTAATGTAAAATCTTTAGAATTATATTATTAACTTTAAATTAAATAATTACGTTTAAGTTTTATTTTCAATTTTTATGAAAAGAAATGAAAAATTAAATGAAACATTGAAAATCCAATTGGCCACTAAATTTTCTGTAACGATCTATTTCCGTCGTTATGGAAAAGCCAATGGGGAAAAAATTTGGTCTAAGTAGTGACTTAGAAAATTGTTGCCTAGTCCAGATTTGGACAAAATCTGAGTCAGGTGAGTCTAAGGATATCTTGTAATGAATGGGAGATCTAATTATGAATTTGATCACATAAGTGGATAGCAAAGACGTTAAGGAGCCCGTACAACTTTACAGAATTGAATTTGGGCAAGTAGAACTCCCGAAATTGATCTTGGCGTGAAAGGGTAGTTTCTGAACGTCAAGGGTGGAAGGTGTGTTGTGAAAGGGGAGTTTGGAACTCAAATTCCAACTTTCTGTCTCTGTGCAAGCCACCAGAGCGGTGTTAGTTCCGCCAGAGCGGGGCCGCTGTGGTGGGTTGGGTCCCGCTATGGCGGGACAGTCACGACTTAAATTAGGGAAAAACCCCAAATTCGTTATTTTCTACAAGCCTTCGTTCTTGAGAGCTAAGAGACAACCCAGGTTATTTCTTGATGGATTCCCACGACTTCTAGCACAAAAGGTAAGATTATTACTCCCCTAATCCCTTTTTCGATCTGCAGAACTGAGATTCTTGGGTAATTACCATTGGGGGAGGGTTATCGCCTGAAGTTAATGGTGGGAAAAGCCCTAATTGAATAATAGGATCTTAGGATGGCCATGAATTTATAGATTGTTTATTTTTCGGGTAAATTAGGCCTTGTTTATTGGTCCTTGCGTTAAGTTACTTATTTTAGACCAAGAACAAGTGGAAAGAATCCAGAAAGGGAAGGCTCAAGTTTCTTAGGAGGATTCGAGCTTAGTTTCTAGGTAGGTGATCGTTTGATTTCCTGTTTGTGTGATATATATCGATTAATTGCTACATTGTATGCATACGTGTATGTGAATAGGGAAATGTGAATCGAACCTAATGAAATGATGATGTGCGAACAATACTGGCTATGAACATGTTACTTGATTGTATGATTTGAGTATTGTTCATTATCGATGTAATTGTAATTTTGGTTGTGCTAATTGGATCAGGTGTCACGTTCTGACACATACATTAGATCGGGTGTCACGTTCTGACACATATATTGGATCAGGTGTTACGTTTTGACACATATATTAGACCGGTGTCACGTTCCAACACATATATTGGATCGGGTGTCACGTTCCGAACCATACTTTGGATAAGGTGCCACGTTCCGACACACTAATAGTTTCGGTATGGGTTCCATGAGAGAACTACATGTGATTGTTTTGTTTATATCTACTTGTCATTGATAATGAAAGACTATATGTTGCTCTGAAATGATAGTTGAACTGTATTCTATATATGTGTGCTTACTCTGTTGTGATTGTTCGTTGTATATTATGTTTATGGGAATAGACGCGTGATCCTACTAGTACATTATGGTTTTGTATTGATACTGCACTTGCTCTTTCTTTGTTGAGTATAGGACATCTTCAGGCAGTTACTGACAGACCTCGTTTAGGAGATCACTGATCGAGATCGAATTCAAGGGTGAGCAAGTTCTTCCAGGCTGCCATGGGTTATCTTTTGTTTAGTCCATTCTTTTCGGACCCAAAATATCTATTAGGCTGTTATTTTTTAGTTTTCAGGGTTGCACCCCTTTTCCTTAGACTTGTTGATCAGTAGAGTTTTTGTACATTAACTTTTAGGTTCAGGAGTTGTTTTTCACAAATGTTTGGTAGTTGTTTTGTTTAAATTTTGGAGTTATAGGAGTTTCGATCCTTTCTTTATTCTGAAACTGTAGCTGCTACATTTAACATGTATTTCTAGGCCTGTATATCAATATTTTCACCACGTATACTAGTGTATATTGTTGTATACAATAGGTATACGACCGTTTCTTGGGCTTGTTTAGAACTTGCCATTCAACTTCAATTTTGTATGTCTGCGTTTCATCCTAATAATGTGACTAACTCATGACGGATAAGAAATTTGAACCTCTATGACTCAACTCGAAAATGCAAAGAAAGAAGTCCACCATGGACCAAAAAGTGGTCATACAACAAATGAAAGAAAACAAAATTATCATTTGAAAGTAAGGAAAAAAATGAGACATAATTAAATTGAAATAATGTTAATTTAAGTATTTCACGATCCAAAATGACAACCCAAAAACCACTATTGGTTCACAATTAAAAAAACTCTTTAAGCAAAGAAAAATGAGCTACTATATATCAGCCGACTACATTTAGCACTTAACAATAACAAGAAATATGGAATAAACATCTAATACTTAAAAGGAGTGCTGGCAAAATAAGCTCATATTTTGATAACTCGCTCATATTTTAATGGGTGGTTGGGTGAATGATTTTTTATATGAGTAAAATATGGGTTGATACCCATATTCAACCTATAAAAATATGGATAAAGTATGAGTAAAATATGGATTAGCCAAATGGGTTAAGCTTCTAACTTTTATTCACTCAAAACTCATGATATCACTAAAAATATTGTAACTTCTCTTCCTTTTTATGTCTTCTAGAAAACTAATTATTCTTCTTTATAATTGAAAATATGAAGTCTTTAGCCCTTCAAAAAAAACATATATTTTAAATGTACATTTCTTTTCTTAATTATAATTATATTTTCTTATTTGTTTAATTTTATATTGGATAACAAATTATAGTGTAAAATAAGCAAATCATGTATAAGTATTGACATTGCTTAAAGTGCATTAAGCATGTTTTAGTCCTAAAATGCAAATATTCATTTACTTTGAAATTAAAAATATTTTCCGCTTGTTATTACATAAATTTATTTTATATTAAAAAGTTATAGGATTTGTTTTTTGTACTTTTATGATACAATATAATTAAATAAAGTATTTTCAACATTTTTCATCGAAAAAAGACTCAAATATTTTGTCCATGTTGAATTCTTCAGTAGAGTACTATTTACTCATGAAAATATGGATAAATGTGGGTAAACTAGTATTTTACCAAACCCATTTGTTACCCAATCCACTTTTACCCATATCAAATATGGGCGGGTTGAAGTATTACCCATTTTATATTGACCCGTTTTCAACCAGTCAAAATTTGACCCACCCGCCCATTTGCCACCACTACTTAAAAGCAACAATAAAACAATGCCCAGAGGTAACCAAACATTTGGATAAGAAATAAAATTTTGGATAAAGTTAACATAGATAAGAATCAAAATTTGATAGTGAACTGTTGAAAATACAAGCATAGGGAAATTATAAAATACATACATATACAATCGGAAAAAAATAAGATCCATAAGAGAGTTATATATATGGGCATTTTAGAAGTAGATCACCTCATGATGAACAAGTGATTGACATCAAACAAATAATTTGATGTGTAAAGAGAACATGCTAATGAGACAAATAGTTATGTCTAACAATCATTGAAGCTATTTGTCATAAAAGATGTCATAAGCAAGACAACTCGAGCCGATGAAAGCTCAGATGAGATCAAAGAATTAACAGGCTAGACACACGAAGGATTAATGCCAATAAACTTATGCCTCAAGTAATACCCCTCCCCCCCACCCCCCCAAAAAAAAAAAAAAAAAACACATATTTGCACCGACTCAACTTACAAACAGTAAACCATTTAAACTACAATTATTAAGCTCGAAAAGGCAGAAATTTAGGCAAAACACCACTCTATGCAATGAGAAAACAAACCTCAAGCAACATGGAGAAGGGAAGAATGAGGCAGCCAAATACCAACATAGATATATATACGAAAATTTAGCTTAGCATTATTCCAAGTGAAGGCGAAAACAATATATAAGCAAAGATTTTTAAGGATAGACTAAACTTGACAGGGGAAAATCAACACCAAACAAATACTACAGTAGTACAAAAATAGACAAATTATTGACTCATTTACTCATTTTAACCAATTCAAACTAATCACAAGCTAACTAGTCATGAAGACTATCAAAGAAATAACCCACTAGCAATATTAGAAAACATGTTGGTCTTAAACAAGTAAAATTGCATAAAGGGTGGGTCTCATGCTCTTTCGGACTACCACTGATTTTTTAAAGCAAACATTAAAACATGTCTTTCTACAAAGACGAGCATGGAATCATAATGGGTGTGGAGGTTTGATTTGACACTTTCTCCTCCGGCTCAGCATCACAGATGCCTGATATCTCGGTCTCTTCCTTGAATATTGCATCAACTTCCTCGAAAAGGTCCTATATTCCTTCCCTGAGATCGCCATCATTGATATAATCCCGCACTGGAAATGACTCGTACAAGTGAGGTATTGGCCTGACCAACACCCGATCAACATTCTTGATCATCACTTTTTCTTCATCATCTTCTGTAGGGACATATCCCAAACCAAACTTTGATCCTCTAACGGAAGTCTAGATACGCTCGACCATTCCTTGAAAATACTTCCCCAATCCAAAACCAGGTTCAAAACCACTTCAAAGAATGACAGTGGATGTCATCTTATAAATAGAAGACATAAAGGATTGTGGAGCCAAGTCAGTAACATTCACTAGATCCACCGTGTAGAAGTCACAACCTCTAGAGACCTCATCAACAATCGTTGTGTACCCATTGGACTGGATTCCCTCACCATGAATGACAAATTTGTGGTCATTCTATATAAATTTCATCAACTGATGAAGAGTAGAAGGCACAACTCCGGGCATATGTATCTACTACCTCCTTAAGAGAAAGTTATAACTAGTGCTGACATCCATTACCTGAAATTCAACACTAAACTCTGCAGGGCCTACTTGAATCCCCAAATTCACCACTCCCAATGTATCTCTTTAGCCCCTATCGAAATTCCTTACATTGAATTGGTTCTGGTGGACCTTTTCTAAGTCAAAGTTTAACTGTTTAAAAGTTGAGAGTGGACAAATATTAAGAACGGACCCGTCATCGATCAAGACACGATTTATAATTGTGTCTCAACACTTAATAGTGACATGTAGAGCTTTGTTGTGCATTGCGCCTTTAAAGGGTAGCTCTTCACCACAAAAGTTGATGCAGTGCTCCCGAACTACTTGGCTTATCATAGCCGCCAGATTATGACTGTTTGTACCCACGGGCACACAAGCGTCATCTAGATCCTTCATCAGGGTTTGTTTATGCAGTTGTGAACTCATCAATAAGGCCCACACAGAGATTTGAGAGGGTGTCTTCTCCAGGTGTTTCACAATTGAATAGTCTTTCAGCCGCATCTTCCGCCAAAATTCTTCCTCCTATGCCTCGCTGATTGGCCTTTTCGATTGGTCCTTCTTATGCCATCCCTCGGCTAGTTCTTGTGGAGTATATAACCTACCGGATCTGGTCATGCCCTGGGTGGCAACAATTTTCATCACAAACCTCTCATAAGCAGGAACTTCTCTTAGCACCAAAGCAATAACTTTCTCAGGTGTAATAATCACGAATTTTTTTTTCTCTTTTAAGCACAATAAGGCTATAGCCTTTTCAAAGTCATCAGGACCAGCCGGAACTATCACCTTTGCCATGCACCACTCATCTTCCATCACTATCATGTTGATAATGGCGGCTCCATGGTTCGGTAGAGGGTTACTGTTGACGGTTGGTGCAACTGTCTGGAGAGTGACCACTTTCTGGTTGATCAAGTCCTCGATCTTATGCTTTAAATTAATACAGTCCTCAATATCATGCCCAACACTATTGGAATGATACACACACCTTCGATCGGCTTGGTAGAACCTGTATCTGGTATCGACTAGCTTTGGCTCAAGCGGATGAATAATACCCACTGCGGTTAATCGCTCAAACAACTTTGTCTGACTTTCAATAAGAGGAGTAAAATTTTGAGTAGGTTACTTCTCAAAACGTGGACGGGGGGATCATAACTACCTTGCTAAAGGGGAGGCACTTGGCGATGATTTGGAGTATTTTTCCAAGGAGGTTCTTGAAACTTTGGGTATGAAGGGGTTGGATAATTTTGTTGTGGAGCTTGGTAGTTCGTTTGGGTATTTTTGTAATATAGAGGTGGAGTTTGGTAGACGGGTGGGGGAGCTTGGTAATTTGATTGGACGTTTGCATAATTAGGGGATGAGCATTTTGGTATTATGGAGGTGAGGTTTGGTAAACTAGAGGCAGATTTTGGTAAATCAAAGGTGCAGTTTGCAAACTCGGAGGGGTATTTTGGTAATTTAGATGAGGGGTATTTTGATAATTTGGAGGAGGGGTTTGATAACCAGTGTAGGCATCAGAAATCGGGTACGAATTTTGTGAAGTTCAAGAACGACCTTTGTATTGTGAAAATTTTCTGGAGTGTTTCTTTCCCG
This sequence comes from Solanum bulbocastanum, assembly GCA_037074985.1. Taxonomy (NCBI): domain Eukaryota; kingdom Viridiplantae; phylum Streptophyta; class Magnoliopsida; order Solanales; family Solanaceae; genus Solanum; species Solanum bulbocastanum. The sequence continues at coordinate 37,008,619 of CM073601.1, forward strand.
CAGATGCATAGGAAATATAAGATACATCTTCCTTATTTTTCTTCTTCAATAATCTAGATAATCTGGCTGAAGCAGCAACACGACCTATCTTTCCTATCCTTAACCTGTCTTTGATAGTCTCACCCACCTTGGCTAGCTCTGTAAATTTTGCTCCAATGAGCAACATTATCCTGTTATAGTATTCTGGTTCTTGAATATGAGCAAACATTTCAATAAATTCCTTTTCCAACATAGGCGATCGAACTCTGGCGGCCTTTTTCCTCCATCTATACGCATACTTGTGGTAGCTCTTAGTTGAATTCTTTCTAATCTTCTCTAATGAGTATCAGTTAGGAACAATCTCTACATTATAGGCAAATCGTTCCATAAAATTCTTAGCGAGTGCATTTCAATTGGACCACTGTTTCATTTCCTAGGAAGTAAACCATTCCAATGCTTCCCTACGTAAGCTTCAGCTAAAGAACCACATCAACAAAGCTTCATTTTTACCAACTCCAACAATTGATCGCAATAGGCTCTCAAATGAGCCAACAGATTACCAGTTCCATCGAAAGTATCAAACTTCGGTACCTTAAACCCTTTCGAAAAGTCCAAGTCTGGGTGGATAAATAAATCTTCATAACTCAATCCGGCAACTTCTGGAGTACAATGAAACTCTTTCAAAGCTCTGTTGATCTCTTCCTTTATACTCTGCTTGTACTATTCTTCCTTAGCCCTCCACTCTCTTTCATGTTTCTCGTAATGATCAAGTTCGGAACAATTAGAATAAGGTTCATGTTGGATCGGGATTAAGAAAGTAGATTTTGGAGGCAAGGTTGGAGCGACGGGAGGATTTTTGGTATTTTTATGGGCTTGGTATATCTAGGGTAATGTTTATGGGTTTGTATTTTGGTTTTGAGAATGGCGGAAAGTCTAAGGATTGTTTATATTCTGGTTTTAAGGGGGAGGGAAGGTTTGATGGCTGGTACTTTGAGGAGGAGGTAGTGCTTGATAAGAAGAATTGGCGTGATGAGGATTTGGCGTAGTTAAATTGATGACGGAGGGATATATGACAGGTGGAGGGTGGGTTTTGGACATGTTCTGCATTTGAATTTGAAGGTGGAAAGTAGAGTGGAGTGTTGACAACAAAAACTGGATTTAGCAAATCTTGTTTTCTTTGCATCTAAACCTTTAGATAGGCAATTTGTTGGATTAGTTGCCTAATTAACTCGTTATGTTTAGCGATAGAGGGCTGAACCATACTAGCCTCTTCACAATTATCACCCATTGTTGCTTTTCCTTTCAGTGAGTTTCGATCAGGGAAGAAATCTTTGGGAGCTTTGGATCTTATAAACTAAGGATGCTCAATAGACTTATCAACATAAATCAATCCTAAGTACCGGTAAAAGAAAATCAACTCAAAGGAAAATCTATTAGTTTCAGTTCATGACAACATAACGTAAAATATCACATAGAAATCATATAAACACATAAGAGTTGCTTTTTTTAGGACATGCAAATCCACGAGTAACAAGGAGTGACTTAAATATGCAGGAATTTGCTCATTTCATTTCGAGACTAGTAAATCGGGAAGGTTGAGTAGCGTTGAGCTAAGGTCTTCTTGATGTGTCTCTTGACACCTATTGATTGTACTCAATATTTCCTTGTAGAATGAAGGGGAAAAGGAAATTCTAATAAGATAGAGGTCAGCTTTGAAAGGCTACCTATGTATCTCACGAAGGAGAAATCATGTCTTACGTAGTTCGAGTAAAAACATGATTTTGATTTTTGTCACTCATTCATGACTTGATTACAATGAAATTGAAAATATACGATAAAAACTCTTCAAACATAAATTGTGCCTTTCTAAAGGCTTCATCTTTGGAGCAGCTAAAGTTCTTCTTTGTCCACCTTTTCAACAATACTTACTGGGATACTTGACTTGGATCCTTCCTTTGTTGATCAGTGAATCAACCTCATAAAAAAAATACGAGACACTCTTCAATGTTGTGATCCCCGATGCCATGATAAGGGCAAGTTTCAATGATTTCACTTCCAAAGGCAGAGGCCACTTTTGCCTTCCTTTTAGTAGGGGTCAAGATCCCGTCTCGAACCAACTTAAGGTAGATACTCAAACGTGAATCCTCAAAAGCTATGAAGTTATGATGGCGAAATAAAGTATGCTCTGTGACCAGCATACTAGGCTCTGGTTGGTCACAAGTTAGGATAGTGTGGGGACCCACATATAGCTAATTTTTTCTCTACTAATCAGGTCATGGATTACAGTCCTCAGCTCCACGCATTCATCTATGGTGTGCCCTTTTTGATCTTGATGATAGGCACATTTCTTATTTGCGTCTTCAGGTTCAACCTTGGAAGTGAGCCCCTCGACGGGATGCAAGATGCCTACATCTTGGAGAGTCCCATAAATGAGAGCACATGAAACAACTTCTCCCCCACACTATAGTTTTAACAATATGCTTGGAGGGTAATCTTTTCACCCCCCCCCCCCCTTCTTTCAATTTTGGGTTCTCCCTCGGCAATTTCAGGCTTAATGTCTTCAGGATAGTGGAATTAACCTCTCCTACGAGGAAAGGATATTTTTCATGTAACTTTCGAATCTCAAGCAATGTGTCCTCTTTCTTTTTCAAATTCATGGCTATCTCTTCATCGATAATAGCCAATATTTTCTTTCTTGTCTCAATTTCTATGTCCATTGCAGCACTTTTGGCCAATGGGACTTCATTGGTGAAGTCTACTTCCACAGTCTTTCTCTCGAGCTCTCAAATTTCTTGATTGATTCGGTGCAACTTTAACATCTATTCTTCTTCAGTCAGCCCAACCTCAACATCTTGGTCTATTTCCATCTTAGTAGTGAATTAAACATTTTCTGAGATGATAGAGTAAGGTTTTAGTATTTGGTATGGAATTCAGTATTGATTGAGAAACTGAAGACTCGAAAAATATTTTGGTCGGACATTGGATAGTGACATGTTTTTTTCTATTTTTCTGGATATTTTTTAGAAAAATTTTGAAAAGGGGTAAGCTAGAACGTCCTCATCCAAAGCAACAAATTCACATAAACAGTTAAAACATGCAAACAACCAAACAAATATTGTATCCTAAATAGATATGTAACCCTTTTGTGTCAAGGGTAGGCCTAGCGAGTTGAAGGATGTGTATGTCTTTTTAAGCCAATTAATTATCCCCAAAATATTTCATTGATAAGATTCAAAAATATTTAACAAACATCAAAATGGGAAATAAGTTCAGGAAAATAAATAACAAAACTAAGTACAAATAAAAATAATCCCATGTAGGGATGATTATAAACTTCAAACTGCTTCTGATCCTTCATCACGTCTGGTTCTCTTAGGGATGCTGACATCTTCCCATATGGAATATATATTTGCAACAAATGATCTCTTACTTGCCAAACCCCTTCTTCATACCTGACCCTCTCTATGGCTTGGATCTACAGCTCCATGTTATTATCTAACTCAAACATGCACTGCCTTGCTTTTCATAGCTCTTTCTTCAGCTGGGCTATGACTTTGGCATCCTCTGAATGCCTGTGTTGATGATCCAACTCATTTTTCTCATACTTCTCTTGAAGTTGGTGGAGTCAAACTTGATATTTAGCACAAACATTTTCAACATGATGAGGGACATTTGGACCATACTCGATGGTTTTGGCGAGGTTCTTCTTCAACCATTATTTGGACTCCTCGGAACATTTAGGTTGAAATCTGTTTGGCACTGGCTCACTCAACACCTTTTGAGTCTTCCATATTCGAAGTATCTTTACGGAAAAAGCAACTTGGCCATTTTCATGATTTGTTGCAAATTTTCTCATGTCTACAGTTTGGGGGATCTCTTGTTTTCCTCCTAGTTGCCTAAGGACTCAAGTGGGAGCATAAGGTTGAATCCCTCTCTATCCAAAAAATATCAAGAAAGGGACCCCTTCACCTCGATTCGTGATATGTTTTGTTACCACCATACTTTCAATTGACCATTGCACATTTTCTTCCCTTAATCCCTGAAGCCTTGGATACCAGAATTCTTAACCCCCATTTCTATGGAAATGATTAAGGTATATCCACCAACTGTGAGATTCAAGTTTGTTTGGTGTCTTTTATTGACTAATGGATCAAACAGACACGAGGTGGGCTTCAAATGGGCCCAACATGCCTTGGGTGTTGGGTCATCTTAGTTTAAATGAGCTAAATTGAGTGATTTGGTTTCTCTTTACGATAGTTGACTAAGAGTGGCTTCTAAGAGACCTGGAACCCAAGCAGACAACTTAGGATAGAACTTACGACAGCCATTGGATGCATGACGAACCAATAAATTGTCGTTCATTTCAGAAAAGGGGTTAAAGTATAAAAAGATCTGTTGTGGTTTTGCAAAACTATTCTTTAATATATTATATTTGTGTCGTGCTGACGAAATATGCAATGAATGCAATAATGACAATTAATATAGCAATTTAAACAAGTAAAATATAGATAAGCAAAACAAATCATCAGTTAATAACAAATAGTTCAACAGTCAAATCATTGGGGAATTTAATTAAGTTCTAACCATAATGATTTGACTATTTGACTATTTCTTATTAATTGATGATTTTTTTTACTTATCTATGTTTTACTTATTTAAATTGCTATATCAATTGTCACTACTGCATTCATGGCATATTCCGTCACTATGATACAAATATAGTATATTAAAGAATGGTTTTGCAAAACCGCAACCGGTCTTTTTTATAATTCACCCTTTTTTGTAATGAATGACAATTTATTGGTTCGCCATGCGTCCAATGGTTGTCATAATTTCTAGCGTAAGTCATCCGCTTGGGTTCCCAGTCTCTCAAAAGTCACTCTTAGTCAACTAGCGTAGAGCGAAATCAAATCTCTCAATTTAGAGCATTTAAACTAAGATAACCCAACACCCAAGGCATGTTGGGCCCATTAGAAGCTTACCTGGTGTCTATATGACTCATTGATCAATAAAAATCATGCTTATGTGTATAATTGAAGGATGTATATGTCATTTTAAAACAAATCTATTATCTATTGTGGGTGGGGTGACTTACTTTTTTCTTTTCTTTTTTATAGAATGGATCCAATGTACAAGCCTTTGAGGACGCGAATAGTGACTCTACCTCATCCTTACCTCCAAGTGCGGTGGAAGTTTATGAGTAGTGAAGACAAGAAAGAGGTCCAAAACACATAGGCTATCTCCCGTCACTAATGGAAATAGAGGCTTGGCCCAATTTGATAAGAATGATGGTGCAATTTTGGGATAGTAAAAAAATGGTATTTTGTTTTGGGGAAGAGAAATGACTTCAACTATCGAAGAAGTTCTTGCTAGTTATTAGAGTGTAGGCATGTGCAACAAAAGGAAACATAAGCCTAATAGTTATCTTCATCTACCTCAAATATGGGACTTTGACAGAACCAAAAAAAGAACCTTCACTTGTCAAAGCCGAATGGATGGACAAGCTTGCCGGACCAAACATTCCACTTCAGAAGATTTATCATCAATTTGGATGTGCAAGAGTTTTCCAAAAGTTTAAAGAAGAAGAGGAAACTTGGAAGAAAGCACGTCCTTTGGCTTTTGCGATATGCTTACTTGGGACTATAATATTCTCTCAAGGTCCAAATTACATTATCCACCCGAGTGTAGTAATGGTCACTCATGCCATTTTTAATGGAGTAAGCTATGGGTCGACAATCAAGTACTACACTTTAGTGCCCATGATTCTTGTCTATATTTACAGAGCTTTAGATAAATGTCAAAGCGGTGAACATTTCTTTCAAGGATGCAACCTAATACTTCAGTGGTGGATGATGAGACACTTACTCAAAGCCCATGATCCATAAGAACCTAATCCCAAGACACGACCAAACAAACTTGAATGTCATAGTTGGTGGATATACCTGAATCATTTCCATAGAAATGGGGGTCAAGAATTCTGGTATCCAAGGCTTCAGGGATAAAGAGAAGAAAATGTCCAATGGCCAATCAAAAGTCTGGTGGTAAAAAACAAATTATGACTCGAGGTAAAGGGGTCCATTTCTTATATTTTCTTGATTGAGAGGGCCTCGATCTTATGCTCCCACTCGAGTCATTAGATAGCTAGGAGGAAAACAAGAGATTCCCCAAACTGCAGATATGAAAAATTTTGCAACAGATCATGAAAATAGCCAAGTCACTTTTTCCGCAAAGATACTTTGAATATGGAAGAATCAAATGGTATTGCGTGAGTCAATTCCAAATAGATTTCAACCTTAAAGTTCTGAGGAGTACAAAAAATGGTTGAAGAAAAACCTCACTAGAACCATCAAGCCTGGTTTAAATGTCTCTCATCATGTTGAAGATGTGGGTGTGAAACATCAAGTTCGACTCCACCATCTTCAAGAGAAGTACGAGAAAGATGATTTGAATCATCAACGTCGACATTCAGATGACGCCAAAGTTATAGCCTAGCTAAAGCAAGAGCTATGAAAAGCAAGACAATGCATGTCTGAGTTACGTGATAGCATAGAGCTACAAATCCAGTTCATATACAGGGTAGGGTATGATGAAGAGGTTCGGCTAGCAAGATTTCATTTGTGGGCAAACAGATATTCCATATGGGAAGAAGTCAGCATCGCCAAGAGAACCAGACTTAATGAAGGATCAGAAGCAGTTTGAAGTTTTTTATCATCCCCTATGTGGGATTGCTTTTATTTGTACTTCGTTTTGTTATATACTTTCCTGAACTTATTTTCCCATTTTGATGTTTGTTAAACATTTTTGATTGCTATCAATGAAATATTTTGGGGATAATGAATAGGCTTAAAAAGACTTGCACATTCTTCAATTCTCTAGGCTTACCCTTAGCACAAAATGGTCACATATTTTTTAAGGACACGATATTTGTTGCGTATTTTAATTATTTCTGTGAATATGTTGGCATTGAATGAGGACGTTCTAGCCCACCCCTTTTCAAAAATTTTCTAAATATCTCCACAAAAACAAAAATCAAGTCACTATCCAATGTTCGACCAAAATATTCTTCGAGTCTTGAGTTTCTTTGTCAAAACTGAATTCTTACCAAATCCTAAAACCTAATTCTATCATCTTAGGAAAGGTTGAATTTTCTACTAAGATGGAAAGAGACCAAGATGTTGAGGTTGAGCTGACTGAACAAGAACTAATGTTGAAGTTGCATCAAATCAATCAAGAGATTGGAGAGGTGGAGAGAAAGACTATGGAAGTAGACTTCGCCACTGCAGTCACATTAGCCCAAAGCGTTGTAATGGACATAGAAATTCAGACTAGAAAGAAGAGATTGGCTATGGCCGACGAAGGGATAGCCATGACTTTGAAGAAGAAAGAGGATGCATCGCTTGAGATTCAGAAGTTACGTGAAAAATATCATTTCCTCGTAGGAGAGGTTAATGCCACTGTCCCTGAAGACATTAAGCCTGAAATTGCTAAGGGAGAATCCAGAAATGAGGTTTATATTATGACCCTTTTCTTAGGACGATTAAAAGAAGGGGATGAAAAGATCACCCTCCAAGCATACTGTCAAAACTATTGAGCGGGGGCCGAAGTCATTTCATGTGCTCTCATTTATAAGACTCTTCAGGAAGTAAGTATCTTGAATCCCGTGGGTGGGGCTCACTTCCAATGTTGAACCTGAAGACGCACATAATAAATATGCCTACCTTCAAGACCAAAAAGGGCACACTATAAATGAATGTGTGGAGCTGAGGACTGTAATCCACGACTTGATCAATAGCGAGAGAATTAGCTATATGTGGGGTCCCTACACTATCCTTACTCGTGATCAACCAGGGCCTAGTATATCGATCACAGAGCATACTTTATTTTGCCTTCGTAGCTTTTGAGGATTCACGTTTGCGTATCTACCTTAATTTGGTTAAAGGCGTGATCTTGACACCAACTAAAAGGAAGAAAAGAGTGGCCTCTAGAAGTGAAATCATTAAAACCTGCCCTTATCATAGAACTGAGGATCACAACATTGAAAAGTGAAATCATTGAAACCTACCCTTATCATGGCACTGAGGATCACAACATTGAAAAGTGTCTCGTATTTTGTTATGATATGGAGTCACTAATCAACAAAAGAAGGATCCAAGTCAAGTATCTGCCTCGTTATCGTTTAAAGGGTGGAAAAAGGAGAACTTTAGCTTCTCAGAATAAAAAGCCATGAGAAAGGCACAAATTATGTTTTAAGAGTTTTTATCGTATGTTTTCAGTTTCATTGTAATCAAGTCATGAATGAGTGAAAAAATCAAAATCATCTTTGTACTCGAACTACGTAGGGCCTGATTTGTCCTTCGTGAGATACGTAGGCAACCTTTCAAGGCCTGACCCCCATCTTTTTAAAATTTCCTTTTCCCCTTCATTCTACAAGGAAATATTGAGTACCAACATGTGCCAAGAGACACATCAAGAAGACCTTAGCTCAACGTAACTCAACCTTCACGATTTACTAGTCTCGAAATGAAATGAGCAAATTCCTGCATATTTAAATCACTCCTCGTTACTTGTGGGTTTGTATGTCCTCAAACAAAGCAACTCTTATGTGTTTATATGATTTTTATGTGATATTTTGCATTATGTTGTCATGAACTGAAACTAATAGATTTTTCTTTGAGTTGTTTTTCTTTTACAGGTACTTAGGGCTGATTTGTGTTGATAAGTTGGTTAAGCATCCTTATTTTACAAGATCCAAAGCTCCCAAAGATTCCTTCCCTGGTTGGAATTCATTGAAAGGAAAAGCAACAATGGGTAATAACTGTGAAAAGACTAGCCTGACTAAAGTAATTATGGTTCATCCCTCTACCACTGAACAGAAAGAGTTAATTGGGCAACTAATGCAACAAATTGTCGATCTAAAGGTTTAGATGGAAAGAAAGCAAGATTTGCCAAATCCAATTTTAACTGTCAACACTGCAGGTGACGGAAGGTCTTCACTCTACTTTTCGCCTTCAAATTAAACACGTCCAGAACCCACCCTCCAACCCTGTCCAAAATCCCTCCGTTATTGATTTAACTACCCTAAATCCTTATCACGCCTCTACTTTTTATCAAGCACTACCTCCTCCTCAAAGTACCAACCCTCAAACCTTCCCTCCCCATCAAAACCAGAATATAAGCAATCTTCAGACTTTCCCCCATCCTCAAAACCAAAATACCAACCATCAAACATTCCCCATATATACCAAGCCCCTCAAAATACCCAAAATCCTCTCATTGCTACAAAACCTACTTTCTTAATCCCTATCCAAAATGAACCTTATGCTAATTGTTTCGAACTTGATCATTACAAGGAATAAGAAAGAGAGTGGAGGGCTAAGGAAGAATAGTACAAGTGGAGTATAAATGAAGAGATCAACAAAGTTATGAAAGAGTTTTTTTATACTCTAGAAGTTGCCGGATTGAATTATGAAGATTTATGCATCAACTTGGACCTTCCAAAAGGGTTCAAGGTGCTGAATTTTGATACTTTTGATGGAACTGGTAATACGTTGGCTCATTTGAGAGCCTATTGTGAGCAATCGTTGGAGTTGGTAAAAATGAAGCTTTGTTGGTGCGGCTCTTTAGCCGAAGCTTAAGTGGGGAAGCATTGGAAGGATTTACTTCCCAGGATATGAAACAATGGTCTAGTTGAAACACACTCGCCAAGGATTTTATCGAACGATTTTCTACAATGTAGAGATCGTTCCTGATCGATACTCTTTGGAGAAGATTAGATAGAAGTCAAAAGTGACCTACCGCGAGTATGCATATAGATGGAGGAAAGAGTCTGCCAAGGATAATGCATTTGGATATGTGCTTGGTCAACATGATGAAATTGGGAAGAATGAGCGAGCCATCTACTACTTGAGCTAGAAATTCACTCCATATGAGGCTCGTTACACTTTGTTGGAGAGGACATGTTGTGCTTTGACCTAGATTGCTCAAAAGCTGAGAAATTATTTCTCTTCGTATACCGCATAGCTCATTTCTAGAATGGACCCGTTGAAGTACATTTTTCATAAAGCAATATTGACCGAGAAGTTGGCTAAATGGCAAATGCTTTTGAGTGAATTTGATATCCTGTATGTGAAAAGCACAAGCAATATCTTATCATCTCGCAGAAATTCCAGTTGATGAAGAGTATGAACCACTCAAAACTTACCTCCATCATTGTAATTACGTTTTATTTGTCTTCAGACTGTTCTTACGTATTTTTTCTTATTATAGTTCAATCTTGTTTAAAAAAAATTAGTCCAGTAAATTCTATATTTATCTGTTTGTTATTTTTTTTCCTCCCATAATTTTGGTCATTTGTTGCTGGCTCCATTTCTCTGTGAAAACATCAATTTATTTGCCATTATTTTTGTCTCTTTATCCCATTATGACTTATATTATTTTTTTGTTTGTTTTGTTATTATCTTTTTTTATTGTTCCCCTTCTTGTTACTTTAATAGTAACTTCTTTGATGTTTAAAATATTTTATTGAATTTCATGTTGTTTTTGTATTAAAATGTTAATTGTTTAGTTATTTGAAATAGTTCTAATGTTGTTGTCCTAAGTACGTCATGCTTATGTTATGTTTTGACAATTTCACTTTTCTTGCTTTTTTTAAATTTACTTTATCAGTTAAAAATGGCCGATGAAGAAATTACCGTCGATTTCCAAGGCCTCCCATGTTCATAAGATGGATTTTTATTTTTAAGTTATTATTTAATTTATTTATTTAGTACTAACACTTTTACTGAGTGTCTTTACAGGTACCCGGAGTTGCTTTCCGTTGAAACTAATTCAAATAAAGTTCAAATTATGTTCTTTATTTATTATTTTGTATATATTGACGTTAGGCATACCTTAGGTTATTTCTTATATTATTGTTTTATTTTATTGTTTGTGTATATCACAAGTTTATTATACTTGTGTATTATTATTTTTATCTCCTCTTCAATTTGAAAAAATAAATTCAGTCGGGACCCACAGTTGTGGATTTCAAAAGATGCCTAACACCTTCCCTTTAGAATTACTTGAACCTCTTTATGAAAGTCTATTGGTTTCGTAGATATTCTTTTAAGTTAATTAATATTGGTCTCCTAGTTTTCCTAAAATTAAGTGGCAACTCCTTTAAAACTCTTTTTTCTTTAAAATTCTCTTAAATTTATTTACATTGAATTAATTGATTATATTTTGAGTTATCACAACGTTTCACCCTATTTGAATAAAATAGGGATGTAAACACAATTTTGCATTATAAACTTATAACAAGATTTTTTTTTTTAGCAAACAAAATTTTACTATCAAGTGATTTGGAAAATTGCTATTCCTTTTAAGGATTATTACACTTCTAATTCCTTAGTTTTAAATTGTGTCTACCATGGCCAAGACCTTAAGTCCTACATGCATACACACAAATGATAATGCATAAATTAACTTATAGAGATAGACTGTGTATAGAATATTAATATTATTAATTATTTAATTACTTATTCCACTTATTATGAGCATAAAAATAATTTCATAACATTGATTATTTTTTGATGATTGTAATTCCTTTTTTTGGACTTTGTTATTAAGAGGAACAGATATAAAGTATGATCTATGATTGTTTTTATAATGATGGTTGTTGGTGATGTTTGTAAATAGTGGATAGTGGTTAAGACAAGTGGTTATAGTTATTGGCAACAATCACTTGGTTGAGGATAACAGTTGTAAAGATTATCTAAAAGGATTTCCAAATGAAATTGAGTCACATTTAAGGGTTCTTTGGACAACAAATTTTCATTGAAATGAGCAATAGGGAAAAAAATAAAATACCACTGATTTGTCAGATGAAAATTAAAGATCACCCAAAATAGGATAGTTTGTGCAAAGACTTTAGGACTTTATTACACATATTATTCATTCATACATATTCGGGCTCATTAAGTAATTGTAACATAAAAAAGCCAACACATGGTTGCGTTGTCACGCTCCGAGCCTATACCCTGGACGTGGCCAGCACACTAGAACCATCATTGATCCCCAAGTGAACCCTTCACCTTGCTCAATACTCAACGGAAGACTTACTCAACAACATAAGGACTCAAATTCGAAGATTAACTAAAATATCTCAAAATAAATAACTCATAATATTTAAAAATATTCAACTAGCCATAAAAAGGAAACTCAAGTCTTAAAACACTAACAAGGAAAATGGAAAAGACTCCTCGAAATACTAATGTCTATGAAGTCTCTAAATATGATGATGGAAGTCGGGAAAAGACCCAGAACATCCTAACAAACTGAAAAGTAAATGTGGAACCCTTCGAAAGCAAGGAGGCTCATCAAAGCTACTTGGAACTGCAAGTGGTATCAACAGAGTGCCTGTTGATGACCCTGAACACCTGTATCGTTATCATAAAATGATACACAACGAAAGGCGTCAATACATTGAATGTACGAGCATGTAAGGGGAAAACTGAAACATGCATGTATAGCTTGAATTGAGGGAGACATACTTACCTTGTCACATCACAACACAACTCAAGAATACTCAACTCCAACTCAAGAATATTCAACTCAACTTAAGAATACTCAAGTCAACATGAAAGCAATGGTAATAAGATACAATAAATAAGCTTTGTAAATAGTAGACAAGAACTCAAAATGTATAAAAATACAATAATAAACTATTTACTCTTATTTGGGAGATTCTCTAACCGACAACAATAACTATGAGCTACATGATGATACAACGTCTCACCCACACTACTAGAACTGTCCTATATTTTGCCTGGGTATAAAACATCCTCAACTAAGTTGATCCACTAAACTCTTTCCAAAGTCACTTAGGATTCATCTAAAAAGTATGATCATGTACCCATGTTAGCATAGCTGGTTTATAAGGAAGGTGAGTTGTCTAAACTCAATCTCATATCAGTGCTTAATACTACTTCCAATAATATATACCTCATTCTCATATTTTTAAAAACATAACTCTTCTTCTGGTTTGAGATAATTACTCAAACTACCCTCTTAAAAGAGGTGACTACTCTTGAAATATCATTGAACTCATAACTCATTTAGAAATCAAAGTTTCTCTTTTCTCAAAATAATATTCTCTTTCTTCATGCAAAATGAAACAATTGGGGAATACATAGGCCCCTTATACTCTTCCTCAAACTCATTTTTACTTCCTCAAAACTCAGTTTATAACTCAAGTGTTGGCTTTAGAAAGCTTCTCAAATTTTATAACTCAATTCACAAGGTTCATGCGGAACTATGGGCATGAATGACTCAACTCAGGGATCTTAATAGCAATATGGAAACTCAACACTCAGAACTCAAGAATTTCAAGAACCCAAGGACTCAAGAACTCGAAACTCGAAACTCAAGAATCTATTCCATTATCTCTAAACTGGTCTACATTGCCTTTACTCAAATACTCTAGAAGAACTTATCTCATGACTACCGAACTCTCCATAAGAAGGTACTAAGACCTCTTTCTTGGATGCTTATTTTAACCTCTTCTTAATGGATTCTAAGGATGCTTCATCTAACTCTTAGGGAATCTAACCTGACTAGATATAATATCGGGTACACCTCTTAATACTCTTGTTACTCAATGACTTAGCTGCACTTTATTACTCATGAAAATTTGGAATCCCACACTCGTACTACTCTCATTCAATGAAACTAACATTTTAACTCCCACTCTTACTCTATGTCAAACCTACCAAATCAGATCTCAAAACTAATATCATCACCCTCAAGTTGCCATCTTTTTTATCATGACACGCATCTCAAATTCAGGCTTGGTGTCTATTGCTAAGCATAATTATAAATAAAATCCACCACATACTTACTAACTTATAAATAATAGATAATATTAAGAAATACTCGTCCATTAAGATCTCCTAGCAAGTAGGAAATCTTTAGCTCTCCATCTACCTACCTACATATTACCTTCACCTACCTTTTTCCAACTGAAGTACTATTTACTCACTTATTGTGCATTATATCTTAGTTCTATCATTCTCTAAATACCGTGGGGTTCTTCATTCAAAAATCATAAGCCTAGCTTGGGTCTATCACTTCATGAATACTTTGATCTCTTATTCAACACATATATTAAGTCTTCTCTAACACGATGACACATCGACATCAACTATATTCTAATTAAAATATTCTCTAACTCATCCTGACTAGTAACTATCCCTCTACCTTCTATCACGAACTCTCTACAAAATTATTATTCTTTAGTCTAGTCATAAATGAACTCATCATTTATAAGTGATTGGGCGCATGATTGCGACAACATAATATTCCCCATCACTATCTCCCTTTCATAGATTACTATACCTCTTTATGTTTTCCTCTAACTCTGGCACTTTTACTGCTACTATTTCTAACGTCTTAACTCATACTATCTAAGGGCCTCAGCTGAAACAAGGTTTAGAGAAGAGAGTACATCTCGCTTTTAGCTCAAATGCATGATTCATATGAATATGAGTGCATTCTTTCGAATCTCAATAGTTAAAATCACTCACAGACTTCTCTTCAAGCCCCACTCCAGTCTCATGACTTTCTCAAGATTTTTGCTAAGATTACTCATCGATAAGGATCTGACTTTACTTTTCAACCATCTTGAGTATGACGGATAGTCGAATGGATAAGATAAAATCTCGAGTTATAATAAAGTTCTCGTGACACAATTGTACTGCACGATTTAGTGTATCAAAGAAGGGAAAGTTTTTTTAAATGTCTGTAATCCCTCATTTATAGAAGTGGGGCCTTCTGGACCATAAATAAGATCATACTGACACGACTTCATAGACACCCTAGGACACCTGTACTTTGTGCTCTAATGCCAAGTTTGTCATGCCTCGAGCCTACACCTTGAATGTGGCCAACACCAGAGAAACATCGTTGGTTTCCAAGCGAACCCTTGGCCTGGCTGAATACTCAACAAAAGACTTACTCAACAACATAGGGACTCAAATGCAAAGATTAACTCCAATGTCTTAAAATAAATAACTTGGAATATTTAAAAATATTCAACTAGCCATAAGAAGGCAACTCAAGTCTTAAAACACTATCAAGGAAAATGGAAAATACATTTCAGAATATTACTGTCTATGAAGCCTTTAAATATGATGAAGGAAGTCAAGATAAGACCCACCACCTCTTACCAAACTAAAAAGTAAATGTGGAACCCTCCAGAAGGAAGGAGGCTCACAAAAGCTAGCTGGAACTACAAGTGGTATGAATGAAGCGCCTGTTAATGACTTGAGCACCTGTATCTCTATCATAAATCGAGGAAGACATACTTACCTCATCAAAACTCAACACAACTCAAGAATACTAAACTCAACTCAAGAATACTCAACTCAACATGAAAGTAATGATAATAAGGTGCAATAAATAAGCTTTGTAAATAGTAAACAAGAACTCAAAATGTATAAAAATACAATAATATACTCTTTTTTTAAGAGATTCTCTAACAACCAACCATCAGTATGAGCTACGTGATGACGCAATGTCTCGCCCATGCTATCAGAACTATCTTATACCTTGCCGGGGTATAGAACATTCTCAACTAAGTGGATTCACTAAGCTCTGCCCGTAAGCACTTAGGATTCATCTAAAATGTATGATCATGTACCTTTGTTGGCATACATGGTTTATGAGAATTTTGAGTTGTCTGAACTCATCTCCATATCAGTGCTCAATAATACTCCCAATAATATATACATCATGCTCATATGTTTAAAAACATAACTTTTACTCTGGTTTGGATAATTACTCAATCTACCCTCTTAAAAGAGGTAACTGCTCTTGAAATATCTTTGAACTCATAACTCGTTCAGAAATCAAAGTTTCTCTTTTCTCAAAATAAAATTCTCTTTTTTCATGTAAAAATGAAAAAATTGGGAAATACATGGTTCCCTTATAATCTTCCTCAAACTCCTCTTTACTTCTTCAAGACTCGGTTTGAAAATCAAGTGTTGGCTTTAAAAAGCTTCTCAAAATTTATAACTCAATTCATAGGGTTCATGAGGAATTATGGGCATGAACGACTCAACTCAGTGATCTTACTAGCAATATGGAAACTTAATACTCAAAACTCAAGAATTTCATGAACTCAAGGACTCAAGAACTCAGAAATCAAGGATCTACTCTACCATCTCTAAACAGGTCAACATTCCTTTTACTCTAATACTCAGGAAAAACTTATGTCATGACTACCGAACTCTCCATGAGAAGGTACTAAGACCTCTTTCAAGGATGCTTCTCTTAACTTCTTCTCATTGGCTTCTAAGATGCTTCATCAAACTCTTTTAGGGAATCTCATCTGACTACATACAATCTCGGCTACACCTCTTAATACACTTGTTACTCAATGACTTAGCCACATTTTATTACTCTCAAAACTAATATCATCACCCTCAAGTTGCCATCTTTTTTATCACGACACACATCACAAATTCAAACTTGATGTCTATTACTAAACACAATTATCAATAGAATCCATCACATACTATACTAACATATGAATACCAAATAAAATTAAGAAACAGTCACCCATTAAGACCTCCAAACAAGTAGGAAATTTTTAGCTCTCTGTCTACCTACCTACAAATTAGCTTCACCTTCCATTTCACAATTAAACTACTATTTACTCACTTATTGTGCATTATCTCCTAAGTAGTTCTATCATTCTCTAAATACCATGGGGTACTCCCTTTAAAAATAATAAGCCTAGCTTGGGTCTATCACCTCATGAATACTTTGATCTCTTATCAACACATATATTTAGTCTTCTCTAACACGATGACACATCGACTTCAACTCTATTATGGCTAAAATATACTCTAAGTCATCCTAACTAGCTACTATCCATCTACCTTGTATCACGAACTCTCTACAACGTTATTATTCATTAGTCTACTCATAAAGGAACTCATCATTTATAAGTTATGGGGAGCATGATTGCAACAACATAATATGCCCCATCACTATCTCCCTTTCACAAATTACTATACTATCCTTTCGGGTAAACACGCTACCCAAGCTCTACAACACACTTCCTCATAAGGACCTCAGTTGAAACAAGTTTTAGAGAAGAGAGTACATCTCACTTAGAGCTCAAATGCAAGATTCATATGAATATGAGTGCATTCTTTTGAATCTCAATATTTAAACTCACTCACAGGCATCTTTCAAGCCCTATTACAGTCTCATGACTTTCTCAAGATTTTTGCTCAGAGTTACTCATCGATAAGGATCTTAATTCACTTTTCAACCACCTTGAGAATGACGAGTAGTTGAATGGATAGGAGAAAAGTATGAGTTTGAATAAATTCCTTAAGACACAGTTCTACTACACGATTTAGAGTATGAAAGAAGGGAAACCTTTTTTAAATGTATGTAGTCCCTCATTTATAAAAGTGGGACCCTCACAACCATAAATAAGATCCTACTAACACGGCTACATAGTCACCCTAAGACACTTGAATTGTGTGCTCTAATACCAAGTTTGTCATGCCTCAAGCCTACACCATTGACTTGGCAGGCACTCGATTACCATCGTTGGTCCCTAAGCAAACCCTTGGCCTGCTTAATACTTAGCAGAAGACTTAATCAACAACATAGGGACTCAAATGCGAAAATTAAATCAATTGTCTCAAAATAAATAACTCAAAATATTTAAAAATATTCAACTAGCCATAAGAAGGCAACTCAAGTCACAAAACATTAACAAGGAAAATAGAAAAGACTCATCGAAATACTACTGTCTATGAAGCATCTAAATATGATGATGGAAGTGAGGACAAGACACAAGACACCTTAACAAACTGAAAAGTAAATGTGGAACCCTCAAGAAGCAAGGAGGCTCACCAAAGCTAACTGGAACTACCAATAGTATCAACAAAGCGCCTGTTGATGACCTAAACACCTGTATCTCCATCATAAAACAATGAAGGCTAAATGGTATCATTACATTAAATGTACGAGCATGTAAGGGTAAAAATGAAGCATACATATGTAGCTTGAATTGACTGGAAGGGAAGACATACTTACCTCGTGATGACTCAATTCAACTGAAGAATACTCAACTCAACTCGAGAATACTTAATTCAACTCAAGAATACTCTACTCATTATGAAAGCAATTATAAAAAGATGCAATAAATAAGCTTTGTAAACAGTAGACAAGATCTCAAAATGTATAAAAATACAATACTAAATTGTTTACTCTTACCTGCGAGATTCTCTTACCGACAACCATCACTATGAGCTACGTGATGATACAACGTCTCACCCACGCTACCTGAACTATCATATACCTTACCGTGATATAGAACATCCTCAATTAGGTGGATCTACTAAGCTCTGCCCGAAGGCACTTAGGATTCATCTAAAACGTATGACCATATACCCATGTTGGCGTACATAGTTTATGAGGAATATGAGTAATCTGAACGAATCCCCATAAACCAAACACCATTCCAATGAAAACCCACACAAAACTCTATCAAGAACCATACTCATTCGCAAGATCCTCACCTCAAGAACTCAACAAGACTCCATTGCTAAAAAATGTAGCAAAAACCTCAAAAACTCTTCAAGAATTAATAATTCAACTTCAAGAACGTATTCATGGAAAAGATTTACACGGTTGTTATGAGGGTGAACAGACCCAACACTATGGAAGCTTACATACCTCGAAAGAAACAAAGTTCTTGCCGAAAATCCTCAAAACTCGATGAACACTTCAAACTATCTTTTTTTTCTCATCTTCAACTTTTCCCTAATATTCTAAATGCTTTTGGAATGTTTAGAATTGACTTAGTCTAATTAGAACCCTTAACTTGGGTGGTTAAAACGTGTTAGGCAAGTGGGGCAAGGAAAAAACCAAAACACCCCTCCTTAAAACAGATCTAAAAATGACTAAATTAGAGAGGCTACACTCAAATGAGCATAACTTGTTCATCTAAACTCAGAACTTAGCAAACTTGGCGGCGTTGAAAAGAGGACTCGATGACCTTCAATTTGATACCTCATAGGCTACCTAACTCATTATGTGCTGAATGTTATGGCCGTTTGAAGTTGAACAAAGGATAATCTCATTGAGAAATTTAATTGGAAGAAAAGTTTCCAACTCAATTTATGCTATGAAATTTTAGTGACCTTAACATCTAAGAAAATTTAGAATCACTTGGCACAAATCTTATTCACCATAAAAATGACTTGAGTATTAACTTAGAAATTTTTAGGATGTTACAATATCTCCCCCTTGGGATCATTTGTCTTCGAATGACGACTGGACTGAGAATGGAATGGGTACTCTTACTATATTCAAGCCTAACTCAAAATCACAAAGTACTTAACATAGGGTGATTATTTTGATCTAAATCACAAGATTCGGGTTATATATCTCTATAGGGAATCTCATCCCAAGAAGACTACTCCTTACGACTACATTCAACTAACCTTGAGCTCATATCACATAACACCTAATGTATCACACATTGTCCACATGTTACCAACACCACATTTTAGCCTAGTACTATAACCAATCCATGGACTTCTACTAACCACTCCTTATAAGAATTTCTCAATCTCTCGCTACTTCTACCAATAGAAATTTCATATTATAACTAGGAACTGCCTTATTACTCATACCTTATCTCCTTCTCCCTCCACATTTAAAACCTTATATTGAATAAACATACCGGCACTATCAGAATAAGAAAATAGCAGCCCTTTTTTCTATCATCACACCACTACTACCAACAACACCACTCTCAACTAAAAAGGATCACTAAGAGAGATTTAGGGCGAAAGATCATAAGCACGATTCATTCGATAAATCTGAATATGCATGACATAACATCATGTTGCTAGCATGAGATTGATATCCATAACTGTATGGAGTAAGATTGAGATTAATGGGCTAAAGTTGTTGCCCCTCATTCTGGAAACTAAGCATAAATATGAATCTCTTTGAAGTGTATGAGCATAGGACATAGACACAATTCTAATATTAGGAATATCAACATGATGTTGTAATTAAAAAACTTCTAGGAATACGCTAAAGTATGAATGGATTGATGTAAGTCTAAAACTCATTTGGAAATATCACTATCTCATCCTCAACACCTGACCTGGTTTCTCATCTCATCATCTCCCCCTTAGGTATAAAGCTAACACTTGAAAGTTGTGGATCTATTCCATCATCTCTAAACTGGTCTACATTCCCTTTACTCTAATACTCTAGAAAAACTTATCTCATGACTACCGAACTCTCCATAAATAGGTACTACGACCTCTTTATATGATGTTTCTCTTAACCTCATCTCATTGACTTCTAAGGATGATTCATCTAAATCTTTTAGGGAATCTCATCAAACTACATAAAATCTCGAGTACACCTATTAATACTCTTGTTACTCAATGGCTTAGCCTCACTTTATTACTCTCATGAAAAATCGGAATTCCACACTCGTACTACTCTCATCCAATACAAATAACATTTTAATTCCCTCTCCTACTAAATGTTAAACCTACCAAATCAGTTCTCAAAACTAATATCATCACCCTCAAGTTGTCATCCTTTTGGTCACGACACACATCTCAAATTCAAGCTTGGTGTTTATTAGTAAACACAATTATCAACATTATCCATCCCATACTATAGTAACTTATGAATAGTAGATAAAATTAAGAAACACTCGCCCATTAAGACCTCCTAACAAGTAGGGAATCTTTAGCTCTCTGTCTACCTACCTAAGATTACCTTTACCTTTCATTTCACACTAAAGTACTATTTACTCACTTATTATACATTATCTCTTAATTAATTCTATCATTCTCTAAATACCATGGGGTCCTCCCTTCAAAAATAATAAGTCTAGCATGGGTCTATCACCTCATGAATACTTTTCTCTCTTATTCAACACATATTAGTCTTCTCTAGCACGATGGCACGTCAACATCAACTCTATTCTGGTAAATATACTCTAACTCATCCTGACTAGTAACTATCCCTCTACCTTTCTATCTTGAACTCTGTACAACATTATTATTCCTTAGTCTACTCATAAAGGAACTCATCATTTGGAACTGACTGGGTGCATAATTGCAACAACATAATATGCCCCATCACTATCTCCCTTTAATAGATTACTATACCTCTATGTGCTTTCCTCTAACTCTGGGCACTTTTACTATCACTACTTCTAGCATCATAACTCACGCTATCCTTTTGGGTGAACACACTACCCAAGCTTTAAAACACACTTCCTCATAAGGACCTCAGCTGAAGCAAGGTTTAGAGAAGAAAGTACATCTCAGTTTTAGCTCAAGCGCACAATTAATATGAATATGAGTGCATTCTTTAAAATCTCAATAGTTAAACTCACTCATAGGCTTTTCTGAAGCCCATTTGAAATCTTATGATTTTCTTAAGATTTTGGCTAACAGTTACTCATCGATAAGGATGTGACTTTGCTTTTCAACCACCTTGAGTTTAACAAGTAGTCGAATGGATAGGAGAAAAGCATGAGTTAGAATAAATTCTTTATGACACAGTTCTACTACACGATTTAGAATATGAAAGAAGGGAAACTTTTCTTAAATGTCTGTAGTCCCTCGTTTATAAAAGTGGGGCTCTCACAACCATAAATAAGATCATATTAGCACGGCTTCATAGACACCCTAGGACACTTGAACTTTGTGCTTTGATACCAATTTTTTCACACCCCAGTGTGGACGTGGCAAGCATTCCCTTGGCATGGCTCAATATTCAGCGAAAGACTTGCTTAACAACATAGGGACTCAAATGCGAATATTAACTTAAATGTCCCAAAATAAATAACTCAGAATATTTATAAATATTCAACTAGCCATAGGAAGGCAACTCAAGTCTTAAAACATTAACAAGGAAAATGGAAAAGACTCCTCGAAATACTACTATTAATGAAGCCTCTACATACGATGATGGAAGTCGGGACAAGACCCATGACATCCTAACTAACTAAAAATTAAATGTGGAACCCTCTAGAAGCAAGGAGGCTCAACAAAGCTAATTGGAACTGCAAGTGGTATCAACGGAGCGCCTGTTGATGAACCTGAACACCTGTATTTACATCATAAAATGATGCAGGCCAAATGGCGTCAGTACATTGAATAAACGAGCATGTAAGGGGGAAACTAAAATATATTTATATATATATATATATATATATATATATATATATATATATATATATATATATATATATATAGCTTGAACTGATAGCAAGGGAAGACATACTTACATCGTCACAACTCAACTCCACTCAAGAATACTCAATTGAACACAACTTATGAATACACAACTCAATATGAAAGAAATAGTAATAATATGAAATAAATAAGCTTTGTAAGTAGTATACAAGAACTGAAAATGTATAAAAATACAATAATAAACTTTTTACTCTTATTTAGGAGATTCTCAAACAGACAACCATCACTATGAGCTACTTGATAATACAGTGTCTCGCCCACGCTTCCTGAACTATCCTATATCTTTATGGGGGTCTAGAGCATCCTCAACTAAGTGGATACACTAAGATCTGCGCAAAGAAACTTAGGATTAATCTAAAAAGTATGATCATATAGCCATATTGGCGTACATGGTTTATGAGAAATGTGAGTTGTCTGAAATAATCCCTATATCAGTGCTCAATACTATTCCTAATAATATATAATTCATCTTCATATGTTAAAAACATAAATCTTCCTCTGGTTTGAGATAATTGCTCAAACTACCCTCTTAAAAGAGGTAATTGTTCTTGAAATATCTTTGAACTAATAACTCATTTAGAAATCAAGGTTTCTCTTTTCTCAAACTAATATTTTCTTTCTTCATGTAAAAATGAAACAATTGGGAAACACATAGTTCCCTTATACTCTTCGTCAATCTCCTCTTTACTTCCTTAAAACTCAGTTTAAAATTCAAGTGTTGGCTTTAAAAAGCTTCTCAAATTCATAGGGTTCATGTAGAATTATGGGCATGAACAACTCAACTCATGGATCTTAATAGCAATATGTAAAGTCAATTCTTAGAATTCAAGAACTTCAAAAACTCAAGGACTCAATAACTCAAAACTCAGAACTCAATGATACTACTCCTCTCAAGAACAGTTAATTCATAGAGTTCATGCAGAATTTTAGGCATGAACGACTCAACTCAAGGATATCAATGACAATATAGAACTCATGGGTACTACTCTTCTTATTCTCATACTTCCTCAAGATTTAGTTCAAAACTATTATTGATTTCAAAAGAATTCTCAGTTTGACTCAAAGACCCTCTTGAACTTTCCTCTTAATTTTACTTCAATCTGAAATGTAATTTAAGATATATGATTAGGATATGTATAGAATCTCTCATGATTAATTGAGTTTTAGATATTTAGAATTAAGAAGAGATCCTACTTGATACACCTACCTCCATGCCACCGATTATGCCCAAAAGAAAGCCTACTCTGAGTATGTAACAGAGTGAGATAGATGGGAGAGTTACTATTGAGGATGCTATCGATGATGATGAGGGGGTTGATGATGATTTGGTCGAGGAAATGGATGAGGATGAGATGAGGAGAGAAGAGGATGAGTATATTGCACAGACACTCACAGAGTTGCAGGACACTAAAGAGAAGATTGTCCAGGCAACCCTGTAGAGATCCCTTTGGGAGACTTCAACAGTTGGTACCAGTGGAGTCTCTTCATACTCCACCATTCCTCCCAATGATGTGACGTGCACTGATGCCACATTGCTGCCTCATGCAATACTATTGTCGGGTAGTGATGCCTCATCTGATGTTACCCTGCCAGAGGCTCTAAATGAGAGCACTCACAAGCATAACCTTTCAGGGGGACATTTTGACTCTTTCTCCCGTAGATGTTACTTTTTCATTGAGGACACAACATATTTATTTTTGGTGGGTGAGGGATTTTATGAAAATATTCTCCTTTTGGCTTTGTATTTTGTTATTTATATGTTTTGGATGATTGTAGTATTTTACTTTTGTTTATATTAGACTATTTCAATTGTTTTAATTTATCTCTTACTGCCTCTTTCATTTTTTTCTCAATTTTACAACTATCCCCATGAGTTGTGAAAATGAAATGCTTGAGTTTTTATTTATAGTAATTAAGGGATCGATTCTTTTCAACATCGATGTCTTGAATAGTACCCATGATGAACATGATGTATAATATTAGTGTTTCAAGAATTAAACTGATGTGGCTGCACTTATGAGCGATCTCTTTGAATATTTTGTTGACTAGTTGCATTGTGATGTATGCCTTGCAATGAACATCACACGTATTCTTTTTATCTTTTCAGCTATGATAAATGAGTGTATTCGAAGTGCCATGTTTGGTGAGATTTTACTTGAAAACATGTGTGTGGAATCCTAGAATTTTTCTTGTTAGTCTAGTTGTCTAACCTTAGTAATTGTAAGGTGTGATCTTGGATAGCAATTCTAAGAGGGAACCCAAATTTCATATCCTTTGTGACTACCCTATGATGGTGTGCATCCATTATGGCACCATTTGAGCCTAAACCATTTGTTGACAAAACCAAAATGAAACCTCTTGAGCCAAATTATCCTTACCTTCTCACTCCAAAATCCTTTTTGAAGCACTGTTATGTTTGAATAACCAACTTAGGTCAAAATCCTAAGTTAGGGATATGGAAAGGAAGGAGGAATGAAAGCCAAGTAAAGGTCAAAGAAACATGAAATAAGACTTAACTTAGTAGTTTGTTACAAAAAGAAGGAACCCCTCTTTATAAAAAAGAGAAATATTCTAATGAAATTTTTTGAAAAATGGAAATGAAAAAGAGATGTTGATCAAATAAAGGAGGTTCCGAATAAAGTGAGTGAAAATTCAAAGTTTGAGTTTCCAAATGAAAAAGAATGAAAAAAAACTTAAGAAGAGGTGAAGATGATTGTAACAATTCTTTTAAAAGGTGAAGACACTAAGCCAAATTGGCCATACCTTATCCCTTAGGCCCATTACAAGCTTGAAATACCCTTGATATATTGTATGAGCTGGGTTGTGTGATGATTGGAAAATATAGGCAAACCTATTGGATGAAGCTTTCATATATTTCTCTTTTGGGAGAGAGAGTTGGATTGATTCCTTATTTCTTTGTTGATTTGTTTTTGAGAGAATGGAATCATTCCTGATGTGAGGGCACTTGAATGCATTTGTTGAAACATGGTCTTGCATTAGAGAAGAAGCTATAGTGAGCTTGAGCTTATGTTGAAACCGGCCAGTCATCATTTGAAGCTTTTTTATCACGATTAAGTGTAGAATGTTGTTGAGAATACTTTTATAATGACACTTGTATGTTATCTCCCATTGAGAACTGTTGTAGACACCCTTGTTGAGCTAATTTTCTTCTTCATTTCCTTGAACACAAGTAAAAGTTTAAATTGAAGGTGTTGATGAGTGGTAGATTTGCACTCATTTAAGGCTTATTTAGCTCAACAATTAGTGTCCTCAATGCCTAATTATGTTCTATTCTACTAATATTTTGATGATTTGCACCTATGAAGGATAAAAGACAAAGGAAGGATGAATGTTTGAAAGAATGGCCAAAACTGTAAAAAGAAGTGCAAACTATACATTGATGATCGCCAAACAAGAAAGAGAGATTGCCTAATAGGCATGACCTCACCCAAATTGACAGTGCACAACACTTGCATTAGGTTGGCGGATTCCAAATGAAAACAGGACACACCAAATGAGAAAGGGTGAATATGTTGACCATCACTGAAAGCAACATTACAAGGTGGATAGTAGAAGGCTCAAAAGTTGAACTATAGTGATACTCGGCAATACGTCGAATGTGAAAGGAAAAATCGAATGAGCTCACTGACGGAGGTTCAAACACTTGAAGCCTAGAGCAAGAAAAGGTGAATTGAAGAGCAAAGAGAGATTCACCCAAAATGATCGGTGAGCCCGACTAACGTCGCCAAATGGGTCATGTAGTGAGTTTTGGGACAGATTTTGTTGAAAATAAAAATAGCCCAAATGAGAGAGAAATTAGGGAGTTTAGAGTTCACGGAAGTTAAAATAGTTTTTGGTGTATGAACAAGTGAGAGGAGAACAACACTTTACCTTGTGAAGAACACTTTCTAGTTTTGGGGGTTTTCAGCATTTGTTCTTTAAAAATGACAAATTGAAGTTGGATCGAAAGTGGATTTGCTTGTGATTGTTTAAGTTTATGTTACTCATGGATATCTTCATGAAAGGTATACTTTTTACTTTTTGTGATGGATGGCTAAAACCCCAAGATATAGGGGCGCAATTATGGGGTTAGGTGTTGATTTAATGTAGTAGGTATTGGTTATGCTCTATTTTGCTATTGTTCATACATGAATTTGGGCTAATTAGCATGAGGTTAACTTATGCGTTGAGGTTTCAAAATTAATTTCTATTTCTGATCTCCGATTGATGCTCGAAAGAGATCGATTGGAGTGGGTAATTATTCTGATACTATCAATTTAGGTTTGATAGATGTAACTTGCTTGAGAATAGAGGTTATGGTTCCGACCTATTTTCTCTATTTATGTATGGAAAGAGAGAATAGATTAAGGTATTGGGTTGTTTAGTATAGCATATCGATGAGATCGAAAGGAGATTCTAGACAAGGATGATATGAGATTGAAAGAAAATTAGCATCATTGAATATGACTAAGCCTATTCATGAATGTTCATCACTATAGAGAAAGACAATTACCTCTATGTGACATTAATTTCAAAT
Source organism: Solanum bulbocastanum (assembly GCA_037074985.1). NCBI lineage: Eukaryota > Viridiplantae > Streptophyta > Magnoliopsida > Solanales > Solanaceae > Solanum > Solanum bulbocastanum. The sequence goes on from CM073601.1 coordinate 37,035,439, forward strand.
CCCCCGCACTCTAGAGTAATTGTTACTTCTTGAAGTTTCCAAAATTTTAGTTTAATTGTGACCATTGATAACCAAATCCTTTTGTTAAATGGGTGGAATCATTTGTTTTTACGGTTACAAATAAATTATTTACAATCCAAATTTCTTGATAGAATTTTCTACAATATACCATTCTATGTGGGAATCAACTCTGACTCTAGTTGGATATTTTTATTGACAACGACTGTTGTCTCTTTTAATTGTTTTTCAAAGTACATTTGAGAGTTATCACACGACCTTGATGGTCAATTTGGATCCAACCCCCAAACTCTACTTGTGACTCAAGTTCTAACTCCCTAACTTGGGACTTGACACCCAAACCAAACCCTAACATCTTAATCGGGACCCTGACTTCCAAACAACAACCTGACCGCAAAAGCTAATGCAGGACCTAACTTTGGAAGTGGGACCCGAACTTAACATCGGACCTGAGACCAAATCATGACCCCGGCTTTCGACTCCCGATTACTAACTATTGACCTAGGAATAAACTTCCAAACTAAGACTTGACCCTGACTCCCTACTTGGGATCCAACTTTCGAATCAGGACCCAAACTCGATGCCTGAACCTGGAGAGCGATCTAGGATTTGGCCTTGAGATCTGACTACAAAATTGAGATATGAACCAAATTCCCAACTCGGGACCCAACTTCCTAACCAGGACCCAACTTCCTAACCAAGACCCAACACCAACACCTGATATAAGACCCGAGCCTAACACCTAACCTAGGACTCAATTTCTGAACTGTGATTCGATTTCAATACCCAATCCCAATAATCCATTGGGGACCCAAGCCTAGCAACTAATCTAGGACCCAACCTCAACTCTCAACCCGTAACTTGACTCTGACACCCAACTTGGAACACCACCCTGACACCTAACTCAAGATTCGAACATGAATACTTAACTAGAACCCAACACTAACTTGAGATTCTACCCCAATCTAATTTTGGACCCAAGAGTTGGGTCTCTAATCAAGGTTGAGAGTTTGGTCCCGAATTGAGAATCGGGATTCAAATTTTGAATTAGTATATGAAATAGGTACCCAAGACTTGAGTTAGGAGTGAAAGTTGAGGTGTGAGATTTAAAAAGAATTTTGGAAAATGGTTTCCTTACTTTTTCGGAGGTAAGTCATTTTCTTAAATTTGAGGAAAATAAATTGATTTGAAAAACATTTTGCAAAACATTTAAGTGAACCAAACATGAGAAAATTGAAAAACATTTTTTAGCTTCATACCAAACAAACCCTTAATCATTAAAAATATGAACAATTTAAAATTAATATTTTTGTAAAGTGCAAATAAATGAGGGCTTAGTAATATCATGTGTTTGACCTACAATTTTAGTTATGCTATGGAAGGAAAAGTAATTATTTTACAAAATAGATCCACATGATTATCTTCTATTTTCATAGTATTAAGAGTTTTGAATTTAAATAAATACTATTAGAATCTTTACATTACTTTTTTACATTTTCATCTAATAAGTGATACTCCCTCCGTCCCAATCTATGGGACACCATTTGGATTTCGAGATTCAAACAAGTATATGTTTCACTGTGAATTTTTCATATATCTTTTAAGTATTTTGAATTGTCAATTATTCTGACTTATAGTTATTTTTACGTAGTTTACAAATATATAAATTTCATTTCAAAAAATTTGAAGATTTATGCGCAAATTTCTGATCAAACTTAAGTTATTCGACTCTCGAAAATTGAAAAGTGTCACATAAATTGGGATAGATAGAGTATTTAACAATTTGAGCATCAAATGAATTATTTTAATGAGTTTTGTGAGTTTGTTCTACATTTTATATTTTGTTTATTTAGATATTTAGTTTTTCCATTGTTTTTTGTTTTGTGTAGTATGCTATATATTATCTCAATTAAGTTTAAGTATGTTGTATTATTAAGTTATTCTATCTTTCAAAAAAATTAAATGAAAAAAAAAAGAATAAAAATAGAAATATAGTGAAAAAATGTTAAAAAGACAATATTAGACACCATCTTCTTAGGTTTTATCGACACAATATGGAGTAATTAGAAAATTAGTCAAAAAAATTTTAGAACCAGCCGGCGAAATTTCCTCGACTTTTCCCCTTATTTTAGAAAGCTAAAATCCTTCTCCCCAACTGACGAAATTTTAGGGCTTAACTGAACCAATTCCCTCGTTTCATCATCTTCCATATAGAGTAAGTTGTCAGATTACTGAAAAGGTTAGAGGTTTGTAATTCTTTTTATTATTTTTCATATAATTCGTGCCCAAAATTGTTTGCGATATGTTGTTATCTGGTGTAGGTTTTTAGCAACTGGAATTTAGGCCTTTAGCGACCAAAAATGGCTTTTAGCAACCAGAACCTCTGCTATTTAAATAGAAAAATTTCAGCTTCAGTCCTCGACTTCAAAATGCGATTTCTTGATCTTGGAAGCTCTGATTGACACGATTCAAAGTGTTAAGGGGTCCGTATTGATCGTGGCTACACGTTGGAGTGTTTCAGAAGTGTTGGAGGCTCTCCGTTGAGGTATATTCCGCCCGAAGGGGCCGTCATCTCTCTTTTTTTTTTTTTTCCATTGATGTTTTATTTGCATGTGGTTTTTTGTGCTATTCCAGGCATGGAATCAGCCCCGTTTTGGGGCACATGCTCGGGAATGTATTTAGGACCTTTTGACAGAGTCAATTTTGGGATTCACTGTGCGGGCCCTATATTCCCATTTTAACTTGATTGTGGGTCTATTTCCAATTGTTGCGATTTTAGTGTCTAAACATCTGTAATGACATTGTGATTGATAATTTGATAGCTTGGAAGTTTGGAGGCCTTTCGAAAATGGATAGCTGGTGTGTGGTGGATTTGGAGCACTCGTGATCGGCTTTGAGGTAGGCTTCCGTCTACTTTCTTGATATAACCTCTTAGATAATGCATAGTATATATTTCATGTAATTTTGGATTGTATTTTCTGGATATTTATCTTGCCTCTTGTTATTCGATCTTCTCTTGATTTGGTAGGAGCGTTGGGCTTAGTATGGGTGCTGAGATTGTTGGTTTCCCTTTTTGCCACCCTTGTGGTGTGTTTTAGTTGTGATCCCAATACTTGTTTGATAGGTGGCTAGAGAAGTTTTGCCTGATTTGAGTTTTGTGTGTTGTAAGGCCTAGTTGGCTTAGTTGTATGCCGTCCTTTTTGTGTAGTAGTTGGGACATTTCTAGTTTTCGGAGTTGTGTGATGGGTAGTTGGCCTCCTTTAGTCTGGTAGTTTTTTCTGTTGCTTTCTCCCTTTTCCTTAGTCATTTCTTGATTGTAGAGTTGTGTTTTATCTTGCTTGGATCCTTTTGGATTTGTATGCTTCTTGTGGTCTTGGGATTTGGTTATGGCTAGATGGAAGTTGGAGGTGTGATCCCTTGTTGCACCTAGATTAGGCCTGCAATGTTGGTTCTTTATTGTTGTGTTGATATCTCTTGAGGCCAGTGTATGATTTAGAGTCTCAATGGTGGTGTTCACAGGTGGTTTCAGTTCTTAGCTGTGTTGGGAAATGGAAATTTCCTAAGAAGGTTCATCTTCAAAATGGGGTTAAGGAAATTTATGAAATCTATGAGTTGGTTATAGTTCAGGATGTGTGGTTTGCTTTGTCATGCTTGGTGGCTTGTATAGTTCATTATTAGGAATTGATACCCTTGGTCCACTATCAACCAGTTGACTTTGTTAATACGCCGCATGTCGGCTTGGTTTCCCTTAGACTGGGTGGTTGGTTTAGATTCGCACTAGCAGAGTAGCTTGTGGACTCGTGGTGTTGATTTTTAAAAAGTTCGTTTGCTTGGAGTATTTCTTGGAGCTGGGCTCTGTGCAAACTTGTCGTTCACAGGATGAGGGTTCTTTGGATTAGCATGGTTAGCTTCAAAAGGTTATGTTTTAGCTGCATTTGTTGGTCTTTGAGAGGAAAAGGTAGACTTTAGGCCTTGCCTTGGATTGAGTTTCTTGTTTTGACAGTTATTGTTCCTCGATGTTCTTATGGAGCTTGTTGTCCTTTAAAGGGTTAAGTTATGTCTGTTTGAAGAGGATATTCAGGTGGTGCAAGTGATATTCAGGACAACTAAGGACCCAAAAAATGCTCTTGATCATTATAAGGTGTTAGATGTGGAGCATAAGGTTAGTTTTTCGATTTGGGAGTTGGGTTGCATCTCTCATGGTCCTACGGTTGCTCTATTCTATGATTTTGGTGTAGTTCTGGTCTACTCGGATTATTCTGGTGCTTTCAGGAAAGTTCAGTTCAGTTGGGTGAGGGTTGGAGCCTAAAATTGATTTGGAGGAGTTTTTGGAGTTTTGAAGTGAATTTGAGGATTTTCCTCTTAATCTAAGTTCTGTAATGACGTTGTTTGATTCGAGAGGGTGTCTGAGGGTTTGGCGGAGTATGTGGACTCAATATCCTTGTCTTTTTGTGTCTTCAGGCTATGTCTATCCTTCTCAATCTATGATGCACAAAACTATGAAATTGACCAATCCAAGAAATAGAATCTGGAGCAAGATGAATATACTAAGCCGGAAAAATAAATCTGAGAACAAAAGCTAAGAGAATTGTATTCAGAAAGAGAGAGAAGAGTTATTTCATTAAGCACGAATTTTGGATTCTCATACAACTTGTTATATATGTAATGAGTAAAATGAATCAACTGACTATTGTTGCAACTAACTTCACTATAACAACTAACTTGTGACAAACCAACATATTCTTAACCACTTTTGCCACCTCAATTAATCAATTATTTAGCTAATTTAATTTCCATTTACTTGCAACAATCCTCCGATGCAGAGCACCATTGACCTCTAGGGTTAAAAGAAGGAATCTTGTGTTACAACTCAGTGAGGAACTCTCATGTAGCTTGATCCTCAAGGATATCTGTCTATTTGACTACGACCTATCTAATAACTTTGTTGCCCCTCATCAATAATCTTTTTTCCAACACAATCTCAGGAGAATGAAAATAAGGAATGGATAAGTTAAAGCTAGAGGATGTGTAATAACCAATGGTAACTCATGACACCTCTTAAATTGAGACACGTGGAATGTATAGCCTATAGACCAAAGTACCAATCTCAACATTAATAGGGAAAGGCCCAAAATACTTGGTTTCAAGCTTATTAAAGGCCTAATAGCTACAAAAACATGTTTGTAAGGCTATAATTCCAGATATACCCATTCTCCAATAGTGAAAGCTTAGTATGATCTATGTTTATTTGCTAGATCCCTCATTCGTTGTTATGCTCTCTCTATATGAAAGTTGATCAACTATGTGATAGTCTCTCTAGCAGCCAAGGACCTGTCCACCATGTCAACAAAGAACTCACCAACCAAATACGAAAGGTGTAAGAGTGGATTTTGACCATAGAGCACCTCGTAAAGAGTACCCTTAATGGTAGTGTGATAAGTAGTGTTATATTCAGACCCCTCCTTAGGACAATCAAATCGAAAACACCAAAAGTAAGCCCCCAATGTTCTATTAAACACCTCTGTTTGTTCATCAATTTGGGGATGGTAAGCAATATATTTTTTAAGTTGGACCCCTTGTAGAGTAAATAATTTCTACCAAAACAAACTAATGAAAATAAGATCTCTATCACTTGTCATAGTTAATGCCATGCAACTTAAGCACATTGTCAAGGAAGCTTTGACCAATAGCCTGACCAAGGTAAGGATGTTGTAGGCTTATGAAGTGACAAAACTTGCTAAGTACATCTACTGCTACCAAAACAACTTCCTTTCCATTAGACTTTGGAAGTCCTTCAATAATAAATCAAGGCATATATTTGTCCAAACACCCTCAGGGGCATGTAATGATTATAATAAATCAAGTGAAGTAGCAACATCATACTTATGCTTCTGACATATATCACATCTACTAATGAAGTCCCTAATGTCTTGAATAAGGCCCTTCCAATGAAATAGTGATGTATTCTTCTAATAGTGGCATTCATTCCTAAGTGCCCTCCTGAAGGTAAATGTGTCATAACTCTAAAATAGTTCTTCTGAAGGCAAGATCATTTCCCACCACAAGTTTACCTTTCCATCTCAATTGCCCACTACACTAAGTATAAGACTTGAAAGGTTTCACCTGCAACTTGGCAATCATCTTGGAAATTATCTCCTTTAAATCTGGATCAGACACCCATGTTTTCTTAATCTGCAGGAATACATCATTATTGGGATTAAGTATGGAAGCCAATAACTCAACATTGGGTTTCTTAGATAAGGCATCAACAACCTTGTTTTCAGTAAATCAAAAGCCATTAACTTTGAGATTCCAGCAATCTAGAAATTTGTATGGATGTTCTAACAAATGTTTCAATACCTTCTAATTTGTCTTGACTACAAAAAAAGTTCTAATAATTCTGTCATACACAGACATAGTTGATGTTTAGGAGCCAAGAACCTGTTTATATAAGCAATAGAATAGCCTTTTTCATTAGTACTACTCCAATACCCTTGCCATTGGCATCGGTTTAAATCAAGAAAGGTTAAGAGTAGTCTGGAATTGATAGCACATGAATTGATACTGGGGCTTACTTCAAGGTGTTGAATGTTGCAGTAAACTCATCAATCCATACAAAGCCTTTCTTTTTTAGCAAGTCATGCAATGGTCTACAAATTGAACCAAAACCCTATGTCAATCCTAAACCCTCTGAGTTATTTAATACTAATAGGCATAGGCCATTCCTTTACAACCAAGATTTTCTTTGGATCATTTGAAACACCTTCCAACACTAATAAAATGCCCCAAATATTCAACCTTAGCTACACCAAATGTTCATTTACACATTTTTGCACACAATTGAAACCGTTTCATTAAAGCAAACACATATTTCACATGAGCAAGATGAGCAACCATATTCCTATTGTAAATCAGTATGTCATCAAAGAATATCGAAATTGACTTCCTTGAAAGAGGTTTGAACACAACATTCATGAGAACTTGGAAGGATGATGGAGCATTGTTCAATTAAAAAGTCATGACTAAAAATTTGTAGTTGTCTTCATGAGTTTTAAATGCAGTCTTATGAGCATTACCTTTAGCTATTCTCAATCGGTGGTATCTTGCTCTCAATTCAAGTTTGGTGAACACTTGAGCAACCTTCCAGATTACTTATCTCTGCCCTTTGTATCCATATATTCAATGGCTTCCTTGATCTGACCCAATTCCTATATCTGTTTGAGCACTGTGATCATGAATATTAGAGATACCCTTTATTAATTTCTTCAATTGTTCCTGAATCTGAAGAAAGCTATCGTCTATTTCTTCTGCTGGTCTTTCTTGGTTCATGCTTCGTGCTGCATATCCATTTCAAGGATTTCTAGCTCTTATACCAATTTATGCATGAAATTATGAAATTGACTAATTCAGGAGATAGAATCTCGATGAAGATGAATATGCTAAGCCAGGGAAATAAATCTAAGAGGAATAGTTGAGAGAATTATATTCAGAAAAAGAGAGAAAAATTACTTCCTTATGCATTAATTCTTAATTCTCATACAACTTGTATATATGATACGACTAAAATGAATCAACTGACTATTATTGCAACTAACTTCACTGTAGCAGCTAACTCCTAACAAACTAGCAGATTTGTCCAGCTCCTTATTTCTTAACCACGTTTTCCACCTCAGCTAATTAGTTATTAAGCTTGTTTAATTTCCAATTTACTTGCAATTATCTATATATTATTACAAGTATTGAGTTAAATTTTTGTTCAATTATTTAAGGGTTTTTGTGTAATTGCTAATTTTACCATATTAAGAGCCATCATTATTATTACGGGAAATAAGCGTGTGCTCTTCAAAAGGGTCTCTAGTAAGAGATTGTATATTTGTATTATAGCTCTTAGGGTATAAAAGTTTTGATTTTTATTTTTCTAGTTTCAAGATTCCAACTGAAGTGAAAACTTTCTTGCAACCCCATTTGATTCATTTGGATAAAGATTCAAGACCTGGAATCACTAAAATGGTGGCTTCTATAGAACATTCTAGTGTGAAATATCTGGGTTTCTTTCTCTATTTATGAATTACAAAGTTAATGGGTCTTTTCTTGATGGTTGGATTCTTGGACAAAATTATTTTCAGTGACTTGTAAGTCTTTGCCATGAAGAAGATGCTTTGCAAAGACAATTTCAAAGGTATTGGTTTTCTTTCTTTTCATGATTCACCTTGGAAAAATTATAGCGAAAAGATTTATGGTTGGAGTGGTATTGGTTGCAAGAATTTATCTTGTTTGGATGTTAAGAAACTTAATATAGATTGTGCTGGTTGTTTTGATGTAGTAAGTAGTGGAGCTATGATAGTCAGATATATGTTAAGGGTAGTAGGGGGGATGACTTTTAAATTATTGATGCGTTAGCAATGTTGGAAATGGTGGAGGAATTGGAATTAAATTTGATATTGATGAGGGATTTGGTACATTTGCAGCTAGAATTCTCGAAAGGAATGTGACTATTTGAATGTTTCTCCTATGTTGAATGTCACTGCACCATTTAAAGAATTCATTGTTGCTAGGGATCTTTTCCCTTTTTATTTAAGTTTAAATCATCGGTTCCCCTTTCACGATAAAGTATTAGATTTGGTTCATTAGGGAAATGTATTAGATGTTAGTAGTAGAGGACACCTTGAGAAATTAGAGTTTTTGTCTTTGACATTAATAGAGTTTGGAGGGTTTGAAGGTTTTATTTTGGTTCTTCCTATGAAAATAAGAAAACTGCATTGACCAGGTTAATGAAACATTTTGGGTATTATGGTAAAAACTCATTTCAATCATTGCTCTTTAAGAGACGTGCAAATTTCAAAGTAGATAAGTGAAAGTGACAGAGGGGTACTTTCCATCATTTATTTTGTTTCCTTTACCCACCCCTCCTTTTTTTAAAAAAAATTATGAGTAAAGAATCTTGAATTTGCTATGCACACATACGCACCACCTCAACCTTTAAAATCTTGTGGTTGCACACATACCAATGTCTCGCCTTTTCCACTCCTCCATTCAAGCATTCTTTGCTCAAACCCACCACCTCCACCAACCCAGCAAGAAAAAAAGCCCAAACAAGAGAACATAGAGATTCGGAACTTCTTTTCAGTCAACAGGAGGTTTACTTTTCCACAAAACATTTTTTGATTTGTTAACTCTTTTGCATGTGACCTTTTGCGAGGGTTGGTGACTCAAGTATATATGATAAATGCACTCCAATAATATAATCGTAAGGAAAGGAAGGTATTAATTTCAAGTCATTTGGTGCCTCGACATTTGATTGCATTGAGTACAAGAAAAAAGTTTAACACGAGCCAGTTCCGAAGTTAGAATTTCTGCACACACTACTAATTGACAACTACACTTACAATATATTCCAGGAGCCCTCAATCAATAGTGGTAGTGAGCTCTCTCTATCATACATTGTTTAAGAGTTCTCATGCATACGTTTAACCATCAATTCAGTAATAAAAAAAAATAACTTAAACTATCAAATCACTCAACATGTCATAGCTGCTTTGTCTTGATGTTGAAATGAGTCAATTCTCCTATATTGACTTATTCTAATCATTTAAATATCTACTCCTTAAACTTTGGTAATATGTCTTATTCTTTCTTCCTTTATTTTGGTCTATATTTAGCAATTACAATTTGATGTGCTTGTATTTTGATACATATAAAAAAAATTCAGGTACTCTGTAGATAAAATGTATAGTTCTCTTAGACAAGAACTATTCTTTGGCCAATATTAATTCATAAAGCGGAAACTACTATGTTGAGCAAACCTATTGCTAAATTTATGTTTGTTCCCTTCATTTTCTTCCTTGAGAGACCCAACCCCACCCCAAAGACAAGTATCACTTGCATTGCATGTGCTAATGCTGAAACTAGATGTCCCCCAGAGATTCAATGTTGTCTCTCTCCTTCAGTATAAATTAGCCTAGGAGTAGATCTGTGTATCTAAGCCGTGATACATAGAGTTCAAGCCAATGTGAGAACAATTGATGTGAAGTTGTAAGTGACGTTCTCTGTCTGTTCTGCAAATCAACAACATTTCATAAATTCCCTTCTTTATTCTGTTTGGTCCCTCGTTAAATGAATTAAAGAAATAGGAAATTTGAAAACTAACAATTCTTTTAGTTCCCTTCATGTGAATATCTTTATCCATCTATTTTTTGGCGAACTCCTAGCCGGCGATATCTATTCCCATTAATATCTAATTGTATTCACCCATAACCTCTTTCACTTTATTCTCTGAGATTTCTATTCTCTGTTTTCAAAAAAAATTAACAAGAATTTTTAATTACCAGAGCAACTAGTGAACTAGAAAACAAACATCTGTTATATCAGATCAACTACTGGCTATTAAACAACAACTTAGGGTATATATTCATCTCTTCAACCTTCCTGCCTAAACTTTTCCTCAGGATCCTGTAAAGAAGATATCTTGTACAATCCTCTAAAGAAGATAACAATTTGTGGATCAGAACTTTTGGCCTGGATGACAATGTTATTTATCTTAATTCAAATAACGTAAACTTATGCTGCCAAGACCATTTTGTAAATTATTGCCTTTAGCATGTGCTTGTGCCTACTCCAACTCTTCAGCCCATTTAAATGCTTGCGCAATCACTCCTTGCTTGTTCGAAATGCTTACTCCATAGAGCTTTACAGTACTCACACACGAACAGCAATTAGTTTTAGTCAGTTTTTTTGAACTACAATCTGTGCTTTTATGAGGACACTTGAGTTTGAAGCTAATTAGTATATAGAAGATGTGACCATTATTTTTTCTTATGATAAAATAAATTTTATATACCAAATCAATATTTCTGTTCAGAGTAAAAAAAAAAAAAAAAAAAAGGGACTAGACATCTCCAAACCTGTAGAGCATGATCAAACATCTAGACTACTTATCTCAAACACAAATAGACCCTGATCATGACCAACTTTTAAAGAACTATGGATAGTAATTGAGGTAGTCCAGTCAGTCTTTGTTCTAGTCTTGTCCTAAGTTGCCCCATGTAGAACATTTATTGAATGATTCTAATAAGTAAAGTAGATTCATTTGCCTTTTATTGAGAACTTTTGTTGTTCCTTTCAATCCATATGCAATAAACACAGCCAGCCAACACCATTCTATGGATTTCTGTCTTATTGTTTCTACCCCTATTATGGTCAATGGCGCACTGTAGTTCTGCATTCCAATCCACAGGATCTCTCTGGATATTTTGGCACTTCAGTATTACTAATCAAATTAGGTGCATTTGAACATGCCCAATACTTTACACTTCAGTCGCTACCTAAGTTTACGGGAGAGTGTAGAAAATTATATAATACCTTATAGAGGGGAAGCATTGACAGTAACTAAGTAGAGATACAGAGGAGATTACCTCCTTATTGCAAAATTTGTCGATTTTAAGGCCATGGGAGTAGGATATCAACATTGTAGAGCTGCAGTTGCAATCCTAGTCTCTTGCTCCTTGCTTCTGGTGTATCGGATATTTAGTGATGGTTTGGTCTGCTTTTTCTTAATTCTTGATAGCAATTTTTTTGTTGTTTTAGGGAAGTTCAGTAGCACATAGAATCATTATTTTCTTTTTCAAAAAGAGACACTCTTTATAAGACAGATCAAAGAGAAAAGTAAGATACGTAAATTGGAAAGAATAAAGCACCATTTTGACGAGGAAAAGATAGAAAAGTTCACTGTGCTCAAAAGTTCAATCAACTTTCCACTTTTTTCTCTCTTTTATATTTCTGTTTACTCCTCAATTCGATGCTATATGTCCCGCTTACTAGGCAGAATGTGTTGTGTATTTCTCTAGCTATATTATAAAAGGCAATACTCCTATACCGTATCTTAAGCTTGCTTTAGCTGATATGATTTACAATATTAGGATCGTATCTTAGTGAACCATAAGCCTCGATATGATTGAGATTAACTGGCTGATTACTTAATATATAGAATGTATTTTCTTTTACATGTCAACCATATCTCTATATGCTTGTGAATCTAAGACTTGGATGTGCAAGAAAATGACAGTGTTAAGAGTTCTTAATGATAAAAAATTGCATGATCAGACATGGTTGTTGTTTTTGAGATCTCTTATTATCCATGAGAATATTCATAATCTCTTAATCATTTCCTTTTTATTTTATTCTTTGGATAGTTGTTATTGTTAAAGTTGATAGTATTCCATAGAGTTGTCTTAGAGGTACGTTACTTTGCTTTACTTTGCCAAAGCAGAGCCAATTAGTACATTATTAGATGATGTGGTTTAGTCAACATCTTGAGGCCAATAGGAGATTAGATGGAATACCTATCTTATTGAAGGATTAAGAATGATTTTCTTAATATGTTGAAATATGATAAGCAGATCTACTTAGTGAATTTATTATGAGCAACATAATGACCAGTGAGTTTAGTAGCTTAAATACTTCATATGGTTCGTAAAGCTTTTGGATCCTAGTCTTGAATTGAAATAGGGAGTTTTACTGTAGCAAGTGCTTGGTTGACTAGTACATTTACTTGTGTCGTAGACTTTATACAGAACTGAGGTCCTGAAACTTGTTTTTTGTTCGATTTCGTGGGTTGAAAACTAGTAAACCAGCCGTTGTTATTCGGGGTGGCAAAAGACCTACAACAAATAAATAGATCTAGATGTTGCTAATGTAGGAGGTGAGTTTCTGTTAATACGAACTCCGACATGGTGCATGACTCTTTATAGATCTAGGCAATGCATGCAGACTTGTCTATAATCATCTAATTTTGTCCAACTATAGAGGATTTGTTAAACTCTAGTTTTCCCATACTCTACGCATTTCAGGTTAGATGTCGTTGTGTTGATACAATTTTCAAATATTAGCATTATGGTAATTGATAACTGAACATCCACTAGGCGCCAACACACTCAACTCTTTTACTTTTTTAGGAGCCTCTGAATGCCATCTAAAAACGAATCAGAAGACGGCACATCTATAATATATGTTGTCAAAGATTTTGATGCAAATAAGAACTTTGTGGTGGAGCAGGATGCACCAAAGTCAGGCATATACTGCTCATGTCATTCATTTGAGTACAAAGGTTACCTTTGTAAACATGCTATTGTGGTTCTTCAAATGTCTAGTGTTTTTAATACTCCTTCTAAGTATATATTGTAATGCTGGAACAATACTGCCACGATCAAGCATTCCATCAGCGAAAGGATGAATGACGCGCACGCTAAGGTATGTCGTTATAATGATTTTTGTCAACAAGCAATAATATTGGATGAAGAGGGATCATTGACTCAGAAGAGCTACAACATTGTTGTTGGTGCCATTAAAGAAGCATTAAAACAATGTTTAAGGAAACAGTCTTGCAGCTAATCTTAAATCAGATAGTAGTGCAACCCTTTCTATCGAAGTTGATGATGTCAATGTTGACAATGATGTATGTCCATGATGTATTTCAATATAGAGTGTTTCCTTGACATACATCATCAACTTGGATAGCAAGGGTTGCACTACTACCTGATTTAAGATTAGCGCCAAGAGTGTTTCCTTGACATTGGTTTAACTTGTAAAGCTTTTTTAATGGTACCAACAACAATGTTGTAGCTATCCTGAGTCAAGGATCCTTCTTCACCAAATATTATTTCTCGTTGACACAAATCCTTATAACAATAGACCTTATCTTGCATGTCATCCAGTCGTTCGCTGATCACTGATGGAATGCCTGATCGTGGAAGCATTTGTTTAGCGTTGAAATATATACTTGGAAGGAATCTAAAGACACCAAACATTTGAAGAACCACAATAGCATGTCCACAAAGGTAACCTTTGTACTCAAATGAATGACATGAGCACTATATGTCCGACTTTGGTGCATCCCACTCCACCACAAAGTCCTGATTTGCATCAAAATCTTTGACAACATATGTTATAGATGTGCCGTCTTCTAATTCTTTTTATAGATGGCATGCAGAGTCTTATAAAAAAGTAAAAACGCAGAATGCTAATATTTGAGAATTGTATCAACACAACAACATCTAACATGAAAAGCATTACAGTCATGCACCATGTCAGAGTTTGTATTAACAGAACCTCACCTCCTACATAAGCAGAATCTAGATCTGTTTATTTGTTGTAGATCTTTTGCCACCCCGAATAACAACTGCTGGTTTACTAGTTTTCAACCCATGAAAGCAAATAAAAATCAACTTTCAGTGCCTCAATTCTATATGAATGTGATTAAGAGATGAATGATTATTATCATGGATAATAAGAGATCTCAAAAATAGTAACCAAGTCTAAACATGCGATTTTTTATCACTAAGAACTCTAACAGTTGCATTTCCTTGCATATCCAAGTCCTAGATTCCCAATAAAAAAAGTCTGTATATTAAGTTTAATCATTTGTAGACTTATGGTTCACAAAGCTATGATCCTACTACTGTAAATCATATCAGCTAAAGCAAGCATAAGAGTTAAGGTATAGGAGTATTACCTTTTATTAGATAGCTAGGGAAATACACGACACCTTCTGCCTAGTAAGCGTGAAAGCTAGCATCAAATATAGGAGAAAATGGAAATATAAAACAGAGACAAAAGAAAGTGGAAGGAGTATATTGCAGGCCCCTAAGTTTGAGGAGGTGGAGATCTCCATGAGGCCGTGATAGCCTAATAGGTGCTTGCAAGGACCAGAACCACCAAAGAAACTTTCTCTCCATGAGTCATCAATTTTGCAACTTTGAAGACACTAGCACGAACACAATCAACCTTCTTGTTGGGAAGCAAAAATTTTGCGGAGTCAACGCGCAAGGAAAGCCACCAAATAAGTCTCATCTTTGAGTGATTCATCCATGCCTAGCTCGACAAAAGGGGCATTTTCCTCTTCAGTTCGTGGTAAAAAAAACTCATGTCAATGTTCCCTGAATAATCATGATTCATCCTTGGCTTTTTCTGGTTCTAGATGTCTTTAGGGAAGGCTCAAATTTTCTTGGCCCTTGAAACCAGAACTTTGTCCAATCACAAAAGGGAACTTCATCAATGACACCTTTTATAAGTTGGAAAAACGCCAAAACAAGTAAGAGCAGCTTCCAGGGAAAAAAAGACTTCCCTTGGTCATTTACATGAGTCAACTCCTTGGCCGAGGGTATAACTTCATCATAAAAGGACCCATGAACAGGAAGGCCTCCAATGGTTCTCAATATATATATATATATAAAACTCTCCGGTGAAAGTAGAGATTGTGTTGGTGGATGGACACCAATTCTCGCTGGAGAACATTCTCATTATGGTCATATGTGAATATCAAAGCAAAGATAGCTGAAGAAAATAATTGCTAGAACACAATTAAAAGTTGCAAGCTTTTCTTCTTATTGTTCTACGTAACCAGATTACCTATTATACGCAAATTATTAGTAGATTCCTACTATATTCCAACTTACTCTATATCCCTACCATTCTGTAGTTGTATTCCTAAAGAACATCAATTATGTAGAGGTGCTCCTATAGTCCTATACATTCTATACAGATCTACGGTATACATTCTAGTTTTGTTCATGTTGTTTATTACTCCCCCGCAAGCTGGTGGTGGGATTCTGTACAACTCCAAGCTTGGACCTTAGGACGTGAAACTGATGTTTAGGGAACAGTAATTTGGTGAATATATCCACAATCTGTTGCAATGAAGGTATGAACCTTGTCACCATAGCACCTTGGATAACTTTTTCTCGCATCAAGATCGGCACGCTTCATGTGAGCATGCATTATCGGATTAAATGTAAGGTGAAGGGCACTAATATTGTCTGTGAACAACAAAGGAGGATGAGACAATCAGATCCCAATATCCTTCAAAATGTGCGTCATCCATGTGAGGTCAGCAGCTAAAGATCCTAACAAATGATACTCAGCCTCTATGCTAGATCGAGCAATTGCATTTTGTTTCTTTGAAGACCAACTAATATAATTGGAACCAAAGAAACCACAAACACCTGTGGTGGATTTCTGAGAGATGGGAAAACCATCCTAGTCAGCGTCGGAGAACCTTATCAAGTTGAGATAAGATTGGGAGGAACAACGTAGACCGAGAAGGGGAGTGCCAACAATATAATGAAGAACTCGTTTCATGCCAGACCAGTGAACTTCTGTCGGGCAATGCATAAGCTGGCACAGAAGATATTTACAGCACCGGATATCTCAAGTCAAATGAGAGTAAGATATAGCAAAGCACCCATAATGTCTCTTTTCCTAAAATATCTGGGAGACCAAACGCGAAATTTCTGCATTTTCTCATTCCCTCATTCTCTCTTCCTTCTCTCAAAGAACCACTGTGTGCAAACGCCAATGAAGGCGACGCCTTTGCCGACGCTGACGCCTACTGTCGCCGCCGACACCATCTCCTCTCTCCATTGTCTCTTTCTCCTTTAATTTAAGGTTAGGATTTCATCAAATTAGTTTTAAATTTTTTCAATTTGAGTTATATTTGATTTTGTTAATTAGTTATTGAATTTGTGTTTTATTGATTGTTAGTTAGTGAATGAATTAGGGTTTTTTGATTTTAGGATTAGTTTGAATTAGGGTATATTATAGGACTAGTTTGAATTTGGGATTTTAGGATTAGTTTAAATTTGGAATTTTAGGACTAGTTTGAATTAGAGATTTTGGGACTAGTTTGAATTAGGGTATTTGAGGACTTGTTTGAATTTGGGATTTTAGGACTAGTTTGATTTTGGAATTTTATAACTAGTTTGAATTTAAGATTTTAGGACTAGTTTGAATTAGAGATTTTGGGACTAGTTTGAATTAGGGTATTTAGGAACTTGTTTGAATTAGGGATTTTAGGACTATTTTGACTTAGGGTATTTCTTGAGTTGATATTGAAGTGTTAATTTGAAGTTAGTAATTGAAGTTTTTTTGAGTATAACATTGATGAAGTGATTTTACTTAAGTTGTAATTCAAGTTCATATCTAACTTCAAAATCACTTCATCAATGTTATACTCAAAACACTTCAATTACTAACTTCAAACTAACACTTCAATATCAACTCAAGAAATACATTAATTCAAACTAGTCCTAAAATTCCAAATTCAAACTAGTCCTAAAATTCCAAATTCAAACTAGTCCTAAAATCTCAAAATCAAACTAGTCCTAAAATTCCTAATTTAAATCAAGTCCTTAAATACCCTAATTCAAACTAGTCCCAAAATATCTAATTCAAACTAGTCCTAAAATCTCAAATTCAAACTAGTCCTAAAATCTCAAAATCAAACTAGTCCTAAAATTCCAAATTCAAACAAGTCTTTAAATACCCTAAATTCAAACTAGTCCCAAAATCCCAAATTCATACTAATCCTAAAATCCCAAATTCAAACTAATCCTAAAATCCCAAATTCAAACTAGTCCTAATATACTCTAATTCAAACTAGTCCTAAAATTAAAAATCCCTAATTCATTCACTTACTAACAATCAATCATTCAAACTAACAATCAATAAAACACAAACTCAATAAACTAATTAACAAAATAAAATATAACTCAAATTAAAAACTAATTTGATGCAACTCTAACCTTAAATGAAAGGAGAAAGAGAAAATGGAGATGGCGACAGTAGGCGGCGGCGTTGACGTCGGCAAAGACAGCGGCACACAGTGGTTCTTAGAGAGAAGGAAGAGAGAATGAGGGAATGGGGAAATTTCGCATCTGGTCTCCCAAATATTTTAAGAAAAGTGACGGACTGCGTCTCTTTGTCCGTCGCTTTTTTTAATATAGTTGACTAAAAAGTGACGGACGGACAAAGAGACGTTATCCATCGCTTTTCTTAAATTTTTTACCATACATTTTGACCAAAAAGCAACGGACTTAGAGATGTCATCCGTCGCTCTTTTTAAAAATAATTAATAAATTTAAATTAATTAAAAACGATGGATGGCGTGGTTGTTGTTTAATTTATAAATAATTATTTTTAATAAAAAGCGACGGAGAGCGTCTTTGCCTATATTAAATAATTAATTACTAATTATATATATATATACACAAAAATTTGTGGGGAAAAAAGAGACGGACTAAGATATGTTGTCCGTCGCCTTTTGTAAAATAATTTTAAAAATATATTTTTTTTATTAAAAAGCGACGGACACTGTGGCAAATGACGTCACTTTTTGGAGCAGCATCGTCCATTGCTTTTCTGTCCGTTGTTTTTTAGTAGTGAGACATCTGCTTTTCTCTTGATCTACTATAACCATTTGCAGTCCACAACATTTTTGGATAGGTCTCACATTACGAGTTCCCAAGTTTGATTTCTAATGAAGGCATCATACTCTACTTTCATTGCTTGTCTGCACTATTCATGTTTGTCAGCTTTTTTGAAAGTTACAACTGTAGGAATCAAATGGGTTAGAAAATAGAGTTTTCTTTTTTTTGGCTTGGAAATATTATTTTGGGAGCTAGTTATAATTCTGCTTGAGGGTGGTGGGGGAATCGAGCTAGTAAGTATTGCAAGAGAGGGATCACTTGATGTCATGGGTGGAGGAGTGGCTTCTCTAGGGACTGGGAGTGGCTATTTTGATTGTATGCTTTACATGTTGTTTTGTGTCTCTGGTATGTGAGTAAAAGCTTTTGTGTGGCGGTATCATGCAAAAAAGAAAGGGTAGGATGTTGAGAAAAAGGAGCAGGAGGTTGTGTATTACCTGATGCCTCTACCGCTACTGGTACTTGTTCGTAGCTATTGGAGTGAGCATTGCTTGGGGAAGAGGTTGTATTGTGAGAGTTGGTGTAACACCCCAAAAATTTCTAAGTTAAGATTCGAACTATTCTTTATTTACATAAAAGGTTGTATCGCATGATTCTTAAATTAATCATATGTGTAAAGGTTAATTCTTTAGTGTGAGAATGGATTTGGAGATGAATTAAGGTCACAAGAATCTCCTAGCACAAAGTTGAGTTGAAACCTTCTATACTGATTAAGTTTTGACATAAGATTCTACTTCACGTCAACTTCAAACGATCATATCTCTCAATACATAATGATTTATGTGGCCCATGACCTATAAAATTGAAGAACTTTGAATCCTCTTTCCAACACCACCAAGTTTGTCTCATTTCGAGTTTGGAGTAAAACATTATGGCCGTTTTACCAGAGATTATCACCTCAGAAAAAGCTAACGGTTGCCATGACATGCTGTCAGACCTGTGATGGCCTTCATACATGAAAAATTTCAAGTGTTTTTGATGATGACAGGCGACAGGCAGTCATCCTTGTGACGGGCCGTTAGGACCTCCATCAGATGAGCTTGTGGTTTTGCCTTTTCAACTAATCAAGGGTGTTTTAGACTTTTATCATCCATTCTAGGCCAAAATTTCGACCCTTTTTCACCTAGTTAAGGGTATTAGCAGTGTTAAACATTCTTTTTAGGTTCTTTAACACTTCAAATCATTAGAGAAAAGTTCTAAGCGGAAAAAAAGTTAGGGTTTCGAGTGTTCTTCAAGTTTTCATCAATTTTGCCAAGAACTTTGTTCTTCCCAGGTATGTAAGGCTATCATAGTGTTGGACTAGTTCTTCCTCATACCCTACATCTACTTTCAAATCAGTAAAAGAGTAATCCAGGGTTCTAAAGATTTAAGAAGTCTTGAGATGAGTAGTATCGTTGAATTTTGAAATTTTATTCCTAATTGTAGAGTTGATGTATATCATGTATGGAGATTTTTGAGTTGATTGGTCATGTATATTTTCCAGTATGAACCTTATTATTGAGCTATTTATTGAGAAATCCTTTTAACCAATCATTTTCTTAAATTGATTTTTGAGAAAAGTAAAGAAATGTTTTGAGTAGAGTCTAGAGATGTTTTGAGAGAAAGTATAAGAGGGAGAGGATAAGGTGAGGGACCAAGTCAAGTGTTTGGAATTAGACTATTATGTGTTCAAAAAGAGTTAAAGTGGTATATTGTTCTATTCATACTCTAGCGTATTCCTCAAAGTTTAGTTGTTACAACATCCTATTAATGTCGTTCATATCAAAAAATTTTCCATGACCTATGCTCATACCATTCAGACAGATTCACATCTATGCTCAATTCACAAAATAAGGGGCAAAGACTTCAGCCCATTGATCTCAATCTTACTTCATAAAGTTATGGATATCAGCCTCATGATATGAACATATTCATATAAACACTCGTATCTCATAGGATGCTCAGTCTTGCGAATTCATGATTTACTCTTAGTGGCTAACATAATAACGTTATGTCATGCATATTCTTATATCAGATGTCTTTAATGAATCATACTTATGATTTTTCTCCCTAAGCTCTTTCAATCATCCTCTTCAATTTTGCTAGTAATGTTGTTGATAGCGGTTGAGTAATGATAAAAGGAGAGGGTTGATGTATCTAATTGTGGTAGTGGTGGTGTTCTTATTCCATCTAAAGTTATAATCTGGAGGAGGAATATGATGATGTTATACTATGAGTAATAGTTAAATGAGAGATATTAGTCAATTCCTAGTAGTATTGCGTAAAATTTTTGTTGGAAGAGATGATGAGAGAATGATAAATTCCTAGAAGGATTGGTTAGTAGAAATTCATAGAGTGGTTATAGTCCTAGGTTGGAAAGTGGTGTTGTTAACATGTGGATAGGTGCATGATGCATTAGGTGTTTCTTGATTTGGGCTCGAGGTTGGTTGAATATGGTTATAAGGAGAAGTATTATTGGGATAATATTCCCTAAAGAGGTATGAAACATGAATCTTGTGGTTTATATAAGTTTAACCATCTCATGTTTAAAACCTTGTGAATTAGAGATTGGGCTTAAGCAAAGTAAGAGCAAGTGATTTGACTTAGTCGTTTGTAAGTGTAGTCATATACTCTAGTGGGAGCTAGGAGTTGCAGCTAGTGAAGTGCAATAATCAGAAAGGAGAGCACAATTGAGAAGTGTTTCTAAGAATAAGACCAGGCATAACGCTCAAGGTATAGTATTCCTATTCTTACTTTGTGCCAAGATATCCTTACTTTATGTCAAATAGCCTCAAATAGAGTGTGACTATGTTCAAACTCATATCATTCGCAACTTATGTGCTATAGAGAGTTCCAAACTCTTAGCATGAATTAGTTCCACCTATGTTAGTAGACAAGTTTAGAAGTCAAAAGGAAAGTAAGAGTAACTCCTTTCCCTTCTGGCTTAGTTTAACCACCATTCGAGAACGAATGATCTCAAGGGGGAGATATTGTAACACCCAAAAAATTTTTAAGTTAAGACCTAAAATATTCTTTACTTACATGTAAGGTCATATCATGTGATTCTTAATTTGCTTATATGAGTAAAGGTCAATTTTTTTAGTGTGGGAATGGAATTGGAGATGAATTAAGGTCACAAGAATCTCTTAGCACAAAGTTGAGTTTAAACCTTCCATACCAATTAAGATTTGACATAAGATTCTCCTTATGTCAGTTTCAAATGATTATTTCGCGCAGTACATAATGAATTAGGTGGTGCATGACCTATCAAATTCAAGTTCCTTAAGTCATCTTTCCAACGACATCGAGTTTGCCTCATTTCAAGTTCAAAGTAAAAGGTTATGGTCGTTTTACCAAAGACCGTCACATTAGAAAAAGCTAATGGCAGCATGACGAGTTGTCAGACCTGTGACATGCTATTAGCTGGGTCGTCACACATGCAGAATTTTAGGTGCTTCAAGTGTTTTTGATTATGACAGGTGATGGGCAATCATCCTGGTGACGAGCCATCAGGACCTCCGTTAGAAACGCCTGGGGTTTTGCATTTTTTGCTAATTAAAGGTATTCCAGACTTTTTCCATCCATTCTTATCATGAATCCCGAACCTTTCTCACCTAGTTAAAGGTATTAGTAGTGTTAAACATCTTTTTTACGTTCTTTAACACTTAAAATCATTAGAACAAGGTTCTAAGAGGAGAAAAAACTAGGATTTCGAGCTTTCTTCAAGTGTCCATCAATTTCACCAAGAACTTTGTTCTTCCCAGGTATGTAAGACTGCGTTAAACTAGTATGTCCTCACACCCTACATCTACTTTCAAATTAGTAAAAGAGTAATCTTGGGGTCTATCCTTAGATTTGAGTAGTCTTGAGATTAATAGTATCATCGAATTCCAAAATTCTATTCTTAATTGTTGAGCTGTTGTATATCATGTATCGAGATTCTTGAGTTGATTGTTCATGTTTATTTCCAACATGAACCTTATTATTGAGCTATTTATTGAGAAATCATTTTAGCCAATCATTGTCTTAGATTGATTTCTAAGAAAAGTAAAGAAATTTGAGTAGAATCTAAAGAGATGTTTTGGGAGAAAGTATAAGGGAACTAAGTATTTCCCAAAAATATCATTTTTAAAGTGATAAAAAAAACTTTGATTTCTAAATGAGCTTATGAGTTTAGAGATATTTCAGAGTAGTTACCTAT
This sequence comes from Solanum bulbocastanum, assembly GCA_037074985.1. Classification (NCBI taxonomy): domain Eukaryota; kingdom Viridiplantae; phylum Streptophyta; class Magnoliopsida; order Solanales; family Solanaceae; genus Solanum; species Solanum bulbocastanum. The sequence goes on from CM073601.1 coordinate 37,057,891, forward strand.
TTTAAGAAAATAGTCTGAGCACTTATCTCAACCCAAAGAAAGAGTATGTTTTATACATTTGAGCATGACTATATATATTATTGGGAGTAGTATTGAGCACCGATATGAGAATGAATTCAGACAACTCAAAATCCTCATAAGCCATGTCTTGCCAATATGGGTACATGATCATACTTTATAAATGTATCCTTATAGCTTAGTGGGTCCATTTAGTTGAGAGGTTCTATACCCCAGCACAGTATAGGATAGTTTTGGCAATGTGGACAAGACAATGTATCATCACTTAGCCCATAGTGATGGTTGGTGGTTAGAGAGTCTCCAGTAGAGTAAGAGTGTACTCCCTCCGTTTCAAAAAGAGTGGCCTAGTTTGACTTGACAGAGAGTTTTAGAAAATACAGAAGACTTTTTAATCTCTTCGTCCTAAATTAAAGTTATGTCAAATTTACAAGATTGCCCTTTAATCTTATGGCCTTAAATGTGTCACGTGGAAAGCTGAAATTAAAATGTTACCAAAAAGGGAAAGTGGTCATTTTCTTTTAAATAGACTAAAAAGGAAAGTAGGTCATTCTTTTTGAAACATAAGGAGTATTTTAATATATTACTTATTATGTTGAGTTCAGAGATGAGAAAGTACTTTGTAAAGATTTAAATGATTTAACTCCTTTATTTCTTTACATTCAGCTTTAGTATATTTTATCTATTGCAGTCCTTTCAGTTCAGTTATTTGTTATTTAGCTATCTTACATATTCGTACATTCAATGTACTGATGTCATTTGACCTTTATCTTTTTATGATGCAGATATAGGTGTTTAGGATCATCAACAGACACTTTGTTGAGATCACTCTACACTTTAGATAGCTTTTGGTGAGGTTCCTTGCATTCCAAAGGATTTCACATATACTTTCTAACCAGTAGTTTTGAGATGTTGTGAGTCTTGTCCCAACATCCTTCTTTAATAGCATAGGCTTCATAGATAGATAATATCGAGGTGTCTCTCAATATTTACTCTTTTTGAGTTGTTTTACAAACTATGATATTGTTATTGAGCATTTTTTCAAATATTATGAGATGAGTATTTGAGTTTAACTAATATAATTTTGTTGTGAGCCTATCGTTGCTTTAGTAAGTCTTCTGCTAAGTAGTCAGCCAGGCCAAGGGTTCACTTGGGGATCAACAATGGTTCTCGAGTGTTGGCCACGTCCAGGGTGTAGGCTTGAGGGTGATAAACTTGGTATCAGAGCACAAAGTTAAACTGTCTTAGGGTGTCTATGAAGTCGTGTCAGTAGCATCTTATTTATGGTTTTAAGGGCCCCACTTCTATAAATGAGGGACTACGGACATTTAAGAAAAGCCTCCCTTCTTTCATACGCTAAATCGTGAAATAGAACTATGTCATAAGGAACTTATTCAAACTCGTGCGTTTCTCAAATCCATTTGACTACCTCTCATACTCGAGGTAGTTGAAAAGCAAAGCCCAGATCCTTGTCCATATTGATGAGTTACTCTCAGCAAAAGTTTTTAGAAAGTCCATAGGGGCTTGAGAGAAGCTCGTGAGTGAGCTTAAGTGTTTAGATTAGAAAGAGTGCACTCTTATTCATATGAATCGTGCGTTCGAGCTAAAAGTGAAATGTACTCCCAAACTATCTTCTCTAAAACCTTGGTTCAGGTGATATCTTTAAGATGAGAGTATATTTTAGAATGCTTCGGTAGTATTATTCACCCGAAAGAGAGTATGAGTTGCGATGTTATAAGCTAGTAGTAGTAGAAGTGCTCAGAGTAAGAAGAATGCATGCAGAGGTATAGTAATCTAAGAAGGGAAACAGTGATGAGGTAAATTATGTTGTTGTAGACATACACCCATTAAGTTATAGTATGGATAAGTTAAAGTATACTTTAACCAAAAGGGAGTTTATGTCGATGTATCATTGTGTTAGTGAAGGACAAGTATATGTGTTAAATAAAAAGCAAAGTATTCATGAGGTGATAGATCTAAGCTAAGCTTATTATTTTTAAAGGAGAGCCCATGATATTCAGAGGGTTATAGAACTAATTAGGCAATGATGTATAGTGAATGGGTAAATAGTAATTAAGTTGTGAAAGGGAATGTGACAGTAAACTGTAAGTATGTAGATTGAGATATAAAGATTGACTACTTTTCATTAGGTCTTAAGAGTGAGTGTTTCTTAATTTTATCTAGTAGTTATCAATTAGTATAGTATGAGAGCAATTATATTGATATTCGTGTTTAGTACTAGATACTAAGCTTGAATTTGAGATGCATGAGTGTCGTAATAAAAAAAATGGCAACATGAGGGTGATAATGTAATTTTGAATCTAATCTGGCAGATTTGACATGGAGTAGTTGAGGAATTAATATGTTAGTTGCAATGAATGTGAGTGGACAAGTGTAGGCTTCAGACTTTTAGATGAGAGCAATAAAGTATGGATAAATCATTAGAGTAAAAGAGCATTAAAAGGTGTACCTGAGATTGTATTTATTCAGATGAGGTTCCAACTAAGTTTATGATTTTTCATGTGTGCCTAGATGTCAATATGAAATAGGCTATTGTAAGCATTATTTTTTCCTTAAAAGTTAGATTAAGAGGTTTTATAAGTCAATGCGGGTAACAGTTATAGAAAGTCTTTTAAAGAAGACAAAAAGAAGTTATGAGAAGCATCTGAGAAAGAAGACTTAGAAGGAATCTTAGTAAGTGCACATAGAAAGTCTAGTAGACATGAGATTATCATTTCCCAAGTATTAGGGTAACACATATATAGACTAGTTTAGAGATGATAGAACAGATCATGAGCTTTAATGTGTTCGCTTCAGGTCAAAGGGGGAAAAGATAAGGTGAGGGACCAAGTCAAGTGTTGGGAATTAAATAGTGATGTGTCCAGAAAGAGTTAAAGTGATATATCGATCAATTCATACTCTAGCGTATTCCTCAAAGTTCAGTCGTTACAACATCATGTTGATGTCTTTAATATTAGAATTTTTTCCATGACCTATTCTCATACACTTCAGACAGATTCACATATATGCTAAGTTCACAGAATGAGGGGCAAAGACTTTAGCCCATTGATCTCAATCTTACTCCATAAAATTATGAATATCAGCCTCATATGAACCTATTAATATAAGCACTCGCATCTCATAGTATGCTCAGTATTCGAATTCATGATTTACTCTCACTGGTTAACAGAATAATGTTATGTCAAGCATATTCTTATATCATATGTCTTGAATGAATCGTACTTATGATTTTTCACCATAAGCTCTTTTAGTCATCTTTTTCAGTTTTGATAGTGATTTTGTCGATAGTAGTTGAGTAATGATAAAAGGAGAGGGTTGATGTTTCTTATTGTGGTAGTGGTGGTGTCCTTATTCCATCTAAAAGTTCTAATGTGTAGGAGGAATAGGATAGAATTTTACTATGAGTAATAGTTAAATGAGAGCAATTAGTCGATTCCTAGTAGTACTTTAAATTTTAGTTGGTAATGATGATGAGAGAATAAGAAATTCTTAGAAGGATTGGTTAGTTCAAATTCATGGAGTGGTTATAGTACTAGGCTTGAATGTGGTGTTGCTAACATGTGGATAGATGTATGTTGCTTTAGGTGTTTCTTGATTTGGGCTCGAGGTTGGTTAAATGCGGTTATAAGGATAAGTATTACTGGGATGATATTCCCTAATAGAGGTATAAAACATGAATTATGTGGTTTAGATTAATTATAACCATCTCATGTTTAGCACCTTATGAATTAGAGATTAGGCTTTAACACAGTAAGAGCAAATGATTTGACATAACGTTTGTAAGAGTAGTCATTTACTCTAGTGGGAGGTAGGAGTTGCAGCTAATGAAGTGTAGTAATCAGAAAGGAGAACATAGTTGAAAAGTAATGCGAAGCTTAAAAGCAACTAGACATGTCACTCAAGGCATAAAATTCCTATTCTTACTTCGTGCCCAAATATTATTGCTTTATGTCAAATAGCTTCAAATAGCGTGTGACTATGTTCAAACTCAAATCATTTGCAACTTATGTGCTATAGAGAGTTCCAAACTCTTACTATGAACCAGTTTTGTCTATGTTAGTAGACAAGTTCAGAAGTCAAAAAGATAGTAAGAGTAACTCCTTTCCCTTCCATGCTCAGTTTAACCATCAGTCGATGACAAATGATCCCAATGGGAGATATAGTAACACCCCAAAAATTTAAATGTTAAGACCCGAACTATACTTTACTTACATGTAAGGTTGTATAGCATGATTCTTATATTTCTCATATGTGTAAAGATCATTTATTCAGAGTGGTAATGGATTTGGAGATGAATTAAGGTCACAAGAATCTCTTAGCACAACGTTGAGTTGAAAGCTCCCATACTAATTAAGTTTTGACATAAGATTCTACTTAGTCAAATGCAAAAGATCACATCCTCCAGTCTATAATGAATTATATAGTCCATCACCTATCAACTTTAAGGTCTTGAGTCCTCTTTCTGTCTTGAGTCCTCTTTCTAACGCCACCGAGTTTGTCTCATTTCGAGTTCAGAGTAAAAGGTTATGGCCATTTTACTAGACATTGTCACATCAGAAAAAGTTGATGGCATCTATGAAGTGTCGTCAGACCTATGACGGGCTATCAGCTGGTCCATCACACATGCAAAATATCAGGTCTTTCAGGTGTTTTTTACTATGATAAGTAACAGGTGTTTTCGACTATGATAGTCGTCAGGACCACTGTTAGATGCGCCTGGGGTTTTGCATTTTCTACTAATTAAGGGTATTTTAGACTTTTTCCATCCATTCTAAGCCTAAATCCCGACCCTTTTTCACCTAGTTAAGGTTCTTAGTAGTATTAAACATCCTTTTTACGTTCTTAACACTTCAAATCATTAGAGCAAGGTTCCAAGAGGAGAAAAGGCTAGGGTTTCAAGCGTTCTTCAAGTTTCCATCAATTTCGCCAAGAACTTTGTTCTTCCCAACTATGTAATACTATCATAGTGTTAGACTAGTTGGTCCACATACCCTACATCTACTTTCAAATCAGTAAAAGAGTAATCTAGGGTTCTGTCCTTAGATTTGAGTAGTGTTGAGATGAGTAGTATCGTTGAATTCCTAAATTGAGTTGATCTATATTATATATCGAGATTCTTGAGTTGATTGTTCATGTCTATTTTCTAGCATGAACCTTATTATTGATCTATTTACAGAGAAATCACATTAATCAATCATTGTCTTAAATTGATTTATGAGAAAAGTAAATAAGAGTTTTGAGTAGAGTCTGAAGAGGTGTTTTGAGAGAAAGTATAAGGGAATGAAATATTTACCAAAGATATCATTTTTAAAGTGAGAAAAGAGAAACTTTGATTTCTAAATAAGTTTATGAGTTCAGAGATATTTTAGAGTAGTTACCTCTTTTAAGACGATAGTTTGAGCAATTATCTCAAACCAAAGAAAGTGTATGTTTTATATATATAAGCATGACTATATCTATTACTGGGGTTAGTATTGAGCAATGATACGGGAATGAGTTCAGACAACTCAAAATCCTCATAAACCATGTCTTGCCAACATGGGTACAGGATCATACTTTTTAGACGAATCCTTATAGCTTAGTGGATCCACTTAGCTAAGAGGTTCTATACCCAACACGGTATAGGACAGTTCTAGCAGCGTAGACAAGAAGATGTATCATCACATAGCTCATAGTGATGGTTGTCGGTTAGAAAATCTCCTGATAGAGCTAAAGTGTGTTTTAATATATTACTTATTATGTTGAGTTCAGAGATGAGTAATTACTTTGATAGCTTTAAATGATTTAACTCTTTTATTTCATTACATTCAGCTTGAGTATATTTTTTCTATTACAGTCCTTTCAATTCAGTTATTTGCTATTCAGTTCTATTACATATTCGTATATTCAATGTACTAATGTCATTTGACTTGCATCTATTTATGATGAAGATATAGTTGTTCAAGATCATCAATGTGCGCTTCATTGAGATCACTCTACACTTCAGCTAGCTTTTGGTAAGCCTCTTTGCATTCTGGAGGACTTCACATTTACTTTCTAGTTAGTAGTTTTGAGATGTCGTTGGTCTTGTTTCGACATCCTTTTATAATATTAGAGGCTTCATAGATAGACAGAGTCAAGGTGTATATTAATTTACTCTCTTTGAGTTTTTTTTTACAAACTATAGTATTGTTATTAAGAATTTGAGTTTAACTGATTTAATTCTGTTTTGAGCCTATCATTGCTTGAGTAAGTCTTCCGCTAATTATTCATCCAGGACAAGGTTTCGCTTGGGGATCAACAATGGTTCTCGAGTATCGGCCACATCTAGGGTGTAGGCTCAGGGTGTGACAGTTGAATTCTAAAAGGGATTGGAATAAGTGGTGGGATAAAAAGAGAAGGAGTTGGAATTGATGTTGGAGTCTCCTCTTTGGATTCAACAACTTCCCAACTTAATTAGGAAGTATATTTTTGCAAATGAATGAACTTTTTTTAAAAGGAAATTCTATTTCAAAAAAATTATCACAAGTTACAAAAGTCTTTTAGTGAACTGGGTCAAAGCAGATATCAGCGTGGTGAGTCTGAGAGATACCTAAATACACACACCGGGTGGAGCAGGGCTCAATTTTATTTTTTGGTGCAAGTTCTAAGCCATGGGTAACAAAAACAATCAAAAACTTTTAGGGTGATATAATCATGAGATAGACCAAATAATTTTTGGTAGGGCGACTCATTATTCAAGATAGGAGTGGAAAGTCAGTTAATAAGGTAAAAAACATAATGAATGGCCAAAGACCAAAATTTAGGTGGTAAGGATGCTTCATGAAGAAGACTTCTGTCATTTTAAATAATATGATGATGTCAACGTTCAATTATGACAACACGTTATGGTGTGTAGGGAGGTGAATTCAAGTGTTCAATCTCATATTTCTGAAGATAAGGCTGAAGACCAATGAACTCACCCCCTCCATCTGTATAAATTGAAGAAATTTTTGTTTTGAATAAATTTTCTACTAAAGGATGAATCTTTGGGAAATTTGATGCAAACTCACTTTTGTTTTTGAGTGCTTACAACCAAGTATATTTGGTGTATCAGTCAACAAACATGCAGTAATATAATTTTTATCGAGTGACAAAATAGATGATGGTCCCCATAAATTACTAAAGACAATTTTAAGAGGAATATTACTCGACAAAGTGAGTCTATGGAATGGAAAACGATGCGCTTTATTATAAGAACAAGAATTGCAAGGTTTAAACTTGTCTTTGCTAGCAACAAAAAGGTAAAGAAAATTTATTTTCAATAAAATTTAAAATTTCAGAGTAGGGATGACCTAATTGACAATGCCAGAGTTGAAGTGGGGCTTTTATGGAGGCAAGGGGAATGGATGGTTTCCTAGATTGCAGATATGGCCACTCATATAATCCATTTTTGTTCCGGCCTTGTACCAACGGCTTCAGAGTGTGCAAGTCATTCACAGCAAAAGTAAAAGGAAAGAATTCAATAGATATGAGGTTATCTTGATAAACTTAGCAATACAAATGAGACTTTTTTTTTAATTAATGGAGCACAAACTGTGTCAGAAAGCTTAAAAGCAGTATTAGATGCCTGAATCAAAGTTGAACTAGAATAAGTGATAAGAATGGTTTTACCATCACGCATAGAAGTTTCTTTTGTTCCTGTATACTCTTTAAGGTTGTGGGGTTCGGTAGTGACATGGTGAGTTGCTCTAGAGTCTAGAATCCAAGAGTTTTCGGATGATTGCAAGCCCGACGCAAAGTTGGCCTTAGCTTCAAAATGTTTGTGTGACTTGGAGAGACAAACTTATGTTGTGTGACTAAGCTTTTGGCACAATTGACATTTGACAGGTTGCTTATATTGTATCTTAGTTTGCTAATTATTGGAGTTCGATTGCTGATTGTTGGAATTCCATTGCCGAGACTGAGAGGGTTTCCATGGTTTATTACACAAGCGAGGATTGTTCCTGTTGAATTGCGGAGGCATGTTGGATTTTTGGGCAACAACAGTTGTGATCATAGGGGATGGTTTTTCCAAATCTAGATGTATTAGGAAAAATTCATGTTCTGTGAGCTTTTGAAATAATTCTTCAAAGCTCAAAAAGATTCTCATGCGCGTATTGCAGCAGCGAATTCACTATACTCACGGCCAAATCTACTTAGAATTTTGACAAAAAATGTTATTAATTTAACTGAAACAACAAGATGAATTGAAATATGAAGAATAATTTTTATTGAACTTCAAGTTGATTAAAGAAGTAGAGGGGCAGTACAACTAACATAGAACATGGACTGCTAAAAGACTGCTAACATACCTATAAAATAGGAACAACTTTAACTAGTTAATAGGATAATGACTAAAAGAAACCTAATCTCCTAATAATCAGCTGAAGTCTCTGACCCATTCAAAGCAGATTCTGAGGCACGTAACAACACTCCTCCTGAATCAGGAGCTGCAAACTCCCAACTTTTCTCTAAGAAATTTGAATCTGCTAACATGAAATGACTTTGTAAAAATGTCCGCCACTTGATTTTCTAATTTGCAATAGAATAAAACCACTTCACCTTTTTTCTGCACTTCCCTCAAGAAATAAAACTTGATGTTGAAGTGTTTGGTCCTTTCATGAAACACGGGATCTTTGGATATGGCTATAGCAGCTTGATTATCCACAAGGATCTCAGTGCTCTCTGCTTGCTTCAGCTGCAAATCAATCAAAATTTTCCTAAGCCATAGTGTTTGATTAACAGTGATTGCTGCTGCGATGAATTTTGCTTCAACTGTTGATTATGCTACTATTTCCTGTTTCTTTGAGCACCATGAGAAACACCCAGATCCAAAAGTGAAACAATAACCAGATGTGCTTTTTATATCACCAGCTGACCTACCCCAATCACTATCAGAATATCCACGAAGTTTGAAATTCTAACTTTTGCTAAATCTGATGCCATAGGTTAGAGTTCCCTTAAGATACCTAACTACTCTTTTGGCGGCCATCATGTACAACTCACGTGCACAATTTAAAAACCTAGATAAAACACTCACAGGAAACAAGATGTCAGGCCTTGTTGTTGTGAGATACATCAAGCATCCAATTAAGCTTCGATATACTCCTTTATCAACTAGTTCAGCTCCATCATCCTTTTTTAGCTTTTCTTTTTGATTCATTGGAGTACTCACACTCTTACATTCTTCCTTTCTAAATCTTTTCAGAATCTCCTTCATATATTTCTTTTGACAAACAAAAACTTCATTCTGAGTTTGCTTGATCTACATTCCCAGAAAATAAGTCATCTCACCAAGATCAGTCATCTCAAAGACTTTCATCATTTCCCCCTTGAATTCTTCAATCAGCCCTGTATTATTTCCTGTCACAAGTAAATCAACGACATATAGAGAAATAATAATAATGTTAGAGGCAACTTTCTTGACATAAAGAGTCGATTCACTTAAGCTTTTTTCAAAGCCTAAGCCTAGCAAATGATTATCCATTCGGCTGCACCAAGCTCTTGGAGCTTACTTTAGTTCGTATAGAGCTTTCTTTAACAGATAAACCATATCTTCATGTCCTGGTACGCTGAACCCTACTGGCTGCTCAACATATATTTCTTCCTGTAGTAGACCATTCAAGAAAGCAGACTTCACGTCCGTTTGAAAAATCTTCCAACTTTTCTGTGCCGCAATAGCCAAAAGCATTCAAATTGTATCCAATCTGGCTACTGGGGAAAAAGTATCAGAAAAATCTACTCCCCAAACTTGTGCATAGCCTTTCACCACCAATCTAGCTTTGGGCTTGTTTATCGAACCATCGGAATTTAACTTTGTTCTAAAAATTCATTTAACTCCAATCACTTTTCTATCTTGGGGTCTTTCCACGAGCTTCCAAGTTTAGTTCTTTTCTATCATGGTCAGCTCCTCCTTCATTGCATTTGTCCAATTTTGATCCATTTTTGCTTCCTCATATCCTGCAGGTTCAGAAACAGCAACATTGCATCTCTCATAAATATCAGAGAGTGACCTTGTTCCCTTAATAGGTTGATCATCCACCAATTCATCATAATCAAGTTGTAAATTATGGTTTTTAACTCGAGACTCATCATTCCATTCCCATTGCTCATCTTCAAGGAATTGAACGTCTCCACTTACCATAATCTTGTCTATTTGAGGTTGAAAGATCCTATAAGCTTTAGAAAATAAGCTATAGCCAATGAAGATTCCCAAATCTACCTTCTTATCTAGCTTGTCTCTCTTAACCTGTGGAACGTAAGAAAAACGTAGACATCCAAATATCTTGAGGCTTTTCAAAACAGGTTTGACACCATACCATGCTTCAAATGGAGTCTTTCCTTTCACTGCCCGGGTAGGCAGTCTATTCAGCAAGAAAACAACAGTGTTTGCTACTTCACCCAAAACTTCTTTGTTAGATTCTTCTCATGCAAAAAACATCTTGACATCTCTATGATTGTTCAATTTTTTCTCTCACTCACTCCATTTTGTTGTGGAGAAAAAGGGATAGTAAGCTGGTGCTCAATTCCAGCTTCTTCACAAAAAGAATTGAACATATCCGAGGTATATTCAGTTCCATTATCTGATCTAATGACCTGAATCTTGCAGCCACTCTGATTTTCTATCCAAGCTTTGAACTTCATGAAAATTCCAGCAGCTTCGGACTTAAACTTCATAAAATAAATCTAACACATTCTTGTTAGATCATCAGTGAAAATAATATAATACCTGTTGCCATTGAGTGATGGAGTTCTTTGTGGACCACAAAGATCGGTGTGAATGAGTTGCAACTTTTCTGTAGCTCTCCAATTGGAACTTTTAAATGGAAGTCTAGTATGCTTGCCAAGCACGCAAGCCTTACAACTTAAGGGGTTCTCCTCCAAGTTTGGTAAACCATTTACCATTTTGCTCCTTTGCATAAACAATAAAGCTTTGTGATGAAAGTGCCCCAACCTTTTGTTCCACGTTTCAACTACAGTGAGCTGGCCTGGAAAAGCTATGTGTTCCTCGTTCAATGGATTCAAGGAAAAACTTTTTCCCTGCATTTTATTTCTGAATATTTCCTAACCATTAAGATCACTGATTAGGCACGCTTTATCTTCAAATAATAATTTGAATCTATTTTCTAGGAGTTGCCCAACACTTAATAAATTTTGATCAATTTCAGGAACAAATAAAACTTCATAAATAAGTTTTGTAACTTTCAATTGCTACAGTCCCCTTTCCTCCGATCCTGACTCTTGATTTAGCTGATCTATCAAGTTCACTGAAAAGCTTTTCATCACTGGTCATGTGGTTCGTACAACTACTATCAACAAGCCAACTTTCACTTGAATTTTTGCTTGCGAAACAGGTGGCCACAAATAGTTGCTCATCTTCTTGTTGGTCTGCAATTTGTGCATCATTTGGTTGTTGTAATCCCTTCTCTTTGCAAATAATCTCAGTATGACCGAGCTTGTGACACTTTCTGCATTTCACATAAGGTTTTCTCCAACACTTGAAGTGTGGATGATTTTTCCTCCCACAATGTTGGCAGGGATGATATTTGCCTTCTCTGTTGTTGCTAGTTGTAGTAACACCATTTCTCGCTGTTGTTGTTTCGTAGTTTCCATGATTCTCTTTCTTTCCTTTTCCTTTGTTTCCCCTAGCACTTGAACCAAACTGCAACTTGGCTTGCAAGGCTCCCTCAATAGATCCCTCATGCCTCATCATTCTTCGTTGTTCTTATGCCTACAATGCACTCAATAACTCTGCCAAGCTAAGCTTAGACAGATCTTTAGTATTTTCCAATGAAGCAATAATTGCCTTATATCTCTCAGGTAAAGTTACAAGAATGTTTTGAACTATTCTATTATCAGTAAGTTCATTTCCAAGTATCCTTACCTTATTGGCAATCCCAAGCAACCTATCAGAATAGTCCTTAATGGTTTCGTATTCCTTCATACGCTGCATCTCGAATTCTCTAACCAAGTTCAGTACTTTCATTCCTCTAATTCTTTCATCTCCCTCGTACTCTTTCTTGAGGAAATCCCAAATTGCTTTGGCCGAGTTACATGTCATTATTCTACTGAAAATAGTGGCAGAAACTGCAGCAAAGAGACAAGATTTAGCTTTGGATTTTCCCTTCTTTTCCTTGTGGGTTCTAATCTGAGCCATAGTTGGATTCCCTGGCAGAGGATGCACTTCGTAGTCTTCCTCGACAGCCTCCCACAAATCACTAGTCTCCAAATAAACTTGCATTTTCACTGCCCAGGTTTGATAGTTTTCTCCATCAAAAACTGGTGGAGCCATAGCAGAAAAAGAACCTGCATTCTCCATTGTTTTAATGGTGTTTTGCAGAGAATATTTTATGGTTAAACACTCAGAAAAGAACCTCGCAAGTCTCACACAAATCCTTTAAGAAGTAGGGCTCTGATACCAATGTTATTAATTTAACTGAAACAACAAGATGAATTGAACTATGAAGAATAATTTTTATTGAACTTCAAGCTAATTAAATAAGTAAACGGGCAGTACAACTAACACAGAACATGGACTGCTAAAAGACTGCTAACATACCTATAAAATAAGAACAACTATAACTAGTTAATAGGATAATGACTAAAAGAAAACTAATCTCCTAATAATCAGCTGAAGTCTCTGACCCATTCAAAGCAGATCCTGAGACACGTAACAACAAAAAGTTCATTGTCATTGACAGTTGAACCAACAACATAGAGAACATCAGATAGAGAATGAATCTCTTCTAAGTATTCTGCAATGGTTTTGTGAGCCTTTTTGGCATTCTACAATTGATCACGCAAGCTAAAGATGCGAGTATGGCTTTTGTTGGCGTAAGTTGTGTGAAGGAGTGCCTACGCTTTGGTAGAAAATGGTGCTACTGCAACAGTTGGAGCAATTGTAGGATTGGCCGATGCCATTATTTCTTGTTGGATCAACTGATTCGGAGAGAACTAGATCTGATAATTGGGGTTCGGTATAGTAAGATCATTTTGGGTAATAGTAGGTGATGGAGCAGTTTTGGTTCCATCAAGATGTCTGAAGAGTTGATGTCCATTTAGTAGCATCACAAGTTGTGCTTTCCATATTGAAAAATTGAGAGTACCTAGTAGTATAATAGGTAATTGAGCACAGGGTTAAATTGTACCACATGAGTAGTGGCAAAAAATGCAAAATTGTTAGTAGCAGTAGCATCAGTGACTCGAGTCATAGATGAGAAAGCTTAAGAATAATGAAATGGATCATACTCGGTGGAGCTTATGGAAGATGTGGTACCATATAAAGATTAAGATGAGAAGGTCAAAAGATGATTTTTATTAAGTCTGACAGCAAGCTATTATATACATAATCTTCACCCAACTGATGCTAAAGTGCAGGCCACCACCTACACATGATCTACAGCTAACTAATGCTAGATAAAATAGGAACTATAACTACTCCTAAACGTGCTCCACACAGTAGGAGACTTATTTAAACTAATAACAAGAGGTAAATAAAATAAATACTATGAGTTACTACAACTAGCAAAGATAGTTACTTTAACAAAAAGATATAGTTAATAATATATGCATTTTCGACGTAGTCAACTGAAGGAGATGCATATTCATATTAAAGAATATTTTTACCCAACAATTCTTGAAAGGTTGTAAAATGTGAAGCATGAAATTTTGTAGAAAGATCAACTCTAGTAAACAATACATAAGGTAAATACAATTCATCATCAAAAATGACTTGTCTCGAAATAAAAACTTTTCTCTTATGAGGATGTAGCATATGTAACCCTTCTGGAGTAGTGTAACCTATGAACACACAGGAGTGATTTTGGTTGGAATATATTTTTATTCTATCCTTTGAGATATGAAAAGCATAGACACCCAAAAACTTTCAGGGAGTTATGGTGAGGTGAGTGTTTATGTAGCTTTGAGAACGTGATTTCATATTCAATGTAGTTGTAGGAATTCTATTAATTAGGAAGATGGCAGTCATAAAGGCTTCAACACATAAGAACAACAAGAAGTTCGTATTAAAAAGCAAAGTCATGTCAGTTTCAACAATATGTCTGTGTTTTCCTTCGGCAACTCCAACAAGTATATATGGACAAGAAACTTGTTGTTGTATGCCGTTTTTAGACAAGTTGGGTCTCAATTTCAAAACTATTAAATTCATCTCTGCCATCACTTTGAATTACTTTGATTTTTGTAGAGAACTGATTTTTTACTAATTTATGAAAATTCAAGAAAAAAATAGAGAGAGAGATTTCTTCTTTAAAGAGTATATCCAAGTAAATCTAGTGCAATCGTCAACAAAAATAGCATAGTATTTTATTCCTTGAGGTGATGTCACAGGGGTTCGTCCCCATAAATCACTATGTATTTTTGCTAATGGCTCAAGTGCCCTTTTATTTGATAATTGAAAAGGTGATTTACAGCTTTTTCCCATTTTACAACTTGAAGAAACTGAAAATTCTTTGTTCCAACTTTGGACATCAATCATTTTATTGCTATGTAATAAACAAATAATTCTTGAATGTGGGTGTCCTAATCTTTGATGCCAAATGTGTCTGAATTCTTCTCTGTCTTTGTAGCTATCAAGGCAACATGTAAGTTTCCTTCCAATGCAAGTCTTTTTTTTTATTGCCTTTTGCCAGAATTGTGCCCGTTCTCATGTCCTTAATAATAAAACCCTTGTCAGTAAATTTTAGGAAACACGAATTTTCTGTCACAAATTTACTAACAGAGTTAAGATTCTTTTTAAGTTTAGGCACGACAAAGATGTCCTTTAGACGAAGATTTATTTCAATATATTTATCTCCGATGTGCGTTATTAGTTATTTGTCACCATTACTTACCATAACAAAATTTACACCTTTAAACGAGGAAGGATTTTAAAGAATATCGGTTGATTTCACCATGTGATTGCAAGAACATCAGTCCATATAGAGATTATCGTCAGTCTCTTCACCAAATCACATTGTTGCAAGTGCTTGCGACATTTCTTGTTGTGCCTGATATGAGTAATTTCATCTATAGAAGCAAGATGGAGTTGTATGGTTATTTCTTTCACAAATTTGGCATGGATCTATCCGAATAGTCTCCTTTGGTTGGATGTCCATATTGGATGAACCACCAGATTGATGTTGAGAGGAGTTTTTGCCGAAACCTTTTCCACATTGTTGTTGTTGTCCTCTTCCTCTATTATAGTAACCACAACCTCTTCTTTGATACTTTTGTACCACAAAAGCCATATTGGAGTCGAGGCGCATGTTCTCAACTTGGTCATCTGTATCTTCTCTCATTTTGAAACCTCTAAGAGCGTTCACAAATTGTGTGAATGTAGGATATTGCGATTTTCCTAGCATCACAGTACGAAAAAGTTTTGTATTTACTTCCAAGGCCTCTAGCAAAATTGATAACCTTGTTATCTTCGTCCAAAGGTTTTTGTATAGCGATAAGACCACCACATATTCCTTTGAATTCTTTTGTGTATTCATCTATTGATTTAGAACCCAATTTTATGGTTTGAAGTTGTTGCTTCAATTGAAATTCCTTGTTGTTGCTTGCTTGTAGGTAAGTATCCTCAAAGCAGACCCACATCTATTTAGCCGTTGAACAACCTATGATCAGAAACATCGACTCTTCCGTCATTTCTCTTGAGAGACAACTCCTGACTAGAACATCACATTCTTCTCATTCAATGAATTCAGGATTAGTAATGGTGTCTTCTTTCTCGACAACAATTATTTCTTCTGGGGCTTCATCTTTGATTATATTTGTGACATTTAAGTGCTTGCATAAGTTGGATAATTTGTGTTCTCCAAACTAAGTAATTTGAGGGTTTCGGCCTAATGGAATAGATGGCTATGAGTTGGTGAAGAGAGGAGGAAGAAAGGTTAAGACTGGTGTTGGAAGTTGAGGCTATAGCAGGTAGACAAGTACTTCAGGATCGTGCTCTTAATTGAGCATAGGCTTCTGATACCATAATTTTTTACATACAACATCATTTGCAGAACAAAGGAACAAAAAAAATGCCTATTAATTTGTATAAGACCCTTAATAACACAATGTGCATGTTTGTGCTTAACATTGTTTCCTAATACATATTTACAAATGGGAAAAGCCATAAATTCCTCCTTGAACTTGTCCTGAAAAGTCAGTTACACGCTTAAACTATCATAGTGACCTATTACACACATATACTACTCAAAAGTGATTTTTCTTACCCCCTAAAACTAACGTTGCCAAAAAAAAACAAAAATGAAAAATAGGCACATCATTTTGAAATTAAAGTAAATAAAAAAAAAAAAAAAAAAAGTTAGAATCATCTTTTCCACCACCACTCCCACCCCCACACCTCTTCTTCTTCACACCCCAACCATTGTCCCTTCTTCTTTATTCTTTATTTTCATCACACTTTTTTTTTTTTATCACAATCTTGAAGCACATTTTTTTTTTATTCACAATTAGGTTAATTCTCATAGATTTGTTAGTGAATAATTGTATTTTATCTACAAAAGTGTCGGTTGATTGCTTCTATCTTTTTAATTTTTTTGACTTTGTTAAAGAAATTTTGTTTGTTAATCAATTTTTTGATTTGGTGGTGATAGCAGCTTTATGGATTTGGTGGTGATGGGTGACAAAAATTAAAAGAGGTAATTGAAGATGGTGACGAAGAAAAAATCGATATTAATAATGGTGGTGGTGATATTTGGTGTTGGGTTACAAAGAAGAAGAAAAATTGAAGGTGATATAGTGATGGTGAAGAACAAAATCAATAGTGAAGGTGGCTAGATATGATTGTTCCGATGAAATGACAATTGAAATGGGTGAAATTTAGTGATGATGAAGATATAATTAAAATAATTAACTAGGGATTAATTAGAATAAAATATAGCTAACAAAAGAAAAATTAATTAATAAAGAAAAGAAACTATAATTTATGATATGGGCGTTGATGTGGCAGCGAGTGTAAAACCTTATAATGTGAGAGTGGTGTTACACGTCTCAGGATGATAATAAATTTACTTTTGAATAGTAAAGATGTGTAATAGGTCACTGTAATATTTTAAGCGTGTAACTAAATTTTTGAGACAAGTTCAGGGAGGTATCTATGCCTTTTTCCCATTTACAAATACATAATATATATCTATATCATCAGATACACCATGAACTGACCATCCATTTACAAAAAAAAAAAAAAAAAAAAAAAAAAAAAAAAAAAAAAAAAAAACATATTTAATCAAAATAAATTTAAAAATTTGCTATCTATATGTTATTAATTTTGTTTTTGGTTATATGAATAATACCATCATATACAAACCATATTCAATTTTCAATTTAAACAATTATACAAAAAATAATTTATTTACTTTTTCAGATCAACATACGATTTAAGATTCAAAACAACTATACAACATACGATTTACATAAAAATTCAACAAAAAAATTTTAAATAGTATTTTCAGACATTCAAACAACTTATTTTTAAATCGAATATATATGTGTTGTTTCAATGCCTGAAACTATATAAAAAAAAATTGTAAAACTGATATTAAAAAACTTTAAACTAATTTTAAAATATCTTACATGTATGTTACATCGCATCTGCCGTTAGGTTGAATTAAAATTGAAACATGGTTGCCTCCAGCCATAGAAATGAGTTTAATAGGAAATAAAGAGTTTTTTTTTTTGTTACAATACGTGTTCTTTTGAGGTTATGAGAGAGAATCGTTAACTAATGATTAAGATATTTGTGGGAAGGTAAATAACATAAGAAAGAAAAGTAAGGAATTAAAACCCAAATCGACAACCAATCATGCGTTATATTTTAATTTCTATTTACCGATTTTTTATTTTGTTCGATTTTGTAAAGATTATATTGCTGCGTTGGTAAAAGGTTAAACTACTTTTATATAGGAGTAATTTGGGTGCCTACACTGTATAATTAAATTTTTTATCCGATTGCAAATATGCGTGATTTAGGGAGAATTGAGGTTGTGCTCCTAATATTGACACTAGATAGCCAATTAACAGGCCTAACATATTAGTATACATAATTAAATTGATGTGTACAAATCTAAAAAAAATGTTAATATTGCAGTAAAACTCAACAAATCAGTATTTATATACTTAATTTTATAATGATACATGACAAAATATAATTTGAGTAATACACTTTTTTCTGAAAATAAACATTCATATGATAAATAACTATATTTAGGATTGCCACATAATTTTAGAGAGGAAAGAGGTTGTGATCCTTAAAATAGGGAGATTAATTCCTAGTAATTCATGTCTCTTTACTTAATAATTGGCTATGTAGCGCTAATGTTTTTTGGCTTAAAATATGTAAAACAATTTTGAGTTATAAAGATGTCAATTTTATTTCTGACATATACAGTAAAAGCTCACTATATTAATATAGATGGAATATAAATATTATTATTTTATAGAGGTATTAATTTATCTATAAATTAATATTTATTAATTTAAAGGGTGTTTTGAGATTCAATGAAGGTTAATTTTGATTACATCAAAATCATTGATCTTACTAATGTATGTATCATATTTATTGAATCCACATAAAAGAAATAAATTTATTATAATGAAGTACAATGAATTTATCAAAATCATTGCATCTTTACTAAAAGCATTCAATGTATGTGTTACGACCCAGATTGTCGTGATTGGCACATACACTAATCCTTCGGTGGGAGAGCTATTACTACAACTAAGACTAAACAACTTAACCAAAAATTATGCATTTAAAGATACGGAAGCAGGTTTAAATGACAATAAAAATACGGAGTTCCTATAAACTCCAAAGGTTTAAACAAATAACTTAACCAAACCTAATGCGGAAGAACAACCCCTAGAACCTGAAAGTCATTGTACCAAAACTCTACTAACGACAAGTCTATGAGCAAGGGGTACAACCCCAAAACTAAACAAACACCTTAAACAAATAGTCTGAGTCCGAAAAGAGTGGACTTAAACAAGACAGATTCATAGCAGCCTGAAGGAATTGGCTCACCGTTGAATCCAGTCACACTCAATAGTTACCTAGCTGAGATCAACCAATAGCCGCCTAAAGATGCCTTGTACTCAACAAAGAACAAGCTAGTGCAGTATCAGTACACAACCACAGTGTACTCGTAGAATCACGCGGCTATCCCAATAAGTGAAACACATGCAAGTAACAACAACATTATAAAAAGGCATATACCGAACATATACAATATTAGTCATTTTTTCAGGATCAATGTAGCATCCCACATTCTCAATAATACATATTGGTTATCAATTTAAAGCAACATACTGTCTTCCAATATCAATCATCATTAGATATGAATGTAATCATCACAAGTAGATACACAACACAATTAAATGGTCCTCTCATGCAACCCACACCCAAATTGTTAGCGTACTGTACGTGGCAACCGATCCAATATTTATACCATAACGTAGCAACTGATCCAATGACTATGCCGGAACGTGGCAATCAATCTAATCAACAAACCACAATCACAATTACAATGTATATTCTCGCTATCATACAACAAAAGGTGATTCATGGTAGACAATTATTCAATTGTCCTCATTTACGATTTGGGTGATCAATAATACAACATTCACATACATACATACATTATAATGAGCACTTATAAACAAATATCACACCAACATGCAATCACAACCATCACCTACCTCGAAACAAGCTTGAAACCCTAAGAAACTTAATCCTTCCCTTTACGGATTTGTTCATTTTGTTCTTGGTTACAAACCATCAATATAATACGGGAATCAATAAACAATCACTAATTACCCGAATTATTAACAATTCTAACAACCCCATATCAAACCCAGGATCCAAGTATCCAAATTAGGGTTGTTTCCACCATAGATTCTAGATCAAAACCCTCCCCCATTGATAGTTACCCATTAGATTACATTCTACGGATCGAAAAACGGATTCTGAGAGTTAAAATCTTACCTTTAGCCTAAAAATTGGTGGAAAACTATCAAGAATCACCTGGGGTTCGTTCCTTAGCTCTAAAACACAAAAAGTGTAGAATAAAGTCATTTTGGAATTTATTTACGACCTTAAGTCGTGTCTGGCCTACCACATCGACCTTCACCCCACTACAGCGGCCCCGCCAGAGCAACCAAAACCACTGCAAAAGTGGCTTGCACGAAACAGTGAACTATTTTAATAATTTCAATACCCCCATTTCACAACACACCTTTAACCAATGACGCTCAGAATATACCATTCACGCTAAGATCAATTCTGGAAGTTCTACTCACCCGAATTCAATTCCGTAAAGTCGCACGCATTACTTAACGACTTATCTAACTACTCATGTAATCAAAATCATAAGTAAGTCACCCGACTGTTACCAGATTTCCCTACACCTAAATGACTCCGATTTCGTCTAAATTTGGACTAGGTTGAGAAATTCCAAGTTCCTACGAAAAAAATTTCTGGTCCCAATTCTTTCCCCATTGGCTTTTCTATAACGATGGGAACAGGTCATTACAATAGATACCAATCTATCCATCACTAATCCTCGAGTGACAAACTAGGAGAAAAGGGCTAAAGCAAGAATAAAGTAGTATTTGAATCGTTGAATTACTAGAGATACTTGTCTCGCATGTGCTTCTTACCGAATCTTATTACCCCCTAAGGGTTTCACATCTCCAACCTCAAACCAACCAATTGAATGCCTACACATCCTCCCTTACAATGCCTCAATGAAGTCATCTCAACACTCGAGTGATAAATATTGTTGTATGTAAACTTACTAACAACAAAATGATTCCCAACAACCACCAAAGTTGGTCGTACACACCTCTGCCACTTGTTATCAAGGATCTTGACACAATCATCAAGACTAATCCTTTCTCACATAAGAATGATATCATTCTAAATAAATACTTGCTACAATTAGAAGTGAACCTGAACCAACCAACACACATTCATAATACCCAAACAATCACAGTTGTTAACAACATCTCCATCCCACAACATAAATTTTCATGAGCTTAAGTTATAACAAATTTGATCTTTAGAAACCAGATATTCATCGAGGGATATGTCCAAGCATATAACTCCTCCAACAACACTATCGAAATGCTATATTTAGTAATTGTAGATTACCCCTTATGAAAAGTAGAATTGGACTCAATGATTTCCACATTCAACCACACATAATCGATACATGACCTCGACGACTAGAGGAATATTTAAGATTGCCAGACAACCACAAATACGCATGGTAGCTCTTCTATAAATTCTCATAAGCAAGATGGTACATATAGAACCACTAAAATACTTTAACAACTCCAAGACAACACCAATTATGTCATTCGAAATAACCAAATCTTCCCAATCTTTCCACTCAACCAAGAGAATATCGCAGGATTTGGTATCCCTGATCCACCACTAGGGATCCACCCAAAAAAGTGAAAACCCACTAGAGCATAGCTAGTGAATCATACTCACAATACTAACAACCATCATAAACACTCCGACCATTTGCCTTATTATAAATCAACACTTTTAAAAATGAAACCTTTCTTAGGTACTTAACAATCAATAGTAGTAAACTTACGACTCAATCCAAGTGTAAGTCCTTTCAAATGCTCAATACCGGATACAATTGATCATTTCTCATCTTGCCAATTCATACCTTGAAAAAATACATCACCACGAATGTAGACTCAAAATGAAAAATATAAATTGTAATTTCCACCATATAACACAATCTCTTTCTCTATCAACATTAGCTTGGACCTTGAAGATTTTTAAGAATTTATGGATCTCTGTTATCATTGATCGTATCTCCATCGATCTTACAACATATTTCGCCAAAATTCAATCATACTCATTACTGGACTCAAAAACAAAACCAAGCACTTATCATCACACTCAAGCTAATGTCTGCACACTCATTTCTCAAGCATTTTTCAATAGGTTTTGACCAATCCGATGAACTTGTGACACTATTATCATAGCCACAACAAAATGAATAAAATCACGTGTCTCTAAATCCAATTATCTACCCCTCTGAATACATCTCTTTAGCCTTTGCAATCAAATAAAATATTATTACTCTCGCCTCTCTTTAAAGGTACTATATCCCACTATTTTTCTTCATTATGACTTTAGCTCTTTAATATTCTATTCTAGTGGTGTCCTACCATCTCTTATAACTTTCCATATAACCACGTTACTCATCAAATATTAGAAAACCACAATCTTAGGTACTCGCAAGTCGTAATTACTATACAAATTTTTCTTAACCACCACTCTCATTATATATTTGCATCTCGTCACAAATCATCACGAACTCTTATTACCATTTTGCTCAGTTAGCCTTGACTATCACTACGAAGTCAATCTTTTCATCAACATGGCACCTCAAACTAGGTAAACTCATCAAATTCAAAGGACTAACCCAATTTATACGCACTTTCTTACTAAAATACTTTAATTTCCTTCATCCAAGTATACTCATTGGGACCTTCCTTATCCATAAGCTTGGAATTTTGGTATCAATCCATTTATTTATGGCTTAAGATAAAATCACCAGTCCTCATATTACCCTCATTCTTCTTAACAAACAAGACAGGAACCCCACGAGAAAGCACTAGGATGGATAAAACCTTTATCATGAAGCTCTTGGTTTTTGAGCCTTAAGCTCTCTTAATTCTGCTAGAGCCATATGATACGGAGGGATGGAAATGGGGCGAGTGCCAATTTCCAGGTCAATGCAGAAATTTATATCTTTATCCGAAGGCGTACTAGGCAAATCCGTAGGTAACACTTTCTTACACTCAATAGAGGGAGACTCAACCTCAACATCCCAAACATGAGCCAAATAAGCCAAACAACCTTGCCCTACTAGTTTCCTAGCCTAAATGGAAGATATGATCTTAGCTAGCTTAGGCTTGTACACCCCTTCCCACTCTAATCTTTTCCTACCGGGGATCTCTAGAGTTACCGACTTAGTATTACAATTAAGTCTGGTATAATAGGGGGACAACCAAGTCATGCATAAGATTATATTAAGTCAGTCATATCCAGCATAACCAAATCAACCCAAATCTGAAAATTTGTAACCACAACAGGACAACACGATACATATGGGTGATTATTACTGACTCTTCAACTGGGATAGAAACATGAATGGGGGCAACAAGTATATCAAAAACACATCACATCCCAAGGCAATTGAACTGACATGTACGAATAAGTAGAACCCAGATCACACAAAACAATAGCCATCCGGGTACAAACAAGAGTAGCACTACTGACCACTACATCACACATCTCAGACTCGGTCATGCCCGAAAAAGCATATAACTAAACCTTTTTGTCTTGATGGGCAACCTCCTTGCATGGTTTCACTACTCATCTACCTGCATTATCATTTCCCCGACCTCCACGGCCTCATTGATTTCCTCCTCATATGTCCAGGTTCTCCACAATTTTAACACACCTTATAACTTATATTTGATTGCTGAACTTTGAATTAGATCGTGGGGGTTAGTTCGAATACGATTCGGGGTCTATAATTGTGACTAGGGGAAAACAAAGGAGACAGAGCTGAGATTCTGTCTCACCCTGTCCCGCTCTAGCGGGAGAAATCCCCCACTGACGGTCTCGCCATGACGGGAAAAATCTCGCCCCAACGGCCCTGATGGAAACAGAACGCCTACCAACAATTTATGGGGTTCCTCTCTTTTCTATATTTCCCTTAGATTCTCCGGCTATAACTAGGAATTTAAGAAAATCCCTTTAGCTAGGACAATCATTGTCTACCCCCCGGTCAACCCAACGAAGTACGCACTTTAAAATCATTTTACATCGTTTCAACACTACCACTCACATATCCCCTGGATATACCTAGACTCTCACACGGTTATTAGTTGATCGCAATGCATGTCCAGATTTCTCTATTACGACCCACATCATAATTTATCTAGATCCTTGCACCTAATCTCATGATGACTTTCTTTTCACAACAAGTTCACGACACTCAAGCAGTTACAACTTGCAGAAAAGTCCAAATTCTTTAATTAGTTCATTCTATAGACGACCATTACTGATCATATATTCCTTATACGGCCCCTAAGGCCAGATACTAATTAGAACCTTCTCAGTTTCAATTAACTTGCATATGCCCCTTTAGCCGGGACTACGACGTCTAGTTCACTTTGTTGAGATACCAATTGGAATCGGGAGATACCAATTGGACTCAACTCATACCACAAGCAACAATAGTAGCTAGTGAGCCCCACAAAACTGCTAATTTAAATCATAGAACTTGGTCGAACCCAATTCTTAACCGCCTCAATCTTTAACTGAAGGTAACCAGATCTTAAATCAATCTTAGAGAAAAACCGATGCACTGTGTAGTTGGTCAAAAAGGTCATCTATCAGAGGCAATGGATACTTGTTTTGAATGGTGACCCTATTCAACTATCGGTAGTCTATACACATCCTCTCTTACTAGTGATGGTGTTACCGTTGTTATTATTCTAGTTTGGACCATAGAGTGAAGGAGGAAAGATACTAATTTGTATCACCCAGGTACTAATTGGATTCAAGTCATAGCACGAAAGAGTAGAAAGAAGTGAGTTTTTCCTAAAGTCCTATAGCTTCTCGAAGAAAAGTACAGACGTCATCGTACTGTTCTACAAGACTTTACTAGACTTGTTTTGGTACAATGAGATCAATGAACCTAGGGCTCTAATACCAACTTTGTCACAACTCAGACCGTCGTGACTAGCACCCACACTAATCCTCCGGTGGGAGAACTATTACTACAACCCAGACTAAACAACTTAACCAAAAACTATGCATTTAAAGATACGGAAGCAGGTTTAAATGACAATATAATTATGGAGTTCCCATAAACTCCAAAGGTTTAAACAAATAACTTAACAAAAACTAATGCAGAAGAACAACCCCTAGAACCTGAAAGTCGTTGTACCAAAACTCTACTAACGACAAGTATATGAACAAGGGGTACAACCCTGAAACTAAACAAACACCTTAAACAAATAGTCTAAGTCCAAAAAGAGTGGACTTAAACAAGAGAGATACATGGCAGCCTGAAAGAACTAGCTCACCCTTGAATCCGGTCACGCTCAATAGTCACCTAGCTGAGGTCTATCAATAACCGCCTGAAGATTCCATGTACTCAACAAAGAACAAGCAAGTGCAGTATCAGTACACAACCATAATGTACTGGTAGGACCACGCGGCTATCCCAATAAGTGAAACACATAAAAGTAACCACAACATTATAAAACAGGCATATACCGAACATATACAATATTAATCATCTTTTCAGGATCAATGTAGCATCCCACATTCTTAATAATACACATTGGTTATCAATTTAGAGCAACATACAGTCTTTCAATATCAATAATCATTAGATATGAACGTAGTCATTACAAGTAGATACACAACACAATTCAATGGTCCTCTCACGAAACTCAATTCAATGGTCCTCTCATAAAACCCACACCCAAACTGTTAGCGTGTCGGTACATGGTACCTAATCCAATGTTTATGTCAGAGCGTGGCAACCGATCCAATGTTTATGTCGGAACGTGGCAATCGATCCAATGTTTATACCGAAACATGGCAATCGGTCCAATGTTTATGCCGGAACGTGGCAACTGATCCAATCAACAAACCACAATCACAATCACAATGTATATTCTCACAATCATACAACAAGAGGTGATTCATGATATACAATTATTCAATTGTCCTCATTTACGATTAGGGTGATCAATAATGCAACATTAGCATACATACATGCATTATAATAAGCAATTACAAACATATATCACAACCATCACCTACCTCAAAACAAGCTTGAAACCCTAAGAAACTTGATCCTTCCCTTTCCAGATTCGTTTTGCTTGTTCTTGGTCTACAAACAATCAATATAATATGGGAATCAATAAACAATCACTAATTACCCGAATTATTAACAATTCTAACAACCATAGATCAAACCCATGATCTCAAGTATTCAAATTAGCGTTGTTTCCACCATAGATTCTAGATCAAAACCCTCCCCCATCGATATTTACCCATTAGATTACATTCTACGGATTGAAAAACGGATTCGGGGAGTTAAAATCTTACATTTAGCCTCAAGAATGGTGGAAAACTGTCAAGAATCGCCAGGGGTTCATTCCTTAGCTCTAAAAATCAAAAAGTACAGAATAAAGTCGTTTTGGGGTTTATTTACGACCTTAAGTCGCGTCTGGCCCGCCACAGCGACCCCGTTAGAGCGACCAAAACCACCGCCATAGCGGCTTGCACGAAACAGTGAGTTATTTTAATAATTCCAATACCCCCATTTCACAACACATCTTTAACCAACAACGCTCAGAATATACCGTTCATGCTAAGATCGATTTCGGGAGTTCTACTCACCCGAATTCAATTCCATAAAGTCGCATGGATTTCTTAACTACTTATCTAACTACTCATACAATCAAAATCATAAATAAGTCACCCGATTGCTACCATATTTCCCTACACCTAAATGACTCCGATTTCGTCCAAATCTGGACTAGGTTGGAAAATTCCAAGTTACTACGAAAAAATTTTCTTGCCCCAATTTTTTTCCCATTATCTTTTCTATAACGACAGGAACAAGTCATTATAGTATGGTGGTGAGAGAATAAATTAGATAAGAAACATAGGAAAATTTCTTGAAACCATATCCAAAAATGACTTCTCATGTAAAAGGTGTCACAAAATCAATAATGATAGATCAAATACGTAAAGTATCATGTAAGTACGAAAGAGATCATTTCACATGCACTCAAAAAGATTTGTAGTTGTAGCAACACTGAAACTTTTGAATGTAATAAGAAAAGTTAGAGATGAGCTTCAATAGATTTAAATTTTAACAAAAAAAACAAAAAATAGAATAGAATCATATTTACTAAATTCTTAGATGTATATGTACTTTTAAAAAATTATGAATTTATAATATTAATGAGATCATATATTTAAATACAGGTCTTTTGAATATATTATCTTATTATCTTATCGAAATGGGTGATTTTTCCCATCAACTTAAGTCGAAATCAAAAAAAAAAAAAAATCATCTTAGAAAGATAATTAATTTATCAAATATTAATTTAATTTGGTTAATGTACTTACATGTCAATCCTCCATCTCTAGCGCATAGAAGGAGGGGGATTTTGTGAAAAGTTTATGAACATTTTTTTATGTTAGAACATGACGGGACAAATAGAAACTAGAATATATGGAACGCTAGAAATTCACTAAATTGATGACCATATCAATAGATATTTACAAGCTATTCTATTGACCCCAAAAAAATAAAACATCACTATATATTTATATTATTTTATTCTCTTTAATCCTTTTCTAGAAAAAATCAAGAAAACATTATTGCCTTCTTACATTTTATCCTTTTGTACTCTTTTTCAATAAATCTTTGATAGGTCAGTGTAATACTCTATCAAAAATAAAAATTAATAATCAAAAAGTGTTGAACAAAATTAATTGCAAATTCTTATTTTAATTTTTATTGCTTCTTAAATTTTTAAGTATTACAACAAGTATATTAAAGTAGGGTTATCAAGTTATCAACTTTTTGAATTAAATTTTATGGTTCTAACTCGTATTTTTATCTAAAATTTGTCAACTTTACTTATATATGTGATATAATAATTGTCTCAAAAAAAGGATGTTTTTCAACATTGAATTTGATTAAATCTTACCTAAAACTAATAATTGAAAAAAAAATAAAAAATATCATTTATGAAATAATATATTTAATAATAATTTAAATCTTAAAAAAAATTAAATAAATACATATGAAATTTATTTAGATTTTAAGCCTCATATTAAAATTTTACTTTAGCCTCCAATTATGTTGAAGACGTTGCATAAGAGACAACGGTGGTTGGCCTGGTCGTGATTGGCTTAAAAGTAATTAAATTTAAATGTTTTAATTTCGATTTTTATGCTGTTTGATATTGTTCAAATAATAATTTTTCTGTAAACATTCAAATTAATACTAGCAGACTGCTATGTAGGGCTGTTCAAAACCGAACCGAAACCGATAACCTGAACCGACAAAAAAGTTATTGGTTTATAATATTAGGTTATTGGTTTAGCGGTTTTGATAATGGTTTTGATTTTTTTTTTGTTATCGGGTTATCGGTCCTTAACGGTTTGAAGTTTTTTCTTAACGGGTTAACCGACAACCCGATAGTATATTAAATAATTATATTTATACCATTTTGTATATAAAGTCCTCGACTTAGAGTTTGATTTCCTACTTTTATTTTTGGTCGTCTTAAACACTTGGTTATTCTACAGTGTAAAAGTGTTTGTTTTTAAGCAAGATGTAACTTGTGAACTCATGTGCATGATTTATTTGGTTTGTCACCTTGTTTCTAAGTGATTTTCAATGTTTTATTTTTGTGTTTAATCTTAACGGTTAAACCAAAAACCAAACCGATAACAATCAAAAACCGATAAATCAATAACCGATAAGTCAATATATTAATGGTTCTATAACGGTTTAGCATCTCTATAAACCGATAACCAATAAGCCAACCCGATAAACTTCAAAACCGAACCGAACCGACCGATACGCAGCCTTGTTGCTATGATTCTTCTGTGTGTAAATGAAGAATCGAAGTAATGTTAATGTTTTTATTTTATATGTAAGAAATAGGTTCGAGAAAATTTAATATGAAAGTTGTCTTTCTGCGACATAATTAATTAATGAACCAATTAGGGGTCGATGATTGGAGTTGAGTAATCCATGTATTAAATCTTGTATAAGTAAGATTATATTTGGTAATTAATTATTTTCTCTGTCCACTTTTAATTGTCATGTTGCGCTTTTCAAAAGTCAATTTGACTAATTTTCAAAGTTAAATTAGATTACATTAATTCGATATATTAAATAGAAAATTTAGATATTCAAAAATTATACAAAAAGTACTATAAATTGCAATTTTTTGCATATCAATATGATGAAAAAATATATCATAAAATGTTAGTCAAAGTTCTTATAGTTTGATTTTAAAAAAGAAAACTATGACAATTAAAAGTGGGTGGAGGTAGTAGGAGGTAAGTTATTTATATACAATGTACTCAATGTTTGAAATTTAAAAACCCGCATAACTAATACATGTAAAAGTTATGGGAGAATCTATGTATAATTTTATACAGAATAAAAGGTGGAATAGCTAATACATATATCACTAATACATAACTAACTAAATCTCGTTTGGTGTGAGGGAAAAGCATAAATAGTCTTGGGATTAAAAAATAGTCCTGGGATAAAATTTAGATGTCTTGTTTGGGATAACTCATCCCACCATTTATAGCATAGTGATGGGATAAGTTATCCCATATACATGGTGGGATAAGTTATCCCAGGATAACTAACTTTAGGATAGTTAATCCTGGGATAACTAGTTCCCAACCAAACGAATACTATAAATTCTCTTATAAATAATCATTATGTTATGAGAGAAGTATTAAAAACACTCCTAAACTTGGCGCGGATTATTAGTTTCATCCCTGAATTATTGGCAGACTTAAAAACATCTCTTTACTTGACGACTCTAGATTTAAATACACTCCCGATCTTGCATCACGAGTGATATACACTCCTAAATTCTCTCCAAGTTCAAAGGTTCTTTTAGCCCTTCTCTCGAATTTTTATTAATAGTCTCATGCTCCTACAAGAGTTTGAAGCCACTTGTTATGTCATGTTGCATATCAGAAGTCTATATCTAAGTTAAGTTAGTCAAGTAGAGGGGTATTTTTGAGACTGTCAATAATTCAGAAATGAAACTAATAATTTACGAGGTATTTTTGAGACTGTCAATAATTCAGAAATGAAACTAATAATTTACGAAGTGCAGAAGTATTTTCAATACTTCTCTCTTACGTTATTAATCCATATATAACTCTAACGATGTTAGAGGTACCAAACGATTCCTAAACATTTATGGTACTGTACGAGGGTGGATAAACTTGGCTTCAAATCCACATTGGCAAGTTGTTTTTAGTCACAAAAAGTTGCTTACTTTAAAAGATTGGTCATATTGGAGCTAGATTCACCTCATCAGGCAAAATATTTAGGCACGGATGTTGCATGAACTATATTACTACTTATACTTTGTAATTAATGGCTTATATCTACAAAGTTTTACCTCTTTATTTTGTCTTTTAATTTGGGGTAGGGCAGAGGCTAAGCCATACCTCGCACTAAATTTTGACAATAAATTTAAACGCAACACAACTATATACACATTTTAAAATTACTCAACTATATACACAAGTGGAATCATACACTTGGGTCGGAACTAGATGATGACCGTACAGATTTAGCCTTAATTCACTTTCTTGAATTTAAACTTTGTATCTGGATTAAGAAATTCACAAAAATATGTAACAAAATTAAATTTAGGATTCAGTTACTATAACACATAATGTCGTTATCTTAGAATTTAGAAACCATAAAATTCAAATTCTAGCTCAGCCACCACATATGGTGGGACTGGATGAATGAAATCTCTCAATCCTTAAACTGAGATCTCATGTTTGAATCTTGACAACCGAGAGGATTTCTCGTTAATTGATTTAGTATGAAACACAAATTTAAATTAGTCAAGCTAGTTAATTCAGTTACCAAATAGTTAAACCAAAAAAAAAAAAAAAAAAAAAGCACAATCATAAACTTACTGTGGTGTTGGATGGCTTTAAAAGGTGTCCACGGCAAATTATGGCACGGATTTATTGTGTTTAAAGTCTGGCTAATGTAGCCATCGAATCCCTTTGGACTTGTAGTAACTCTATATATATTAACTATATTCACATTTAACTTTTTCAACGTCCCTAAGAAAATTGTGGTGCACCCTTAATCAGCAAGCTTTGAGTATGAAAAGAAATTATGTTGATACTGTCACTTCAGAATAAGTCATGCAATATGCAATTCAAATTTAATTAATCTATGATTTATCTCGTGCAACCTACGATTAGGTTTAGTGATCCAATAAAACCTGGCAGCCGGACTCAAGTACCAAGAGCCCGGGATATTTAGGAATGAGACTCCTTCATCTAATTTTTTTTTAATAAAATGGTTCTCAAAATTTCATTGGGAAATTACATAAAAAGTATAGTAAATCACAATAATAAACAATTCAAAATATCTAAAAGACATTAAAAAAATTGATCAACTTTGAAATTTAATTATGTCACATATATTGGACTGAGATAATAATAATAATAATAATAATAATATATAATAATATATATATATATATATATATATATATATATATTAATTGAAAATTACATTAAAAGATATACTACAAATTACAATACTTAACAATTTTAAAATATCTAAAAATCCTCTATTAAATTTTTTTGATGAATCTCCAAATTATATCTGCATCACATAACTTATAAGACAAAAAAAAAACATATATTTGGTTCGTGTATAAATATAACCAAGTTGATAGATGAATGAAACGACGTCGAAAGGTTGCATGTATACACAGAGGAGGATCCACACCTATAAGTGACGTGCACCTGTTAACTTCGGAAAAAAATATGTATATTTATATATCTATCTTGAGAAACTGATATCAACTAAAATATAATTAACAGTGCACTCGTGAGAAGCATATAAGTATCCTTGTGTTGTTGATACAAGCTGATGAATCACTCATGAGAGTAGGATTCAAATCCAGCTGAAGTCCCTTGTTTATTTTTATTTCAAGTTTAGCTTAGTGCCAAAATCCTTTTTCATTGTTTTTATTTTAAGTTTAGCTTAGAGGTCATATTTATCCTAACATAATATTGATTTAGCTTAAAGCTCATATTTGGGGCTAAAATAATATTAGTGCAGCCAAAAACTTTAAATCATGGGTTCGCCAATGTGTATACATGGAAGAGTCTGTCTATAAATAGGCTTAATCTTGTTGTTCTTTACCTCTTCTTTCTCCCTTTTTGCCTGCCATAGCTAAAATCACTTCCTTCAATTTTCTTTGTGAGTATTTCTTTTAACACTATCAGTATTTGTTGTATATCGATTTCTTGTGGATTCTTGTTGCAAAGTTTAAATTTTTATTTGGGACCTTACTTGTAATTCCAGTGCGTACTATCTTTAAACATGATTTTCAATAAAAATAATATGGTGGTTGAAAGCTTTTCTTGTGCGGTTTTCAGTTGAGAAGCCAAAAATTTCGTTAAGAGTGTTTATATTTAGTATATACCTGTGAAAAATATGCACTTTGTATAATTTTGTATACATAGTGTAATTTTTCGATGAAGTACCTTTCACTAGATGTGGTTACGCCATTGGGGTTTAAGGCTTGAAGAGAAAAGGAGAGATTAGGAAACTACTCTGCTTCTTGGAATTAGGAAATTCATGATTATACTAGTTTTAATTGTGGTATAATTGCAATGAGGTTTTCCTTATTATGATTCCGCAAATTTTTGAGCATAAATATTTTAGGCTGTATTAATTTCTTAGATGACTTTGAAGGTTTTGTTTGCAGAAAACTGATAAGTTGGGAACTTTTGAATCTTGAGTAGTTCAATTTGCAGAAAACTGATAAGTGATTTGAGGTTTAGCAATGGAGTTGTACTATAGGAGTATGTATTTAATCAAGATTTAAAAGTCATTAGGAGAAGTGTAGCACATTATTTTATGATACTAGATGCAGACTTAAGATACCTATGTAAGTACAATTTTTTTCTTTTCTCCAATGTTGTGTACAGTAGTTTGAACCGAAGGCAATGAGTGAGACACCAGTACCAGGAAGGTGGATCTGTGATTTGCTCGATCAAGCTCACGTCTTTTTTTTCTCAAATTGAGGTCCTATTATGGAAAGAGACGTTGTATGATAGTTATTGAGAAAAATAGTTTTTGAGAAAGTAAGGAGTGGATGTTTGGTTTATACTGTGCGGATTAGGTTATAACCCATTATTTTGCACATTTTGACTGAAGCAAATTTTGGGCAGGTTGGGTTGTGACCTGTTGATAGTCTTGACCTGCCCATTTTCCACCTCCTAGTCCTATTATGGAAATAGACATTGTGTGATAGTTTTCTCTGATGAATCTTCTAAATGTTTATGCTTCATCTGTTTACTTTTACAGAACTAAGTATGCCTACTGCAAATCCTGATGCAACTGATCAAGAAAATGAATTATTTGCTGAGGTTGATCCATCTGGGAGGTTTGGACGATACGAGGAGCTGCTTGGCCATGGTGCAGTGAAGATGGTGTATAGGGCATTTGATCTTGAGGAAGGCAGAGAAGTAGCGTGGAATCAGATTAGATTGAACAAATTCAGTGGTAGTCCTTTCATCATCAGTAAGATCCATTCTGAAATCGAGTTGCTGAAGAACTTGAAGAATGACAACATCATTGTCATGTACCATTTCTGGAAAGACACTAACCACAACATCCTGAATTTCATAACCGAGGCGTGTGCGTCTGGTAATTTGAGGGAATACAGGAAAAAACATCGTCATGTTTCAATCAAAGCCTTGAAGAAGTGGTCAAGACAGATATTACAAGGCTTGGATTTTCTCCATACTCACGATCCTTGTGTTATTCATAGAGACCTCAATTGCAGTAACATCTTTATCAATGGAAATGTTGGAAAGGTATGAACTGAGTCAATACTGGGTTACTATTTCTCTACTATAGACATTAACTTTATGTCAAAAATCTTATGTAATGATGCACATTCCTAATGAACCTGTTCCTTCTTCTTTCTTATGATTCTAAAGGTGCAAAAGTCGTGTCATTTACTTTGTCTACATATTCAGGGAAATGACAGGTTTTATCTCGGTTGCATATCCTTTACTCTTTGGTGCTTAGTATAATTAGAGAGAGCTTGTGGAACTTAAATCATATGTTTAGCTGAGTGGGTTAATCGGGGTAGACATAAACTATGCCCCGACTGTCACAGTGGAGAAACCGGTGAAGTTAGAATCCATATTCACTAACTTAAAATCTGTGGGTAATTCATCTCACTTTGTGTGTAATCAGGACTCTAAGGTCCTGTTAGGATTAAAAAGAAATGAAAACTAGGCACTAAAATACATTTGGAAGTGTTCGGTTATTTATAAAAGAGCTTCTAAGGTAGTTACTCGTGAGTTGTGAGCTTCAGATGTACATCTAAACAGATACAGTACTTTTGGATTGGTCAACCTTAAGCATCCTATTTATCATGTTACACAGGTAAAGATCGGTGATCTTGGTTTGGCAACAATCGTGGGGAAGAGCCATGCAGCACATTCTGTACTAGGGACGCCAGAGTATATGGCACCAGAGCTTTATGAAGAGAACTACACAGAGTTGGTGGATGTATACTCGTTTGGGATGTGTTTGATTGAAATGGCTACTCTGGAGATACCTTACAGTGAATGTGACAGTTTAGCCAAACTATACAAGATAGTAACTTCTGGGAAAAAGCCTCAAGCTTTTAACAGGGTGAGCGATCCCGAGTTAAAGGCCTTCATTGAAAGATGCATTGGGCGGCCAAGAGCAAGACCCTCTGCAGCTGAATTATTGAAGGATCCTTTCCTTTCAGATTATGATGAGAATGATCTTGATAGTTGATGCATTATGTTCAAGTTCTGCTATTCTATCATAGTTGCAAGGGTTCCAAACCTTAACTACTTTAAGTACCAATGGCTGTTTACGGTTGGTTTCATAATGGGGCTGTTCACTACAAGCTATCAGCGCTCATCAATGCTGTCTTAGTCTGTTGGTACTGTTCTTTGTAGCTCGAGATAACCTGCCTTCGTCTAACTCGATAAGTGTGACAGAGTGTAATATAGTAATCCAATTGAGGTGTAAAGTCTGAACTTTATAAAGTTGAATATATTTGATATGAGATTCAATTCCTAGATTCTTGTATTACAATATTTTTGTAAAATTTACTTCATTGATAATAAGTAAGAAGATGTTACTCCCTACTGTTCTATCTATTTGTAGCATAATGCATTACATTTTAAAAATCAATTGACAATTTTCCTTCGTGAGGGAATTTTATTTTTAACACAAATATCCAAGGTTTATAGAGTAAGAATTTCAAAATTCATTGTGCTTAATCAAACGGCATTACATAAATTGCGACAAAAGGAGTACTAATTTTGATTGAGTATAAATAATATATACTGATGGAAGGAGTACTAATTTTGATCGAGTATAAATAATATATACTGATGGAACTTGGAAGGAGTATTAATTTTGATTGAGTATAAATAATATATGTGGGTAGTGTAAGTAATTTTCTACACCATAACATGTGTTACATATCTTGATTTCGACATTTCAAATATCATATTTTGAAGTGTAGATATCCTATTTTTGTTTCTATGAGTTGCATTTCTCTAGTTAAACCTGTTAAATTAGTACACTCTCAGTCTCACTATATGGAACTATATTTCATTTCAAGGGGGAAAACAGAACATTTAATCAAGCCTCTGAATTATATACTACCTCCCTCTCAATAAACATAACTTTACTCTTTTTTTAGTCGGGCCAAAAAGAATGTCACATTTTATATATAGTACTTTCTCAATCTCACTTATATGATTTCCTTTCATTTTTAGTTACTAATAACATATTTTTATATTTAATATTAATAACATATTAACTTTAAAATATTTATTTTACGCTCAATGAAATGATTTCTAGCAACACAAATATCTATGACTTAGAGTTCTCTATTTTTTCCAATCCTAAACTCTATTTTACTCTCCAAATATAAAGTTCTATATTTATCCAGACAACCACTCCAACCCAATTCTCTATTTTACTCTCTAAAAAAGAATTTTTTTTTCTCTCCTCAATATTATATTATTATTTTTATTTCATTCTTATTTTCTTATTTCATAATATAAATCATTTCTTTCTTTTTCCTAAATAATTACTTTATATAACTTTCATGTGATATAAAATTTTATTTTTTCAAATTTTTTATTTAATATAAAATTATATTTTATTTTAAATTTCTAAATAACATAAATTACAAGAAAATATTATATAATGTACAAATTAATGAATAAATTCAAATAAAAGTGAAATACAATTACATAAACACTCAACTTTCAAAATTATTATATTGCTCCCATAAATATTCTATTAATGCATTACGGAGTTCAAAATTAGTATTTTTGTCCTTAATTTTTTTATGTCTAGCTAAAAATTGTTCAAACCGGAGATTTTCATCTACCATCATACCCTAATTTTTTTCCGAATAGTGCTAAATTGTGAAACGACCTACCGGATTACTAAATGATTGTTGTGATAAATTAATTATTATGTTATGTATTGTTTTGTGTTTCATCTTGTATTTAAATTATTAAGTTATGTATTGTATTTTTAAATTAAAATTTTCATCTTATCATTTTAATTTTATGCGTTCTTTATAGTGAAAATTAATAATAAATAAAATTATATTATTGACGAAAATTAGAAAAAAAATAAAATGTTTTATTCGGGATGAAAGTAGCATATACTAAATAATATATTTTTTAAAAATATTATATTACATTTAAAAAGAATTATGAATATTAGATATTTAATTATTCACATTATATGTAAAATAATATGTTAATTAGAAAATAATATAAATAATAATAAAATATTGAAAGGTGAAATAGAGAGTGTGAATAGTAGTTCTCCAAATTTGAAAAACTACTATTCAACTCTCTAAAAATGAAGAATAGAGTCTAAAATAAAGATAGATTGGAGTTCCCATTCTCTATTTTACTCTCCAAATATAGAGAATGGAGAGTAAAATAGAGGTGTGTTGGAGATGGTCTTACTCTCTCTATTCCATATTAATTGATTTTTTTCATTGTTCAAAGTAATTGAATTGCTCAAAGTTTAAGATATATGTTTGAATTTTTTTTCATATTTTCCATTTTCTTTAATGAAGTTTGATATTTTGTAGGAGATAAATTGTTCTACTAATAAAGTTACACTTATGATTTCACGAAGAACAATATTGAATATGGTATAATTAGAGGAACTTTCGCATATAGCTACTCAAAAATAACTTAATTATCCTTCATAGCTATTGTTTGCTAATTATGATTCATAGCTACATATTAGAGGGAAGAGAGAGACGATCGAGATTGGAGAAGGAGGAGAGAGGGCAGAGAGGCGAAATGTATATGTATATCTGTCGAATTATATATATTTGTCAAATAATTGTATATATGTAACTGATATACATATGTAATTGTATATCTTATGAGCGAGATTGAAAGAAGGAGGAGAGAGGCGAGTGACAGAGGGCAGAGAGTGGAGAAAGGCTAATTGTATTTATATATCTGTCATATAATTATATATATATATATATATATATATATATATATATAAAATTTGTATTTGTATTTGTATATGTATAAAAGAGGAGGAAGGCAAGAGAGAGGGAGAGAGGAGAGAGGTGACGTAATTACAACTAAAATTAAGATGTGAGTATTAATTCAAACTATAGATATGCAAGTTAATTAACTAGTATATGTTTGTTTATCCGCGTAATTTCCCCTATAAATTATGAATGTTCTTCTTAATAAGTGCGCATTGCCCCCACAAATTCAATTAATATGGAACAAATGGAGTATTTTAAACCACAAGTTTCAAAAATTCTTCTTTCTTAAATTTCGTGTCAAGACAAAATAACACGTATAAATTTGGATGAGGGAGTAACAATTTAACTTTAAAATATTTATTTTAGCTTTAATAAAATAATTTATAATTATACAAACATTTATGCCTTATTTTAAACTATAAATTTCAAAAAAAAAAAAAAATCATTTTTCAAATTCTGTGTCAATTTAAATTAGTAGTATATTATATAAATTAGAAAGGAGGGAGTAGCAACTGAGAAGAAAAGTTGTAATTTGAGGAAAATATAATTGTGTAGATTGAAACAACCGTCACCAGCCACACAAAAGGAAAGAAGAAGAAGAGGGAAATGCTATCGATGTCATTGACGAAATCCATAGGAATAGGAAGTAGCAGAAGAGATGAAGTATACGTAGCAGCTGTGCCTTTGAGAGCCACAAAAGGACCTGCCCAGTTGCTCATGTCTACTGCTTACTCTCTCAATTTCTGGGATTTGCAGCATTTCATGGTCATTATCAACCCCCTCCACTCTCAGGTTTTATTTCTTTTCCTTTTTTTGTCCTCTAAATTAGCGGTTTCAAATGCACGATTTGGGCTGAATTTGGACGGTCAAAATAGGCTGAGAACAATAACTTGGCAGGTATTAGGCGGGTTGGGTAGAGATAATGTTTTTATGAGCTAATGGTGTTTTTGGTTGGCGGTATACAGAAAAGGTTAATTACTCTATCTGTTCCAATTTATATGATGTAGTTTTATTGGGCACTATGTTTAAGAATGAAAACTTTTGAAATATTGTTCTCTAAAATAAGTGTGTGACTATCAATCATCATAATCAGATGAGTATACAAATAGAACATGGTATGAGAATGTGTGTATTAGCAAAGAGGGATTAAACTATTTAAAGAAAAAGGAGTCCCTTTTAAAAATAAGTAATTCATGCATAATAATCTCATTCATTGTTAATTACTTTAGTGAATCCACTATAGAGACTTTCAAATTTCTAATGATTAAACCGAAAAAGAATTTTAAAAAAAGTCTTAACAGGGTTACTAATCTGTGTGTTTAGGTTTTAGTATATGATTTCCAACCTCAAGATCCGGAAAGCATTGCTGTAGCTGTTGCAGCTCTATCTGGCAGAAATGTACCAGGTCAGACCCTTTTAGTTCCTCTTAAAGTTTGAAAGTCATTGCTACTCAAGTCATTTTTGACTAAATCCATCAGAATTTAGCTCATTGGTAATATTTTCCAAAGATTTTCAGTTGGAAATTTCTTACTGATGAGGCAATTCTGATAGGGACATTCATCAGAAATTTGTGATTTTCTAATAGTAGTGATACTAGAAGAAAGGTAAAATGGAAAAATAAATATTTATATATATGATAAACGTCCTAACCTTGTGCAAAAATTGTATAATTATTCTAAGAAATACAGTAACAAAGAAAGGAGATGGCAAATGAGTAATGCTATGATGCATCAGTGAGTCATTGTTTTGTCAAACTCACAGGAAAAGCACAATACTTATCTGTGAACTTGAACTATCTTTATATCTTCTATATAGACCATCACCAAGTCCCAGACTCTTACTCAAACTATGTACTTCACCCCGTCTACGATGCTTAGGCAACTTGAACTGTTCTCCAAATCTATACAGGAGAAATGGATAGATTACTGTTTTATCTTAACTTTGCAGCTTATCCAAGTTCATACCTTCAATTCATTTAGACGTTGAATCTGTGAGACTAGTTCAATTTCTGAATCAACATTATATACAAACTCGTGTCTCTCTTTTGAATTGACAATCATAGGGATCAATTTCTAGTCGTACTTCTTCATAATAAGTATGACCTTTGTTCATAATTTCCTTTGGTTTCAGCTGATGCCTGCTATGGTCATCATTCAATAAGAAATGAGCACTTTAACTTTGATCATCAAAGTTGTATGGAAGTAAAAAAACAAGCTTTTCCCGTCTCTTAACCATTATAAGTTCATATCAAAAGTCGTCTCCTAAGCAATTCACGTCTTCAAGCTAGTCTATACCATGACAGGAGTTGTTCTTACAAGGACACTGACGAAGCTGCCTAAAAGGAAGTGTTGGTTTGTTGGCTACTCAAAGAGTGATGCAATGGATGCGGCAAACAGATTCAACGAAGGATGGGATACTGACTTGAGGATTAACCATCATGACTGTCGAAACTATGTAAATGGTAATTCTTTTCAGACTTTAATCGGTAAAGCAATGCAAACTGAGTTATATGTTCCTTTGGTTGTCACCAAATCAGAAAGAAATACCATTACTTTTAGCCAGATACATGTATATTTCTTAATTGTTTAGGTCTTTAGGGTAATTATATACAGTGCATGTCATTGAGTTGAATAGCAAATAGTTGAGCATGGTCTAGTTTCCCTTATCAGTGTTATTATTACTACTCTCCTACTATCTTATTCTTCGATTTTACTACTAGTTGTTTTCTTCGTTTTGGTTATAATATTGTTTGTTGCTGCTATATATTGTTCCTTTCTCCATTGTTTCTATACGGTTCCTTCGCTACTAAATTTCCTTTTCTTACTGATTTTGATATGCTTTACTTGAGTCGAGGGTCTATTGGAAACAACATCTCTACCTTCACAAGGTAGGTCTAAGGCTGCATACACACCACCCTTCCCAAACCCCACTTGTGCAATTACACAGGGTATATTGTTGTCATCGAGTAAAAACATTCTTTTCATGCTTTATTTTTTGCTAACCAACTACTTCAAAGGGCTAGTGGAGTATCTCACTGGAATGAAAGCAGTACTGGAGCACCTACAAAGCAGCAGCATGGCAAGAGATGAGATGTCATTACCCAGAAAGGACTAAAGCATAATACTACTTTGTGTCAAAGATGTATAGATTTAGTCATCAAGTAAACCTTTTGGCTTTTGACACTTTTATCAATCATTAGAAGTCCTGCAAATATATGCTCACATGCTTTACTTACTGTAATCCATAAATCACTTGTATTCTTTCTTGTGCATTTTTTCTTGAATGAACTCTTAGTTCTCATAGTAACATGATAGTAATTCTTCAATTTGCTCTATATGGACTATTTTAACACACAAGCAAAGTGTTCAATTTGTTCTATAACGTTTTCTAAAATTTCAAGCTCTGATGTAGAAATTTCTGAATGCTTAGCAGCAAAAATTGTGAGGGAGTCTTGACACACACAATGATAGTTACGCATCATCCCATCGTAGGAAGCTCAAAATTGTCTCTATTTGTACATGACTGGAACTCAAATCTGCTGTGAATACTGTCTAGTGCCAGGCAAACCTCGTTCATCAAATGAAAACTGTACCACCGCTCAGTGAGGGTTTCAATAACTATTTTATGATTGTCACAGTTTTTCTCTACTAATTTATGAAAATACAATTACAGAGACCTCTTTCAGACTGAAAATAATGCTGAACAACAAAGCTCACAAACACATTTCTAGTTTTGTTGCCAAAAGCAACAGGCAGGAGTTGGGCCATTTCAAATTACCATCAGAGTTGTCGGAAATATCACACTTAGTTTTTTCATTTCAATTTT
Source organism: Solanum bulbocastanum (assembly GCA_037074985.1). NCBI lineage: Eukaryota > Viridiplantae > Streptophyta > Magnoliopsida > Solanales > Solanaceae > Solanum > Solanum bulbocastanum. The sequence goes on from CM073601.1 coordinate 37,099,198, forward strand.
CAAACATGCAAATTTGAATTAACAGAAAAATCTGACGTGACTCCATAACATTCACCATTCACCACTTAATCCAGATACACACTCCACAAAATGTAGAGGACATTCAAACTCACAACAAGCTGGTATACAGGGATCGACAAGACACAAAGTACTTCTGCCCTGACAAAGAGATCTCTAAGATTAAATATGTCAAAACACAAAATAAAAGAAGATCATGTTACACGGAGTTGCAGATTCTCATGTATGATATTCTGCACGCTTGACCTACGATAACCATAACTGAGACAACGGTCTTCCTTTTTGGCATATTGTCATACAGTCAAACAATTTCTCTCAGCATTTTCTCTATATCTTCAGGAGGAAGGGTCGCATCGAGCCAAGGAGAATGCCATCTCAGGCATACCATCGACAAAGTAAGGGAAGGACAGGCAGAAATTGTGCCAATCAAATCCAATCCCTTCTTAGTCCCAGTTAATATCAAACAAAGGTGAGCAGTATAAGCCCTTCTCCGGCCTGGGAAAAGCAGCAAACTCTAGAAGCTAGTGTTTGTTCACCTTTGAATAACCTATAATAAACAACACAATTGTTAAAAAACAGTTATTGCTGGTGCTTTAGAATGTGATGCTTGCATCTATAAATTTGTTATCCAGATTAATGAAGTAACAGTTGTACTCAGAACTCCAAAGAATATCAAATGAAAATCTCAGCTAATATCATTTAATCAAATTAGATAGCATAGATTCATAATGTGTAACATAATGGCTTCAAAAAATTAATCTGAACTACCATACTGATTTAGTGGACATGAAAATTGACCAGAAAATCCAAACAAACTCAAAGAGAACTACTGAGTTGAAAATTATGCTTAATATCAGATACTTGCTATGTAGTTTTTTAATTAAACCATCGCTCTTGAGGCACCGGGGAAAAGAAGGGAAAGAAAACTACCTTCCATGAGGAATCATGAAGAGTCAAATAAGACTTGGCAACTTTTTTGTGAAACTCAAGCTGCCCATATCTCTCACCTCCATAACCTCCTCTCACACCAGCTTTCTGGTTATTTCAAGATCAAATCATCAATATCGACAATCAAATCAACAATAGGTGTAACTCTTCCAGATTAAAAATGACTGATGAAAAAGAATCTATATCTAACAAGGCAATGACGAACAACTAGAAATACCAACTGAAATTATACAGCTTATCCTGGATTAAAAAGTGTCATGTATGACAGGAAGGGAGATTGCTTAAGAAATCCACATCTATCCAAACTTAAGATTTCAATTGTAAAAATTGCAATTCACACACTACGATCTCCTTTAACTAGAGACGATTGAAGAAAAACAATAATAGGAACTAGATAGTACCTCAGATGATATGTCGTATACAACCAGATCCGGAGCTAACAACCCTATCTCTGGAGCCTGCGGTAAAAATTCTCATTACTAAACTTGTCTGAGAAACAAAACAGCATATTGAGGAAGTAAGACATGATTTCACCTTACACTACTCAGTACCAAGTCCCTTGGCAAATGAGAATGCTACTCCAGAATAAGGTAGCGATCAACAATGAGAGTAATTCCACTCCTCAGCATGTCCTCCATTAACAATCTGCATTATTGCAAAGAAAATTTAGAACCTAAATGCAAAAGCTTAATAGAAGGTTAACGTTCACAATAACACCAAGTGGATTCGACTGCAAATTTTACATGAACAGTTAAACATGGAAGTAAAATTGTTGGCTGCCAAACAAGGTAAAACCATCTAGATAATGACGGTAAAATTAATTGCCATGTTGGTAAATAAGAATGAAGACTGGTACTTGAATAGAAAAGGAAGAAGCAGGTGAAAGATATTAACACTTCCATTTTGGTCAGAAGATCACACCATATTCCAAGAATAAGGTACTGAAATAGTTGCAGGAGAAGGTGAGTTTGATGTAAATCTTTCCACAATCTAAGATTATATTTCTCCCCTGTGGGATTATGGCCCGAGTGCAGTTGACACAGGTTTGAAACTCCGAGGAGTATGGACCCACCCCTATATCATCTTCCCAACATAAATACCACGGAGAATGGCTTGAACTGTGACATGCGCTTGATGCACATGTCACATGCAGGGGCAGACCTAGAGTCTGCCAAAGGGGTTCACCCGAACCCCCTCGGCAAAAAATTACATTGTATATTTAAGGTATTTTAAGAATTTTTATGTTTATATATTGATTTTGAACCTCTTGAATATAAGATTAGAGGTTGGCTTAGTTGTTGAGAGGTTCAAAACTCAAATCTTAAGCACTACTCTTTTTTTTTTCGAACCCCCTTAATGGAAATCCTGGATCCGCCACTGGTCACATGTTGTGTTCTTCTCGCTAAACCAAAGCTCCCATGGCAACAACCTAAGATAGTTGAAGACCAGAAAATCATATTGTTATTTTCTCTCAGTTTGTTATGTCCATATTGTCCTGAGAAAATAACAATTAATGGGGAGAACTTGTCAAGTAGTTACTTTAAATTAATAGTAACAGAGAAAATTTCAATGCCACTTAGTTTCTCTTTCAATCTATGGCTAAATACTATATGCATAAATATTAACTTATGACAAATAGATGACTTCTGTCTATCGGGCACTCTTTGCATCAGCTTTCGCAAAATACATTATTGCTATACAAATTAGGCCATATGAACTGAAATACCTCTTCTCCCAACGATTTGCGCTGAAGAGAAGATGGATAGCATGGTCATCCAACTGCGCCTTGTTAGCAAGATAAGAAGAAATCACTTGAATTTCCTTGATTCAACTGAATGTCTTGCTCATTGAGGTACCTGTATAGTCTGCTAGATCATGATGTCTTCCCACAGCGGTCAAGCGCTTCTAAAACAATTAAGGCACCTCTTGAACTGATATTTCTTTGTTTTCCATATGAATATTCGGTCAAGGCCTAAAAGGTAAGGTCAAACTCAAACTCGACTTCAGTGACCCCTGAGCTGCTACTGCACCAAATTTTCTGGGGAAAGAAACTAAAACTGTATTTAGAACAGAGTTGTCTTAACCATAAGTTACTCCTGTGAGCTCCCATCATTTAGCTTAGAATCATTAAAACCACAGCAAACAAGTCCAGGACAACATGAACATAAAAATGCAATATGCTATTACTGGAAGTCATTTCAAGCAAAGTATGTGTATTTTCATTGACATGTTCTGCATCCATACATGGATACATGAATTTACATCTATATATAGACATAAGTGTATATACAGTTACACATTGCTGGATAATATCTAGTACTTTTTAGTAAGAGGTTCATTTATGCAATAATACTAGAAGTAAAGTAGCCCAATCACAAGAAATGGTAAAGGGACTGGAAAGATATGACACATTGGTCTAACTCAAAAGTTAGCTCATTAGGAGAAGATTGTCCAAGTCCATATAAGCAAACCACAACCCATTCCCCAATCAATGTGAGACTCTAACCCGCTCTAACACCCCCATTCACGCTCAACCAATTGGAGCCTGAAGCGGGAGTCCGAACAAGATGGACCTGACTCTGATACCCAGAGACAGACCCACGTATAGAGTTCTGGATGCTCGAGCACCCATTGACCCCGACGGAAACTTTGTATATGTATATAGAAATACTGGAAAATAAGATATTCGAGAGCACAAATTAACCAAAACATTCCATGGATGCTTTGGTTCTGAAGTTGAATTCTAAGATCGCTAATGCCCTCCAGCGAGGGTTTGAATCCAGGTAACAAATCTATCTTTTTTGTTAAAAAAAAAAAAGAAAATTGAAACTTCTTCATAGTTTTTTGGACTCTTCTATTTATACCTTTTCACTGCTGACCTTTTAATTATATTTCTTTATTGTTTTTCCACTTTCCTATTTATTGTATTTCATTTACTAACTATAAGCTTTTATAAAGGAATTGAGCACACATGACCATAAAATCGTGGATCCGCCACTGTTGACACCATGCAAAGATATGACACATCTAACTCAATCTCAAAGCTCACTCATGAGGGGAGGATTGATCAAGTCCATATAAGCAAGTCACCAATCTATTCCACAACCAGTGTGGAACTCTAACTCACTATAACAGGGACAAAGAACAAGCACAAGTTATAAAACAATCAAAGTGATTCCATATTGTAGAACCTCTAGAGTCCAAACCACGGAGACAGCGTATACGCAAAGGTACCAAGGACATAGAGAAACGATCTTAAATCATTTCTACATGACCAAAACAATTTGATATTGATCAATGAACATCCACATACATTTTCACTGTATATGTCAGAAATTGAGAGCTAAAAAAATCTTACTAAGCCTTACTGCAGGTAAAGAAAATTACAGGCATATCTCATCTCACCATCAAGCCTATAATTCAATTTCATGAAAATAATTGCTTGTTACTCCAAAATCCCATGATCTAATCTACCCTATTGACAGTACAGTACAGTACAGTACACGAGAAAATTTTAAATTAAATATAAATATTTTTCAAAATTGTTTATTTGTGTTGGTGTGAGGTAGCAAATATGCGATAATAGATAATGGTAACATTCAATAACAATAGAAAATAATTGAAACAAGTTATGCAGAAAGTATTAGGAAAAAAGGACTTTGAGGAACCTGATTGTCGTCGGTATTTCTCGCGCAATGCTACAAGTTTTCGCAGGTCTTAGAGACCCATTAATGATATACCAATTGGATACCACAGTAACTAGTTTTGAAATTCTAGTTGAATACCAACTGCATACATTGTTACACAAGTTTTTGAAATGGATACCAATTGGATACAACATTAACTAGTTTTAGCTTGGCTTAATAGATTGAAATCTTAAATATATGTTGTATGATCAGCTAGATACCAATTGCATATATTGCACCATAATTTTCCTATCCTATAGAAAAAATTACTTTTTGAAATGTTTTAAGTATAAAACAATTTAAGAAAAATACTTAGAAAAGAGTCACCATTTAATTTTTTAAAGAAATTAAGAAAGCTTACAATTTTCAAAGATTTAAACAAAAAAAATCATTTGAAAATACCAAGAGGGTTCGGGGTTCAATTTACACTTCGAGAAGGGTTTAGGCATTCGAATTATCCGCTAACATGCGGTTGACCTGAGATTTGACTAAATGATTTTTGATTAATTATTTGGGAAAAATGATTTAACATAAAAATAATAATTTACAATATGATTAACTTGAAGAAAATAAATAAATGTCTCATTTTATTTTATATATATTTTTTATTTTTAAGAAAGAGGAATCTAAATATAAAAAAAATTGAATTAAGTTGCAGGTGATTAGAATGTTAATAAAACCAGATTAATTAAAATTCATGTAATTCATTTTGAAATAATAAGTTAAACCAATTTAATAAATTAAGCATGAAAATCAATTTTAATTAATTAACTAACCTTTTTGCAAAAATGATCAAGTAGGAATGTGTGTGTGTGTGTATATATATATATATATATATATATATATATATATATTTATTATTATTATTATTTTATTATTACTAATTGAAAAGGGTTTTTACCAATGTTTTTTTTAAAAGTTTATTTAAGGAAAAAATATATTCTAACTTGAACAATTTTAAAGTGAATAAAAAGTGATCAAGTGAAAAACTTTGCAATATTATTTTTTAAGAACCAAAGGTTTAACTTAATTAAAATGCATAATTTAACCGACATATTTGATTGATAAAAATAAGTGAACACTAAGACATGAAACACATTAAAATTAAATCAACACAAAGGAAATAACTCGTCTTTTGGGGACTCTAATTAAGTTAATTAATAATTATAAAGTTAGGATTAAATTAAACATAATTAAACAAGTATAGGGGTAAGAGAGATAATGAAATTGGGCCCTTATTGGGCCAATTTCGCAGCAAACGTTTCAGTTTAAGCACAATCCCGTTTTTGTATACACTGGCTGTATATCAGTGTATATCGGATGTATACAGCCCGTTTTTCTACTTCCGAGACCTGTTCCAGCTTTCTGAGGACCTGTATTTCGCACCAAACCTGCATTTATGCGTTTTTGACCTGTAATCGGTATTTTCGCAGTGTATACCAATGTATACTGCTGTATATGAGAAGCATACAGCCTGTTCTGGACTTTTTCGGGGCTTGAAAATTCAAGTTCCAGCCCTTTTTAACGCTTTCAACCTGTACATCATTTTCACAAGTTGCCATGGTGGCTGATTCAAAGAAAAGGAGAATTTGAGGGCCTTTACGGCCCTATTCGGAATGCAAAGAGAATGGAGAAGCCCATGATGGCTCGAATGGATTTCACATGTATCAAAATAAAAGAAAAAGGATTAGGATCTGTTTATGACACAAAAATACAAGCATGAACTAACTATTCCATAAAATTTAGCATTTTACAACCTCAAACCAAAGACAAAATTTGAAATAAAGAAGTAATGGTATTTCCCTACTCATCGTAAAGAAGATAAAGTAAATATTTAGCCCTACCCTAAGCTACTTAACCACTTAATCAAACAGACTTAGACCCGAACAAACAACATCCAAAGTTGTATCATTTTGATTCAAGAAACTTGGTAATAACACTATTAAAAGCTTGAACATAAATTGGAGAATAATTTAACTCAAGTAAACTAGCTAATACACCTATCAAACTATGTATTATGGAGAAGAAGATAAAAAAAAAACAGGTTCATATCAATAAACAAATGCCAACCAAGATACCACCAATCTATAAATTAATGCAAATATGACTTCTGCATGTCAAATTAGCAACAAAAGAATGAAGAACAATTCGTAGTCAATTCTTGGTAAACTAGGCTCAAGCATGAAGCTAATAAGAAATGCTATTAAAATCAATGGAGGAAAGCTGGTCTATAACAACCCAATAAAACACATGAAAACAAATTGAAAGAACAAAGAGTGAGTAAGACACCATAGCTTCACCGTGTGGATAAGTGAATACATCCCAAAGTCAAACCGATGTTCATTACTTGGCTGACACCATAAAAAGAAAAGATAATATAGTAAACTACAACTTCACATGACTTACTAGCAAAGTGATCGAGAACCTCCTTATTTTGGATCAGAAAAACAAACCGACTGAATTTATAAATTAGAAAACCGAACTATGACTCAAAATTAACAAGATCGGGTCAACAATGAAATAAGAGGACCTCAACAAAGAGAAATCAACTCGACACCATACGGAAATCATTAAGACTTCAAGCAAAGGAAATAAAGAAACATTCGAATAGCAAACAAGTATACTACGGCGAGTCACAACGCTTCGCAAGATACCCGCAATTAAACATCTCACAATGATTAACAAATAGACAGTCTCATATCGGAGAGGAGCAATATCACGACATCAGATCACAAGAACTAAACAATCACTAACTCACAAAAAGAAAACCAAAATAATGGAAGGAATGGTACCTGTTCAGGGGCAGCAAAGCAGGGGCAGTAACGAGCTAGCCACGAAGACGATTCCACCACCAAAACAAGATTACAAGGATTCTTATGAATGAACAAGGAAACCACACTATAGTCACACGAATCCCTCTTTGATTTTGAATGTATTTCGTTTGTATTCTTACTGTTTTTTAGCTTAAGTAGCCTTTGTGTATTTTTTTCTCTAAAAATCCTCTAAAAACTCGCCTGTACTGTGATCACAAGAAGCTATTTATAAGAGGAGAAATCTAGGGTTCAATTGAAAGGGAAAAGGGTAGAACCCGGATCCGAATTCGACCCTAAATTCAAATTTTTTCCCCAAGGGATGGGACAACTGCTTCTAGTGGAGATTTTCAACCGAAATCCCCCAAAATCGGCATGAAAAGATGAGGGTGGGTGGCTTGACAGGCGGCTGTTGCAGAGAAAGCTGTGGGAGCTACGACTTTCACGAGCTTTCCCTCACGTGAAAGAGAAGAAATCAAGTATGGGCAGTGGGGTCGTTCGCTTGCTGCTCTGCGTTTTTCTGGGTTCGTCTGGAATGTTGTCGCTAGAGGAGAAGAAGAGGCGAAGGGGTCGGTTGGATGTTTGTATTCTTGGTCTCTTTTGGAGAACAAAATTGGGCTGGGTTGGGGACAAAACGTGGGCTGGGGCGTTTGGTATTGTTGCTGTTTGTGCGTGTATTGCTGGAAATTATTGAATGGGGAATTATTTAGGAAGTGGGTTGGGTCGGTTTTTGTATGTATAGGGTCGTTTGGTATGGGGATTATTTTTTGGTTGTGTATGTTGTAGGTATTGGGCTGGGAATTGAAAGGAAATGGGCTGCTGGAAATTGGCCCAAGTAAGAAAAGGGATTAGATATTTTAAGATATAAAGACATTGAGTTTAATTTAGACTAATTAATATTAATTAATTATCTAGCTTCTTAATTTTAACGAAATGTAATAATTATTTATATTATAAAATAATTAATTTAATTATAAACTAATGAACTCAAAATTATAACTATAATTTAAACTAAATTAAATTGTTAAAACATTTAACTAAACGTAAAATCTTTCGTGATGATTTTCAAATATTTATAAAATAACGTGATTGTAAAAATATACTTATTTATTATTAACTATTAGAATTATTAAAAATGATAAAATTATTCTAAAATAACTTGAGAGCATTTTGAATTTCATAAGATTCATTAATTCAAATTTATGACCCTTACTACTAATAAAGTATTTAAAATATAAGATCTTTTCGAGATGATTTTTGAATACTCGTAAAAATGCATTAATTATATACATAACTAAATAAAACATATATATTATAAAAAAGTGACAAAACTATCTAAACTAACTTGCAAGCTATGTTTATTTTATTTTTATTTCTGAAAATTTTATAAAACTCATTATTTTAAATTGTTAGAAATTGAAGAAGCTTGATGATTAATTTACATTATGGAGGGTCGAAATTGGGTGTCAACAGCATACATTGTTTAGACTTAATTTTTCCAGTTGGATACCAATTGTATACATTGTCTTAATTTTTCCAGTTGGATACTTAGCATTAACCAGTTTTAGTTTGTGATTCTAGATTTGAAAAACACTACATACACAAAGGAGCAAGTAGTACGCATAATAAATGTTCAGAAATCAAAATTCATTAAGTTAAAAGACCAAAAACATGTGTTTGTCACAATTAAATTAAAATAAACACAAATTATAACTAATTTTCAACAAGATAATTTGAACATGTCTTTCTATTGTGTCCTTCCCGACGACAAGTGTTACACGCAACTTTAGACCTCTTAAATTTGACATCAGCAAACCCCTTCCAGCATTTAAGTTGTGGCCTCCCTACCTATCTTTTAAAATTAGGTGGCAATAATTTAAGCTCCGACACATAACTTGATATATCCCATGTACTCTCACATGGGAGAGGTTCAATAAGAATTGCATATGCGTCTTCAAAATTTTTCTTGCTGTAAAAGGGAGAGCAATAATTCGATTCATGCAGTCTTTTGTAGCTAAGAACAACCATTGCATGTTCGCAAGGCATCTCATCAAGTTGAAATCACCCACAACTATATTTCATGCTTCTTAAGCACACTACGTACCGCTTAGGTCCATCAATAACAATATGCAAAAATTGTGTTGAAGGTATTACCTAAAAAAATAATTAATTTTAAATATTAAAATATCCAGGTATTGAACATAACAAATAAGCAATTCATACTTTCATGACAACTCAACATTTTCTTGGAGCTTAAGATCATATTTATTTGTCAGATCCATTCTATTTTTTGCAATATCCTCATTGTGTTTCGGGATCCAGGTTTGAATTGTTATTCTCATAAATTCTAGAGTGATACAATTGGAAGCCTCCTTGCTAACATGTTAGTGTTATTTAAGGCTTCTGCTATTTGAAGTCATCGTCCATGTTCGTTTAACATTGGAATGAGCCCTTGACTATACCCAATATCGAACAAATTAATAACTTCTTATCCTCGATCAATCATGTCTATTCTTACCATTCAATCATGTCTATTCTTACCACTAACTCCTCAAATTCTTGAAGTGTGTACGTCTTTGTCTTGGCAAAAAAAAACTTCTTCAAATCTTCCACATTTCTATGAAAATTCTTAGAACATTGTAACACAAATGCCAAATGCAAGCATAATGATCTAAACCAGGATATACCCTTGCAGTTCCCTTCCATATGATTTCATTCCTATCAGACATAAAACACATATTCTCTCTTTTTTCAAATGCGTCCCTAAATCTTTCAAAGAACCATGCCCATGATGAATCATTTTCAGAATCTATTATAGTGTACGCGAGTGGAAGTATGTGACTTGTTTCATTACAATAAATATACTTAATTCATACACATCAAAACTAATTATACTATCATATAAACAACAAGATTCAAATCATACCTCTTGGATCCATTGTGCTTGCAATCAGAATTGTCCCACCATATGCGCCTTTCAAGCCTGCCTCGTCAACAACAACTACTGGTCTACATTACGCCCATCCCCCAATAGATGCTTCTAACGCAACAAATGCATATAAAAATCTATCACCTTCTTTACTCTCCAAGCTTACAATAAAACCAGGATAGCTCGCCTCCAAAATGTAGAAATAACCTGGAACTTTTGCATATGATTAAGCTAGGTCTCCACGCAACATTTTTATTATTTTTTCTTCATGTTTGAATGTATGTCAACAAAACTCCACGTGATTTCATTGACATAGAAGTTGTCATTATATTGAATAAGTTTGTCGATCCAAAGACAATATACAACCCTAAGGATATTGCCAAAGACATGTTGAAATCACATGTTGTTTTGTTGACATACAAGTAGTCATGGTGAACTAAGGAAAAAACAATAAAAATATTGCGTGGAGATCCAGCTGAATCATATGGAAAACTTTTAGGTTATTTCTATATTTTGGAGAACTATCCTAGTTCTATTGTAAGCTTGGAGAGTAAAGAAGGTGATAGATTTTTATATGCATTTGTTGCGTTGGAAGCATCTATTAGGGGATGGGAGTATTGTAGGCCAGTAGTTGTTGTTGACGAGGCAGACTTGAAGACGCATATGGTGGGACAATTCTGATTGCAAGCACAATAGATCCAAGAGGTTTGATTTAAATCTTGTTGTTTAAATGATAGTACAATTTTTGTATATAAATTGGTTTTGATGTGTATGAATTAAGTATATTTTTTGGTAATGAAACAGGTCACATACTTCCGCGTACACTATAGTATATTTTGAAAATGATGGATCATGGACCTGGTTCTTTGAAATATTTAAGGACGCATTTGAAGAAAGAGAGAATGTGTTTTATGTCTGATAGGAATGAAAGCATATGGAAGGGAACTACAAGAGTATATCTTTGTTTAGATCATTATGCTTGCATTTGGCATTTGTGTTGCAATGTTCTAAAGAATTTTCATAGAAATGTGGAAGATTTGAAGAAGCTTTTTTTTTTTGCCATGGCAAAGGCGTACACACTTCAAGAATTTGAGAATTTGATGGTAAGAATAGATATGATCGACCGAGGATAAGAGGTTATTTATTCAATATTGGGTATAGTAAATGGTCAAGGGTTCATTCAAAAGTTAAATGAACATGAATGATGACTTCAAACATAGCAGAATCCTTAAATAACACTAACATGTTAGCAAGGAGGCTCCCAATTGTATCACTTCTAGAATTTATGAGGATAACAATTCAAACCTGGATTCTGAAACACAATAAGGAGACTACAAAAACTAGAATAGATCCGTCAAATAAATTTGATCCTAAGCTCCAAGAAAATATTGAGTTTTCATTAAGATATGAATTGTTTATTTATTATGTTCAACATCTAGATATTTTTTTTATATAAAACTAATTATTTTTTTAGGCAATACCATCAACACGATTTTTGCATATTGTTATTGATGGACCTATTTGGTACATAGTGTGCATAAGAAGCAGAAAATGTAGTTGTGGGTGATTTCAGCATGATGAGATGTCTTGCTTATATGCAATGGTTGTTTTAGGTACAGAAGACTACATGAATCGAGTTATTGCTCTCCTTTTTATAGAAAGAAAAATTTTGAAGATGCATATGCAATTACTGTTAAACCTCTCCCATGTGAGAGCTCATGGGATATACAAAGTTATGTGTTAGAGTTTAAATTATTGCCACCTGATTTTAACAAAAAGGTAGGGAGACCACAACTTGAATGCTGGACGGGGTTTGCTTATGTCAAATTTAAGAGGTATAAAGTTACATATATCACATGTCGTCGGGAGTGACACAATAGAAAAACATGTTCAAATTATCCAGCTGAAAATTAGTTATAATTTGTGTTTATTTTAAGAGAAAATGGTGAAATGCTCCCTCAATGTATATTCGAATTCTCAACTACACACTTTAATTTTACGGGGGTCATTCACCCCTTACACTATTTAAAACTGAAATTATTACCTCCCTAAATGCTTAGTTGGCAATGTGAGTGTATTTCACTCTCTTTGAGAAAGTGAGCATCAAAAACTATTCGTAAAACTTTACTTTTAATCTCTTTTCAATAAATATAAGTATTTTTAATTATTTATTTTTCTTATTTGCGTTCTTTCTTCTCCATAGAAATATAAACTAAATCTCTCCATCATTCACCATCTCTAAACCGGTGCTGCCACCGCCATTTTTACCTAATTCATTATTGTTGATTCCAAACAAATTTTCAAACTCATGTCATACCCTTACAAAATCAATAAACCCAAATAAACTGTAGATAAATTTACATATATTTCATCCCAAAAAAATTTGGATCAAATTTAAGAAAAATTGATTTGGGTTTATTTCAAGAGTCAAGGATACTCTTCCACTAATTTCATCCCTAACCTACCACCGCCATCATCATCGAATTTTCTCCGACAAATTAAAGCAATCATCAAATAGGAATATAAAAGAAAAGTATTCAAATTAAAGAATGTTTTTTCAAGTATTTATACTATTTAATCTGATATGCTATGATTGATTTATCAAGTAAAACGCAAGTGAAAAAATTGAAAGAAAAATCACTGAAGAAACAAGATCTACAACAAGTTGTGAAGTTAGGGAGAAAAGATTTGAATCCCCTATTGATAGATGAGCTAGGTGATGAGTTTAAAAAAACCTAGATAAAGATCTTTAATAGAAAGAATTAGAGGAGGAAAAAAAATCATAAGAATGGTGGAGATGATGAAACTAATGGGGTTGGAAATCATGGACAACTGGGAGATATTATAAATGAAGATGATAAAGATGTGTTAGGGTGTTGAATTGTCGTTGTTAAATTAGGTAGGTGATAAAGGTAGAGGTGGTGACGCCGATTTCTCATACGACAATGATTAAAAAAATGGAGGCCCAGCGAGTTCACCTTGTGAGGAAGTTAAAAAAAATAGAAGAAGACCCCCAGTGTATCCCCCTAGTATTTCCACCAAATCAAGCTTTCACAAAGAAGAAATATTAGGGTTGCAAAAAGATTGAAGAAGAAAGGATGAGGAAGAAGGAGAGAGCTTTTTAAAAAAAGATTATTTGGTGAAACACACGTGTCAAGCGCATGTGCAGATGGTTGGTTATCACATTTTAAGGGGTTATTTATTCTATTTTTAAGTAATTTAGGGGGTTAATAGGACCCCCGTGAAGTATAAGTGTGTAGTTGAAAATCTGAATATAGATTAGAGGGTGTTTGACCATTTACTATTGATTTTAATTTAATTGTTTAATTGTAACAAACACATATTTTGATGTTTTTGGTCTTTTAACTTAATGTGTTCTGATTTTAGAACATCTATTATGTGTACTACTTTCTCCTTTGTGTATGTTGTGTTTTTCAAATACAGAATCACAAACTAAAACTGGTTATTGTTGTTATCCACTTTGTATCCAACTGGAAAAATTAAGTCTAACAATGTATGCAATTGGTATCCAACTGGTAAAACTAAGTCTAACAATGTATGCAATTGGTATTTAGCGGATCATACAACATATATTTAAGATTTCATACTATTAATCCAAGCTAAAACTAGTTATTGTTGTATCCAATTGGTATCCATCTAGAAAACTTACATGTAACAATGTATGCAAATGGAGATTCCACCATTTTCCCCTTCCTTTTTTGCCCCTTTTGATTGGGAGTGGATATTTTCTTTGGTTCTTTTCTCTTTGCTGCGTTTTGGTTTTTCTTTGGAGGGGTGATTCCCTTCTTCACTGGAGTTGCATTCACCTTGGGTGACAAAGTTTGAGTTAAAATATCAAAATTTGGAGGCCCTATTTAGACATTACATTCATCCTCTACAAATATTGGACTCTTTCTAGGTGCAAGGGAAACTTTGTGATTTTTCGGCATGATATGAAGGTTTCTTTGTGTACTGAATAAAGTGGATTTGTGATAATGTGGACCAGATTACCGGTGGATTTTGTTTGTATGAAGATGAAGAACAATGAAGAAATTGAAAGAGGGATAATAACAGTGGTAAGAGAAACGTGGGTATGTGGGAGTGGGTGTGGGGTGGCGTGAAAATTGATAATGGCAAGTTAAGAAAATCTTTTGAATATTGTAATTGATAATTACCAACTACACGCTTGATTCTCTCTCATTAATTAACTATTGTTTCTCTCACCTATTGATTATGATAATATTATATAATTACTTAATAAATTGTAATTAATTAATTGATAAATTAAAACTAATCTATTAGTATCTATAATTAAAACTTTATTAGTACTAAATAAAAAAAAGTAGATTTAAAGGTTATAATATTAACTCTTAAATAGATGTGCGGGCTGATTTTACCTTGCTGAAACTTGTCTAGGAAACAAAACAACAATATTGAGGAAGACATGATGTCACCTTACACCAGTCAATATCAAGTCCCTTGGCAGATGAGAATGCTACTCCTAAATACGAAGAGCGATCAACAACGAGAGTAGTTCCACTCCTCAGCGTGTCCTCCATTAACACTCTGCATTAATACAAAGAAAATTTAGAATGACCTAAATGCACAAGATTAATAGAAGGTTAACAGTCATGATTCGACTGAAAAATCTTACATAAACAGTTAAACATGGAAGTAAAATTGTTGGCTACCAAACAAGGTAAAACCTTCCAGATAATGACGATAAAATTCATAGCCGTGTTGGTAAATAAGAATGAAGACTGGTACTAAATTCAAAAGAATAGAGAAGAAAGAAGCAGGTGAAAGATTATTAACAATTCCATTTTGGTTAGAACATCGCACCATATTCCAAGAAAAAGTTACTAAATTAGTTGTAGGAGAAGGTGAGTTTGATGACAATATTTCCACAATCTAAGATTATTTTTCTCCCCTGTGGGATTCTAGCCGAGTGCAGTCAACACACATGTTTGAAACTCTGAGGAGTATTGACCCGCCCCAAATACCATGGAGCAGGGTTTGAACCATGACATGCGCCTAACAAACATGCCACGTGTTGTGTTCATATCGCTAAACCAAAGCTCCCATGGTAACAACCTAAGATAGTTGAAGACCAGAAAATTATACTGTTGTTTTCTCTCAGATTGTTCTCCATATTGTCCCGAGAAAATAACAATTAATGTGGAGAACTTGTCAAGTAGTTACTTTAAATTATTAGTAGCACAGAAAATCTCAAAACTCGCTCATAATGAGAAAATTGCTCAAGTCCATATAAGCAAATCACCAATCTATTCCACAATCAATGTGGAACTCTAACTCACTCTAATAGGGACAAAGAACAAACACAAGTCATCCAACAATCAAAGTAAATTTCATATTGTAGAACATCCAAGTTCAAACCACCGAGATAGCGCATACGCAAAGGTACCAAGGACATAGAGAAACGATGTTAAACAGTTTCTGCATGACCAAAACAATTTGATATCGATCAATGAACGTCCACATACATTTTCAATATATAAATAATAAATTGAGCACTAAAGAAACTTACAAAGCCTTACTGAAGGTAAAGAAATTGCTGGCATATCTCATCTCAACATCAAACCTATAATTCAATTTCACAAAAGCAATTGCTTGTTACTCCAAAATCCCATGCCTCAAATTTTCGTGGGTCTAGGGTTTTAGAGCTCCATTAATGATAAAAACTTAATTACAAAATGTTTGTTTTTGTAGAGTATAAAGTAGAGAAAATGACATAAATAGTCTCTAACTATATATTTATCAGATTTAGTTTTTTAACTATCCCAAATGTTATTAAGTTTAGTTCTTTAAATATATATTTACCGGATTTAGTCTTTTAACCCTCAATGTTATCAAGTTCAGTCCCTTAACTATACATTTATCAATTTTAATCCCTTAACTCTACACTTACCGATTTTAGTCCTTTTTAAGTATTCAAAACTTATTAGGTTTGAGTCTGTCTATTTTGTTATACAAATAAATTAAGTTTATATTAACGAAACTCTTCCTTTCGTGAAATTAAATGTTTAACCCATTTTTTCAATTATTTCTTTCTCCCCGCAACTTTCTTCAATAAAATCGCTGGAGTACAAAATTTGGAATCAAAATATGTGAGTAAAATATTTTAAATTTTATTCTCATTGCAAGAAATTCATTTATATTAAATATAAATAAATCTCTCTCTACACCTAGTAGGTTAAAAAAATTATAATAAACTTTAGCATTTTCAAGGCATTAACAACAACAATATACTTCATTTCATCCTCCATTCAATAAAATCAAGACTTATATCTTCTTTCCTCATTACTTCTATTTTGAATCGTTGAGGTTAAGGTTTTTTTCTTAAGAATAATTTGAAGAAAAATTAGCGGGGAAAGAGAAACAACAGAAAAATGGTTTAAAGAGTTAATTTTCTATATACATGAGTTCTGTTAATATAAATTTAAACTATTTGCATGCAAAATAGTCAGAGACTAAACCTGATAAATTTTGAATACTTGAAGGACTAAAACTAGTAAGTGTATAGTTAAAGAACTAAAAATGTTAAGCATATAGTTAAGAGACCAAACTTGATAAAATTTTGATTAGTTAAAGGACTAAATCTAATAAATGTATAGTTAATAGAATATTTTAGACGTACTCTAATAGTTCAGAGACCATTTATGACATTTTCTCATATAAAGTACATAATCTCATACATTGGGGAGGTAATCACATCCTATTTCGGAAGTTTCTCCAAGTATAAAATTCTGAATTTTTTATTTTGTTCTTGGATTCATTTTTTGATTGTTCGATACATTGCAAATGATACATTATTTAATGGGAGGGATGTATCCAAGAAGGGATGGATATATCCGAGAGGGGATAGGGATATATCCCAGAGGAAATTTTTGTAATTTTTATAAAATAGTGGGAAATTTTAGAGATTATAATATCTTAAGTTATATAATTTTTCCTTCTTCTTATAACCCTAGTGCCCGATCAGGTTTTTGTAACACCTCAATTAACTTAGGATATACTTAACACTTTTCACTAATAATATATATTAGATGACTCTGTTTATCAAGATTATGATAAATTAAAGAAATTAACTAGTATTTTTATTTATGTTGAGATTTGAACTTCGGGAAAACAATAGAATGAAGTAGACAAAAAAAAAAAAAAAAAGGGCTAGAGAATAGATTTAAGTTGAAAAATCCTACTTCCATTGAGTGGTTTAAGCTTGGGAAAGTAGTGGCTTAAAAAAAGAAAGAAAAATAAAATAAAAATTATCTAAATATAAGTCTCTCACAGGTCATTAATGAGTACATCACACTGTATACTATATTATCAAAATGTATTGTGATATAGTAACCCGACATGACTCTATTACAAATATTTAATATAGATAGATAGATAAGATTACAACACCGCAATAATTTCTAAATTAAGATCGAAACCATTCTTTAATTGTGTATAAGGTCGTATCATGTGATTCTTAAATTGTTCTTAGCTGTTAAGGTCACTTCCTTAGTGTAAGAGAAAGTTTGGAGATGAATTAAGGTCACAACAAATTAAGAGGCGTATCCATCTATCTATATTAGGCAGTGGTCATATGATTCTTAAATTGTTCTTAGCTGTTAAGGTCACTTCCTTAGTGTGAGAGTAAATTTGGAGATGAATTAAGGTCACAACAAATTCGAAGGCGTATCCAGGATTTCGGAAGGATGGGTGCACTATTACAAAAAGATGAATCTAAGATATAAATTTGATCGATTTGACCTTTACGTTCTTAACACTGAACCGTTAAATTTTAAAAATTATAGGTCAAACATAGATACTACTACTAGTTTTAAATTTTAATATACACATTTGATTTAATTATATAAAAATTATAGCGTGCTAATTTTTTTTAGAAATTTCCAATGCTACACACTTGAAAATTTTGAAAGATTAAAGTGAAAAAACAAAAGAAAAATTGATTGAAACATCAATAGTGTTACCAATCACTACTTGGAGGGGTGTTACTAACAAAAATAAGATAGATATAAGATTTGAATTTCTATATTTGCTTAAAGAGGTGCACCAAATCACCATTGTATTATTATATGCAACTTTAAACGTGGGTTCACGCCTCTATATTTAAATATTTTTTAAAAAATATAACATTACTATATATATAATCTAGAGAGGGGAGCATGGGTTCAAGTGAACCCACGGAACCCCATCTAGATACGTCTCTAACAAGAATCCCCTAGCACAAAGTTGTAACGACTCTGAAAATAGTAGTTGAACTAGAGTCTAAACGTGTGAATTAACGTCAAGGTATATACTAGACCCCATAGTTTAGAAGATCTTCTAAGGTTTGGTTGAAGGTTGCAAGGTCTAATACCAAGCCAAAAAGGGCAAGCCTAAGCCAAAGGCCAAGGTTGCCCCAAGTTTGGCCAAACACTTCCCAAGGACCACGACCACCTTCGTGACCAGTGGTCTTGACCACGGTTCGTGAAGGGGCTCATGAAGGTCCCTTAGGCATGTGTGAAGCAAGGAATTGAGGCCTAGCCACTGCCTAGGAACCACGATATTCACCACGACTCGTGGTCTTGACCACGAATCGTGGGAGGTCTCGTGGTCTTGACTTGGAATTGTGGGAGCCATGGCTGCATAAAATTCCATCTAGACACCACCTATCATGACCACGAGGGTCTTCACGACCTGTGGTGGCCACCACGAGTCGTGGTCCCACCCGTGGTTGGCAAGACAGTGTGCCACTTCACGGCTCGTGGTGAAGACCACGGACCATGAGAAGGCTCATGGGATTGCCTTCACCACTTGGGAGCCTTGGCAAGTTGAGGGAGATACTGCCCAAGGGACCACGGGCACCACCATGAGCCATGGTCCCCTTTACGACCCGTCCAAGTAGGCGTGGTCCTTGACGGGGTTGCCTAAGTTAAGGAGTTTTAAGTAATTTACTTTTAATTAATTAATGTGTGGGGTCATTTTTAAATGTTTTATATCACTTATATATATATTTTGAAGTCTTAAAACACTCCATTTACTCCTTTATTCTCCAAAACCCAAATCAAATCAAAAGAGTTCCTCCTTTCAAAAAGTTCCCAAAGAAGAAGAAGAAGAAGTGGGAGCTAGGGTTTGTGGATTCAAGGTGTTTCTTCCTCAAATTTCTTAGGGGTTCACAAGAAAGGTATGGCAGTCTTCATCCTTGACTTAGTTTCTTTCAAGGAGCCAATTTCAAAGATGATTTCAATCCTCCAAAATCCTCCAAAAACCTAAGGTTTTCAATCTATGCATGGGTGCAATTCCAAACGTTTTCAAAAGGCATTTAAGTGATGAATCATGGTTTAATTGATGTTTTAAATGGTGAATTAAGATGATTTTACCCTATGAACCCATGTTTCCCCCAAATTCTTAAGTTGTGAATTGTGATTGGGAATTGGTTGATCATGAAAGTATGTTGAATTGTTTATGTTTATATTGAATTAGTTATTGAAACATGTTAATTCCCTTATCTATTGTAGTATCTTAGATGTTTGGGTTGTAATTAATGTATGATCTTGGAGGGCAATTTCATGAAGGATCTATGAAGGATCATGATGTGAAGTATATGTGTGTGATTTCAATAAATGCACTATGATTATGTTTAGAATGAAATTGTGTTATTATTGAAAGGTTATTTCTCAATTTAACACTTATGAATGATGATGATGTATGTGAAAGGTTATTCTCACACACACACTCATGAATGAAGAATGAATGATGTTTCTAAGATTATGTTACTGAAGATGTGTTGATTGAAAGGCTATTCCAATTGCACACTAATGAATGATAGTGACATGTTGTGAAAGGACTTTCTCACAATATGTGATTCTTAGTTGAAAGGTTATTCTCTTCTTTGAAATTATGAGCTATCTAATGAATGAATGTTGGGTTTGAGATGAATGCTCATCCGGGAGTTGAGGCGGGTTATCTAGTAACAATCTCTTGAGATGGATGCTCATCCAGGAGTTGAGGTGGGGTATCTAGTAGCAATCTCTTATCCTATAATGATGACTAAAGTAATGAATGTTAAGTACTCCGTGGGGAATAATGCTAAGCACCGAGTGGATATGAATTGAGATGGATGCTCATCTAGGAGTTGAGGCGGGGTATCTAGTAACAATCTCTTGAGATGGATGCTCATCCATGAGTTGAGGTGGGGTATCTAATGTTTCAAATGTAATCAACTGACACTATTTCGGTTCAAGGGCCATACGATAGCTTGTAGTGATATAACCAACAAAGGGTTGAGATCGTTCCCACAGGGAGTGGTTTTGAAAATTAATAGAAAAATAAAATCTAGTTCTAATTAGTCATAACTATAGATATTAACGATTAAAAACATACTAAATCTAAGGGGTGATGCAAGCGTCAATTATCAATGGGGGCTTGTATTAATTAACAACTAAAAATAACAAAAATATAAGGAAATGAGATAGGGAGATGGGATTCTTGGGATGTGATAGGAATACGGGATAAACTAGACTATCGAGTACATGATTTTGATGGTGGATTGTTGAACATTTGTGACTAGGCCAGACTATAATGGGGGTAAATTCTCTCTAAACAACTTACCCTGAATCAACTTGGTTTCTCTCGAACACCGAGTTGCCGTATTAAGAACAACCTCCATCTTAGCCCATTAACTCTCACGAGCTGAATGTGTGGGAAAAGGACTAGGATTCACTCTCTCGAGCTGAACCCATGTCGACCCAATACCACTGGCTATCAATATAGTAGTCTTAGTTTTGCGACCTTTCTCTCGAGCAAGCCCAAAAGACTAAGATGAAATCGTATTTGCACCTACAATCTCATTAAGTTCATACACAACTACTAAAAAAAATCACATTTAAATAACAAATAAACCATCAACAAGCAAGACCCAACAGATAATCTAACCCATATTCACAAAATCACACCCCAAGAATTGGGGTTTTAGCTAGACATGTAAAAGAGATAAAAATTTATACCAATATTAGTTTCCATCAACTGGGTATGAAGAATTAAGTCTTAAAACACGTCAAGAGTGAAGAATCTTTGAGACCCAAATCCAATTTCTTAGAGATAAAACTCTTTGAATCTTCAAGATCTAAGAACAAAGTCTCCAAAACCCTCTAAAACTTGATACTGAAAATATTCTAAGTCTTAATAATAATTGTCTATGACTTGATACTAAGTTAACAATTTAAACAAGTATTTATAGTGTTTGAAAATTTGTTCTGCAGTGGATCACTTGGCGCAGTTAGTCGGGATCGCCGATGCGCTCAGTGATCCACCTTTTGGTTGATTTCATCGCCTTCTTGCTTTAACCTTTAAATCTTCGCATTTTGAGTCGTTGGGCGATATAGTACTACTTTGCAAACTACTCGGCGACACGCCGAGTGTTCTATTTCATCACCAACTTTATCTTTCCCTTCAGGGTTCAGTACACTAGAACAAAAGGCAATCTCCAGGCTGATCGGCGACTCGCCAACTAGGCTCGGTGATCTTCAGGCCTTCATTTTTTTTGTTCTTTTCAGCCGCCTTGTTCCTTCTTGCCAAGTAGTGTCCATGCTTTGCCTCAAACTTCAAATAACTAAAACTTAAGGGTTTCCATCAGATATTGAGACAAAATATGCATTTGAGGACACTAATTCTATCAAAATATAGCCCTAAATGAGTCCAATTTATGGACTCATCAACACCGCCAACTTAACATTTTGCTTGTCCTCAATTAAAACTCAAGTTCAGCAGTTCAAAAAAGAATGTTTCAAATAGTGCTACACAAGACTCGATCATGAATGTACATAACAAGACTCAATTTACACAAGGAAGGATCAATTGTGTACCTAAAGATTTAAGTTATGACACACCATTACCAAAGATTCTCAAGCTCGCAATACTTGCTTCAAATGCAAGTTCACACTCAACAAAAATATTCTAATGCCCTCACACAAAGGATGATTCCATAGTCACACACAAAGGTTTAATCATTTAAAGTTTTGAAATCAAATGCAACGCTTACTCTCTAAAAAAGAAGAACACTTTGCATGCTTTCACCCATAGGTTTGCCTGTATTTTCCAATCGACATTTGTTTCAGCTCACTCAAGATCAAAAAGGTCTTTACAAGGCTTATAAGGGGCCTGAGTGCAAATGTATGGTAATTTAGGCTCAGTGACTTTTATCCTCGTGAAATGTGGTGCGCACAACACTTTCTTTCCTCTTCCTTCATCATTTTCTTTAGTGCTCACAAGTTATCCTATTATTCATTTTCCATGGATTGTTCGGAAACCCCATTTCTTTTGTGTTTTATTCCACAACTTTTCTTTTTCATTTTTTTCTTCTCTTTTTTTTTTTTGTATGGAGGAGTTCCATTTTTCTCAACACCATGGGTTAAAGGAGACTTTCCTTGCACTTCTTGACTTGCCCTTATCCTTTTACCACACCCCCAAGTTAGGCTTTTGGCCTAAGTTGTCTATTCAATCAACCACAAAATTATAGTAGTGAATTAAGAGAGGTCTAGTTTTCATCAAGTTTCTTTTAAAGAAAGATAAGGCTCAATGGGTGTTAAAAAGAGGTTCGCACACTCACAAGGTAGGCCACAAAAGAGGTATATGTCAAATTGGCTCACTCTCTTCGAAGTTGCCTAATATCATATCAAGAGATAACCTTACATAGTCGACCGGACCAGCGGGGCAAATTCTAGGTGTTGTCATGCATGGTTCACAGTAAGCACATCACACAAGGCATCAACACTAAAGTCAAACAAGACTCTACACTTTCACTAGTGTGCAATGTTCATCGCAAGAGAATCGATTTGGTACTTGGCTAGTCACAACGAGATGCAAAGAGTTCACATATTGTCTATGCAACTTCATTTGGTCTCATTTTAGCCGCATATTCATGTTTGTTCTATCATAAGCACTATTTGAGTCATCGATATTGATCAAAATCGAGACTCAAATTTGCTAAAGAACAACCACATTCAAGTGCATACAAGAGGTGGCAAAATTATTTTGAAAGGATTATTTTCAATATAAAATCAAGGAGCCACAAGCTCAAACATCCATGAAAAGCAGTGTAAAACACAACATTATGATTCATAACCCAACAAGAATATAGCACACAAAGGTGGGCCATACCCCACCAAAATTATAAATAGTTGTCCTCAAATGCAAATAGCATAATATCCATAATTTAAAATAAAGAAAGACAGGAGGGAGGTAAAGAGGAGATCCTGTCTAAGCAGTCGCTCCATCTATCTGTGTATAAGTGCCAGTGGTATCAGTTTTGCCTCGGGCTTCAGTACTCTGGGCACACCAGAGGGACCAACTCTACTAGAAACAACAAAATGTGTGTTTCCCATGGAAGCCTGTACAACCGCATCTATCATAAATCGCTTCAGTCTCTGTCAGGTCCTCATTTACAGCATCCACAGTTTCCTTGAACATTGCCTCGTCTGTCTCTACCTCCGACTCAGGTTCAGCTGTCTGCTCAGCTCTATCTTCATTTCTAGTGGTGGCCGGAGGCATTTCTAGCATATCTGGGATCTTCACCGTTCCAAAGACCATGGACATATCGATGGCCTTCAACTGATCCATATCATTTTTCAGAGCAGTAATAGTGGTCTTTAATACTGTCACCTCATCTGTGGCCCTTTGGTCACGCTCACACGTCGCTATTCTAGCCTCAAGGGCGTAAATGGTAGCCCTCATTGGTGTCACAGCATTAGTTAGGGCATTCTGGATCATGCCTGGAATGGAGGTTTCTAGGTTGGCAGCCCGACGATCAACAGATTGGGCAAGCTGTCCCATCCAGATGAAGGGTACCTGAGTGATTGGCACACGGGATGCAACGATAGCTTTAGGTTTGGGCGGTAAAGCGGCAACAAAAGAACCTGGAGTGTCAACAAGAGTAGCAGTGGAATTAGATATACCTGAAGGCCCAGGGGTCGGAATAGGCAAAGATGCCTCTGCAGGTATGGATTCAGTGGCTGTAGCTTCCTTCTGCTTCTTCTCCACCTGATCCTTAAGATATTCGACTTCGATCCTCTAAATATCAATAAAGGATGTAGGCATCACTTCCATATCCTTCTTGGCATCTCGAGGTACCCGAGCACGTCTGCACAGCTCGATGATCAATATCGGGAAGGGAAGTGAGGTTTGGCGCTACCTTGCATGCATAAGCATCTCTGAAGAAATGATCCATCCCAAGTTTAGCTATGTTCCCTTGATGAGGCAACCTAAGCAGGTTGTTTTTGCGTGGTGAAGGATAGATTCATTTTGTGAAGGCATGATTGTGGTGCTGATGAAGCCAAACCAATACGTTGCTGCCACATTTAGGTCTTTCTTCTCAATAACTACCCCTGCCTCAAGCCACTGGGTATTCCGTATGATATTAACGGGGCTAACCATTCCTTCATTAACCTCCAATGACGTTCTTCTGATCATAACTTGACTGTTGTCCTCAAGTGTCTGGTGCACCCCAGAACGACATTTATAGCAGGAAAGTCATATTGCACCTTTCTTTCCCCTGGCAACTACATAGTTAAATGGTTTAAACTTGGCAACTGCTTCTTCCCTCATGGTATCAATGCACTGTACTCGCTGTAGAACTCTCTAGACCAACTTGGAATATACGGGCCACTGGACTTTGTGAAAATTTGGAAGTTATGAGATTTTAGACATCTCATAATCCCAGGGTATCTATCAATCACTCCATCCGTGGAAAGACGCTTCTCCTCAAGAATTGTCCTTAATCTCTCTGTCTTTAATCTGTTCATTCACTTTGGAGTAGGGTCCTGTATTGGGGGTGCAAGCACTATTGTTTGCACTGGGACTGGGGGAGCAGGAGTGGTAGGTTGAGGATTCTTGATCTTAGATGAATCATTCAGCTTCTTAGATCGCAGTTCATCCCTTTGTGCTGTTCACCCTTACTTTTCGAAGCAGTGAGGTAAGTGTCATATATGCCTTCGTTGTTGGAGCTGACTTCTAAAGAAACAGGAGCCTTTCCTTTTCTTTTTCCCTTCCACCAGTTGTGGAAAGTTTTGTAGCCTGTCCTTTTGGTATAACTATACCCTTATTGATTTTAATCCTTTTTGCCTTATTGCGGGGTGACATGTTTCTACCTGCAAAATTTGGGTCTAGCCATATCTGCAATACATCAGGAACAAGTTATAAATAATTAAATCAGAAGTGCAGACAATCAGTAGCATATTGATTCGCCGAACTAGTTGATGAATCGCCGAATCTCTTTGGCGAACTGGATCGAGGTCGCCAAAGGAATTGGCTCAAAAGTTTTTGCAATTGGGCGATGAGAGGGCTCTTTCAGCGAATCGCCGACTACTTTCGGTGAGCAAGGGTTTATCAGTCGAAAGTTATAGTGCAACAAGGGTTTAGGGATGCAGACAAATGGCAATCGAAACTACCTTTGGCGAGTCGCCAAGTGCTTTAGGCGACCTCATGTTTCTCATCAAAAGTTACAGACTTCAACTGCTCATTTAGCATAATGGTGAGATTGGGATATTAGGTGACCCGCCGAATGGTTTGGCAAACTCGACCCAGTTCGCTAAACAACCCAACGTGCCTATTCTAAATCTGCCTTCTCGAATTCAACCCCGCAACCCTCGAAAACAAAATTAAAACATGCAATAGCTAAGTTAGGATCAGACCCATAGCACCGATCACCCCGAAATACTCAGACATCTTCCGATTTTGCCAAATTTGGCCATTTGATGATAATTACCCTTAATAAAGGTGTCACCCATTCTATTATTGAGCAATATACGTCAATTAGTGCAAACACGGGCTACTTAGACTTCACACAACCAATCTAAAAAACAAGCAAGAACAACTTCATAGAATTTCATTCATCTAAAAGCACAAATTGACAGGCATTTTGACGATCAAAACAATATGGGCAAGATTATTAACTTAAAATAGGCATTTAAACAATCTAATCCTATCAGAGAGGCCCAGCACACGACAATACAATATGATCATTACAAACAAATACAAAATTTTTGAAAGTAAACTCAAGATTAGGAAACCAACCTTAGATGCTGATTAAAATAGGATTGAAATGCGAGGCGGCAAAGGAATCCTAGTTCCAAGCACCAATCTACAACGAAAATACTAATGGAAAGCAAGAATATTGAAAATACTAAAATTGGTGTGAGTTTGTGAAGTTTGAAAGCAAGGGAAAGTAAAGAGTTTGAAACTTTAAAACCTTTGGCCATATATAACCATCTAGTTTGTATCCATTCGGCGACGTTAGTCGTGTCCGCCGATCTACTCGGCGAAGCGCCGAATTGTTACTTACCTCGCCAATTTCTACAGGACTTGCATTTTCTTAGGGGTTAAGACGACAGTCTTAATCGTGGTCGGTGACTCGCCAAACTACTCTTGAGCTCACCGAGTTTTACAGGCTCTAAGTTGAAATTGTTTTGAGCCAAATGACGGATCAAGTCCTCTTCAGCGATACGCCGACTGGATCATTTGCTCGCCAATCTGCATTCGCCAAACACTTTTCCACATTTAAACCTGCACAACCAACACACCCTTATTTACAAAAACAAAACTAATGTATTTGGGTTGCCTCCCAAATATTGCCTTAGTTAACGTCATAGCATGACGTAAGTCCTTACTCACTCTCCACCATTGGGGTTGGCCCTAGTGTTACTAGGTAACTCTAATATTTCATTTGAGTGGAGAGGGGGCACTGCATAATTCATAAGTGTCCTGATTAGCTGGATTGATCTCGAATGAGAGCCAATCATCTGATTCAACACATCAATATTTTCCTTTATCTCTTCTAACACTCGATCTTGTTCGGTGATTTTTTGGAGAATGATTTGTAGTGTGTCCTCGACACGATTGTTCTTCCTGTCTCTGGACTTTTTCCACTCATGAGGGGGTATGAACCTCCCTTGACTTTTGCATTGGTATTTTGCTGGCCAAATCGTTCAGCTGATTTACTAGTGCAGTTAACTTGAAGTCCCTCTTGACTTCTTGATTTGTCTTAGACAATTTGCTACCATTTCACTTAGCCATGCTCAGGGTATCTTCCTACAACAACAACTCAAAGAAAAACAAAACTAAAAATAAAGTCAGTAAAATACGACTAAGTAAAACAAGAATTTTACTAAACTAAAAATTCTCAAATAACACCACTCCTCGGCAGCGGCACCATTTAGATGTTTCAATCGTAATCAACTGACACTATTTCGTTTCAAGTGCCATACGATCGCGTGTAGTGATATAACCAAACTAAGGGTTGGGATCGTTTCCACAGGGAGTGGTTTTGAGAATTAATAGAAAAATAAAATCTACTTTTAATTAGTCATAACTATAGATATTAACGATTAAAAACATACTAAATCTAAGGGGTGACACAAGCGTCAATTATCAATGGGGGTTTGTATTAATTAACAACTAAAACAGCAAAAATATAAGGAAATGAGATAGGGAGATAGGATTCTTGGGATGTGATAGGAATACGGGATAAACTAGACTATTGGGTACATGCTTTTGATGGTAGATTGTTGAACATTTGTGACTAGGCTAGACTATAGTGGGGGTAAATTCTCTCTCGAGCAACTTACCCCGAATCAACTTGGTTTCTCTCGAACATCGAGTTGCCGTATTAAGTACAACCTCCTCCTTAGCCCATTCACTCTCTCGCTAGGATTCACTATCTCGAGCTGAACCCATGTTGACCTTATACCACCGGCTATCAATATAGTAGTCTTAGTTTTACGACCTCTCTCTCGAGCAAACCAAAAATATTAAGATGAAATCGTATTTGCAACTACAATCCTATTAATTTCATACACAACTACTAAACGAAATCACATTTAAATAACAAATAAACCATCAACAAGCAAGACCCTATAGATATCTAACCCATATTCACAAAATCACACTCCAAGAATCAGGGTTATAGCTAGATGTGTAAAATAGATAAAAATTTATACCAATATTAGTTTCCATCAACTGGGTATAAAGAATTAAGTCTTAAAACATGTTAAGAGTGAAGAATCTTTGAGACCCAAGTCCAATTTCTTGGAGATGAAACCCTTTGAATCTTCAAGATTTAAGAACAAAGTCCCCAAAACCCTCTAAAACTTGAAATTGAAAATATTCTAAGTCTCAATAATAATTGTCTATGACTTGATACTAAGTTAACAATTTAAACAAGTATTTGTAGTGTTTGAAAATTTGTGCTACAGCAGATCACTCAGCGGAGTTAGTCGGGATCGTCGATGCACTCGGCGATCTGCTATTTGGTCGATTTCATCGCCTTCTTGCTTTAGCCTTCAGCATCTTCGCGCTTTGAGTCGTTGGGAGATATAGTACTACTTCA
Organism: Solanum bulbocastanum; assembly: GCA_037074985.1. Lineage (NCBI taxonomy): Eukaryota > Viridiplantae > Streptophyta > Magnoliopsida > Solanales > Solanaceae > Solanum > Solanum bulbocastanum. The sequence goes on from CM073601.1 coordinate 37,127,980, forward strand.
TGAAACTACTCGGTGACACGCTGAATGCTCCATTTCATCGCCAACTTAATCTTTCCCATTAGGGCTCAGCACGCTGGAACAAAAGGCGATCTCCAGGCCGATCGGCGACTCGCCAAATGGGCTCGGCGATCTTCAGAACTTTATTTTCTTTGTTCTTTTCAGCCACCTTGTTCCTTCTTGCCAAGTAGTGTCCATGCTTTGCCTTAAACTGCAAATACCTGAAACTTAAGGGTTTTCATCATATATTTAGACAAAATATGCATTTGAGGACACTAATTCTATCAAAATATAGCCCTAAATGAGTCCAATTTGTCGACTCATCAATATCTAGTAGCAATCTTCCTATCCCATAACTATGTGCCCACATAGGTCTAGCTAGTGGATCCACTTAAGCTAAAATGTAATGGTCATACCTTAGGGAAGTAGGAATCATTTATCCGGAGAGGATGACATTGGATTCCATGAATTTCTCACATGGTCTATGTCGGTTAAGACTTACCCCCACAAAGAATGTTAATGAACAATAGCTTCTCAAGAATGCACTACTTAGTATGGTAGTAGTATGGTATGCCATCCATGCATTACACAAGTAGGCTTTGAGAGGGGTTATGGTGTGTTACTCTAATGTCTTAATGATTAATGATTGAATGTGCTCTTAATGAAGCTAATGAAGAATGTTGATTTATATACTTAATGTAATGATGCATGCTTTACTTGGATTGTATTATGAGTTACTTTCCTTATCATTACTTATGAAATGTTTATGTCTCTTATGTATGATTATTGTGTAAAGATGGAAAGGATGAATGGTAAGTTCACTTTTGGTGGCCTTGATGTGGTACTTCGTATGGATGGTGGTATGAGACGCTATTCATACATTGCACATAATATAGTTTGGGGTTGCTTGAGGCGAAAGTTTAATGTAATGTAATGTCTTATGTGGTTGATTATGTTCTAATGTGAAGAAATGACTCGCATGTTGGTTATGTTTGTATATTATGTCTCTTATATTTATGTTCATGAAGTTTTCTCAAATTGGCATAAAAGCACGACTTTCAAATAAAATGTCCGTTTTATGCATGTTTGTGCATGGTTATCATACTTAGTACTTAATTGTGCTAACCCAAATTTCTTCTATTTTACTACAAATGTAGGTTCCCGTATTTGAGTTGATTCTCTCTAGTTGAAGCTTGGATTGAGTTCTTCCAAAACTAATGGTATATCATCATGGATTCGAGGACAAGTACTTTGATGTTTTGTTTCTTTCATGTAATAGACATTTGTTAGACTTTCGATTGTAAAGGACTATGTCCTTACTTTTGTTTCGGATATTGTTTTTAGATGGCCATGTGAGGCTAGTAGACTTCCGCTGTTTTAAATAAAATCTTTTGATTGTATGGATTAAAAGAGTTTTAATTTCGTACCATTTTCCTTATATCGAATGCTATGAATGCTATGAGGCTTGTATGAGACTTTTCAGAGTCTTGTACGCTGTGTTACTTTCGGGGGTATAAACTCTGGTTGTAACAAACATGGTATTAGAGCATAAGGTTTTGAGAATAATTTTAAGATTGATGTCTGACAAGCCACATCTAGTAGAGTCTTGTTCATCAGTGTGAGTCGTGACCCATCTATGAATGAGAGGCTGTAGGACGATAGAAAGCTATACTTCTTTCATTATTCTTTAAGTCGTGCCATAGAGTTAGATCTGTATGTTTCATTTTCCTAACCATTCTCTTGTGTTTATAGGATATGAATACAAGGGCGAACCCAAGAAGGATGGACGAGAAGATTGTGAATGAGGAAGTTCCTCCCCAAGGTCCTCAAGGTGACCAAGTTCCTCAAGTCAATCAAGTTTCAATCGATGCTCTGGCCATGACCAATGAAGAAATTAGGTCAGCTTTTCTAACCTTGGCCCAAGTTAATAGGGATATGGGGCCTCAAGTAAATACTAATGAGAGTACTATGGCTACGAGATAGAAAGTTTTTTCTAGGATGAACCCCCCTCCCCCCTGAGTTTCTAGGTTCCAAAGTGGAAGAAGATCCTCAAATGTTTGTTGATGAGGTTTGCAAGTTACTTAGTGCTATGGGGGTGTCTTCGAAGGAGAAGGGGGAGCTAGCTGCCTACCAACCAAAATATGTAGCTAAAATTTGTTATGAACAATAGAAGGGTGAGAGGCCAAGAGGAGAGGGTCCTATAAATTGGGAGGTGTTCAAGGAAGCATTCCTTGATAGGTTTCTCCCCTTAGAGTTAAGAGAACAAAAGTTGGTAGAGTTCATGAACCTTCGTCAATGGAGTATGAGTGTGACTGAGTGTTCTCTTAAGCTCACCCAACTATCCAAATATGCTCCAACCTTAGTTTTGAATTCGAGGGCTAGAATGAATAAGTTTGTGATGAGAGTGTCCGATTTGGTTGAGGAAGAATATCGTACGACAATGCTCCATCATGACATGGATTTTTCAAGGCTTATGGTATATGCTCAACAAATTGAGGAAACAAAATTTGAGAAAATGAATAAAGAGGCAAAAAGAGTTAGGCCCGATGAACAAGGTCAACCAAGGTCCGAAAAGAGGTTCTACAACCAAGATTCCCCAATGGTCAACAAGGATAGGATGTCTAACCCTAATTCTCAAGGAGGAAATGAAGGTGGTTCTTCTTTTAAAAGATCAATATGTGTTAAGTGTAGGAAGAAACATTTGGGTAAGTGCCTTGCTGGCATGGATGGTTGCGTTGGATGTAGCAAGAAGGGTCATAAGATGAGAGATTACCCAACACTATTGGCAAAAGAAAGAGAGGCCAAGCAAGTTTCTAATGATGGTACGGTTCCTATCCCTCCAAATTATGGTCGTTTTTATGCACTACAAACCAAAGGGGGCAAATAAGCTAGTCGGGATGAAGACACCGGTATGTGATAATTCCTTATAGTTGTGAATGTCTTGTTAAGGTTCTTGTGTTGTTTTCATGTTAGACTTAGTTGGGTTTACTCCTAAGGGGGAGATGGTATGTTGAATAGTAAGGTGGTTGAGAGTTCCGATATCCTTAGCTCTTTCCTTTTATTCCTATTCAATCTTGAGACCAAGAGTTCATTGTAGCTTGTTTCATGTTTTGTTATCATGTGGGATTTATGTGCTTCCATGATCTCCTTATGTTATGCATGTTTTGATGAAATTTATGTTTATATGAGAAAATGCGTTTTTGATTTATTTGTTCCACATGTTGATGTGCATCTATAATGAGTTGCCTAAATGTTTCATGAGTTCACTTGTTGAACATGCTTAAATGTGTTTTTGAGAAGATATGCACAAATTGCCTTATTCTGTGGTAATGAGCATAATGTGATTTGGAGAAGGAAATTCCTCCAACGAAATGAGAAATGTTGGTGTTTACATGTATAATGGGTTTGTAGATGTAGTTCCTACATTCTTGTGTTGCATTGAGCTTATTGATGTGGAGTTGATGTTTCCTCCAATGATTTTGTGCATTATATTGAGGTGTCATGCATGATGGGATACTAGTCTTGAGTCGTTATCCCTTAATCGTTTAAAGTGTCATTCAAGGACGAATGTTCCTAAAGGGGAGATAATGTAACGACTCATAAAATAGTAGGTGAACTAAAGCCTAAACGTGTGAGTTAACGTGAAGGTATGTACTAGACCCCGTAGTTTAGAAGACCTTCTAAGGTTTGGTTGAATGTTGTAAGGTCTAATGCTAAGCCAAAAAGGGTCAAGCCTAAGCCAAAGGCAAAGGCTGCCCCAGGTTTGGCCAAACACTGCCTAAGGACTACGACAACCTTCACGACCAGTGGTCTTGACCATGGTTTGTGAAGGGGCTTGTGAAGGCCCCTTAGGCATATGTGAAGCATGGAATTAAGGCCTTGCCACTTCCTAGGAACCACGACCTTCACCACAACTCGTGGTCTTGATCATAGATAGTGGGAGGTCTCGTGGTGTTACATTGGCATTGTGCGAGCCATGGCTACATAAAATTACATCAAGCTACCTACTATGACCATGAGGGTCTTCACGACCCGTGGTGGCCACCACGAGCGTGGTGCCACCCGTGGTTGGTAAGCAGTGTGCTCACAAGGCTGCCAAGGAAGGCTCTCCTTCAGGAGCAACTTCACGGCTCGTGGTGCAGACCACGGAATGTGAGAAGGCTCGTGGGATTGCCTTCACCACTTGGGAGCCTTGGTATGTTGAGGGATCTATTGCCTATGTTTCCCCCAAATTCTTAAGTTGTGAATTGTGATTGGGAATTGGTTGACCATGAAAGTATGTTGAATTGTTTATGTTTATATTGAGTTAATTATTGAATCATGTTAATTCCTTTATCTATTGCAATATCTTAGATGTTTGGGTTGTGATTGATGTATGGCCTTGGAGGGCAATTTCATGAAGGATCATGATGTGAAGTATATGTGTGTGATTTCAATGAATGCATTATGATTATGTTTAGAATGAAATTGTGTTATTATTGAAAGGATATTTCTCAATTTAACACTTATGAATGATGATGATATATGTGAAAGGCTATTCTCACATACACACATTCATGAATGAAGAATGAATGATGTTTCTAAGATTATGTTAATGATGATGTGTTGATTGAAAGGCTATTCTCAATTGTACTCTAATGAATGATAATGTCATGTTGTGAAAGGACTTTCTCACAATATGGGATTCTTAGTTGAAAGGTTATTCTCTTGTTTGAATCTAAGAGCTATCTAATGAATGAATGTTGGGTTTGAGATGGATGCTCATCCAGGAGTTGAGACGGGGTATCTAGTAACAATCTCTTAAGATGGATGCTTATCCGGGAGTTGAGGTGGGGTATTTAATAGCAATCTCTTATCGCATAATGATGACTAAAGTAATGAATGTTAAGTAATCTGTGGGGAATAATGCTAAGCACTGAGTGGATATGAATTGAGATGGATGCTCATCCGGGAATTAAGGCGGGGTGTCTAGTAACAATCACTTGAGATGGATGCTCATCCGTGAGTTAACGGGGTATCTAGTAACAATCTCCCTATCCCCTAACTATGTGCCCACATAGGTCTGGCTAATAGATCCACTTAAAAAAAAATGTGATAGTACTACCTTAGGCAAGTAGGAATCCCTTATTCGGTGAGGGTGACACCAGGATTCCATGAATTGCACACATGGTCTATGTCGGTTAAGGCTTACCCCGATAAAGAATGTTAATAAACTATGGCTTCTCAAGAATGCACTACTTAGTATGGGTGGTAGTATGGGATTCCATCCATGCATTGCACAAGTAGGCTTTGAGAGGGGTTATGGTGTGTTCCTATAATGTCTTAATGGATAATGAATGAATGTGCTCTTAATGAAGCTAATGAAAAATGTTGATTTAGATACTTATTGTAATGATGCATGCTTTACGTGGATTGTATTATGAGTTACTTTCCTTGTCATGACTTATGAAATGTTTATGTCTCTTATGTATGATTGTTGTGTAAAGATGGAAATGATGAATGGTAAGTTCACTTTTGGTGGCCTTGATGTGGTACTTAGTATGGATGGTGGTATGAGACACTATTCATACATTGCACATAGTGTAGCTTGGGTTTTCTTGAGGTGAAATTTTAATGTAATGAAATGTCTTATATGGTTGATTATGTTCTAATGTAAAGAAATGACTTGCATGTTGGTTATGTTTGTATATTATGCCTCTTATACTTATGTTCATGAAGTTTTCTCAAATTGGCATAAAAGCACGACTTTCAAATAAAATGTCCATTTTAAGCATGTTTGTGCATGGGTATCGTATTTAGTACTTAATTGTGCTAACATATATTTCTTCTATTTTACTACAAGTGTAGGTTCCGGCATTTGAGTTGATTCTCTCTTGTTGAAGCTTGGATTGAGTTCTTCCAAGACTATTGGTATGTCTTCATGTATTCGAGGACAAGTGCTTGGATATTTCGTTTCTTTCATGTAATAGAAATTTGTTAGACTTTTGATTGTAAAGGGTTGTTCCCCTACATTTGTTTTAGATATGATTTTAGATAGCCATGTGAGACTAGTAGACTTCCGCTGATTTAAATAAAAGCTTTTGACTGTATGGATTAAAAGAGTTTTAATTCCGTACCATTTTCCTTATAGCGAATGTTATGAATACTATGAGGCTTGTATGAGACTTTTTGGAGTCTTGTATGCCGTGTCACTTCCAGGATATATGCTCGGGTCGTGACAAACATGGTATTAGAGCATAAGGTTTTAGGAATGGTTTTTGGGATTGATGTCTCACAAGCCACGTCTAGTAGAGTTTTGTTCATCGATGTGAGTCGCGACACATCTATGAATGAGAGGCTATAGGACATTAGGAAGATACACTTCTTTCATCATTCTTTAAGTCGTGCAATATAGTTAAATCTATTATTATCCTTTTCCTAACCCTTTTATTGTGTTTATAGGATATGAATACAAAGGTGAACCCAAGAAGGATGGAAAAGGAGATTGTGAATTTGGAGTTCCTCCCCAAGGTCCTCAAGGTGACCAAGTTCCTCAAGTCAATCAAGGCAATCAAGTTCCGGTAGATTCTCTGGCCATGACCAATGAAGAAATTAGGTTGGCTTTTCTAACCTTGGTCTAAGCCATAATGGCCCACCCCTCGAGTTTCTAGGTTCCAAAGTGGAAGAAGATCCCCAAAGGTTTGTTGATGAGGTTTGCAAGATTCTTAGTGCTATGGGGGTGTCTTCAGAGGAGAAAGCGGAGCTAGCCACCTACCAACTAAACGATATAGCTCAAATTTGGTATGACAAATAGAAGGGTGAGAGGCCAAGAGGAGTGGGTCCTATAAATTGGGAGGTGTTCAAGGAAGCATCCCTTGATAGGTTTTTCCCCTTAAAGTTGAGGGAACAAAAGTTTGTAGAGTTCATGAACCTTCATCAAAGGGGTATGAGTGTTACTGAGTGTTCTCTTAAGTTCACCCAACTATCCAAATATGCTCCAACCTTAGTGTCGAATTCGAGGGCTAGAATGAATAAGTTTGTGATGGGAGTGTCTGGTTTGGTTGAGGAATAATGTTGTACAACAATACTCCATCATGACATGGATATTTCAAGGCTTATGGTATATGCTCAACAAATTTAGGAGATGAAACTTAGGAAAATGAATAAGGAGGTAAAAAGAGCTAGGCCCAATGAACAAGGTCAACCAAGGTCCGGAAAGAGATTCTACAACCAAGATTTCCCAATGGTCAACAAGGATAGGGTGTCTAACCCTAATTCTCAAGGAGGAAGTGGAGATGGTTCTTCTTTTGAAAGATCAGTATGTGCCAAGTGTGGGAAACAACATTTGGGTAAGTGCCTTGCTGGCATGGATGGTTGCTTTGGGTATGGAAAGAAGGGTCATAAGATGAGAGATTGGCCAACACTCGGCAAAAGGAAGTGAGGCCAAACAAGCTTCTAATGATGGTACAGTTCCTATCCCTCCAAATTATGGTCGTTTTTATTCACTACAAGCCAAAGGGGGCAAGGAGATATTTCGGATGAAGGCACCGGTATGTGATAGTTCCTTATAGTTGTGAATGTCTTGTTAAGGCTCTTGTGTTGTTTTCATGTTAGCCTTAGTTGCGTTTACTCCTAAGGGGGAGATGGTATGTTGAATAGTAAGGTGGTGAAGAGTTCTGATATCCTTATCTCTTTCCTTTTATTCCTATTCAAACTTGAGAGCAAGAGTTCCTTGTAACTTGTTTCATGTTTTGGAGTCATGTGTGATTTATATGTTTCCATGATCTCCTTATGTTATACATGTTTTGATGAAATTTATGTTTATATGAGAAAATGAGTTTTTGATTTATCTATTCCTCATGTTGATGTGCATCTATAATGAGTTGCCTAAATGTTTCATGAGTTCATTTGTTGAACATGCTTAAATGTGTTTTTAAGAAGAGATACATAAATTGCCTTATGAAGTTGTAATGAGCATGTTGTGAATTGGAGAAGGAAATTCCTCCAATGAAATGAGGAATGTTGGTGTTTACATGCATAATGGGTTTGTAGATGTCTACTTTTTTGTGTTGTATTGAGCTTGTTGATGTGGAATTAATGTTTCCTCCTATGATTTTGTGTATTATATTGAGGTTTCATGCGTGATGGGCTGCTAGTCTTGAGTTGTTATCCCTTAAGAGTTTGTACTGTCATTCGAGGACAAATGTTCCTAAGGGGGAGATAATGTAACGATTCATAAAATAGCAGGTGAACTAGATCTTAATGTGTGAGTTAACGTCAAGGTATGTACTAGACCCCATAGTTTAGAAGATCTTCTAAGGATTGGTTGAAGGTTGCAAGGTCTAACGCCAATCCAAAAAGGGGCATACCTAAACCAAAGGCTAAGGCTGCCCCAAGTTTCGCCAAACACTGCCCAAAGACCACGACCACATTCACGACTAGTGGTCTTGACCTCGGTTTGTGAAGGGGATCGTGAAGGTCCCTTAGGAATGTGTGAAGCAAGGCATTGAAGCCTAGCCACTGCCAAGGAACCATGACCTTCACCACGACTTATGGTCTTGACAACAGATCGTGGGAGGTCTCGTGGTCTTGCCTTGGTATTGTGGGAGCCATGGCTGCATAAAACTCCATCTAGCCTCTACCTACCATGACCACGAGGGTCTTCACTAGTCGTGGTGGCCACCACGAGCCATGGTGCCACCCATGGTTGGCAAGACAGTGTGCTCACAAGGCTGCCCAAGGAAGGCTCTCCTTCACAAGCCACTTCACGGCTCGTGGTGAAGACCACGGCCTTTGGGAAAGCTCATGGAATTTCCTTCACCACTTGGGAACCTTGTCAAGTTCAGGGAGCTACTGCCCAAGGGACCACGGGCACCACCACGAGCCGTGGTCCCTTTCAGGACCCGTCCAAGTGGGCGTGGTCCCTGACGGGGTAGCCTAAGTTGAGGAGTTTTAAGTAATTTTCTTTTAATTAATGTGTGGGGTCATTTTTAAATATCTTATATCACTTATATATATAGTTTTAAGTATTAAAACACTCCATTTACTCCATTATTCTCTAAAACACAAATCAAATCAAAAGACTTCCTCTTTTCAAAAATTCTCTCTAGGAGTTCCCAAAGAAGAAGAAGAAGAAGTGAGAGCTAGGGTTTGTGGACTCAAGGTGTTTCTTGGTCAAATTTATTGGAGATTCACAAGAAAGGTATGGTTGTCTTCATCCTTGACTTAGTTTCTTTCAAGGAGCCAATTTCAAAGATGATTTCAAGTCTCCAAAATCCCCCAAAAACCTAGGGTTTTCAATCTATGCATGTGCTCAATTCCAAACATTTTCAAAAGGCATTGACGTAATGAATCACGGTTTAATTGATGTTTTAAATGGTGAATTAAGATGATTTTGCCCTATGAACCCATGTTTCCCCCAAATTCTTAAGTTGTGAATTGTGATTGGGAATTGGTTGACCATGAAAGTATGTTGAATTGTTTATGTTTATATTGAGTTAATTATTGAATCATGTTAATTCCTTTATCTATTGCAGTATCTTAGATGTTTGGGTTGTGATTGATGTATGGCCTTGGAGGGCAATTTCATGAAGGATCATGATGTGAAGTATATGTGTGTGATTTCAATGAATGCATTATGATTATGTTTAGAATGAAATTGTGCTATTATTGAAAGGATATTTCTCAATTTAACATTTATGAATAATGATGATAGATGTGAAAGGCTATTCTCACATACACACATTCATGAATGAACGAATGATGTTTCTAAGATTATGTTAATGATGATGTTTTGATTGAAAGGATATTCTCAATTGTACTCTAATAAATGATAATGACATGTTGTGAAAGGACTTTCTCACAATATGGGATTCTTAGTTGAAAGGCTACTCTTTGAATCTATGGGCTATCTAATGAATGAATGTTGGGTTTGAGATGCATGCTCATCCGGGTGTTGGGGCGTGGTATCTAGTAACAATCTCTTGAGATGGATGCTCATCCGGGACTTGAGGTGGGGTATCGAGTAGCAACTCTTATCGCATAATATTGACTAAAATAATGAAATTTAAGTACTCCATGGGGAATATTGCTAAGCACCGACTGGATATGAATTGAGATGGATGCTCATCCGGGAGTTGAGGTGGGGTATCTAGTAAAAATCTCTTAAGATGGATGCTCATCCGTGAGTTGAGGTGGGGTATCTAGTAGCAATCTCTCTATCCCATAACTATGTGCCGACATAGGTCTAACTAGTGGATCCACTTAAGCTAAAATGTAATGGTCCTACCTTAGGCAAGTAGGAATCCCTTATCCGGTGAGGGTGACATCGGGATTCCATGAATTGCTCACAGGGTGTATGTCGGTTAAGGCTTATCCCCACAAAGAATGTTAATGAACTATGGCTTCTCAAGAATGCACTACTTAGTATGGTGGTAGTATGGGATGCCATCCATGCATTGCGCAAGTAGGCTTTGAAAGGGTTATGGTGTGGTCCTCTAATGTCTTAATGGCTAATGAATGAATGCGCTCTTAATGAAGCTAATGAAGAATGTTGATTTAGATACTTAATGTAATGATGCATGCTTTACTTGGATTGTATTATGAGTTACTTTCCTTGTCATGACTTATGAAATGTTTATGTCTCTTATGTATGATTATTGTGTAAAGATGGCAAGGATGAATGGTAATTTCACTTTTGGTGGCCTTGATGTGGTACTTTGTATGGATGGTGGTATGAGACACTATTCATACATTGCACATAGTATAGCTTAGGGCTGCTTGAGGTTAAAGTTTAATGTAATGATATGTCTTATATGGTTGATTATGTTCTAATATGAAGAAATGACTTGCATGTTGGTTATGTTTGTATATTATGCCTCTTATACTTATGTTCTTGAAGTTTTCTCAATTTGGCATCTAAGCATGACTTCCAAATAAAATGTCCATTTTAAGCTTGTTTATGCATGGCAATCATACTTAGTACTTAATGGTGCGAACCCATATTTCTTCTATTTTACTACAAGTGTAGGTTCCGGCATTTGAGTAGATTCTCTCTAGTTGAAGCTTGGATCGAGTACTTCCAAGACTAATGGTATGTCCTCATGGATTCGAGGACAAGTACTATGATGATTTGTTTCTTTCATGTAATAGACATTTGTTAGACTTTTGATTGTAAAGGGTCGTGTCCCTACTTTTGTTTCAGATATTGTTTTTAGATGGCCATGTGAGACTAGTAGACTTCCGCTGTTTTAAATAAAAGCTTTTGATTGTATGGATTAAAAGAGTTTTAATTCCATACCATTTTCCTTATATCAAATGTTATGAATGGTATGAGGCTTGTATGAGACTTTTCTGAGTCTTGTACACCATGTTGCTTCAGGGGTATAGGCTCGGGTTGTGACTAAAGTTGAGTTACAAGCTTCTTTACCGATTTAGTTTTGATATAAGATTCTACTTTGGTGAACTTCAAATGATAATCTCTCAAAATATAATGATTGAGCTGGCCAACATTAATGGTCTATGAGTTCTCTTTCCAATGTCACCTAGTTTGCCTCATTTCAAGTTCAGAGTAAAAGTTATGCCTATTTTAGTGAAGTCCTACAAGATAATCAATGTTCTACAACAAGACCTACGGACGGTGGAATGTTCCACGAACCATAGAACCTTTTCGAAGGCTTTCTGCGAATTTTTTTCAGAAACTTCCTACATGTGTTCGAGGGTTATTTTGGTCATTTCCCAAGCGTTTTAGCCATAATCTAAGTCAATTTTTAGTGTTTTAACTAAGTATATCATTCAACTAACTAATTTTCCTCTCATAATCATCAATCTTAATATTCAAGTCTCCAAAAATTCTCTCAAAACTCACATAAGGTTCCTCTTCTCTATCAAGAACTCTTAAACCTTCAAGTCAAAAATTCAAGATATAAGGAGAAGCCTTCTACCCAAGGTTTCCCAGGTTCTTCCACTGTAAAACCTCCATAATAGAATTTCTTTTACCAGGATCAAGCACCAAGATTCCTAGATCAAATACTTCCTTCAAGAAAAACTAATATTCTTCCTCAAGCTCAAGAAAAATCCAACAAAGTTTTTAGTCTAATTGCTTCATAATCAAGTATGTAAGACTACTCATAGTGATGGACTCGCACGTCCTCGTTCCCTACATCTTAATTCAGCCAGTGAAGCACTATGATTAGAGTTCTATCCGCAATTTTCTTAAAGTTTGAATTCAGTTGTGTTTCTTATCTTGAGTTCTAATTCCTTAACCATTGTGATTTTGATTTCTATTATACATATTGAATTCTCAAATTGTTATTCAAATTGTTAATGAACCTTAAATGTTTACAAAAGTCATGTTTATGAAGGTTATTAAATGAGCTTTCAATGCATTGATTTCAGAGCTAAAACACAAGTTCTCTAGTATATGTTTTAAATGCATGTTTTAAAAGGGCTTTCTTTTAAGAAAGAATAAAATGATTTCATATGTACTATTTTACAGTTGAGAAAAGAGAAAGAGTATACTTGATTTATCATTTATTTGTAAAGGGTGATTGAGCATAATTTGTATATATTGTTGTGACGTAGTATGGAGCACTGAATTTGGTAAAAGTCTATTTTTGACTCGAAGTCCCTTAAAATTACGTAACCAGCATAGGATAGGATCATACCAATTTTAGGGCGACTCCTCAGTTCCTCAAGAAGGCTTATTGGATGGATCCATAGTTATAGTTAGCATCCTATACCCCAACAAAGTATAGGATGACCCTTAGAACTTGAGTGAAACGTTGTATTATCGCTAGACTTATAGTGATGATTGTCTGTTAGAGAAACTACCCATATAAGTACAATTTTCTGTTCTCTTATTGATTTTATTGCATATCTTATTGTAAAGTACAAATAGTTTTTTCAGTACTTGTTCATATGTTGTTTTACTTGATATGTATTTAGTCATCAATTCAGTTATTGTTTTATTTAGTCATAATATATACTCGTTTATTCAATGTACTGATGTCATTCGACCTGCATCTTTTTATGATGCAAATTCAAGATGACTCCATTTTTATTGCTCTATAGTCAGAGGCGGACCCACACTATTGAGAGGGGGTGCACGTGCATCCGGTAACTTTCAAAAAAATTATATGTATATATGTATATCTATTTTGAAAAAATGGTAGAAATTAGGATATACTTAACAGTGAACCCATGATAAGCATAGAAGTGCCCGTGTGCTACTAGTACAAGCTCGAGATACCACCCTTGAAACCAGAGTTTGAATTTAACTAAAGACTTTTTTTATTGTTTTTATTTTAAGTTTAGCTTAGAACTCATATTTGAGCTATATTTATATTGGTGCACCCAAAGTCTTCAAATTTTGGGTTCACTTATGTCTATAGTAATAGGGTTTTGAGGTGTCTTGGGTCTTATCCCGACACCAATCTTTATATAGTAGAGACTTCATGGACAGACAGAGTAAGACAATTTTCAGTATTTTTCTCAAATGTTTTACTAAACACATACTATTTATATTAAGTATTTCCAGGCGTTATTTTAAAAGATCTTCAAATGTTTTAAATGTTCATCTATTAAAGCTTTTGCGTATTCTATTGAGACATATGTGTCATAATCAGCCATGCCAAGAATTTTCTAGGGGACCAACAATGATTATCGAGTATCCACCACATTCAGAATGTAGGCTCGGGGCGTAAAAAACTTATTTAAAATATCTAAATGATAATTGATGTCAACAGAAGTTGACCATGTGGTCCACTTTCTATTTGTGTTACAATGAGTGTTTTGAATTGTTAGTGTTAGTTTGGAGCTAATGATAAGTTTTGATGATTTAACAAACTTAGGGATCTAACAAGGTACCAGATCCTTGTTATTAGGACTGACGATAGGGAAAATAAATGAATAAACTTGGTGTGAGGAATATTTGTATGTCATCATCAAAAAGGGGGAAAATGTTATATTCAAGGTGTTTTGATGATCCTCACAAATGCAGGGACCCGGTCCCTGGTAGAGTGCTCTTATCCAGATTTATAATGGTGTACAATTGTAAAGTTGTCCTATCAGAGCTTGGTGAGGCGTCAGAGTACTACACCAATTAGAATGGACGAAGATGTTTGTCCAACGGTCAATAACTATTTATGGTTGATTTAATCAACATGACAAACAACAAATTAATTCATTCATTCAAAAGGAGAGAGAGCCAGAAAGTTTTCTCAAGAACTCACTAAGAAAAGTTTGCAAGGGACCTGGTTCCTGCAAGACTGCGTATGTGAAAGGACAATAAGACAGCTGTCAGAAATGCTGCCACCTCTGATCTGGTAAGTGCACGTCTTTCCAGAGAAGCAGACTCTTAGCTAATGTGCGGTCCCAAGGAGTTTGTGTCTTTCTGATATAGTCTCTTCCACAAAACACAAACTCAAGATTTGGCAAACAAAAGTTGTGAATTTTTAAAATTCATAAGCTAAAAAGAAAATGCCATCTTCAAGGAAAAACACTCCTCAAGAGCAACAGGGACCTGATAGAGCTGTTTGTGTCATAGTTGTCTTAGGGTGTATAGTTCATAGCTTATCTTGTAAATCTATTCCTATGTTATAAAGGAATTAGATTGTTGTTTCGTTTTTGAAGAAAAGTCTAATTTAATTAAGTGTTGGTTTAGTGGGCAACATTGTTGTTGCTTAGTCAAAGTCTAAGTCATCTAGAGTTAGGTGATTTAGTAGGCAACAGAGTTGTTGCTTAGTTAAAGTCTAAGTCAGTTAGGATTAACTGATTTAGTGGGCAGTGTTGTATCAGCTTAGTCGAATTCTAAATCATCTAGTGTTAGGTGGTTTAGTAGGCAGTGGTGTATCTACTTAGTTGAAGCCTTAGTTATCTAGAGTTAGGTGTCTTAGTGGGCAATGTTGTATCTTCTTAGTTTGATCTCTTTATAGTAGAGTTGCTACATTGAGAGGGAAGGGATTTAGAGTTAAATTCCTAGGTTGCAAGAACTAGTAATCTGGATCGTTGCTCCGTTTGAGTGAAATGGAGTTTGGGCTGAAATCCTCTGAGGACAGCTCGTGGTTTTCACCACCCCCGAGCAAAGGGGTTACCACGTAAAATCATTGTGCCTGATTTACTTTGAGAAATTTATTTTCTGCACTTTTACTTCAACTATTGTTCTTGCTGAGTTAAAGGAGCTGGTCCGTTGACTGATAGTGGACACGTACTTTCCAACAAATGGTATCAGAGCTTGGGCTCTCTATCTGGTTAACACCAAGAGAGAGATTACTACGAAGTATGGTTGCTCCACTAAGCTTGCCAGAAGGTCGGTCTCCAACGAAGCCACCTATATTTGATGGTCAGTACGATTGGTGGTGGAATAGTGCATGTTTGACTATATAATGACTAAAGATTATGAGTCGTGGGATGCTCTTTGTGAGGGTCCCTATGTGCCAACTATAGAACTAAAAGATGGGGATGTCACAAGGGTCGTTCTCAAAACCTGACAGCAATACTTTGACAAAATGGAAGTTGAGAAAAATCTCAAGGCTAGGAAGCTCTTAATGTGTGGAATTGAAACAAATGAATATGATCTGATTTTATCTTGTGAATCAGCCAAGGAAATCTGGAATCACTTGAGAATAGTGTGTGAAGGTACTGAGCAAACAAAGAAATATAATTTAGATCTCTTCACTACTCAGTTTGAAAGCTTCACCATGGAAGAATGTGAATCTATTCATGAAATGCGTACTAGATTCTCCATCATCACAAATGAGCTCATGTTCCTAGAAGAACCTATTAGTATGTGGAAGCAGGTCACTAATATACTGGAGATTCTTCCCAGATCTTGGACTGATGAAGTTGATACTGTCTATGAAGCTGGGGATCCCAAAGTATTGTCGTTGGATGCTTTATTTGAACATCTTCAAGTTTAGAAGATGCACAGAAGAAAGGATGGTCTCACTTTTAAAGGAGAAAACAAAAAAAGGGACCAGGTCCATGATAAGTCAAGCAGAACAGAAACTGTTGACTATATTGTGAAAGAGGCTTCCACTGTCTGGGGTGATTTCTCAAGTGACTCAGAAGAGTCAGAACATCTTGAAGATGTATCCATCCTTGCAGTTAAAGATAATAAAGATGTGTTTGATGCTAGGTTTGCTTTCATGGAAAAATATGTTTATGAAGAAGTAGAAAAAGAGGTAACCCTTTCTGACCTTAAACAAAATTTGCATGTTTATTCTGTTAAAAGGTTGAGGACTCTAGCCATTGTTTTGATTGACTCTATTATTGAGTTAACAACTAGAAGGATCTAATGAATAACAACATAGATATCCTTCATGAAGAAAAGGTAGCCTTGGTTGACCAAATGTCTGTTGTGGAAGAACAGTTGATAGTTCTAGAAGCTGAAAATCTAGAACTTAGGGAAAAATTAAAGATTTTGAGTGAGAAATGTGGCAGAAGAAATGGGAAGGCTAGCAACTTGCAAATCAAGCTAGAAACCAGCCTGCATATTGCTGAAACAAAACTTGTTATGGCCTTGGAGAGAAATAATCAGTTGGAGAGGGACTTGGTCCATGTCAAAGAAGAACTGAACAAATCTCTAAAATGGACCACCTCTTCAAAATTGCTTGCAAATCTTACCAGTCAGGGTCAAAATGATGGGAAGGGGTTACGAAATTCAAGCAAAAGTCTTTCTTATAATCTCCACAGAAAATATGTGTTCGTGTCTGACAATTTGCTATGTTTTCATTGTGGTCATGATGGTCATTTGAAGAAGTGCTGTCTAGCTTGGAAAAGGACCCAAGATAACCTCTCAAACTATTCCAAACAGAGGAACAAGAAGAAGAAAGGACCTGGTCAACAAAGGAACAGGTAGAAGAAGGGACTTGGTCATGCTTCTAGTCCTAAGTTGAAGAAAATAAGTCTGCCTCACTGGACAAAGAATTCCCTTTTCGTTCCTTTATCTACTTACTGGAAACTCCGCCTCAAATGGTTTCTCAAGGTTAACAAGTGATTTGCTATGTGTCACGCCCTAAGACTACCCCCGAGACGCGGACAAGGGACCTAGGACCACAAGTGATCCTAAGCTAACCCTGCTGGCATAATCATAAGCATACTAAAGATTAGTTGAATAATAAACTGATGAGGAAGCTAAAATCATAAATAAAATGAAAAAAATGGGGAATACCTATATACTATAACTGAGATATATGAAAACTGATGAGTTTAATACAAAGAAGTAATTAACTCAATTCTGAGTTGAATCAAACTATGTCTGAAATAAGCATCTAAACTGACTTGAAATGTTGGTACATGCCCCAACTAGATCTAGAAAAACTGAAACTAAAAGGACTAAATGTACTGAAAAGATACACATGTCACTGGTCCTCGAAGAATGAGGACTCATCACTGATGTTGCTGAACTGCTGATCGGGAAATGATCTAAGCGTTATATGGATGATGAGACCCTGAACCTACATAACGAGGAGATGTAGCACAGAGTATGCATCAGTACTTGAAAGATACTGAGCATGCATGATAGAATAAAGCTGAAATAACATATAACTGAACAAAGAAAATAAGCAATGATATAATCTGAACATGATATTGATATTGAATGTAGAGCTAAATGAATCCAGTGACCAATTATAACATGTTGAAATTGAATATTGGAAATACTGATAAATGGTCAATGCAATAAAATCTAACTTAACTGTGGGAACTATTAATAATCGATAGTAAAACCACATGACCTAAATGTGGAGTCCGATGTATACGTCCCATCAAGAGGACAGTATATACCCTGCAAGAGGCATAGAAACGTGTTTGCGTGATCACTGAAATGATGCCCACAGAGGGGACTTACAACCTACGTGGCTAGTAGTTCTGGGACTATTTGGGTACGCTAAACCCTAGTCCAACTCGTTATTATGCTGCTCCCAATGAATAAAATAATTAACACATTATGTTTGAATTTCCGTAAGTTACTGGATAGCTCAAACTGAACATGCAAACTGAGTATGCAACAATTAAACTGATGTTGATGCATTAATAAATGAGGCATGTATAACTGAATAACTGAAATATCTTACCTAGCATATGTAATTCAAGAACTAAAGAAATACATAGCTATGGTTCTAGAATTCATGCAATAAACTAATTATTAACATACTAATCTAATTTGGATCATGCTAACAGTTAAGAACCCAATAATTCTAACATTAAAGAAACCCTACGTCTAGTCATAACAAGGGAATCAAGAAACTGACTGAAAACTAGGGACCTAATGTGTGAAAGGAACCCACTAGTAAAATCCCACATACCTGGTGACGAAATTCCATAGAGAAATCTTTCAATTTCGTGGCTGGAACTGATGGAACCTTGTTGCGTTCTTGAACTAGGGTTCTTGACCTCTTTTCTCTTCTTACGCTCTAATTTTTCTAAGTTTTGATTAATGATTTGACTTAGGTAAGTTCTAGTTATGTTTCTAGGCTTAAACTGACTAAAACCTCATAATTTAGGGTCTAAACAACGTAGCTTAGATGTCCAATGAAATAGGAAAAGACCAAAATACCCCTGACTTAACTTCTGTCGAAGTGACCGAAAAACGGGACCTAGTAGGTCCGTAGATTGTGGTCGTAGGTCAAGTCTTCCAGACAGGGCTTTACTAAAACGAGCATAACGTTTTATTCGGAGGTCAGATTTTAGCAAACTCGGTGGCGTTGGAAAGAGGATTCAATTATCTATCATATCATAGGTCATGGGACACCTAATTCCTTTTGTGCTAAGAGTGATGACCATTTGAAATAGACCAAATCAACAACTTCCCCCTAACTAGCTGCTGACCTTCACCAACGATCAAACCTACGGACCATGGATCAAACGATGGTCCATGCTAGTCAGCCGTTGTTCACGTTAGAGGCTAGGTAAAGGGGAACAAGATCCACAGACCGTGGTCTGGGCTACGGACCGTGGGATTGTCCATGGGTTGAGACTTAGACGATTTTTTGAGCTGGGCTTGGGGAGGGGTTGCAGTGGTGAACCATGGACCACCAGCACGGGCCGTGGTCTGACCTACGGTTCGTGGGTGGTAACCGTGAGTTGCACCTGTAACTTCTCAAAATATGCATTTTTGGTCTGTTTTGGATACAGGGTGTTACATTATCTCCCCCTTGGGACAATTCGTCCTCAGATGAAGACTAAACTAGCTAAGTATAGAGGGAAGGAGCTGCAATCCCTACCACTAAGTACTAGAAACTGATTTCTAACTGAACTGAGGTCCAAGAACATGCAAATACGCAAGGCTGACTGAAGGACAAAATACTAAGACTGAATTAGTGCATGAATGACTGAAAAACTGAAGAGGAACTATTACCTTAAGCTTGAATGGAATCAGAAGGAAAAAGGTAAGGATACTTGGACTTTATGACTATTTCTTCTTCCCAAGTAGCTCCATCTATGGACTGACTCCTCTACATAACCTTGACTGAATTGACTTCTTTGTTTTTCAACCTTCTAACTCGACGATCGAGAATCTCAACTGGTACATCCTCATACGAGAGACTATTTTTCATAGCCACACTTTCGAATGGCACTACGAAAGCTGGATCACCCACACACTTCTTCACTAGTGAAATATGGAAGAATGGATGCACTGCTACGAAATCTGCTAGCAACTCTAACTCATAAGCCACTTTATCAATCCTTTTCGAGATCCGGTAAGGGCCTACATATCTGGGATTGAGCTTCCCATTCTTGCCAAACCTCATCACCCCCTTAATAGGTGACACCTTCCGGAAAACCTAATCATCAACTTGGAACTCTAGTTCCCTTCTCCTTACATCTGCATAAGACTTTTGGTGACTCTGGGCTGTCTTAGGTCTATCTCTGATGAGTTGCACTTTATCTATAGCATAATGGACTGAATTTGGCCCTATCAAGGCTACTTCACCTACTTCAAACCAGCCCACAAGAGATCTACATCTACACCCATACATTTCCTCATAAGAGGCCATCTGAATGTTGGAATGGTAACTATTGTTGTAGGCAAACTCAATAAGAGGAATGTGATCATCCCAACTACCCTTGAAGTCTATCACACAAGCTCTTTACATGTCCTCTAAGGTCTGAATGGTATGCTCTGCCTGACCATCTGTTTGTGGATGAAATATTGTTCTAAGGTTAACCTGAGTACCTAGACATTTCTAAAATTACTTCAAAAAATGAGAGGTAAATTGAGGATCTCTATTTGAGATGATAGACAAAGGAATCCCATGCAACCTCACAATCTCATTAATGTAAAGCGTGGCATAATCCTCCGCCGAATCTATAGTCTTGACCGCCAAAAAGCAAGAAGACTTAGTAACTCTATCAACAATCACCTAAATGGAGCCATGATGTCTGTAAGTACGAGGTAAACCATAGATGAAGTCCATGTTGATCATTTCCCATTTCCAAGTAGGTATGTCAATCTCTTGAGTCATACCTCCTGGTTTCTAATGTTCTACCTTGACTTGCTGGCAATTAGGCACTTAGCCACAAAGTCTGCTATATCTCCTTTCATACCATTCCACCAATAGACTTCCCGCAGATCGCAGTATATCTTAGTGGCACTTGGATGAATAGAATATCTGGAGTTATGTGCCTCTGAAAGAATATGATGTCTCAACTTGCCCACATTAGGAACACATAATCGACACTGTTAGTGAAACACACCATCTCCCCCTTAGGAGAAAATCTCAACTCTCTGTTGGTGGACTGCACACTTGAGTTCAAGCAATATCGAATCGCTGTCTTGCTTTTCCTTAACTTCCACTACCAAAGAAGATTCTTCCTTATTTTGAACCATTACACCACCATCTGATATGCTCATAAGACAAACTCCTAGGCGAGCAAGTCTGTGAACAACCTTTGTTAGATCTCTTCTTTCTTCCTCAATGTGTGTTACACTACCCATGGATAATCTGCTAAGATCATCTGCTACTACATTTGCCTTACCTGGATGGTAATGCACGTTCATATCATAATATTTGAGGAACTCAAGCCACCTCATCTGGTGAAGATTCAACTCTTTCTGGGTGAATACATCTACATGAACACCATACAAGTAGTGTCTCCAGATCTTGATTGCAAACACCACTGCTGCAAGCTCGAGGTCATGAATTGGATAATTCTTCTTATGTACCTTAAGCTGTCTAGAAGCATAAACTATAACCTTACCTCGCTGCATCAACACACAACCCATGCCAACCCTAGATATATCACAATAGATTACATAACCATTTGAACCCTCACGTAGAGTTAAGACAAAAGTTGTAGTCAACCTAGAGTTCAATTTTGCGAAGCTTTTCTTACAATCATCTGACCATCAAAACTTGACCATCAAAACTTGACCATCTTCTGAGTCAACCTGGTTAATGGTGAGGCCATGGATGAAAATCCTTTGATGAACCATCTGTAATAACCCGCTAGACCCAAGAAACTTCTAATATATGTAGTAGAGGTAGGTTTGGGCCATTGTTTCACTGCTTCTGTCTTCTAGGAATCTCCTCGAATTCCTTCACTAGACACAATATGCCCAAGGAAGGCAACTGATTGTAACCAAAACTCGCACTTGTTAAATTTTGCAAATAACTGGCGATCTTTGAGAGTTTGCAGAACAACTCTCAAATGACTCTCATGTTCTTTCTCATTCCTAGAGTAAATGAGGATATCATCAATAAAGACAATAATGAACAAGTCCAAGTACCGCTTGAACACTTTGTTCATCAAATCCATGAAAGGTGCAGGAGCACTGGTTAGTCCAAATGACATGACTACAAATTCATAATGACCATACCGAGTTCTTAAGGCTATCTTCGGAAAGTCACTATCTGTGACTTTAAGCTAATGATAACCCGATCTAAGGTCTATCTTTGAGAAATGACTAGCACCCTGAAGTTGGTCAAACAAGTCATCAATCTTGGGGATGGGATATTTTTTCTTGGTTGTGACCTTGTTCAATTGCCTATAGTCAATGCACATTCTAAGAGAACCATCTTTCTTCTTTACGAACAACACTAGTGCACCCCATGGCAAAATTCCAGGTCTAATGAAGCCCTTATCTAGAAGGTCTTTCCATTGCTCTTTCAATTCCTTAAGCTCAGTTGGAGCCATTTTGTAAGGACGAATAGAGATATGCTGGGTATCTGGAAGGAGATCAATTCCAAAGTTGATTTCCCTATTGGGAGGAACTCCGAAAAGATCTTTTGGAAATACTTCAGGAAACTTATTAACCACAGGAATTGACTTAAGAGTTGGGGTTTCGGAGCTTGAATCCTTAACCCAAAACTAGATGATAGAGATAACCCTTAGAGATCATCTTTTTGGCCTTGAGGTAAGAAATAAGTCGACCCATAGGTGCTAAGCTACTACCCTTCTATTCTAAGATTGATTCATCTGGAAACTAAAAACGAACAACCCTAGTTCTACAATTGACTGAGGCATAACAGGAATGTAACCAATCCATGGCTCGAATGATATCAAAGTCTACCATTTCTAACTCTACAAGATCTACTAAGTTGACTTTCTGGGAGAATGTGACAGGGTAATTTCCATATGCCCATATAGCTATAACTGGTCACCGACTAGAGTAGAGACTGAGAAAGGTTCTGGGAGAGTTTCTGGACTAATACCAAATTTGTCCGCTATAAAAAAAGTTACAAATGACAAAGTAGCCCCTGGATATAACAATGCATAAACATCAAGATTAAAGACTCGTAACATACCAATGAATACATCAGGAGAATCTTTCTGATCTTGGCGAGCCTGAAAAGCATAAAACCTATTCTAGCTTTGTTCGCCACCTATACCAGATGAGTTACCCTGCTGAGTCGGGCGACTGGCTGGTGCTGCTGAAGTTGTAGACTGAGCTCTACCACTATTACCTTTTTGACCCTGTCTAGAAGGACAATCCATCAACCTGTGAACAGATTGACCACACCTAAAACATCCTTCTTTTCCTGCAAGACACTCGTCCAGATGGTTCTTACCATACTTAGGGAAAGTTGGGTAGGTTTTGGTGCCTGAAATACTACCTTGAGACATAGTGCCTGATGCTCCACCTTTCTAATTATTTCGAAACTTGGAGGATGGAACACTGGCAGATGAAGGTGCTGGAGTCAAAGACTTCTACTAAAATTGCGAGCGATTTCCACTACCCAATTTCTGTTGGGAATACTCATAGCTGCCTATTCTTGCTTTCTTACTCCCCTTAGCCTGTTCCCTAAGCTTATCACCCTCAACCTGCTGAGCGTGAGTCATGAGCCTAGAGATGTTCATGTCTCCCAACAACATAGCATTCATGCACTCTGTCTTCACCAAGTCTGACACTCCATACAGAAACTTGTTCATCTAAGCCCTGGAATCAACAACCATGTGAGGAGCATACCTGGAGAGTTGGTTAAACTTGAGCCCATACTCTTGGACCATCATGTTACCCTACCTTAAGTTCATAAATTCCTGGGCCCTTGCTTCTCTCAACTCTATGAGGAAAAACCTGTCTAGAAAGGTTTTGCCAAAATAATCCCAAGTAATAGGAGTTGCATTTGTACCCCTGTTCTCTTTCCACTGGGTGTACCAGATATGGGCCACATCTTTCAGCCGGTAAGATGCTAACTCATCCCGATCATTCCCAATAACCTGCATCACCTCAAAGATCTTCTTGATCTCATCCAAGAAATTTTGGGTATCCTCACCAGTCTGCGATCCTAAGAATTCAGGCGGATTCATCTTAACAAAGTCACGGACCCTTGCTACTGCTGATCCACCATTTGCATTCATAGGAGCTTGAACCCGCTGATTGTTCTGGTCCACACTCTGAGCCAACATCTGGATGGAATTTCTGAACTCAGCATTAGAAACTTCTTGATCTAGAACTAGAAGTTCTGCATTTGCATTCCTGGTATTCGCATTCCTGACGTTAGCTCTACGAGGAGGCATGATCACTAAAATGTAGAACGTCAAGTTAGAATAGAATTAGATCATACCTTACACACAATAAGAGTAACAAGAAAATGAAGTTTTCCTAAATCATTTCGTTGCCTCCCTCTCATTAGATGTGATGCATTTCACACCCATGAAAATGAC
This sequence comes from Solanum bulbocastanum, assembly GCA_037074985.1. NCBI lineage: Eukaryota > Viridiplantae > Streptophyta > Magnoliopsida > Solanales > Solanaceae > Solanum > Solanum bulbocastanum. The sequence goes on from CM073601.1 coordinate 37,152,064, forward strand.
TCTACTTAGTGTGGTTCTTCAAACATCCTAGGACTCTTAAACCTAATGCCCTGATACTAAGTTTGTCACGCCCCGAGATTACCCCCGGGACGCGGACACGGGACCTAGGACCACAAGTGATCCTAAGCTAACCCTGTTGGCATGATCATGAGCATACTAAAGATAAGTTGAATAATAAACTGATGCGGAAGCTATAATAATAGATAACATGAAAAAAATGGGAAATACTCATATACTATTAGTGAGATATATGAAAACTGATGAGTTCAATGCAAAGAAGTTATTAACTCAATTCTAAGTTAAATTTAACTGTCTGAAATAAGCCTCTAAACTGACTAGAAATGTAAGGATATGCCCCAACTAGATCTAGCAAAACTGAAACTAAAGGACTAAAAGTACTGAAAGGATAAACATGTCACTAGTCCTTGAAGAATGAGGATTCACCACTGATGCTGCTAAACTGATGATCGAGAAATGATCTAAGCGTGATCTGGATACTGAGACCCTGAACCTACATCACGAGAAGATGTAGCACAGAGTATGCATCAGTACTTGAAAGGTACTGAGCATATAAGATAGAATAATGCTGAAATAACATATAACTTAACAAAGCAAATAAGCAATGATATAATCTGAACATGATATAGCTACTGAATGCTGAGCTAATTGAATGTAGTGACCAATTTATAACATGTTGAAACTGAATATTGGATATACTAATCAATGGTTAATGCAATAGAATCTGACTGAACTGTAGGAGCTACTAATAATCGATAGTAAAACCACATAAGCTAAATGTGGAGTCTGATGTATACGCTCCAACGAGAGGACCCAATATACCCTGCTAGAGGTATAGAGGCATGCTAGCGTGATCACTGAAATGATGCCCACAGTGGGTACTTATAACCTACGTGGCTAGTAGTTCTTGGACTATTTGGGTACGCTGAACCCTAGTCCAACTCAGTATTATGCTACTCCTAATGGATTAAGTAATTAACACATTATGACTGATTTTTTGTAAGTTACTGGATAGCTCAAACTAAACATGCAAACTGAGTATGCAATAATTAAACTGATATTGATGCATTAATAACTAAGGCATGTATAACTGAAATATCTTACCTAGTATGTGTAATTCAAGAACCAAAGAAATACATAGCTAGGGTTCTGGATTCATGCAATAAACTGAATATTAACATACTAATCTGATTTGCATCATTCTAACAGCTAAGAACCTAATAATTCTAACATTCAGGAAACCCTAAGTCTAGTCATAATAAAAGAATGAAGAAACTGACTGAAAACTAGGGACCTAATGGGTGAAAGGGACCCACTACTGAAATCCCACATACCTGGTGACGAATTCCACGAAAAAATCTTTCGATTTTGGGGCGAAACTGATGGAACCTTGCTGCGCTCTTGAACTAGGGTTCTTGCCTTTTTTCTTTTCTTACTCTCTAATATTTCTAAGTTTTGATTAATGATTTGACTTAGGTAAGTTCTAGTTATGTTTCTATACTTAAACTGACTAAAACCTCATAATTTAGGATCTAAATGACGTAGCTTAGGGGTCCAACGAAATAGAAAAAGACCAAAAGACCCCTGACTTAACTATTGTCCAAATGATCAACGGACGGGACCTGCGGGCCGTAGGTCAACCTACGGTCCGTAGATTGGGGTCGTAGGTCAAGTCTGCCCGACAGGGCTTCACTAAAATGAGCATAACTTTTTACTCAAAGGTCGGATTTTAGCAAACTCGGTGGCATTGGAAAAAGGATTCAATTATCTATCATATTATAGGTCATGGGACACCTAATTCCATTTTTGCTAAGAGTCATGACCATTTGAAATTGACCCAATCACCAATTTCACACTAACTAGTTGTTGACCTAATTCCATGCTGGTCTGTCGTCGTTTGCGTCAGAGGCTGGGTAAAGGAGGCCAAGATCTACAAACATATACCACAGTCTATGGTCTGGCCTACAGACCGTGGGTCTGTCTGTGGATCGAAACTTAGCCAATTTTTTGAATTGAGTTTGGGGAGGGGCTGCAGCAATGAACCACGGACCACCAGCACGGGCCGTTGTCTGACCTACAGTTCATCGGTTACACCTGTAATTTCTCAAAATCTATATTTTGGTCTGTTTCGGATATGCAATGTTACACTATGCAAATGAGAGGAGGTAGCATCAGTCGGTGTTAGTTTATGAATAGTGGATTCTCAAAGCACACGATTGAGAAAACTAAAAACTTCATCTCTCTCAAGGCACTTCAAGGTGGAGGTGTCTCTTTTGGCAATGACAAGAAAGTACATTTTTGTGTAAGCAGGACTTGAAAGTCTGTGGAACACTCTTTTAAAGTTGTTTACTATGTCAATGGGTTGAAGTACAATCTTCTAAGTGCTTCACAGATTTGTGATAAAGAAAATTGAGTTAAGCTCTTATCAGATAAATGGGTGTCATAAACTTACTCTCTCGAGTGATGATATTGACAGAAAAAAGATGTAAGAACATGTATATCCCTGATCTAAATACTGCTCGTAGTGACAATCTCACTTACCTTAGTGGTCAAAGTGAGAATGCTGAGGTATGACATGAAAGGCGTGCTCATGGGAGTGCTCCTCTACTGCACAAACTGGTGTCAAGGGACCTGGTCCGTGGTCTACCCAAAATAATTTGCAGATGACAAGTTTGAAATACTTGTGTTACAGGGAAGCATAACAGACCATCCTTCACGTACAGTAAACAGGTTCTTAATCTTCCAAAGAACTTTCGAGCTGAAGTGGTGAATACTACATATTTTGTGACCAAAAGGATGATATTGAGAAGTTTGATCTCAATGGTGATGAAAGAATATTTGTGGTATATTCCTCCTCTAGCAAGGCTTATTAGATGTATAGAAACAAGAATTGTGCATTAACGAAAGTATTCGTGTGAGTTATAATTCGTCTGGAATAATTGAGAAATTGCAAAAGAAAGAAGATTCTGAGATGAAAGAGCTACTTCAGATTCAAAGAGATGATCTAAACAGTGAGCTTGCTGAAGAATATCATCTTCATGAATCCTGCAGTCCTAAGGAAGCTGATGCAGATGATGAACCTATGAGGGACCCAGTACGGTAGACAATGTTGAACAAAGTTGATGTAGTTCAAACTAATAATGTGAATTCTGTAGCTGATAGGTTGTCCAAGTTCCTTTCAACAATGGTTTCAGAAGAGGTAAAATTGACAAAATCATCTTCTTGAAATCACAAAGAAAAGGACTTGCTGATTATTCAATTATATAGCGATGATATAATCCTTGAAGCAACTTATGAGATGTTGTGTGAAGAGTTTGTTGCACTCATGAGTAATGAGTTTTGAAGTGAGCATGATGGAAGAGTTAAATTTCTTCTTGGAGTTGTAGATCAAGCAAACTTCTAAAGCTTTGTAAAATGAAATATCAAGTGGCTGACATCTTCTCCAAATCCCTAAGAAGGGACCAATTTGTCAAGAATAGGGACCTGGTTCCAGCTCAGAGAAGCTACTGAAGAAGTTTCATATTATGAATGTCAAGTCAACTGATACTCTCATGGGGACCAACTCGAAGCTGGATGTTAATGGATCTAGTCCAGATGTAAATGATGCAGGTGTTAGGATTCATGCAAGATTCCAAGATGTTCCAATGGAATCACATTTGAAGGCTGCTAAGAGAATCCTAAGACATTTGAAGAAGACAGGGACCTGGTTCTATTCTGTCATCAAGAAACTTTTTGATTTGGAGGAACAAAGTGATGCTGATCATGCTGGATATCCAGTTGATAGAAAGAGTACCTCATGAATGGCTTATGTTCTAGGTTGATCTCTCACTCATGGGGAACTAAAAAGCAAGATATAATTACTCTTTAAACAACTGAGGCAGAGTATGTAGCAGGTGCAACTTGATGTGCTCAACTCTTATAGATCAAGAAACAACTTGAAGCTATTAGAAGACCTAGTCGAGATGATCAAACTGAAGTTGAGAATGCTGTAACTTGATGGAATGGATCCTGCCTGAAGCAATCAACCCTCTCATGACTATGCAAAGAAAGCAGATATCCTTGTTTCTAAGTTATATATGTTTTAGCAAGTTCAGTCTCATACCTTTTGTAGGTATACACACATGGAAAAAGGACTAAAGGAAAAGGGAGGTCAGGACAGATCAAGGCAATCATATTCGAACTACAGAGAGGGACCCAGTCCGTTCTTGAAGGTTAGCACTCTTAACATTGCATTTTGAATTATGCATGAGAACAGTTGCAATAGTCACATGTCTATCATTCAGGTATATAACAGTTGTCCCATTATTTGAGTACCAAATTGACACTTCCTTTATACTTCATTTTTCTTTCTATCTCCCCAGATAATTAAAATCCCCTTCCAAAAATCAGAGTTTCTCAAAACCATCATTTTTCTTCTCTCAAGAACACTTCAAATATTTAAACCCTTTGTTCCTACTAGAGAATTTTCGAATGGAGAAATTTTCGAGTGTGAAGAGGGACCAGATCCAACAAGCAAAAAGAAGAAGGTGAAAAAGATGATCTTCAAAAAGGAAGAGGTTGATATTCTGAGAAATCAAAGTATTCTGAATAAGAGGGTGTCTGACCTTGAAAAAAAATTGAAATGGCTCCTCAATTATTGATCTATTAATCTAGGAGGCCTTGAGTAAGTTTAATTTTACCAATCTTTTTGTCATGAGAAACTCAGGCTTGCGTTGGAAGCTATGATAGTTGCTCTTGCTAACAGGGATACTGAAATTGTTTGCCTGAAGGCTCAACTTCTGAAATAGCACAATCGGAGGGACCAGGTTAAAAAAAACTGGCAACCCTGAAGGTTCAACATGAAGCCTGGGCAGTTAAGAATCTGAACTTTAGGAGAGGCTTCTGAAAAAAAATCATGCTAAGGGATATACTCTACTAATTCTAGTCTTTTAATCCCTTACTCCTAAGCCATCCCCTCTCTCCCTAAATTCTTATGTCAGTCCTCATTCCTCTTTTTCTTTCTTTCGAAACGGATTGGGTATAGTCCTAGTTCTCATTCATAATGATATTTGCAATGCTTTGATTGCTGATCTTTTATTTATGGATGAAAAATACCTTGGTTCTATTGACTTGTCTCATTACTTTATGCATTTTTTTTCATGCTTAGTTTTGCCCAAGTAGCCATGAATTTTCTTGAACTACATTTCTGGCAACCTAGTTTACTGCTTTAACCCTTTTTTATGATGTCAAAAGGGGGAAAATTGTTAATGTATGAGATCAATGATTCAGTTACTTGAAAAGCTACTTGAAGAGGACATGGTTATGCCGATTAGGGGAATCAATGATAGGGGAAATCAATACTACTTAAAGAAGACATGATAAGGGGAAGAAGTGTTGAACAAGTTTGTCATCATCAAAAAGGGGGGAAATGATATATTGTTGATGATGAGAAGTTTTTGATGATTTGACAAACTTGGGATCAATCCAGTTATCTGAAGAGTCTTGTTGATAAAGGGGAACTGGTGAATAAGTCTGTTATCATAAAAAAAGAGGAAAATGTTATTTTTGAGCTGATGTTAAGTTTTGATGATTTAACAAACTTAGAGATCTAACAAGGTACCAGATCCTTGTTATTGGGACTGATGATAGGACAAATGAATGAATAAACTCAGTGTGAGGAATACTTGTGTGTCATTATCAAAAGGGGGGAAATGTTATATTCTAGGTATTTTGATGATCCTCACAAATGCAGGGACTCGGTCCCTGGCAGAGTGCTCTCGTCCAAATTTATAATGGTGTACAGTTATAAAGTTGTCCTATCAGAGGTTGGTGAGGCATCAACGTACTACACCAATCAAAATGGACGAGGTTGTCTGTCCAACAGTTAATAACTCTTTATGGTTGATTTAATCAACATGAAAAACAACAAAATAATTCATTCATTCAAAAGGAGAGAGAGCCAGCAAGTTTTCTCAAGAACTCACTAAGAAAAGTTTGCAAGGGACCTTGTTCCTACAAGACTGGATATGGGAAAGGACGACAAGACATCTGTTAGAAAAGTTGTCACCTCTGATGTGGTAGGAGCACGTCTTTCCAGAAAAGTAGGCTCTCAGCCAATGTCCCAAGGAGTTTGTATCTTTTTGGTATAGTCTCTTCCACAAAACACAAATTCAAGATTTGGCAAACAAAAGTTGTGAATTTCTAAATATTCATAAGCTAAAAAGAAAATGTCATCTTCAAGGAAGAACACTCCTCAAAAGCAACAGGGACTTGATACAGCTGCTTGCGTCTTAGTTGTCTTAGGGTGTATACTTCAGTGCTTATCTTATAAATCTATTCCTATGTTATAAAGGAATTAAATTGTTGTTTCGTTTATGAAGAAAAGTCTAAATCAATTAAGTGTTGATTGATTTAGTGGGCAACATTGTTGTTGCTTAGTCAAAGTTTAAGTCATCTAGAGTTAGGTGATTTAGTGGGCAACGGAGTTGTTGCTTAGTTAAAGTCTAAGTCAGTTAGGGTTAACTGATTTAGTGAGCATTGTTGTATCTACTTAGTCGAATTCTAAATCAGCTAGAGTTAGGTGGTTTAGTGGGCAATGTTGTATCTGCTTAGTTGAAGTCTAAGTTATCTAGAGTTAAGTGGCTTAGTGTGCAGTGTTGTATTTGCTTAGTTTGCTCTCTTTGTAGTAGAGTTGCTACATTGAGGGGGGAAAGGATTTAGAGTTAAATTCCTAGGTTGCATGAAGTTGTAATCTGAATTGTTGCTCCGTATGAGTGAAATGGAGTTTGGATTGAAATCCTATGAGGACAGGTCGTGGTTTTCACCGCCCTTGAGCAAGGGGGTTTCCACGCATATCATTGTGCCTGATTTACTTTGAGAAATTTATTTTCCACACTTTTACTTCAGCTACTGTTCTTGCTGAGTCAAGGGACCTGGTCCGTTGACTAATAGTGGACGCATACATTCTAATAGTTAGGAGCATTCATTATTACAACAAGTATGTTCAATTAGAACCATATTACAAGTGCAATGTATCTTTTCTTCTTTTGGTTTTCAACTTTAAAAAAAGATTCTTTTAAATATTTTTCTGGCTAATTCTGTAATTTTCTTGAATTTTCTATCATTTGTATATTCAATTCTATTTTTTTTTTTTCCTGTATGCTTCTTCTGTTAATTTATTTAATATCAAAAGTTAAGTATTTTGTGTAACTTACAACCGATCACATGTTAGGCATGCCTTGCTCAACCCGTACATTTTAAGACACCATTCAATACAATAGATGGAATTTTAAGATTAATGCTACAGCTTTTTTTAATATTAAATTACTTCTTTAAAAAAATATTTTGACTTTCAAATGTCATAAAATTGATCAACATTTAAAATATATTTTTATCATGTTTGACATTCGTACTTTAGTTCGAATAAAGAATGAAAAGAAGTCAATAAGGTCATATTTTGGAATCTTACGTCTGTAAGAAGTCAAAATTCTTTTGAAGGATTAGTAGACTTGCATATGAGATACTTTTACCCCCACATTGCTTTACTAGAGCCTTTTCAAAGCCCAAAATTATAGAAAATCTTAGGATTGCCTGATTCTAAGGTGAATAGCTCAATTAAAATTTGAATTTTCTATGAGGAAGAAGGGTGGAACAAGGCTCATCAAATACTATACAACAACTTACTACTCCTTTTGTTTCAATTTATATGACTTACTTTCTTTTTTAATTAATTCTAAAAAGAATGACACAATTCTATATTAAGTAACAATTTAACTTTAAAATATCAATTTTATCTTTAATGAAATAATTTATATCCATACAAATTTCTATCATTCATTTTAGATCATAAATTTCAAAAGTCTTTTTTTCTTTCTTAAACTCCGTGCCGAGTCAAACTACCTCACATAAAATGGATGGAGGGAGTATGATTTATCAACTGAGGGGTACTACTGATTACTTTAATTTAATTGTAGAACTATGAAAATACTTGGACGATATTGCAGAACATACTTACACTCCTTGGCTGGTGGGAGGAGATTTAAATATTATTTTAGATAACTCTAAAAATATGGATAAGTTCTTGTGGCTTAAATGAACTTAAATTTTCAGGAAGTCGCTACACATGGTGGAATGAAAAAATAGAGGAAGATAGTATCTTTGAAAGGCTATGATTTTTGAAAACAATGAATTTTACGCAAGTACTGCTTAATAGTGAGGCCAATTAGCTTAAGTTCTTTAATTAATAAGGTTATCTCTAGAGTGGTACATGAGAGCATAATTAAAGTTGATATTTCAGGGATTATCTTAACTAATCAAACTGATTTTATAAAAAGGAGGAAAGTTATTGAGAATGTGTTGCTGTCACAAGAAATAATTAGGGACATCAATAAGAGAAACATGTTTCATAATGTTGTAGTCAAGCTTGACATGACTAAAGCATATGATAGGGTGTCTCGAAAATTTCTAGTCAAGGCAATTGTAATATCCCGAAAATTTTTAATCTAAGGCTCGAACAATTCTTTATTTGCACATAAGGTCTTATTGGGTTATTCTTAAATTGCTCATATATGTAAAGGTCAATTCTTTAGTGTGACAATGATTTTGGATATCAGTTAAGGTTACTAAAAACTCCTAGCACAAAGTTGAGTTGAAAGTTTTCTTACCGATTACGTTTGATGTAAGATTTTACGTGGGTAAACTTCAAATGACCAAATCTCTTACAATATAAAGGAGTTATGCGGTCCATAACCTATCAAATTAAAGGTACTTGAATCTTCTTTCCAACGCCAACAATATCGCATCAATCCGAATTTCGAGTAAAGAGTTATGACCATTTTAGTAACCTGATATAGTACAGTGGCGAATTAGCCGACGGAAAATCATTAAAAAGGGTCATTTTTGTCATTTTACCTCTAAGAAAACCCTAAGAGGATTTCTTGACTAATTAGATATCAAAACCAATCATATTTTCATCTCTTAATCCCCCATTCTCTTCTTTCTCAAACCCTAAGACAAAACCTTAAGGGAAAAATCAAAGTAGAAGATTTCATTCAAGATTCTTTCAATCATTTTCAAGATTCTTCTTCAAGGTAAGTCTTTCTTCAAGAATTCCATTCTTTCCAACACAATTTTCTTCATAAAATTATGAATCATTAATGAGAATCGTAATTCTTGGCCATAGAGTTTCAAGAAACTATTTCAAGAAATCTCAAGAAAGGTTTTCTTGATTTTTCATCTTCAAGCTCGGATTTCAAGGCTTCTAATCAAGTTTCTCTTCAAGATTCTTCAAGAACCTTGTTCTTTTAGGTATGTAAGGCTATCATAGTGTTGGACTAGTTCGTCCCTATATCTATTTTCAAATCCGTAAAAGAGTAATCTAGGATTCTATCCCTAGATTTGAGTATTTTTGAGATAAGTTGATTTTGAGCTCTTGATTCTTTTTGAAATTATATTCCTAATTATCGAATTAAAATATGTTATGCATTGAGTTGATTCGTTCATGTCTATATTTCAACATGAACCCTATGAATTAAGTATTCATGAGATGAGTAGTATTGTTGTGTTTCAAGTCCTTGAGTTCTGAGAACTGAGTTTCCATATTGCAATTAAGATCCTTGATTTGAGTCGTTCATGTCCATAATTCCGCATGAACCCTATGAATTAAGTTATAAATTTTGAGAAGCTTTTTAAAACCCACACTTAAGTTTTAAACTGAGTTTTGAGGAAGTAAACATAAGTTTTGAGAAAGTATTTCTAAAACATGATTAGTATGATAATCGAGTATGACATCAATGTTTAAGAAGTATGGTATCTATATATACCATCAATGTTTATGCAGTATGACTTCCCGAGTCATAAATGATCATATTATAATATGATTTTGAAATGTTTTTGAGAAAGAGTTTTCAAGTATGAGTATAAGGGGACTATGCATTCCTAGAGATATCAACTTTTACATTGATAAAAGAGAAAATGAAATTTCTAAATGAGTTATGAGTTCAAAAGTTATTTCAAGAAAAGTTACATCTTTTAAGAGGGTAGTTTGAGCAATTATATCAAACCAGAGGAAGAGTCATTTTTTTTTTAACATATGAGAATGAATATATATTATTGGGAGTAGTATTGAGCATCGATATGGGAGTGAGTTCAGACAACTCACAACCCCCATAAACCATGTATACCAACATGAGTAAAGGGTCATACTTTTTAGATGATTCCTTATTGCTTTTAAGCATATCTTAGTGGATCCACTTAGTTGAGGATGTCCTATACTCCGGTAAGGTATAAGACAATTCTGGCAACGTGGGCGAGACGCTGTATCATCACGTTGCTCATAGTGATGGTTGTCGGTTAGAGAATCTCCCAAATAAGAGTAATGAGTTATTATTTTTTTTTATATACATTTGAGTTATTATCTACTATTTTAAAAGTTTCATGTATATATAATCTTTTATTGTTGCTTTCATTTTGAGTTAAGTATCTTGAGTTTGAGTTAAGTTTAACATACTGAGTTGAGTTGAGTATCCTTTAGTCGAGTTGAGTAATCTTGAGCCGTATTGAGTTGAGACGAGGTAAGTATGTCTTCCCTTTTATTAGATCGAGCTTATACTTATGTTGTAAAGTTCCACTTACATGCTCATACATTCCATGTACTGACGCCATTTGGCTTGCATCATGAAATGATGCAGATACATGCATCTAGGATCATCAAAAAGCATTTCGTTGAGGTCATGTGGTTTTTCAGCCAGCTGTGGTGAGCCTTCTTGTATTCCAAAGGACTTCACCTTTACCTTACAGTAAGTAGTTTTGAGATGTCATGGATCTTGTCCTGTTATCCTTCTGTAATAGTAGATGTTTCATAGATAGACAGAATTGAGGAGTTCCTTCTTTTGAGTTGTTTTATAAACTCTAAGTATATCTTTTGAGTATTGTTCAAATTTTTTAAAGTTGAGTATTTGAGTTTAATGAGATTTGATTCAGTATTAAGCTTTTGTATGTTTGAGTTAGTCTTCCGCTTGTAGTCAGCTAGGATGAGGATTCGCTTGGGGACCAAAAATTGTTTCTCGAGTGCCGGCCACGTCCAAGGTGTAGGCTCGGATCGTGACAGTAATGAGAAGATTTGAATTTTCAAAAATAATCAAATATGATTATGATACTTATAAGTAATTTGGTATTCAATTTTAGTGAATGGTCAATTATTTGATTTTTTTTTCAATTATTCATTGGTCTTAAATAATGAGATCCTTTATCCTCAACCCTTTTCATTAGTGCAGTGGAGGTATTAGCAAGGGATTTGAATAATTTATTTGAAGATCAAGAGTACAAGGGATATATATGCCTAAGTGGAGTCCAAAGATATATCACTTGTCCTGTGAAGATGATATCATTTTATTTTGTTTAGGTCAGGCTACTTGAGTGAGAAAGATGATGAAAGTGCTAAAAAATTTATGAGATGGTGTTCGGGTAAATGATCAATCAAGGGAAGAGTCTTACATATTATTTTACTATCCAAACCATCATGACTGACATCCACACTTAGAAGCGAATCTAAGATTTCAAGAAAAAAGTTGCACCATTGCTTTAAAAATAAGATCAAAAAAATTATAATAACAATAGCTAAGCGAATTACATTACCACAAAAAATATCATCAGTTTACAATTGTACTCAAAGAGACTTCATATTTTGAAAACGATCTATAATAACATCATTACTTACATTTTCAAATATCTTCCTCTCTATCTTACAAACTAAACAACCATTCAAAAATTCTTCACCAATGCTATTACGTAGATCATTTTTGATGAGCTTCATTGCAAAGAATGTTCTTTCCACACTTGCAGTAGCAACATGCAAAATCAAAGTCAACTTTACAAGCAAATAAACAAGAGACTAAGTTTGATCCAATTTTGTTTATGCCATCATCGTAGCAAAACCCTTAACCCTCTTCAAGTTGAGAAACTTGCTATCACACTCTCAAGCATAGACAATGAAACCATCAAACTAATAACTGAGATATTGTTGATCATCACCAAACTCACTATTTTAATATTCGCCAACTTTATTATTCTGCTCTTACTAAAATTAGCAAATGAATAAACCGGATTCAAACTAGTCATACCAAGGAGTAGGTCACTAGTCACAACATCAAAACGATTATTGAGCTCCTGAAGTTACAAATCAATAACTGCATAAAACACTTCCACAGGAAAGTGATGTAAATATGAAACTTCAAACTTTTTACGCTTCGATCTTGGATAGTATTTGGTCATTTTGGAAACCAAAATATTATGTTTACCACAAAATGAATAAATCTCATTCATCAAAGACTCCAAACCACTCTCTCTCATTGTTTGTAATCTTCTCTTTGAAAGATTAAGCAATCCCATAGCATTGACGATATCTTGATCTTTCTTTTGTAAAGCATTGTTCAATTCATTTGTTAGAAGCAATATCTTGAACATTAAATGCAACACAAAGATAAATTCAAATTCTTGAATTTTATCTAAAAGGTTACCTGCTGCAAGTTTATCAAGATCATGTGGAGAATCTTCTTTCATATCTTTAAGCACATTAGCAATTGAAGAAAATATAATCATGAATTTTTCCAAGTTCTTGAAATGGGATCCCCAACAAGTATCACCCAGTCGTTGGAGGCCACATTCTTGATTTAATCCTTGTCCTATAAGAATTTCTCCAGATTTAAGCAATTCTTCCAACTTCTCAACTTGGTGTTGTCGAAGTAATTAAGTCCCTGCGTTTAAAATATGTTCCAATATTATTCAAAACATTAGTGACAACATAAAAGAAATTTTTCACATATTTTTTAGAAAGAGCCACAAGTGTCAATTGCAATTGGTGAGCAAAACAGTGAATATAATATGCACACGGACCATCTTGCAAAATCAAAGACTTTAGGCCATTTTTTTCTCCTTGCATATTACTAGCTCCATCATAACCTTGTCCATGGAGTCTTGATAGGCATAGCGAGTGATCCAAAAGTAAAGAGTAAATTACTTTTTGCAATGATCTTGCTGATGTATCACCCACATGAACAATACCCAAAAAGCTTTCTATCAACTCCCCATATTTATTGACATATCATAAAACTAGTGTCATTTTCTCTTTATGTGAAATGTCCTTTGACTCATCAACTAGTATTCCAAAATAAGCGTCATACAAGTCTTTGATGATAGCTTTAATTGTTTCTTTAGTACAAGCCTCCACAATCTTTTTTTGAATTGTTGAACAATCATCATATCATTTTTTGAAGCATATTGTAATATCACCTGTTCCACATCCAGACGATAAACCCCATGAAATTTCAAAAGTTCAAGAAAAAAACCTTTGTAATCAGAATCTTCACTCTCATCATGACCACAAAATGGTAATTTATCTCTTAGGAGAAACCTTACCACATCTATTTAGGCATTTAAATGAATTTGATAATCACTTTTTTGTTTTTTTCACTTTGATTGTGAAGAGAAGATTGAATTGATTGACGTTGATTCACAAAATCAAGCATCCTAATCAAACATTTGTTATGAATACTATTTACCTCACCAACATGCAATCGAATTCTTTTTGGACCATGGTTCCAATTCTTAAAACCATCTTGTGTAAATGATTTTTCCTCATTGCCACGACTTTCAAATTCATTCTTGAAGAGATAACAACACAAACAAAATATAGCATCATCATTTATGCTATATTCCAACCAAGCAGAATTTGGAGCATTAAACCACTCAGGATTAAATTGCCGATTTCTAGTCCCAAATATTGTTTTAGGATATACACGAAGTTTTGGTTGATAAGGCCTAATCAAAATATAATGTCTCCTCACAACCTCTCAAATATTGGAATCATATACAAAGATGGATTTTCTTTCTCCTGAATCCCGTTTGAGAGATCCAACCCGAAGAATAAAATCAACATTTGAAGAAGAAGGTGTAATTGTCTCTCTTTGAGCTGCTGGAGCTACATGTGAACTAACAGATGGTCCGCTACTAGAACGTGGTTGCTGAATAAAAAATTTATCCATTTAGATATTCAAGGATAAATGTTCCTACAAATTCAAATAACTATTCAACTTAGTCACAAATTTAACTGGCAAATTTAAAATAAAATAAGAGAATCGCATACCTTCACAATAAAAAATAAGGGAATCACACCCTTGCAAGTTCAAATAAAATAGAGAAATCACAATCCTTGCAAATCTAACTAAAATAGAGGAATCACACCCCTTTCACATTTAACAATAAGAAAATCACACATTCATAATAAAAAGAAGACTTATATCTCTTTTGCATTTGAAATCACATATTCCTAATAAAGAACAAGAATCACACTCCTTTCACATTTAAAAAAATAAAGGAATCACACCCCTTTCACGTTAAAAAGAAAAAAAAAGAAATCACACCCCTTTCACATTAAAAAAAAGAAGGAAATCACACCCCTTTCACATTAAAAAAAAGGGGGGGTGGGGTGGGGGGAATCACACCCTTCAAAATTGATAATATAATATAAAACATATTCCTTACAAGTTACATCAGAAAAATATGTAAGTTTGAGATAATCAATTGTTTAGCTCTTGATGATTCCTATTATAAGTAATGACAAGATTTTTTTAAATGGAAATCCTAAAATTGAAGTGATATATATATATATATTATTATTATTTTATTATTTTTTATTTTGTTAGTTTGTTTATTAAAAAGAGAAATAATAAACTAAAAAAAATTATCTTAAACTATGACAATGATGATTTTTCTAGATACTTGACTTTAAGTTGGAGACTTGAAGCTTATGCTTTGTGTGGAAAATAAAAGGCAAATTTGAAGAGAGAAGAAAAATATTGTTGGAACTTCAAATGTGGGTGGGAAGGAAACTTTTAAAGTCTTTGACTTTAGAACTTTCAGAATTTAGTTTTTTCTTTTTTTAATGAAAAACGTGTTTTTAGTTAGTATAAATAAATTGAAGCGAATTCGGGCTGGTTGGGATTGAACATAGGACCTTGGTGTTGAAATCTGGCTGTCAAAATAGTGAATCATCCAACCATCTTGAAAACACGTTCCACAAGTTTTAATTTAATATATTATTTAATAATTATACAAGTAATATATCGAGTTTAGTCGGATGACCACAGATTTCAGTGACTCAATTTTAATGCATAAATTTGCCCCTGCGGTGTAACATCCGACAATTTGAAATAGCTGTGAAGAAGCTTGAAATTGGAAGTAGCCATTTTTTTGGAAAAATACTGAATCTGGAAAATTTGGTTAAGTGTGGAAATCAGTGATTTTTGGCCAACTTTGAGCAGTCGTAACTCCTAGATCAGGATGAGTTAGAAGTAGTTCCAGTTATGGTTGCGAAGCTTGTGGAATGATCTTTCCAACGCCACTGAGATTGCTCGATTTTGAGTTCGTATGAGCGAGTTATGGCCATTGAAAGTTGGGCAGTTGGCAGGGAATCCGTCCGGAAATTTTAAGGGCGTTTTGGTCTTTTCCCTAGCCATTTCTTTTGAGGTTATATTGTGTGTTAGGCTAATTTCTGGATCATTTTTATCCTATTTTAAAAGAGAAAGAGTTAGGGTTCTTGAGAGAAGAAGAAGAGAAGAAGAGGAGAAGAAGAGGAGAAAGGAGATCGACAAGTTTCCGTCGTGGATTTTCGTCGGGGGTGATCCCTATCAAGGTATGTGAGTTCTTTGTGTGGTTTGATCCTTTCCCCCACACACCAAGCTCTTTTTTCTATGATTTGAGAAAAGATTGGATTGGTGTTGAAGTTGTTGAAGTTGTTAGTTGTTGTTGATGTTGTTAGTTGTGTTGTTGAAGTTATTGTTGGTTGTGGGACATGATTGGGTTGTGTATTTGAGTTGTAATTTATTGTATGTTGAGAGATTGATGATCCCTAGTGTTTGGGGTTAAATCCATTGAAGTAAGGGTGGTTTAGAGTTGAAGAAAAGAGGGAGGAAAGTCGTTTTTTTTTTTCTGGGAACAAGGGCTGGTGCCTAGCAGAGTGGCCAGCAGCCCCGTTTGAAGTTGAGGGCTGGCGCCCCGCGCCTCTTAGAGCGCCAAGGACGCAATCCTTCCCGTTACCTTAATTCCCCATTTGTATTTTATTTTGTTCCTAGGTATTATACCTATGTTTCCTAGTTGTTTCCAACACTCCAAGGTACTTCTAAAAGTCAAGAACTCATCCGTAACATGTGAGCAAACACCTTGAATCCAAATTCCATTTTAAGGAGAGTTAGTTAGAAGTCAAGTGAAGTTAGAAATTAAGAGTTAAGCTTAGAAGTTAAGCAAGTCAAGCTAGTTGTAAAGTTGTTCAAGAGTCTTTATTAAACGTTTTAACTTTATTTTTAGACTCAAGTGTCAAGTTAAGAAAAGAGTTTAGAGTTTCAAGCTAAGTAAAGAATCTCAAGTTTCACGTTGAGTTCATTTTCTCAAAGTTATTAGGGAACTATGTGTTCCCAAAGAAGTTTTAAAGAAGTGTTTTTTACATTTAAACAAGGTTGGAAACTGAAATTTCCAAAGAGCCTTCGGGATAGTTTTTTTGAGTAATTATCTCATGTCAGCAGGAAGAAATGTGTTTTAAAAACATAAGAGCCAGTACATTTTTGGGAGTAGTATCGAGCACCGAATTGGGGGAGCGTTCAAAGAACCCACAGCCCCCATAGAACCATGTTAGCCACCATGGGTAGAAAAGGATCATGCTCTTTAGATGAATCCTTTTCATATTATACTAGTGGATCCATTAGGCAGTTCAGGTTTTATACCTTTGGCCGGGTATAGGATGCTCTGGCAGCGTGAGGTTGATCGCTGTATCATCACTTTAGCTCTTATGTGATGGTTGTCGGTTAGAGAAACTCCCACAGCAGTTCTTGTATTTTTATACACGGAAATTATTGTATTTTATATACATCAGTTTGATTGTATTTCTATATACATCTCAGGCTTATTGTATCCTTGTATACACACAGAGTTTATAGCATGTTTTAAACAGTCTTTCTTTATATCACACTTGTTTTAAATTGCCTTATATTGAAAGAAGTCAGTCAGGTTGAGTTGAGTTAAACAAGGTAAACTTTTCAGTTTCTTTCAAATTTCCTTCTAGCCTTTGTTGCTTAGTTTTCCAGCTCGCATACTAGTACCTTCCATGTACTGAGGCCAGTTGGCCTGCATCGTCTTATGATGCAGATACAGGTACCCCGGATCAGCATCCTGCACGTCGTTGATCCAGCTGAGCACTCCAGAGTCAGTGGTGAGCCTCCTTGCATTCCGGAGGACTCAATTATTTTGTGTTCTTAGTTTTTGTTTTGTTAGGATGTTGCGGGGTCTGTCCCAACATCCATCTCAGTATTTAGAGGCTTCATAGACAGTCAGACAGTCAGTCAGTTAGTTTGGAGTCTCTCATGCATGTATATATTTAAATATCCTATTTTGAGACTAGAGATGCCTTGTTGGCAAATTACTTTCAGTTGAGTTGTTTTATAACTTTTCATTGCATTGAGTTATCTTGTTGAGTTAAGTTTCCGCTGAGTTAAGAAAGCCAGGCCAAGGGTTCACTTGGGGGCCAGCGATGGTCTTCAAGTGCCGGTCACGTCTGGGGTGTAGGCTCGGGGCATGACAAACTTGGTATCAGAGCACAGAGTTCAAGAGTCCTAGGGAGTCTATGAAGCCGTGTTTGTAGAGTCCTAGTTATCGGTGTGAAGCGCGCCACATCTGTAATTGGGAGGCTGCAACATTTAGGAAGATTTCTCATTTCTTTCACACTCATTTCATGCGTTAGAGTTGACCTCTAAAAAGTTTCTTTCTAATCCGCGCTTGCACGTGTTTTCAGATAATCATGCCTCCACGAAGAGTTGGTAGAGGGCGTCTTCCTAGACGTTATGTTGATGAGCAAGAGTTACCTTATGCCCCGGGAGTGCAAGATCAAGGGGAAGTTTCTAATGCTGAGTTTAGAGAGGCAATTAGAATTTTGAGTCAAGCTGTGACTAATCAAATTGGTCAGCAAAGAGGAGCTCGACATGAAGGAGCTGACACTTCAAGGATTCGTGAGTTCTTAGGGATGAATCCTCCGAGTTTCATGGGTTCAAGTACTACTGAGGATCCAGAGAACTTCACTGAGGAGTTGAATAAGATTTTTGATGTGATGCATGTAGCAGATATTGAGCGGGTTGAACTAGCTGCATATCAATTGAAGGATGTTGCTAGAACTTGGTTCGACCAGTGGAAAAGAAGTAGAGCTGAGAATGCACCACCTACGAGTTGGGCCGGTTTTGAGGAAGCTTTCTTAGGGCATTTCTTTCCTCGAGAGTTGAGAGAGGCCAAGGTACGTGAGTTCCTCACACTTAAGCAGGATTCCTTGAGTGTTCATGAGTACAGTCTGAAGTTTACACAATTATCCCGCTATGCTCCGGAGATGGTTGCGGACATGAGGAATAGAATGAGCTTGTTTGTTGCTGGGTTGTCTCGGTTGTCGAGCAAGGAAGGTAGGGCTGCAATGCTTATCGGGGACATGGACATATCAAGGTTGATGGTTTATGTGCAGCAGGTTGAGGAAGAGAAGCTGAGGGACAGAGAAGAGTTTAGAAATAAGAGAGCAAAGACCGGGAACGAGTCCGGGCAGCAGAGAGGTAATTCAAACCGTTCCTCCTTTCAGCAAAGGCAAAAGGGACCTGCTCCATCATTTGCTAGAGCACCTGCACCCAGATATAAAGGTGAATTTAATGTTCAGAATTCGAAGGACTTCAGGGCTAGACCAGCACAATCTTTGGGTAGTGTGGCGCAAAGGAGTAGTAAGCCTCCTGCCTGCGCCAAGTGTGGTAGGAACCACTCAGGTATTTGTCGAGAGGGCTCCGTTGGTTGTTTCAAGTGTGGTCAGAATGGACATTTCATGCGAGAGTGTCCAAAGAATAGGCAGGGTAATGGGGGAAATAAAGCACAGTCTTCTTCAGTTGTTCTCCCAGACAGGACGACACCTAGAGGAGCTACTTCTAGTACCAGTGGAGGAGCAAACCGCCTTTATGCAATCACCAGTCGCCATGAGCAAGAGAATTCTCCAAATGTTGTCACTGGTATGATCAAAGTCTTTACTTTTGATATGTATGCCTTGCTAGACCCAGGAGCAAGTTTATCTTTTGTAACTCCTTATGTTGCAAATAAGTTTGAGGTTTTTCCTGAAAGACTTTGTGAACCCTTTTGTGTTTCTACACCTGTTGGGGAATCTATTCTAGTAGAAAGAGTCTATCGTGATTGTCCTGTTTCCATTAGTCACAAGAGCACCATGGCTGATTTGGTTGAGTTAGACATGATAGATTTCGATGTCATTTTAGGTATGGATTGGCTTCATGCTTGTTATGCATCGATAGACTGTAGAACTCGAGTGGTCAAGTTTCAGTTTCCAAATGAGCCAGTCTTAGAGTGGAGTAGTAGTTCAGTAGTGCCTAAGGATCAATTCATTTCGTACCTTAAGGCGAAAAAGTTAGTTTCGAAGGGTTGTATCTATCACTTAGTCCGAGTTCATGACTCTAGTGTTGAGATACCTCATTTCCAGTCAGTTCCTATAGTAAGAGAGTTTCCAGAAGTTTTTCTTGATGATCTACCCGGAATTCCTCCTGAGAGAGAAATAGATTTCGGCGTAGATCTCATTCCAGATACTCGTCCTATCTCTATTCCGCCATATAGAATGGCACCAGCAGAGTTGAAAGAGTTGAAAGAGCAGTTGAAAGATCTCCTAGATAAGGGTTTCATTCGACCAAGTGTCTCGCCTTGGGGAGCTCCGGTCTTGTTTGTGAGAAAGAAAGATGGTTCCCTTAGAATGTGTATAGACTACCGCCAGTTGAATAAGGTTACCATCAAGAACAAGTACCCTCTTCCGAGGATTGATGATCTTTTCGATCAGCTTCAGGGTGCCACTTGTTTTTCAAAGATTGACCTCCGATCAGGCTATCATCAATTAAGGGTAAGGGAATGTGATATCCCAAAGACAGCTTTCAGAACCAGGTATGGTCATTATGAGTTTTTAGTCATGTCCTTTGGTTTGACCAATGCACCGGCAGCTTTCATGGACTTGATGAATAGAGTCTTCAAACCTTATTTAGATATGTTTGTTATTGTCTTTATTGATGACATACTAATCTATTCAAGGAATGAAGAAGATCATGCTAGCCATCTCAGAATAGTTCTTCAAACTTTGAAAGATAAAGAGTTGTATGCCAAGTTCTCTAAATGTGAGTTTTGGCTTAAGTCTGTGGCGTTCCTAGGCCACATTGTGTCCGGTGATGGAATTAAAGTTGATACTCGAAAAATTGAGGCAGTGCAGAATTGGCCTAGACCCACATCTCCAACTGAAATTAGGAGTTTCTTGGGTTTGGCTGGCTATTATAGAAGGTTTGTTGAAGGGTTCTCGACTATTGCATCTCCTTTGACAAAGTTGACTCAGAAGACGGTGAAATTTCAATGGTCTAAAGCTTGTGAGAAAAGCTTTCAGGAATTGAAAAAGAGATTGATTACGGCTCCAGTTTTGATGCTACCAGAAGGTACTCAAGGTTTTGTGGTGTATTGTGATGCATCTAGAGTTGGTTTGGGTTGTGTCTTAATGCAGAATGGCAAAGTTATAGCTTATGCCTCCAGACAGTTGAAGGTTCATGAGAAGAACTACCCAACCCATGATTTAGAGCTAGCTGCTGTAGTATTTGCTTTGAAGATATGGCGTCATTACTTGTATGGTGTGCATGTCGACATATTCACTGATCACAAGAGCCTTCAATATGTGCTTACTCAGAGGGAGCTTAATCTCAGATAGAGGAGGTGGTTAGAGTTACTCAAGGATTATGACCTGAGTATTCTTTACCACCCAGGTAAGGCTAATGTTGTTGCTGATTCTTTGAGCAGGTTGTCTATGGGTAGCACTGCCCATATTGAAAAAGGAAGAAGAGAGTTAGCAAAAGATATGCATAGACTGGCATGCCTGGGAGTCAGATTTATAGATTCCGCAGAAGGAGGAATAGTAGTAACGAGCAGGGCCGAGTCATCATTAATGTCAGAAGTGAAAGAGAAGCAAGATCAAGATCCCATTTTGCTTGAGTTGAAGGCAAATGTTCAAAAGCAAAGAGTATTAGCTTTTGAACAAGGGGGAGATGGTGTTTTGAGATTTCAAGGTAGATTGTGCGTACCTATGGTAGATGGACTCCAAGAGAGGATTATGGCGGAAGCTCACAGCTCCAGATATTCTATTCATCCGGGTTCTACCAAGATGTATCGTGATTTGCGTGAAGTTTATTGGTGGAATGGCATGAAGAAGGGCATTGCTGAGTTTGTTGCTAAGTGTCCAAATTGCCAACAAGTGAAAGTTGAACACCAAAGGCCCGGTGGTTTGGCTCAGAGGATAGAACTTCCAGAGTGGAAGTGGGAGATGATCAATATGGATTTCATCACAGGGTTGCCAAGGTCTCGCATACAGCATGATTCTATTTGGGTGATTGTCGACAGAATGACAAAGTCAGCTCATTTTCTACCGGTAAAGACTACCCTTTCAGCAGAAGATTATGCCAAGTTGTATATTCGAGAGATAGTGAAACTTCATAGAGTTCCAATCTCCATTATTTCAGATAGAGGTGCACAGTTTACTGCACAGTTCTGGAAATCTTTTCAGAAAGG
Source organism: Solanum bulbocastanum (assembly GCA_037074985.1). NCBI lineage: Eukaryota > Viridiplantae > Streptophyta > Magnoliopsida > Solanales > Solanaceae > Solanum > Solanum bulbocastanum. The sequence continues at coordinate 37,173,718 of CM073601.1, forward strand.
CTTGGGTTCAAATGTGAACTTAAGTACTGCCTTTCATCCTCAGACTGATGGGCAAGCAGAGCGCACTATTCAGACTTTAGAAGATATGCTGAGAGCTTGTGTGATCGATTTCAAAGGTAATTGGGATGATCACCTACCTCTCATTGAGTTTGCCTACAACAACAATTATCACTCTAGCATCCAGATGGCTCCATATGAAGCTCTTTATGGGAGAAGATGTAGGTCTCCTATTGGATGGTTTGAAGTGGGTGAAGCACAGTTGATAGGACCAGATTTAGTTCACCAAGCTATGGAGAAGGTGAAAGTGATTCAAGAGAGGTTGAAAACGGCACAGAGTCGTCAGAAATCCTACACTGATGTTAGGAGAAGGGCGTTAGAGTTTGAAGTAGATGATTGGGTATATTTGAAGGTTTCACCCATGAAGGGGGTTATTAGGTTTGGTAAGAAAGGGAAACTTAACCCCCGATATATTGGACCTTATCGCATAGTCAAGAGAGTTGGCAATGTAGCTTATGAGTTGGAGCTACCACAGGAGTTAGCAGCGGTCCATCAGGTATTTCATATCTCCATGTTGAAGAAGTGCATAGGCGATCCTTCATTGATCGTACCGACTGAAAGTATCGAGATCAAGGATAACTTATCTTATGAGGAGATTCCTGTTCAAATTTTAGATCGGCAAGTTCGAAGGTTGAGAACAAAGGATGTAGCCTCAGTCAAGGTCCTTTGGAGGAACCAATTTGTTGAGGAAGCTACTTGGGAAGCCGAAGAAGACATGAAGAAGAGATATCCATATCTCTTCGAATCCGCAGATCAAGGTACTAATTTCCTTCTTAGTGCTCTTTAAATTATAGTGGGCATATTGTTGTTGTTGTTGCATAGTTGCTTGTTGGGTGTTTGAGTTGTTGTTGCACCCTTAGCTTAGTAAGAAGCACCTCATTCGAGGACGAATGTTCCCAAGGGGGAGATATTGTAACATCCGACAATTTGAAATAGCTATGAAGAAGCTTGAAATTGGAAGTAGCCATTTTTTTGGAAAAATACTGAATCTGGAAAATTTGGTTAAGTGTGGAAATCAGTGATTTTTGGCCAACTTTGAGCAGTCGTAACTCCTAGATCAGGATGAGTTAGGAGTAGTTCCAGTTATGGTTGCGAAGCTTGTGGAATGATCTTTCCAACGCCACTGAGATTGCTCGATTTTGAGTTCGTATGAGCGAGTTATGGCCATTGAAAGTTGGGCAGTTGGCAGGGAATCCGTCCGGAAATTTTAAGGGCGTTTTGGTCTTTTCCCTAGCCATTTCTTTTGAGGTTATATTGTGTGTTAGGCTGATTTCTGGATCATTTTTATCCTATTTTAAAAGAGAAAGAGTTAGGGTTCTTGAGAGAAGAAGAAGAGAAGAAGAGGAGAAGAAGAGGAGAAAGGAGATCGACAAGTTTCCGTCGTGGATTTTCGTCGGGGGTGATCCCTATCAAGGTATGTGAGTTCTTTGTGTGGTTTGATCCTTTCCCCCACACACCAAGCTCTTTTTTTTATGATTTGAGAAAAGATTGGATTGGTGTTGAAGTTGTTGAAGTTGTTAGTTGTTGTTGATGTTGTTAGTTGTGTTGTTGAAGTTATTGTTGGTTGTGGGACATGATTGGGTTGTGTATTTGAGTTGTAATTTATTGTATGTTGAGAGATTGATGATCCCTAGTGTTTGGGGTTAAATCCATTGAAGTAAGGGTGGTTTAGAGTTGAAGAAAAGAGGGAGGAAAGTCGTTTTTTTTTTCTGGGAACAGGGGTTGGTGCCTGGCAGAGTGGCCAGCAGCCCCGTTTGAAGTTGAGGGCTGGCGCCCCGCGCCTCTTAGAGCGCCAAGGACGCAATCCTTCCCGTTACCTTAATTCCCCATTTGTATTTTATTTTGTTCCTAGGTATTATACCTATGTTTCCTAGTTGTTTCCAACACTCCAAGGTACTTCTAAAAGTCAAGAACTCATCTGTAACATGTGAGCAAACACCTTGAATCCAAATTCCATTTTAAGGAGAGTTAGTTAGAAGTCAAGTGAAGTTAGAAATTAAGAGTTAAGCTTAGATTTTAAGCAAGTCAAGCTAGTTGTAAAGTTGTTCAAGAGTCTTTATTAAACGTTTTAACTTTATTTTTAGACTCAAGTGTCAAGTTAAGAAAAGAGTTTAGAGTTTCAAGCTAAGTAAAGAATCTCAAGTTTCACGTTGAGTTCATTTTCTCAAAGTTATTAGGGAACTATGTATTCCCAAAGAAGTTTTAAAGAAGTGTTTTTTACATTTAAACAAGGTTGGAAACTGAAATTTCCAAAGAGCCTTCGGGATAGTTTTTTTGAGTAATTATCTCATGTCAGCAGGAAGAAATGTGTTTTAAAAACATAAGAGCCAGTACATTTTTGGGAGTAGTATCGAGCACCGAATTGGGGGAGCGTTCAAAGAACCCACAGCCCCCATAGAACCATGTTAGCCACCATGGGTAGAAAAGGATCATGCTCTTTAGATGAATCCTTTTCATATTAGACTAGTAGATCCATTAGGCAGTTCAGGTCTTATACCTTTGGCCGGGTATAGGATGCTCTGGCAGCGTGAGGTTGATCGCTGTATCATCACTTTAGCTCTTATGTGATGGTTTTCGGTTAGAGAAACTCCCACAGTAGTTCTTGTATTTTTATACACGGAAATTATTGTATTTTATATACATCAGTTCGATTGTATTTCTATATACATCTCAGGCTTATTGTATCCTTGTATACACACAGAGTTTATAGCATGTTTTAAACAGTCTTTCTTTATATCACACTTGTTTTAAATTGCCTTATATTGAAAGAAGTCAGTCAGGTTGAGTTGAGTTAAACAAGGTAAACTTTTCAGTTTCTTTCAAATTTCCTTCTAGCCTTTGTTGCTTAGTTTTCCAGCTCGCATACTAGTACCTTCCATGTACTGAGGCCAGTTGGCCTGCATCGTCTTATGATGCAGATACAGGTACCCCGGATCAGCATCCTGCACGTCGTTGATCCAGCTGAGCACTCCAGAGTCAGTGGTGAGCCTCCTTGCATTCCGGAGGACTCAATTATTTTGTGTTCTTAGTTTTTGTTTTGTTAGGATGTTGCGGGGTCTGTCCCAACATCCATCTCAGTATTTAGAGGCTTCATAGATAGTCAGACAGTCAGTCAGTTAGTTTGGAGTCTCTCATGCATGTATATATTTAAATATCCTATTTTGAGACTAGAGATGCCTTGTTGGCAAATTACTTTCAGTTGAGTTGTTTTATAACTTTTCATTGCATTGAGTTATCCTGTTGAGTTAAGTTTCCACTGAGTTAAGAAAGCCAGGCCAAGGGTTCGCTTGGGGGCCAGTGATGGTCTTCAAGTGCCGGTCACGTCTGGGGTGTAGGCTCGGGGCTTGATATGCGGCCACACCAATCCCCCTATGGATGAACCAAACATAAGCATCTCACACATGCAATATATAAGTCTACACAAAATTAAGAAGCATGACATAATAACTAAAGGTCTTACGATAAAATAAAGGGGGAACCCATCGGCAGCCCCCTAAATTTGGCACCAAATTTCACTTAGACACCTCAAGTAGGCTTTGTTCATTTTAAACACCTCCAGTAGGGGTCCGTTGTGTCATTTTGACACTTTTTATATTTTCAAAATTACATATTAAGTGCATACATCCAGACGCTCTTATGTGGAAAAATAAACGAACTAATATGTGACACGTATTAAGTGCATACATCACATATTAAGTGCATACATCATGGTGGTAACTCTACCTAGCAGACTAGAGATCCCAAGAGTTAGGTTCAAGGAGAAAACAAGGTTGTGACTAATGGTTCGGTATTGTAAACCAACTTAATCCATTCTTCATGATGAAGACAATGCTCAGGAGCAAGGATACAACATTAAGGCTTGTTAATAAGTTAATAAAACTTAAATTTTTTAATGATTTGCTAAGTTTGATAGATTTGACCAAATAGTGTATCTACGAAATAACTCAGTTAGAAATCACCTATGTGAGTGTGAAGTATAAGCCGCTTCAAAGAGGATGATTGTAAAAAGTCAATCTCTCTATACACTCATGAAACCAGGAGATATACATGACTAAAATGAACACAACCGTAAGAACCAAAAATGGTAAAGGGTTGATTGTGTGACATATGGTTGTCTAGGTATACCCCAAAGCTTGATGGTTCAAAGATTTCAAATCTACCGATTGACCGAGTATATCCGACATATGTTCACTACGAAAAGTTCAAAGGAAACCTAACTATCCAGATGCAATTAATTCTTGCTTGTTAAGTATACACACTTGCCTATTTCTTTGTCTTGGAGTCATTCCCTATTCATGCGGGGTATTGTTGGGTTTTAAAAGGTGTAAATGGAAAATGAAGAGTTGCGACTTTTATGAAAAATTGTGACTTTTATGAAAAGTTGTGACTTTTATGAAAAGCTGTGACTTTTATAAAAGGTTGCCACCTTTTCAAAATATTGTGACTTTTTCAAAGGGTTGTGACATTTTCGGTAACGCATAATAATAATTTTTTTACACTACCCTTTGTTTTCTATAAATTGAGGGATTTCCTTTCATTTTAAGGGAAATTTTTTTTGGACTTCTTCTACTACTACTAAATGTAGTGTTCTAAGTATACTTTACTGCCGTTGAGTGGTTCGCTGATATCGTGGTTTTAGGTACCGATACACCAATGAGTAAGATCGTTCTATCCTGGGAGGATATATTTCATTAACCTCGAGTAATTGAGGGGAATAATTTTCTTAAGCAGACACTGTATATTGAGTGGGCTTGCTTTTCTTCTTTGAGAAAAATATTTTGTATATTGTTTCTAATCTATTTCTCATTCTATTTTCTCTACTTGTTTTAATTTTCTAATTTTAAAAATACTCTTTAAACTTTGTTGTTTCTTATCAAGTTATTCAAAGTTTTGTTCTAAGTATCTTAGGAATACAAGATGAACAACACTAACAACTTAATAAGTGCCCATTTAGTCATGTATAATTTTCACTTTTGTGGAATTTTATTCTAGAAACTGTTTGGACATAAAATTGTTACAATTTTCTGGAATTCAAGAAACTTCAAACGGTTGTTTTCGCAATTTTCACTCTAAGTCACTCACAACAATTACATGCCCAATGAAAACCCATAAAGTGGGGTCTTGGAGGGTAAAGTGTACAATGACTTTATCCTATCTCGTAGAGGTAGAGAAGTTATTTTCGAAAGATCCTCACCTCAAATAAAAAAAAAATAAAGCAGTAATTAAAAAAAAAATGACAGCGAAAAAACATGACAACTAATAGAAAAGGAATGCAGAGAATACATGCAAGGAACAATAACATCAATAAAATAATGCCATCACCTAAACGTAGTAACTTAGCACCCTCCCAATTTTTAATTTCCCCAAAATCGTTACTATTTCTGGCCAACTAATCAAAATTAGGAATGTCTTTGTCATTTTAACTAGAAATCCCCCAAATCCATTTACCTCTTTCCCGCGTCACCCAAATACATACATTTTAATAACAGTAAGAGAGAAAGTAATTAAGAGAACATAAGGGATAGTGAATGCTTACCATACAAATCTGAGTGGATTAATCTGTAGAGAAGCCTAACACCACTTAGGCCAATATAAGGAGCAGATTCTTTAGTGATACTCAAAAAATAAGCAAAAACATCCACAGAAACGTATCCATACCCAGCTGCATGGTGGATTGGATATAGTCCACTGAAACAAGCAATATGTGGTAAACAAGAATTCCTTGATACAAGGATTTTAGTTGCATCTAAGTTGCCATCTGATTTCAATCTCTCAAAACGTTGTGTTCAACTCTCAACTAAAGGAGTAAAGACTTTCTTCTCAAGATTTGGGCAAGGAGGATAGTAATTATTTCTTGGATGTGAAGGTACTTGACGGTAGTTTAGAGGATTTTGATGATTTGGCACTTGCGTTTGAAAGATTGGGTATTGTGGAACTCGATAGCAAGGAGGGGTGTTTTGGTAGTGCGGAGGTGAAATTTGGTAACTTTATTGGATATTTGAACAATTAACTGATGGAACTTGGTAATATGGGTGGGTATTTTGGTAATGTGGAGGTGGAGTTTGGTAAATAGAAGGTGGAGTTTGATAGATAGGAGGGGGAATTTGGCAACTCAATGATGGAGTTTGGTAATTTGGAAGTGGAATTTGGTAACTCGGTGGTGGAGTTTGGAAACATGATTGGGTATAATAAGCTGAATATGGTTTTTGTGAAGCTCGGGGGTAACCTCTGTAAGGTTAAGATTTTCTAAAGCGTCTTTTCCATTCATATGCGTAGGAAATGGAAGACACATCCTATCTTTTCCTCTTCAACAATTCGTAAGATTCAGTTAGGGCGGCAAAGCGAGAAATCTTTCCAGTTTTAATCCCCTCTTCGGTAGCCTCACCTACCTTGACTATCTCTACAAATTTTGCTCCAATGAGCAACATTATCTTGTCATAATACTCTGGCTCTTGAATGCATATGAAAACTTCAACGATCTCCTTCTCAGTCATCGGAGATCGAACTCGGGCGGCCTCTTTCCTCCACCTATATGCATATTTACGATAGCTTTCAGTGGATTTTCGCTTAATTCTCTCCAAAGAAAAATGATCAGAAACGATCTCCACATTATAGGCAAACCGTTCAACGAAATCCTTAGCTAGTGTATTCCAGCTATACCATTGTTTTATCTCATGAAAGGTAAACCATTCCAATGTTTCTACACTTAAACTTCAGCTAAAGAGCCACATTAACAAGGCTTCATTCCTTCCAACACCTACGAGTCGAACACAATAAGATCTTAGATGAGTCAACGGATTTTCAGTTCCTTCAAAAGTGTCGAATTTTGGCACTTTAAACCCTTTCGGGAGGTCCAGATTCGAGTGGATGCACAGATCCTCATAACTCAACCCATAGAACTAAGGAATACAGTGCAACTCCTTCATGGCTTTCCTGATCTCTTCTTTCATGTTCACTTTGGCTGCCTGTTCCTTTGACCTCCACTCTCTCTTTTATTCCTTATAGTGATCAAGCTCGGAACAATTGACATAGGGATCATTTGGAATTGGAATTTGAAAAGTAGTCCTTTGAGGTAGAGGTGGAGCAATTGAGGGATTCTGGGCTTGGTAATTTTAGGGGAAAGTCTGGGGGTTGGTATATTGATTTTGGTGATGGGTGAAGGTTTGCAGACTGCTAGCATTTTGATTTTGCGGGGGAGGACAAACCTGTGGGTTGGCATTTAGATGAGGAGGGAAGGTTTGAGGGTTGGTACCTTGAGGAGGAGGTGACGCTTGGTAAGAGACGGGAGCATGATGGGAATTTGGGGTAGTTATATCGATGATTGGGGAATTTTGAGCGGGGTTGGAAGATGGATTCTGAACTTGTTCCGCGCTTGGATGAGGAGAGTGGAGTGGAGGTCTTCCATCTCTTGGATGGTTGATAGCGAAAATTGGATTAGGCAAATCTTGTCTTCTTTGCATTTCAACCCTCATTTCGGCAATTTGTTGCATTAATTGCATAATTAATTCATTTTGATCAGCGGCAGTGGGTTGAGCCATAACAACATCATTTAGGTCAATCTCTTCATTGTTATCACCCATTACTGTCTTTCTTTTTTGCGAATTTTGACCAAGAAAGGAATCTTTGTGATCCTTAGATCTTGTAAAATAAGGGTGTTCAGTCAACTTATCAACACAGATCAGTTCTAACTACCTGTAGAAAAAAATAACTCAAAGGGCAATCTGTTAGTTTTGATTTATGAAAAATAATGCAAAATATCACACAGAAGGCATATAAACACATAAGAGCTGCTTTGTTTGAGAACATTTTAACCTACGAATATAGGGGACTGATCTTTTTATGTCTTTTTTAAAAAAAAAAGAAGAAATGGGTTAAAATGTCTTCATTCAAAGCAACAAAGCACATAAACAGTTAAAACACACAAGCACTTATCGCATCCTAAATAGATATGTGACTCTTTTGTGCCAAGGGTAGGCCTAGCGATTTGAAGGATGTATACGTCATTTGAAACATTCCATTGCTCCCAAACCCAAATTTATACAAATTTTGCGACTAAACTAAATGGGATACATAATAGGGGAAATGGGATACAAAATATCAATCCCACGCAAGGGCACAATCCTAATCTATACTTCCAAGCAAAGATCCTCTGTTCTTGATTTCTTGTCATCTTTGAATGTCCACGCTTTTTGGATGCTATGATAACTTGATCCTTCTTCGACTCGAACACACGATTAAAACTCTACCTCAAGAGACAATGGTTTACTCAATGGCGTATACATCCTTCAAATTTAAACATATATGATCGTCCATTTAGGCTGTGGGCCATTGTGGACTCAAGGTGGTCTTTCTAATGGGCCCAACACGCCTTGGGTGTTGGGTCATCTTAGGCCAATGTGCTAAATTTTGGAGATTTGATTTTGATCTGCCCTAGTCTCTAAGAGTGGACTTTCTTTATAGTGGATAGATGACCCAAGCGAACTACTTAGGCTGGGACAGTTAACGACTGTTAGCTATCCAGTAGCCAATTACATTCGTCAGGGTGCCCCGAGAACAATTTGGTTAACGATCGATTGCGGCTCGCATAATCGTTCTTTAAGTGGAAAATAAAAATAAGCGTCTTTTGACGGAATATGTTATGCCCTGAAATGCAACCGTTTACAAAAATTTTAACACATAAAGCACAAATAAACAATTCAACAATTAATAACAACTAGTCAAATAGTCAAATCTTATGGTTAGAACATAATTAAGTCCCTAGCGGAGTCACCATTTCTGCTGCGCCGTAATTCTCCTACCTGTAAAAAAATTACTTTTTTGAAATGTTCCAAGTATAAAACATTTTGAGAAAAATACTTAGAAAAGAGTCGCCACTTAATTTTTTACAGAAATTAAGAAAACTTATAATTTTTAAAGATTTAAATAGAAAACATCATTTGAAAATACCAAATAGGGTTCGAGGTTCAATTTACACTTCGAGTAGGGTTTAGGCATTCGAAGTGCCTGCTAACACGCCGTTGACCTACAACTTGACTAAAATGATTTTTGACTAATTCTTAGAAAATGATTTAATATAAAATATAATAATTTATAACTTTTAAAATAAAAAAAATTAAATAAATGATTCATTTTTATTTCATTTTTTAGTTTTAGAAAAAAGGATCCAAAATGGACCATTTGAATTAAAATTGCTAGTGATTAACAAAATCATATTTATTAGAATTTTTTGAGTCTCTTTTTAACGACAATAACTTAAACCAATTTGAATTAATTAAAGAGAGTATCTTCTTAAAATTAAATAAAAACAAGTGAAAGCTTCGACTAAAATATTTGAATGTGTGTAAAAATACAAGAGTTGATAAAACAAAATTTATTAAAAACAAAACAACACAAAGAAATAGTTCATTTTTTGGGGGAATTTGGTTAAGTTAATTAACAATTTTAAAATTAAAATTAAACAACAATAATAAATAATTACAGTTAAATAACTAAAGAGTAAGGGAGCAATTGACTTTTGGGCTTCCTTTTGGGCCAAATTCGTTGCCAATTTTTGTGTTTAATCAAAACCCGTTTTTTGTATACACTTGTTGTATATCAGTGTTATTCATGTATATCCTGCTTTCGAACACCTGTATTTCGTCTCAGCCCTGTATTTTTATGTTTTTGACCTGTATATCAGTGTATAATATTGTATACAGCACGTATACAACCCCTTTTCGGCTTTTTGGACCTGTTTCCGCTTTCGTTTGTCCGAACAAATATGAGTCTGACTCAAAAAGGAGCTTCAACTCAAAAAAATGCAAGGATTGAGTCCAAAGTGAACTCGGATTGGTAACACATGTCAAAAGAACAAATAAAAAATAAATTAGCACTCACTGTGATAAAAGTAAGACTTATAATAAAAAGATACAATCAGCCATGATAATCAACCACTCACTAAAGTCAACACTTGCTCACTGGAATAGGAAACAAAATTTAAACAAAGCAAGCAACGAAGTCATCCCATTCACTTATATTTTTTAAGAAAACAAAAAGGCAATATTTCCATGCTCAAACCAAATGTAGCATATGGGAATTTTTCCAAGCAAACCCCTTTAAGTCTCATGTATTCTTTAGACAAATAAATTGGGTATTAACTCATCATAAGCAAAATCAATGCTAGCAGGATAAAAAAAATGCTTTTAAAAATAGGCAGTAGAAATATTTAATTAGCTACATAAAAGAAGAAATTTTGATGCTATTTCTGATATAAATAGAGGGGAAAAAGTGCAATACCTAACATGCTAATCACTAAAGAAAACAGGACAAAATATTTAACAATGACAAAATATTCATATCAAGGACAACTTTATTAAACAGACATGCCTCACAAGGGACAAGAGGAGCAACCAATCAACCTAATAAAGTTTTAACACAACAGAGAGAAAAGTTGGGTACTTAAATAGTTCATAAAGACGTCATAATTTGACTTAAATTTATCTAAACAATCACAATGACTGATAAAGCTCATGCTGGAACAAAACGATAAGCAAAATAACCTCAGGACTAGAAAAAGATTACAACTAAAGTGTCTAATCCATATAGACACAAATAGAGGTAGCAAAGGAAAGAGTGCAAAAACGAGGTCATGAACTAAACAACATCTTAACTTAACACGAGTAGTAGCTACTAAACTCAGCGAAAAGATTGTCAACACAAGTATCTTATTCCAAGAAATCGAACTATCATATAGTAGCACTCAAAGTGAAACTCAAGGAGACGGGCGACCAATCGTGTTCAACAATAAGATCACTAAAATGTCATGAAAGAGATAACGACGTTAGAGAAGAATCAAGCTGAGCAGTAGCTAAGGATTTCCACTAAAATGAGACTACCATATAGAAAGAACCTAAGGAATACTAGATATAAAATGCAACATCATAATTCGTTTGGCACCCTCCGAACATATAACAGAACAACAAACATTATTTCAATAATGAAAATAAGGCGGTAACATGGCAATTAATGAATAAATAGACTAAAACTCGAGGCAAGCATCACAACTACAAGTCCGAGAAGACCCCCCCCATAGACTCAAATGACATTAGCTCATCTCGAAAATGAAATAAGCATCACTAATTTCAGAGAAAATAAAGATTTCGCTTAGACTTAAACAAATCAAATATAGGTATCTACAGAATACTACATCACTTCACAAAAGGGATACAAGTTATTTACCTTTTAGGGAGCAGAGAACTGAGACAACAAGCAGGGGAGAGATTTCCACGATCCTTCTACCACACTAGTTTAGACTCGAGCGAATAAAATCAAAACTAAATGACCTTTTGGTAATCTATTTTCGTATGTAGATACATGCCCTCAAAAATCCAATCAAAACCTTTCTCTATGCTCCTCCTTAACACCAAAGAAGAAAAAGCTTTATATAGAGGAATTTGGTGTTGAATTAGGGGGGAAATTCGTTGGAATTTCAAACAAAAAATTCAATTTCTTCTACTCTTTTCGAAGCAACAGTGCAAGGGATTTCAAAATCCCTTGAAAAAGGGGAAAAGGGACGCGAGGGTGGTTGGATGCTGCAGGCGTCGTTTGGAGCTGCTGCGGATGTTGATGTTTACTGATTTTTTCGCGATTTCCGCTACTGTCCGCGATTTTTGCTGCGAAGAAGAAAAAAATGGGGTCGTTTTCTGGTTATTGCTGGGTTTCTAGTGAGGAAGAAGAGGGCAAGTGGGGGTCGGTTTGGATGTTGTTTGCTGGAGTAGTGGTTCGGGTTTCTTTGTTGATAAGAGAAAAGGGTTGGGTTAAGGGGAAAAAGAGAATTGGAGTGGGCTGGGTCAGGTTGTTGCTCTTAGAATTGTTGTTGTGTTAGAAAAAAAGGTTGGGCCGGGTGTGGTGTTGTATGGGATAGTGGGCTGTCTAGAAAATTTTCTAATAGGCCCAAAATTGGTCATTTTAGATGTTGGCAAAAAATGGTAACTAAACAAGTGACCAAATGAATTTAGATTGTGGCCAAAAGGGATTTAACCAAACTAACTTAATTAGTTAAATTCGGCCAAATCTACATCAAGATGAATTTAAACAAAATTAATTAACGAGCTTCTTAAACTTAATGAAATAAAACAATTAATTTACTTGTAAACAAATTTACTCAAAAAATATAAACATAATTTAAACTAATCGAACAAATACATAATTGAAGCAAAATTTTATATATATATATATATATTTAGATGATTCTCGAACATTCTTAAAATATACTAATTATTTACATAATTATATAAAACACATATATTATTTAAAAATTATAAAAATGATACAACTATTTAAATTAACTTGCAAACTATGTTTATTTTATTTTATTTCTAAAATTTTTATAAAACTTATTATTTTAAAACTTTAAAAATCGAAGAAGCTTGATGATTAATTTATATTGTGAAGGACCAATATTGGGTGTCAACAGCTGTCCCTCGTTTGACTTGGATTGATGAAAGAAATTCGAGGCAAACGAAATTGACGAATCCAATTTTGGCCGACCACATCTCCATCTCTTTAGAAAAAGGGATTTTGGTACGGACTTTAAGAATTATGGCCGGACCCCAAAATCGGGTTTCCTACATATCTCAGGCTATATGAAAATTTAGGTCACTTGTAGTTCGAGATGCTTGATTTGACGCACAATATTGAAGGAATTCAAAAGCTATTCCGATATCGAAATATGAGGAGACCGGAATGCTCGAGAATAAGAGTTAAGTGCGAATGTTGGAATACAGCCGAGTTTCAACATTGATTAAGCCTACATATCCCTCAACTTAGGGAATCAAGCTACTTGTAGTTCGACTCGATCGGTTGAAAAGGAAATCTATTATGCAAGATAACATTTGGTTCTAGAGGAGTGACAAAATAAGTCGAGTATGGAAAGGAGGCTTTCAACCTCTTAGCCATGAATGTGGTGCACTTCACACCCATAGGTAAGAACTTACACGGACATAATTTCCAAGGCTTTTGGTGCATTGTCACTCAGATTGGAAAGTTGCTTCCGGTAGAGATAAAAAATTTTCGAATGCGAAAATGAAACTGACAAACCTAAAGAAAAACCCACATGCCTTCTAATAGGGGTGTGGTTTGATTGTGGTGGAAGTCGTTCCTCTACTCGCGTCCTAAGAGTTTGGCACTACTTTTTAGACTATGTCCCAGTTTGCTGCTAAAAAAAGGTTCCACGTTGTGCTGCATCCTTTTTGATGTCGTCCGCACCTGTGGTTTGTTTGGAGAATTCATCTTCTCGGATGCTCTCGACAAAGACTGAGATAAAACTCATTAGTGTAAAATATGATTCAAATGAAGAGATAATGTCTTTTACAGTGTTGACACTTAATTTCTCTCCTTGAACTTTTGACGTCAACTTCATCGGGTTTGACGTAAAGCAAATAAAGTTTGTGTCTCATATTTGTAATATAATCTTCAATCTACTCTTTCTTTGATATCGAAGTAATTAAATAGGCAGATGTAATATGTTGATAGTTCTCTTGATACCGTTCTTGCAAATGAAAATAACAATGATGATTCTTCATTGGTAAGATGACGATAATTCATTGGTAGGATAATATTTATGATCCATTGATAATGTTAATCCATTTGTAGGATAATGATAGTAAAGATCCATCGGTAGGATGATGTTGATCCATTAATAGGTAATGTTAATCCATCGATAGGATAATGATAATGCAGATCCGTCGATAGGATAATATTGACCCATTGGTAGGATAATGTTGATGATCCATTGGTAGGATAATTATAACGAAGATCCGTCGGTAGGATAATATTGATCCATTGGTAGGATAATGTTGATGATCCATTGGTAGGATAACTATAATGAAGATCCGTCGGTAGGATAATATTGATCCATTGTTATGATATGTTAATGATCCATTGGCAGGATAATTATAATGAAGATCCATCGGTACAATAATATTGATCCATTGGTAGGATATGTTAATGATCCATTGGTAGGATAATTATAATGAAGATCCATTGGTAGGATAATATTGATCCATTTGTAGGATATGTTAATGATCCATTGGTAGGATAATTATAATGAAGATCCATCGGTACAATAATATTGATCCATTGGTAGGATAATTATAATGAAGATCCGTCGGTAGGATAATATTGATCCATTGGTAGGATAATGTTGATGATCCATTGGTAGGATAACTATAATGAAGATCCATCGGTAGGATAATATTGATCTATTTGTAGGATATGTTAATAATCCATTGGTAGGATAATTATAATGAAGGTCCTTCGGTAGGATAATATTGATCCATTGGTAGGATAATTATAATGAAGATCCGTCGGTAAGATAATATTGATCCATCAGTAGGATATGTTAATGATTCATTGGTAGGATAATTATAATGAAGATCCATCGATAAGATAATATTGATCCATTGGTAGGATAATGTTGATGATCCATTGGTAGGATAATTATAATGAAGATACATCGGTAGGATAATATTGATCCATTGGTAGGCTATGAATGCATGTCCATCGATAGGACGAAGGATGATAATCCATCGAAAGGATTTGAATGTATGTCCATCGGTAGGATGAATGAAAATGATGATCCATCAGTAGGATTTTGAACGTATGTCCATCGGTAGGATGAAATTAAAAAAAAATGATCCATCGATAGGATTTTGAACGTATATCCATCATTTTACCTTCAAACATTTGTATGTTCACTTGCCTTGTTGGGGTTTTGAGCGAAGACAGTGTTACTCATATCCCCGATTACGTCTTTTGGAATCAAAAGCATTGAACCATTTTCTGCATCCCAAGAAAATTTGTTAGTTTTAAGTGAACTAATATGTGTTGATTTGTTTGATTGTTTGTTCATTGTCTTATTATCTCCAGTTGATTGCTCTTTGTCTCGCTATCTCTGGTTGATTGCTCTGATCTCCCGCTTCATGATAGATAAGACAAAACATTTTTATGCAAACTAATCAAAACATGAAAGAAAAGCTTTAAGGAAAATAGATTTTCAAAAGTATTATTTGGAAAAGGTCACTGCCAAGTGACATGTCACGTCAAGCTTAATGAACGTCTTGAAGTTGATGCCTCAAAATCTATCTGATTACTTGTTAAGAAGCGTTCAAAGTTGTTCTAAGCTGCCGATAATTCTTATTGAAATTTTTGAGGTCATACTCAAAAATTTCCGTCCCTGTTAACTGTCTTGGATTATCTTTAACTGTTGGTGAGCAAATCACGAAATTTTTGAGATCCTCTCAAAAATTTTGTCTCAGTTACAAATATCAAAGTAACTTCAGTTTTGATCTTTTGGGGAGCTCTTCTTCTTGAGAATTTTTGAGTCCCTCTCAAAAATTTTGTCCCAGTTTCTATCATAAAGAAAAATGGGAATCTTACGGGAGATATAACCGAACCGTTGTGGCGCCTACATATCTCGTTGAGGCAGGAATCAGGTCAAATGTAGTTCCCCTTCTTCAGGATTAACAAAAGTAAGAAAATTACAAGGAAACCGACCGAGGCCGACATAGGCCGTTTATGTATCTCATTCTTGAGAATTCAGGTCGAACGTAGTTCAAACAAGGAAAAACATTAAAAGGGAATAAAGGGGTGACCGAGGCCGACATAGGCCGCCTACGTATCTCATTCTTGAGAATTCAGGTCAGATGTAGTTTATTACAAGAGGGATAAAATTTTTAAACAAAGCGATAACAAGCAAATAGAACAATTAAATGGAAATGACAGAAATCGAGTCTTCAAATATGGTATATTTTTGACACATTTAAGTAGATTAATGACTTGTGAGATTCAATTTTCATGGTCAACCCTGTAATGTCATCAAACAACTGTATCGATGTGTTTTTTGAGTGAACTGATGAGTTCTCTTTCCTATGCTTGTGTAACATAAGCACCAATTTTGATTTCTTTAATGCATTCACCATTTTCTTGGTTCACTATTCCAATTTCTTCTGAATTCGGCTTATCGTGACTTTCGAACTGTCTGAACTCCTCAACTAGGTTTTTGGGTACCATGGTCTTCTCATTGTAGTCCCCAAATTCATTTATATCTATCCCCTTTTGTTCGGTTAGCTTGCGACAGGACATGATATTGACAAATTTGAAAATATTTTCACTGAAATCATAGACATATATTTTTAGATATTGAATAGGAAGCAAGTAAAAGAAAATTTTCGCAATAAAGATTTTTTCATTTGAAAATAGAAAATAAGTACTTTTACCACAACGATAAATCATTTTGCCTTTTCCAAAATATTAGGAGGGAGATTAAAACATAGTGAGGCAAAAATAGAGTAAAGGATAGGTCTCGAGCCTCATTCGAAATACCACCAATTTTAGCAATAACATAAAAATGTTTACGTCTACCAAGACGAGCGAGGAATCAAGAGCGAAGTGGATGTCCAATTAGGCATTTTTTCCTTTGACTCGTTGTCTGATATGACTGGTGTTTCAATCATCTCTTCAAGCACAATATCACCTTCTTTGAACCAATTTTTAATTCCTTGCCCTAGATCATTTTGCATTGGAAAAGACTGATATAAGTGAGGTAATGATTTTGGAAAAGTTTGATCGATCTTCTGCCCGTTCTGACCCTCTTTTGGCACTAAAGCAAAAGCATGATGAGGTGTCATGTTCACAAATTTGGATTTCTCTCCTTTGGTTGGTGAGACTGCAACTTTCTCAAACTTTTCAAGGTTGGCTGAGATTATAAATTTATTTACATTCAAATCTTCTTCGACTTCAACCATGTTAATAGTTACTCCTCTATGATTCGGCATGTGGTTACTATTGACATTATGAGTGGCAGTCTGAAGGGTGACAACCTTTTGATCTATCAAGTCTTGAATGTTATGCTTCAAGTTGATACAATCCTCAATAATATGCCCAGCACCTCTTGAATGGTAAGCACAGTGAAGATCGGGTCTATAAAGCTTGGAGTTGACATTGATATTTTTTGGATCAATTGTCTGTATCAGGCCAGCAGATTTCAATCTCTCAAAAAGTTGTGTTCAACTCTCAACTAAAGGAGTAAAGACTCTAGAAGGTTTCTTCTCAAGATTTGGGCGAGGAGGATAGTAATTATTCCTAAACGTGAAGGTACTTGATGGTAGTTTAGAGGATTTTGATGATTTGGCACTTGCGTTTGAAAGATCGGGTATTGTGGAACTCAATAGCTAGGAGGGGTGTTTTGGTAGTGTAGGGGTGAAATTTGGTAACTTGATTAGATATTTGAACAATTAACAGATGGAGCTTGGTAATATGAGTGGGTATTTTGGTAATGTGAAAGTGGAGTTTGATAAATAGAAGGTGGAGTTTGATAGATAGGAAGGGGACTTTGGCAACTCGGTGATGGATTTTGGTAATTTGGAAGTGGAATTTGGTAACTCGGTGGTGGAGTTTGGAAACCTAATTAGGTATAATAAGCCAGATATGGTTTTTGTGGACCTCAGGGGTAACCTTTGTAAGGTAAAGATTTTCTAAAGCGTTTTTTCCCATCGTATGCGTAGGAAATGGAAGACACGTCCTCTCTTTTCCTCTTCAACAATCCGGAAGATTCAGTTAGGGCGGCAAAGCAAGAAATCTTTCCAATTTTAATCCCCTCTTCGATAGCCTCACCTACCTTGACTATCTCTACAAATTTTGCTCCAATGAGCAACATTATCTTGTCATAATACTCTGGCTCTTGAATGCGTATGAACACTTCAACGATCTCCTTCTCAGTCATCGGAGATCGAACTCGGGTAGCCTCTTTCCTCCACCTATATGCATATTTACAATAGCTTTCAGTGGATTTTTGCTTAATTCTCTCCAAAGAAAAACGATCAGGAACGATCTCCATTTTGTAGGCGAACCGTTCGACGAAATCCTTAGCTAGTGCATTCCAGCTAGACCATTGTTTTATCTCATGAGAGGTAAACCATTCCAGCGCTTCTCCACTTAAACTTCAGCTAAAGAGCCATATTAACAAGGCTTCATTCCTTCCAACACCTACAAGTGGGTCACAATAAGCTCTTAGATAAGTCAACAGATTTTTGGTTTCTTCAAAAGTGTCGAATTTTGGCACTTTAAACCCTTTCGGGAGGTCCAGATTCGGGTGGATGCACAGATCCTCATAACTCAACCCATTGACCTTAAGAATACAGTGCAGCTCCTCCATGGCTTTCTTTATCTCTTCTTTCATGTTCACTTTGGCTGCCTGTTCCTTTGACCTCCACTCTCTCTCATGTTCCTCATAGTGATCAATCTCGGAACAATTGACATAGGGTTCATTTGGAATTGGAATTTGAAAAGTAGTCCTTTGAGGTAAAGGTGGAGCAATGGAGGGCTTCTGGGCTTGGTAATTTTAGGGGAAAGTCTGGGGGTTGGTATATTGATTTTGGTGATGGGTGAAGGTTTGCGGATTGCTAGCATTTTGATTTTGCGGGGGAGGACAAACCTGTGGGTTGGCATTTAGATGAGGAGGGAAGGTTTGAGGGTTGGTACCTTGAGGAGGAGGTGACGCTTGGTAAGAGATGGAGGCATGATGGGGATTTGGGGCAGTTATATCGATGATTGGGGAATTTTGAGCGGGGTTGGAAGATAGATTCTGAACTTGTTCCACGCATGGAGAAGGAGAGTGGAGTGGAGGTCTTCCATCTCCTGGAGGGTTGATAGCGAAAATTGGATTAGGCAAATCTTGTCTTCTTTGCATTTCAACCCTCATTTCGGTAATTTGTTGCATTAATTGCATAATTAATTCATTTTGATCAGCGGCAGTGGGTTGAGCCACAACAACATCA
The DNA here is from genome assembly GCA_037074985.1 of Solanum bulbocastanum. Taxonomy (NCBI): domain Eukaryota; kingdom Viridiplantae; phylum Streptophyta; class Magnoliopsida; order Solanales; family Solanaceae; genus Solanum; species Solanum bulbocastanum. Next base: position 37,192,590 of record CM073601.1, read on the forward strand.
TTCAGGTCAATCTCTTCATTGTTATTACCCATTACTGTCTTTGCTTTTTGCGAATTTTGACCAAGAAAGGAATCTTTGTGATCTTTAGATCTTGTAAAATAAGGGTGTTCAGTCAACTTATCAACACAGATCAGTTCTAACTACCTGTAGAAAAAAACAACTCAAAGGCAAATTTGTTAGTTTTGATTTATGTCAAATAATGCAAAATATCACACAGAAGGCATATAAACACATAAGAACTGCTTTGTTTGAGAACATTTTAACCTACGAATATAGGGGACTAATCTTTTTATGCCTCTTTTTAAAAAAAAAAAAAATGGGTTAAAATGTCTTCATTCAAAGCAACAAAGCACATAAACAGTTAAAACACTCCAGCATATATCGCGTCCTAAATAGATATGTGACCCTTTTGTGCCAAGGGTAGGCCTAGCGATTTGAAGGATGTATACGTCATTAAAAACATTCCATTGTTCCCAAACCTAAATTTATACAAATTTTACAACTAAACTAAATGGGATACATAATAGGGGAAATGGGATACAAAATATCAGTCCCGCGCAGGGGCACAATCCTAATCTATGCTTCCAAGCAAAGATCCTCTGTTCTTGATTTCTTATCATCTTCGAATGTCCACGCTTTTTGGATGCTATGATAAGTTGATCCTTCTTCGACTCGAACACACGATTAAAACTCTACCTCAAGAAACAATGGTTTACTAAATGACGTATACATCCTTCAAATTTAAACATATATTATCGTCCATTTAGGCTGTGGGCCATTGTGGACTCATGGTGGTCTTTCTAATGGGCCCAACACGCCTTGGGTGTTAGGTCATCTTAGGCCAATGTGCTAAATTTTGGAGATTTGATTTGCTCTACCCTAGTTTCTAAGAGTGGGCTTTCTTTATAGTGGATAGGTGACCCAAGCAGACTACTTGGGCTGAGACAGTTAACGACCGTTGACTATCTAGTAGTCAACTATATTTGTCAGGGTGCCCCGAGTACAATTTGGTTAACGATCGACTGCGGCCCGCATAATCGTCTTTTTAAGTGGAAAATAAAAATAAGCGTCTTTTGATGGAATATGTTATGCCATGAAATGCAACAGTTTACAAAAATTTTAACACATAAAGCACAAATAAACAATTCAGCAATTAATAACAACTAGTCAAATAGTCAAATCTTATGGTTAGAACATAATTAAGTCCCCAGCGGAGTCGCCATTTTTGTTGCGCCGTAATTTTTCTATCTGTAAAAAAATTACTTTTTTGAAATGTTCCAAGTATAAAACATTTTGAGAAAAAATATTTAGAAAAGAGTCGCCACTTAATTTTTACAAGAAATTAAAAAAACTTATAATTTTCAAAGATTTAAACAGAAAAAATCATTTGAAAATACCAAAGAGGGTTCGGGGTTCTATTTACACTTCGAGAAGGGTTTAGGCATTCGAAGTGTCCGCTAACACGCGGTTGACCTGCGACTTAACTAAAATGATTTTTGACTAATTCTTAGAAAATGATTTAATATAAAATATAATAATTTATAACTTTTAAAATAAAAAAATAAATAAATAAATGATTCATTTTTATTTCATTTTTTAGTTTTAGAAAAAGGGATCCAAAATGGACCATTTGAATTAAAAATGCTAGTGAGTAAAGATTTTAACAAAATCATATTTATTAGAATATTTTGAGTCTCTTTTTAACGATAATAACTTAAACCAATTTGAATTAATTAAAGAGAGAATCTTCTTAAAATTAAATAAAAACAAGTGAAATCTTCGACTAATATATTTGAATGTGTGTAAAAATACAAGAATTGATAAAACGAAATTTATTAAAAACAAAACAATACAAAGAAATAGTTCATTTTTTGGGGGAATTTGGTTAAGTTAATTAACAATTTTAAAATTAAAATTAAACAACAATAATAAATAATCACAATTAAATAACTAAAGAGTAAGGGAGAAATTCAATTTTGGGCTTCCTTTTTAGCCAAATTCGCTGCCGATTTTTGGGTTTAATCAAAACCCATTTTTTGTACACTTGCTGTATATCAGTGTATATTAGCATGTATATCAACGTTTTTCATGTATATCCTGCTTTCGAACACCTGTATTTCGCCTCAGCCCTGTATTTTTACATTTTTGACCTGTATATCAGTGTATAATACTGTATACAGCACGTATACAACCCCTTTTCGGGACCTGTTTCTGCTTTCGTTTCTTCAAACAAATATGAGTCTAACTCAAAAAGGAGCTTCAACTCAAAAAAATGCAAGGAATGAGTCCAAAGTGAACTCGAATTGGTATCACATGTCAAAAGAACAAATAAAAAATAAATTAGCATTCATTGTGATAAGAGTAAAACTTTTAATCAAAAGATACAATCAGCCATGATAATCAACCACTCACTAAAGTCAACGCTTGCTCACTGGAATAGGAAACAAAATTTAAACAAAGCAAGCAACAAAGTCATTCCATTCACTTATATTTTTTAAGGAAACAAAAAGGCAATATTTCCATGCTCAAACCAAATGTAACATATGGGAATTTTTCCATGCAAACCCCTTTAAAGTCTCATGTATTCTTTAGACAAATAAATTGGGTATTAACTCATCATAAGCATAATCTATTCTAGCAGGATTAAAAAAATGCTTTTAAAAATAGGCATTAGAAATGATTAATTAGCTACATAAAAGAAGAAATTTTGATGCTATTTCTGATATAAATAGAGGGGGAAAAGTGCAATAACTGACATGCTAATCACTAAAGAAAACAGGACAAAATATTTAACAATGACAAAATATTCATATCAAGGACAACTTTATTAAACAAACATGCCTCACAAGGGACAAGAGGAGCAACCAATCAACCTAATAAAGTTTTAACACAACAGAGAGAAAAGTTGGGTACTTAAATAGTTCATAAAGACGTCCTAATTTGACTCAAATTTATCTAAACAATCACAATGACTGATAAAGCTCATGCTGGAACAAAACGATAAGCAAGATAACCTCAGGACTAGAAAAAGATTACAACTAAAGTGTCTAATCCATATAGACATAAATAGAGGCAGCAAAGGAAAGAGTGCAAAAACGAGGTCATGAACTAAACAACATCTTAACTTAACACGAGTAGCTACTAAACTCAGCGAAAAGATTGTCAACACAAGCATCTTATTCCAAGAAATTGAACTATCATATAGTAGAACTCAAAGAGAAACTCAAGGAGACGGGCGACCAATCGTGTTCAACAATAAGATCACTAAAATGTCATGAAAGAGATAACGACGTTAGAGAAGAATCAAGCTGAGCAGTAGCTAAGGATTTCCACTAAAATGAGACTACCATATAGAAAGAACCTAAGGAATACTAGATATAAAATGCAACATCATAATTCGTTTGGCACCCTCCGAACATCTAACAGAACAACAAACATTATTTCAATAATGAAAATAAGGCGATAACATGGCGATTAATGAATAAATAGACTAAAACTCGAGGCAAGCATCACAACTATGAGTCCGAGAAGACCCCCCCACAGACTCGAATGACATTAGCTCATCTCGAAAACGAAATAAGTATCACTAATTTCAGAGAAAATAAAGATTTCGCTTAGACTTAAACAAATCAAATATAGGTATCTCCAAAATACTACATCACTTCACAAAAGGGATACAAGTTATTTACCTTTTAGGGAGCAGAGAACTGAGACAACAAGCAGGGAAGAGATTTCCACGATCCTTCTACCCCACTAGTTTAGACTCGAGCGAATAAAATCAAAACTAAATGACCTTTTGGTAATCTATTTTCGTATGTAGATACATGCCCTCAAAAATCCAACCAAAACCTTTCTCTATGCTCCTCCTTAACACCAAAGAAGAAAAAGCTTTATATAGAGGAATTTGGTGTTGAATTAGGGGGGAAATCTGTTGGAATTTCAAAAAAAAAATTCAATTTCTTTTACTCTTTTCGAAGCAACAGTGGAAGGGATTTCAAAATCCCTTGAAAAAGGGGAAAAGGGACGCGAGGGTGGTTGGATGCTGCAGGCGTCGTTTGGAGCTGTTGCAGATGTTGATGTTTACTAGTTTTTTCGTGATTTCCGCTGCTGTCTGCGATTTCTGCTGTGAAGAAGAAAAAAGATGGGGTCGTTTTCTGGTTGCTGTTGGGTTTCTAGTGAGGAAGAAGAGGGCAAGTGGGGGTCGGTTTGGATGTTGTTTGCTGGAGTAGTGGTTTGGGTTTCTTTGTTGATAGGAGAAAAGGGTTGGATTAAGGGGAAAAAGAGAATTGGAGTGGGCTGGGTCGGGTTGCTGCTATTAGAATTGTTGTTGTGTTAAAAAAAAAAGGTTGGGCCGGGTGTGGTGTTGTATGGGATAGTGGGCTGTCTGGAAAATTTCCTAGTAGGCCCAAAATTGGTCTTTTTAGATATTGGCAAAAAATGGTAATTAAACAAGTGACCAAATGAATTTAGATTGTGGCCAAAAGGGATTTAACCAAATTAACTTAATTAGTTAAATTCGGCCAAATCTACATCAAGATGAATTTAAACAAAATTAATTAACGTGCTTCTTAAACTTAATGAAATAAAACAATTAATTTACTTGTAAACAAATTTACTCAAAAAATATAAACATAATTTAAACTAATCGAACAAATATATAATTGAAGCAAAATTATATATATATATATATATATATATATATATATATATATATATATATATAGATGATTCTCGAACATTCTTAAAATATACTAATTATATACGTAATTATATAAAACACATATATTATTTTAAAATTATAAAAATGATACAACTATTTAAATTAACTTGCAAACTATGTTTATTTTATTTTATTTCTAAATTTTTTATAAAACTTATTATTTTAAATCGTTAGAAATCGAAGAAGTTTGATGATTAATTTATATTATGGAGGGCCAAAATTGGGTGTCAACAAACCTAATATCACAAAATAATTTATCCTTGTCTTGAAATAATTACTTGTTTTCAGTCTAAAGTATCTAACTAACAAAACATGGCAAATTACTCTCTCCGTTTCTATTTATGTTGTTTTTATTAAAAATATATATTTCTTAATATTTATCATTTCACAAATTAATACATAGATATCAATACTCTTCCTATTTTACCATCGAAAGTTATTAGTTTTGAAAGTATGAATTTGATAAATATAAAAAAAATTAAATGATTAATTTATGTTCAACAGTCAATTTAATTAATCAAAATAAATTAATTTATATTCATTTATTGAATACTTGACTTCAAGAGGACACTAAATAAGGGCACAATGATAAACTTACATAGTTTCTTAAGTGATGTAAAATCTAAAATGATGACATATAAATAGGAACAAAGAAATTATTATTTTTCTAGACAACCAACTTGTCTAATACTCTCTCTGTCCACCAATAGTTATTCACTATTGATTTGACACGCATCTTAAAGAAACAATAAATAATAGAGGTAATATTAACATTACCCTTTGAATATATCAAATTTTAAAGCTTTTGGAAAATGTACTAGATATTGAATAATACTTAATATCAAGGTAAAAGAGATTGAAAAGAAAGGATAAATTATCTCTTGGTTTTTCAAATTGGACAAATATTGGTGAACAATATTTCTAGTATTAGTAGAAAGTAAAGATGGACAGAGGGGAGTATTATAGCCCCTTCATTTCAAAATAATTCAATTGTTGGGGTGTTTCACATCCTTTAAAAAAAGAAGATTATGACATAAATTAGACATTGCTTTTTATTTTTGCTCTTATTAATTATTGTCAAATTAATTTTAAAGTAATTCAAAACAATTAAAGTTTCTTGAACTCATCACACAGAAAATCCAAATAAAGGGTAAAATGGAAGAATATTTTGAAAAATAATCTTGAAGGTTGAACAATTAAGTTAATTTGAAGAGAAAAGACATAAAATCACCATTGAAGTTGTCCCAATTCTTCAAAAAGATATCTTAACTTTGCGGGTGTCCTATTACCCCATAAAATTATTAAATATCTATGAAAATAGACCATTCTGACCCATTTTCTCATCTATGAATGGCCATCCCCTTGACCCATTTTAATTAAATTAAAAAATAAATAAAAGTGAGGATAACCCAACCCGAATCTTAACAAAAGCACTTCCATCTCTTTTCCTTTTAAATTTTCACACTCTCTCTTATTTTTCATTAAAATTTGCTCGACATTTTAGCTAAATAAACAAGGGATTGAAGGTCAATAGGTTAGGATTTCATATTTATCTAATATTTGATAAAAAACCATATTATTTTCTTCATGTATTTGTGATTTGTTGAGGAAACACATGTTTAGGGATATATTTTTCTGAGCTCCAGCGACAATGGAAGTTGATTTACCCATCCATCACTAGAAAATAAAGATAGGTCAGGATCGTTGTACCGTCATTTTGTGTTTGTCTTTTTCAGATGAAATTGTAATTTACAGTAAGTTTGATAGTAAACTTGAAAATTAAATTCTGTTGAAAATTTGGGGAAGTTGGTGTCTTAATTAATGATAGACATTGTTGTCGAAATTTAGTACAAAGATTCTAATTTCGATTTGCGTCGTTAATTACCAAAATTTGTGTTCTCTCTTGTACAATGATACCTTGTATTGTGAAACTATCATGTTCGTCTTTTTTGGATGAAATCGCAATTTACAGTGAGTTTGATTGCAGATCTGAAGAATAAACTCTGTTGAAAATTTGGGGAAAATGATGTATTTAAAATTTTTATTAATTAATAGAGAAATTAACTGAAATATGACATTTTTAAAATTGATTTTGGGAAGTAAATTGGCATGTTCACGCGCTGATATTTATGTGTTCACAAACGTTGGGGGAAAATGGGTCAGAATGGTCTATTTACAAAGATATTTAATATTTTTTATGGATAATAGGACGTCCAGTAAGTTAAGATATTTTTTTGAATATTCGAAATAACTTCAATAGTAATTTTATGTCTTTATATAAAAAATATCTTAATAATTTAATTATTTTAAAACGGAGAGAGTAATAATAACAACTTCTTAATATGGTGAATTTTAGAAAAAAGCAAGTATGAAATCAATGCTTCCATTATGTTTTTACTACCATTATACTTTTTAAAAATCTGATCATTTAGAGTTTGTTTAATCAAATTTCAAAGAAGAATTTCTCCTTCTTCGAGGCTTCCAGATTATTTTAGGTAATACTTCATTCGTTTCAAAGAGAATGATGTAGTTTGATTTGAAACAAAGTTTAAGAAAAGAAAAAAAAATAATTTTATGATAATAAATTAAAGTTTTGTCAAATATATCAAAATGTCCTTTAATCTTATAGTCTTAAACATGTCATGTGGAAAATTGAAGTTAAAGTGATGCAATAACTTTTTTTTTGAAAGAGACTAAAAAAGAAATGAGCAATGCTAAATGGCCAGAAAATTAAAAAGTTTATAATATTTTTTTATTTTAAAATAAATTAATTTTTTTCCTTTTTTTTTTAGTTAAAAAGAATTAAAATTAAAAAGATGAAAATATTTTAAAAAATAAAATAACATAGATAAAATAAAATATCATTCTGACCAAATAATTTTTTCAAAAGAAATTAGGTCTTTTTAAAACAAAGAGATTAACTTTTATGAATTTATATTTCCAGAAAACAAATATATTAGGTTAGATTAAGGGAGGTTTCAATTGTACAAAATTTTATGGTAGTAGCAGAATGGGGATTTCGTACCTTGAGATATAGGGCTGTAAAGTTTCTCTAAAACCAACCAAACCTCTCTAGCAGAATCTAATTTATGAACCTTATTATCCTGAAGAAGTTCATCCGTAAGAGAACCGAATCACTCCTTTTCATTTGCAATTTATCTTCCTCATTTCCCATCTCTTCCCCTTTTTCTTCATTTTCCTCTTCTTCGGGCTCATCGTCATCGTCATCGCCAGGAGCAATGGTCTGTGGAGAAAATTGGATTGTTCCATCAACAAATCCAAGTAAATCATGACTTTGAAGAAGACAAACAATCTGGGTTTTCCATGGAATGTAGTTGGATTCACCACATAACTTGATGGATACGAAGTTTGCTACATTAACCATTGATAAGTGGATCTCGGGATTTGAGCTTGGGAACGCCATTGTTCTCTTTGCTATCAGATAGAGTGATGAATACAAAGTCTTTTACAGTCGACTGGGTTATTGCTGGGAACTTAAAGGAGACTATCGGACTTGAACATTGCTATCAGTACGGCAATACTGTCCTTACTTATCGGATCAAATTTAAGAGAAAAAACACACACACAATTGGTGAGCCATAAATTTCTGATATTTTTGAAAAATTAGATTTCGACTCAAGTTTGAAATTACCTACACGCACTCTTCACTTTTTGATGTCATATGTTGTAGGATTTTTCAAAAATATACTTCCTCCGTCCAGTAATAATCGTACGCTATACTATTTTATGATGTCCAGCAATATTTTTGTCTTTATAAAATCAATGGATAATTTTACTCGTGATTCTTAATTTATCCTGGTTATTAATTATACACATTTTCTTATTACATTTTTCAAGACATTATATTTATTTTATTCATAGGGTGATATGATAAAATTACCTTTATATTTATAATTTTTTAAAAAGTGTGCAAAGTCAATAATAGATAAATATGATTATAAAAGTCTTTTGGAGAGAATTTGACACATACTCATTGACATTTTTATGAGTCCTGAGCAACAATGACTATTACAATTTGCCAAATTACAATTTGTTGAGACAATTCAATTTATGCAAAAAAAAAAAAAAGCAATAATTGTAATAATAGCTATTTTTTAATGTAATTTTTTCACTGCAAATAATTTTTTTCACCTTTTCTAGATTAAATGATCGAGAAGAGATGCAACATTGTTAGGTGATAGAATAAATAGAACGGAATAGAAAATATAGGTGGAGTCATAATTGATGGACTTTTGTTATATATAAAATATAATTTTTTTTGGATAAGTTTTAAAATTTTAAAACACTGAACAAGTATAATTTGGCACAAAAATCACTTCTTTGTTTATTTTGGGATTTTGAATTTTTCGTTAAACAGTTTTTCAAAACTTTTGTCAATTTTTTTTGTCAAAAAATGTTTGCGCTGAGAGTCTGTTCGGATTAACTTTTGATTTATTTTTATTATTTTAGCTTATTATAAGTAACTTATAAATTTACTCGAACATTTAAAAAATTACTTGAAAGATATTTAGATTTTAAAGTATTTAAAATAAGCTAATTCAAACGGACTCAAAATCTAATAAGTTAGTTGTTCGTATCGTTTACATGTTGTTGAAATATTGATACCCATTATATATATATTGTATTGTATCCTTACTCCTTACTAAATCTAATTAGTCAGTAGTTTGAATCGTTTACACGTTGTTTGAAATATTGATACCCATTATATTGTATTGTATCCTTACTCCTTACTAAATCCAATCAGTTAGTAGTTTATATCGTTTACACGTTGTTTCAAAAATTGATACCCATTATATTGTATTGTATCCTTAGTCCTTACTAAATCTAATCAGTCAGTTGTTCGTATCGTTTATATGTTGTTTGAAATGTTGATACCCATTATAGTATTGTATCCTTACAACATATATAGTATTGAGAAAATTATTGTTTAATTATTGTTTTATTCCCTTTTATTGGCAAAGTTATTACTTAATTAAATGAAACTAGGTTATTTTTATTCCTAAGCTAACCAAACAAGCAAAATTGATTAGGATTAGGGGTGTGCATTGGTCGGCTCAGTTTTATATATTATCGATTCAATTTATCAATTTTCGGTTTTTAAATACGTTAAATTCATAACCAAATCAATAAGATATTTTTATTGGTTTTTGGTTAATCAGTTTTGGTCCTTAACGGTTTAGTTTTCGATTTAACCAATAAGAAAATATTCACAAAACAAATATATATATATATGACCTCTCTAATAAATTTGACGCGACAACACAATAAAGTAACTTTGCAAATGTTCATAAAATAGAAACAATAAAAACAAATATGAAAATAACTATACAAGTGTAACACAAAGAGAAATTAAGAGAAATAGAGTTCTTACTTTAGATTTCGATGTTTTGTATAATGTGAAGTAGTAAACTCAAAGTCATTGTGAAGTGTGAATTGAACGCTAAAGGACAAAGACAATAACTAGTAATGTATTGAGATTAATATATAATATTTATCTACAAGTAGAAGTAGTAAATTACTAGTCTTAATGGGTTATTCGGTGTATCGAATAACACAATATTAAAAGTCAATACCGAACCGATAATCCGATAGTTTTTTTTTTTACAAAACCATTAAAAAATCATTAGCCAAATAACAATAAACCAATAACACTTTTTTCAATTCAGTTTACCAATTATTTCGGTTTTTGTACACCCCTAATTAGGGTAACTTAACGAATGCCCTTTTAAAAATAAAAAATTAAAAAAGATTTTTTTGAGGATAAAGAGTACTTCAAGGAAGCTAAAATGTTCAGTTGGACAATAATGTTATTGACCTCAAAAAGATTAAGGTCAGGTGTAGAAAAAGTTGAACATGACTTTTATATGCAAGTTTTGACTAGCTAAATAATTATTTTATGATTAAAATCTACACTCTTAAACACAAATATGTCGGGGCCACTAGAAACTATATGTGCAATATCAAGTTCTTGTTTGAACTTTACAAAAGTAAAATTGTTGAACAACCAAGCATTAGAATATTCAAATTTCAGTTAAAAAGAATTGAAAATTCATATTGAAAAGACCACTTTCAAGAGAGCTAGATTGAAAATACTTTAAGACATAATGGATAATTGTGTATTAGAGTTTGAAAGAATAATTGACTATGGGGCTGAAATATAGGGGACCAATTTTGGGAGTACTTATATTGTAAAGGTTGATGATTCTGAGGTAAGTGGTAGGCTAGTATTTCAGAATTTCTATATTTATTTTGATGCTTTGAAAAAAACTTTTAGAGTAGTTATAGAAAATGGAATATTAATTTTGATGGTTTTGCTTTTTGAAGAGAGTAACCAAAGGACAATTTATTGTCTGTTACGTTGTGGCCAAAGATCTCAATAACCAAATGTTACATATTGTTTTGTGTGTGTAGAGTATGAAAATAAGCACATTTGAACATGATTTTTGAAACTGTTGATAGAGAATTTTAGAATAGAAGATAACAGAGATTAGACAATTATATTAGACATATAAAAGCTATGATCTCTTACTTTGTTTTTCTCTGTTTAGTAGGTGTTTGACCATGCGATATCATATCAAGGTATGAAATCGTGAGATGAAATCAGCGTTTGGACATGCGATTTCATGTTCATTTCATATCATGAGATGAAATTTCATATTCTCCAAAGATCATGTGAGAATTCCATATCACGATTTGAGATTTTTTAAGTATAAAAATTGAGCCACAAGTTTATATTTTGTTAAAACAACCCCACATTTAAATCTACTAACCATTTATTTCATATGTAAATAAAATTTATAATCACATCATTACTTTTAAAAAAAATTATTATTCTTACCAACATAAAATTTATTACTTTAAATTTGCTAAATATAAATGACAAAGTACGTAGGAATTGATTTGGTGAATATAAATAAGAATGGAGGGAGTAATCTTATTTTGGTTCTTCATAATAAAAAAACTTCTCTTTCAGATACATATGAAAATGTTTAAAGCAATTTAATATGAAAAATAACAAAATTGGTTTGTATGTTTGATAATCATTACTTCCAATATGTTTGATTTTAGCACAAAATTAATGCATTGAAAATGTATAATTGCACACAAGTGAAACACAACATGAACCATTATGACATTGACAAGTGAAAATTGTTATAACTTGTGCAGTACTGTTACATAATTATTTGCAAGAATACCAAATGAGTGATGAAATATTTATGATCCATGAGGATGAAAATATAGTTGCGGATGATATTGACCAACACATGACTCAAAGTAATTATATTGGTTCATCTTCTCGGTCATATGATCGAGAAATGCAAGTTCGGCATGAGGAGATTGTCCGAACTATGTGGAAGGATTATATTAAAGACTAGTACACTACAATTTCTGTTCAATTTTTTTTATTGAATTAAAGTTTGATCAATTATAATTAGATGAAAAAGTTACTTAAGTGGAAACAAATAGTTTTGTAATAATTTATTATACGATTATAAATTTTATTTGGTAAGATTGAATAAACAATTGGGACTATTTTAATAGTTTTACAACTTATGATATTCTTATGTTTATGAGAAATATACAATACAAAAATTTCATATCGCTTGTCCAAACAAAATTTCAATTTCATCTCATGATTTCATATTATAATATCATATTACATGGTCAAACGGGCCCTTAGTTTCTTTATATTCAATATTAAGTGTAATTATGACTTGCCGTTTCTAAAAGGATCTTCTTCTACCACAGGCGAAGCATGAGATCAGAGGCGAACTCAGGATTTGAAGATAAGGGAGGGTGGGGGGGGGGGGGGGGGGGGGGCACTACTGAGAGTGACTTAAGGGTAAGGTTAGGAGTGGCACAAGGGTAAGTTTATCAAAGTGCCTACTTAGGCCTCAGTGGATATTCTTTCTCTCGGATCCAGTTTAAGTGACTACAAATCATACTCATCTATAAAACTCAAAGAATTGTCTCTAGAGCTATCACTTGGTTGATAAAAATTATGTTTCGTCAAAATCTATCCATTTCAAAGCACAAGAATCAACAACAAATTCTTACAAAAAAAAAAATCCTTAAAAAGAAGAACTTACCAATTTATGCAGAGATAATAGGAGTAGGACTTCAATTATGCGGTGAAGAATACGTGTAAGTTGTAAGTTACAGATTTTCTATCAGTCTTATATTTTGTTTAGAATTGTGTTAGGGCTTTTATTTGTTTTTAATTTCAATTAAGAAAGGAATGGAGTTAGATGAGATGGCAAAAAAAAATGGGTGGTTAAGAAAGGGAGTGGGGGCAGATGAGGTGGCAAAAACGAGTTTTAATAAAAGCAATTTTTAAAAGGTTAATCCTAAAAAAGCTTATTTTAAAGTAAAAAAAAAGTTACCTTTGGTGGAGATCAAACTTGTGCAGTCCCACTTCAAGATGGCGACTTCGACCAGTGCACCAAAGAGACTTTTGGTTATTAGGGTGCACCATCAAAGATATTATTATTTTATCAACTATTTATCTATATATATGATTTTTTTTAATATTACTGAGTGCATGTGTGTCCGCCTCTGCACGGGATATGTGCAATATACATCCTTGCCAATTGGGCAACAACTTGGAGGCAAATCTTGCACAAATGGAGTTACTAGATAATAATAAAAAAGTTAAGGAATTACTATACTACAGGTGCAAATTTGATGTAAAATGTACTTTACAATTATTGTTAAGTATGATATTATAGACATAATTTATATGAAAATGTTAATGCTTAACAGTTATCTATTATCTGTGGTTAGTCGGAGGTGATAGATATAAGATGGAATTAGTCGAGGTGTTGAGAACTGACCCTGATAAAAAAAAGGATTGCGTTTTCAGATACAAATGTTAAAACTGATAATAAAGAGTTACATATTTGGCAATAAGTTGGTTTTTGTTAAACTGATTAAAATAACTTTAATTTGTTTATAAAAGAAATTTACAAATCTAAAAGTGTCCTTGTAAAGAAAAAGAGTAACGATGTATAGTTAGTGAAGAGGAACTTAACGGTTTTATTTTGGCAAAAAGTATTTTTGAGATTTTTTTTGTTTTAAAAAGGACAAAATAGTAAAAGACTTGATCAAACTAAAAGTCTTCATATGCTGAAAATTAATAATTTGGGCATTGTCAACTTATGACTTTTGGTTGATTTTAGTTTAAAAGTACTTTGAATATTTACTAAATGAGTACATAAGCTAAAACATGTTTATAAGTTGGTTTAATCGACCTATAAGCTTAGTCAAACACCTCCTAAATATCTCACTTCGTACTTTGTGTCTTCTAAGTGAAAAGAGATAATGGTCAAAAACACAATTGAAGTATCATTTATTTGCAAATTTCATACTTGAACTATTTATAAAAATACACATCAAAAGTGCCGATGTGAACTTAAACAATTCAATAAACCCTTGCTCTAGCTGAAAACAACTCGATTGGATCGATTCCGGTTACATCCTTGATGAACAATATTTGTAAGAAGAAAAAAGCAAATCTACTTTTATTATATTTAGTTAGTAAAATAGAGGGGTGAAACTAATAATTTTCTTCTGAGATGACGGAGGAGTTAAATTATAATATGTAGAAATAGATATTAACAACTCATGGACTATGCATTCTCATTTTCAATAATGTGAAACACACACCACGAGAATGTCAAGAAGTTGAATTCATGATATGTCAAAACAAACAAGCAAAACACACATTTGTGTTAGTACGCATTGGGACGGAGCTAGAAGGTTATGCGTGGGTTCGACTGAATGTAGTAGCCTTAATTCAAATTTAATATTTATATTTAAAAATTCACTAAATAGATACAAAATTTAAAATTTAGAACCCGTTCATGACTAACACAAGGTGTTACTAGTCTAGAACTAAAAATTCAAATTTTGCCGTTGTTTCGAGCATGCACTGAATTATGAACATCAGAAACTAAGTCAAGGTTTAGTGTTGCTCCTTCCGTCTCAATTTATATGACACTTTTCAAATTTCAAAATTTAAACAAATCAATCTTTGATCGTAAATTTTTGAGATAATACATAAGGACCACTAAACTATGACCGAAATCATAGCGACCCATGTAAACTTAACTAGGGGAAATTGGACACATGTCCTTTTTGTAATTGGTCTATTTACAATTGGTTAGTACACATAATTATTGACATTACAACTTCTATATATTTAATTATTTTAATTTCTTTCTTTGTAAAATTTTTATTTTTTCTCTTTCATTGATTTCTTTTCTTTTCACTTTTAATAATTTTTAAAAATTTATGTGTATTTTTTTAAAATAATAAATTAAAAGTGTTCTTTAATTTTTAACATTTTAATTTTTTATATAGTATTTTATTTGATTTTTTTCACTTATTTTGATATCCGTTCTAAATTAACATTATTTAAATACAATCTTTGAATTAAATTTGAAATTAAATCAAATGAAAAGGTAAAGAAAATAAAAGAAATAAATAAAATAAAAAAGGGAGAAAAACAATGAATGAAGGTTAATAAGAAGATATTTTTTAAAAATAAGAAATTTAAAATAAAAATATAAATAAATAAATTACACACGTGTGAAGGGAAGATTGTTGTACATATGCAGTTAGCTTACCTGGTTGACGGTACTACGTCAGCACAAAAAGTGCACGAAAATATAGAAAAATGAGTTCAGGAGTCTAATAGGACCCTAATTAAGTTAAGGTGTGTGATTGGAATTTCGGTCATTGTTCAGGGGGTACTTATGAATTATCCCTCAAATTTTCATATACCTTTTAAATATTTTGAATTGTCAGTTATTGTAACTTGTAGTACTTTTTACGTAGTTTACAAATATATAAATTTAAATTTCAAAAATTTGAAGATTCTATGCTCAAATTTCTAGTCAAGTTTAAACTATTTGACTCTCAAAAAATTAAAAGTGTCGAAAGAATGGGAGTATATTTTTATTGACAATTTTACTTGCTTTCTCATGAATTTGTGTAAACACGTTAACACCACAATCACGATTTACAAGACTTTGTTGATTTGGTTTTTTTATTGCTATAAATGATAAATATTTAGTATATTCCTTTAAGTTTCCCTTGTTTCAATTGGTCAAGTCCTTGGGCCTACCCAATTAAACTAGAAATAAATTAAGTTGGGAACAATATTGAAATGATAGAGTAAATTGAAGAAACATTAATAGTAAAAAAAAAAAAATTCTTAAAATTATCACTATTTAAAGTCTCAAAACCATAGGATACTAGCCATATCATTCCTAGTAATTTATGCAATTATGGAAAAAATATTATCCTCTTTTCTCTTGTTGCTTCACTATGTTATGGCTAATTCAGCCAGCCAAACCAACATTACCACCGATCAATTAACTCTTCTTTCTTTAAAATCTCAAATCATTTCGGACCCCTTTCACTTGTTGGATGAAAGTTGGTCCCCCGCTACTGCTGTTTGTCATTGGGTTGGAGTCACTTGTGGCTCTCGTCACCAACGAGTGAAGTCCTTGAATTTTTCCAACATGGCTCTTACAGGCAGGATTCCCCACGATTTTGGAAACCTCACATTTCTTGTTTCTCTTGACTTGGGAAACAACAATTTCCAGGGAAATTTGCCTCAAGAAATGGCATGCTTAGGTCGACTAAAGTTTCTTAAGTTAAGTTTCAACAACTTCAGCGGGGAGGTTCCTTCTTGGTTTGGGTTTTTACACCAACTTCAATATCTAAATCTTAGGAACAATAGTTTCACCGGCTCCCTCCCCTCTTCCTTTTTTAATATAACAAAGCTTGAATTCTTGGATATGACATTCAATTCCTTAGAGGGTCGAATCCCCAAGGAGATTGGAAGTTTCATAAACCTAAGATATTTAAGCTTGGGTGGGAACAATCTCATAGGTTCTATCCCTCAGTCTATCTCGAACGCCTCAATGTTGGAGACTTTGCTTCTTTCATACAATTCTCTTCAAGGAAACATCCCGGAATGGATTGGCAATCTTCACAACCTAAACAAATTAGCCATAGAATCTAATAAGCTTACAGGTTCTATATCTTTGTCAGTTTTCAACATTTCAAGAATTGAAGTAATTGGATTTACGAACAATTACTTATCAGGAAATCTTCCGAATGGTTTATGCAATGGTCTCTCAGTATTCAAAGGACTTTATCTATCAATGAACAAGCTTCATGGTCATACGCCTACAAACTTGTCGAATTGTTCACAACTTCAAACATTGTCTTTATCAACAAATGAGTTTGATGGACCAATACATAGTGAAATTGGAAGATTGAGTAACTTGCAGACATTACTTCTTGGATCTAACCATTTCACAGGTATGATCCGACAACATTATTTTTTGCATAATACATAAATATGCACTTTAACTTGGATTATGCTGGCATATATGCCCTCCGTAACTTTGGGGTTACACAAGTAGACACTTAGATTTGTATAAAATTGAACAAGTAGAACATGTGTCCTATGTGGTATAATAAACATAGGACACAAAATTGAGACGTAGGACGCCACGTAAGACGAATGTGTGCATTTGTTCAATTTTATTCAAGTTTAAATGTATACTTGTGGACATCCAAAGTTGGAGCGCATAGATGTCAGCTGAAGTAGGGATGGCATTAATGGGGCAGGGCAGATGCGGGGCGGGGTGCGTTTAAGGCTCTGTGGGGCGGGGCGGGGCGGATGTGGGGTGGGTTGAAGTGGGTTTTTTAAAAATTAATGTGGAGTGGGGCGAGTTGCGGGTATATGTGATTTTATGTGGATTCAAACTTAATTTTAACTTTTTACATGTTATAAGAGTGATAAAACATTATTTATGAAGATAATTTCATTAAAACTACTAAAATATTCAAGATAATAAATGAATATGATTCAATAAAAAATAATACAATTTCTTACATGTTTCCCGATTGACCTCTAAAAAATAAAATTTTAAGTCACTATCCTACTAAATTAATACAACTTAATGAAAAAATGAATTTATTTTTATGAATTTTATTTTTAGTATCAAACAAAACTAGAAAAAGAAAATATTAAAAAAATTATGCGGAGCAGGTCTATACGGGGCAGGGTGGAATGAGTTGAAAATGAAAAAGTTGTTATGCGGGGCGGGACGGATTAAAATTTTTGCAGGTTAAACTCAAACTCAACCTGTACCACGCCATTGCCATCCCTAAGCTGAAGTCAATAGTTGAAGGACATATTTATGTATTATGCCTTAGTTTTTTATGAACGCTAGTAGTATTGTAGCTAATTTATGAACATTGCAGGGGTAATTCCTCATGAAATCGGAAATCTTGTTAATTTGGTGGAGTTATCCATGGAGGCAAACCAGATTACCGGCCCTGTCCCGATATCCATATTCAATATCTCCTCCCTGCAATATTTGTCACTGGCAATTAACAATCTCAACGGATCCCTACCACGGGATATTGGCAACTTAACCAAGATACAAGTTCTACAGCTTAGTACAAATAAGCTTAGAGGTACGTATTCTAGTGATACAAATATGCTAGGTTGAATCAACTAGTTACACTCAGTGTATTTGATCTCATTGCCAGGTGAAATACCGAAAGAGATAGGAAATCTCGTTGAGCTGGAGGAATTTCATGTCGAGGAGAACAGTTTTAGTGGTTCATTTCCAATGGAGATGTTCAACGTATCAGGACTGAGAATAATGGCTCTTTCATACAATAATATATCAGCAACTCTACCATCGATCATAGATTCCGTCTCACCCAACATTGAAGAGCTTTATCTGAGCAGTTTAACCAATCTTGTTGGGACTATTCCTCAATCTATCTACAATTGTTCCAAACTTATTATTATCGAGATTTCAGATAATAAACTCACAGGCTTGATTCCCAATTCTCTCGGATATTTGCCTCGTCTACAAGTCCTAAACTTGGAGGGAAACAATTTAACTAGTGATTCATTTTTAACCTTCATTACTTCCTTATCAAATTCGAGAAATTTAAAATATCTTTTTCTATCTTTGAACCCTTTAAACGGCATGCTTCCAGTATCTGTAGGGAACCTTTCAACTTCTCTGATAAAATTTTCCGCCAGGAGTTGCAAAATAAAAGGGCGACTTCCAAATGAAGTTGGGAACTTAAGCAGCTTATTATTCCTTGATCTTTCTGGAAACAACTTGGTTGGATCAATTCCGACATCAGTTGGAAACTTGAGAAATCTTCAGCGGTTCAACTTGAGTAACAACATACTTACAGGATTTATTGGAGATAACATTTGTAAATTGCAGCATTTAGGTGAGATTTACTTGGGACAAAATCAACTTTCAGGATCTATTCCTAATTGTTTAGGGAACGTCACGTCCCTTAGAGAGGTACATTTTGGTTCCAATAAATTGAGTTCCAATATACCAACAAGTTTTGGGAATCTTAAAGATTTAGTGGTTCTTGACTTATCGTCAAACAACATGGTTGGTTCTTTACCTCCAGAAATTAGAAATCTAAAGGCTGCAACACGGATGGATCTGTCAATGAATCAATTCTCAAATAGATTTCCTAGAGAAATTGGAGGATTGCAAAATTTGGAGCACCTTTCTTTGAGGCACAACAATTTACAAGGATCTATACCTGACTCAATGAGCAACATAGTAGGTTTGGAATTCCTAGACCTTTCTCATAATAATATATCGGGAATCATTCCTATGTCTTTGGAGAAACTTCAATACCTCAAGTATTTCAATGTTTCTAACAACAAGTTGTATGGTGAAATTCCTTCGGGGGGTCCTTTCAAGAACCTCTCGAGTAAGTTTTTCATCCACAATGAAGCATTTTGTGGTTCTTCAAGATTTAGTGTCCCGCCATGCCCCACTTCATCAAAGCACAGATCAAATAGAAAAAAATCGCTACTTCTATTTCTTTTGCTAGGAATTGCACTTCTATTTGTTCCTATCACCTATGTGTCTGTATGGATAAGGCATAGAAGAGATAAAAGAGCTCCTCAGCAAGTTGATTCATTGTCCACCATAGAACGAGAAAGAATTTCATACTATGAACTGCTCCAAGCAACTGATGCGCTTAGCGAGAGTAATCTGATTGGCTCCGGAGGTTTTGGCTCTGTTTACAAAGGTGTTCTTAGAAGTGGGGCTGTCATTGCAGTTAAAGTGTTCAATCTGCAAATGGAAGCGGCATTCAAGAGTTTTGATACAGAATGTGAAGTTTTGCGTAGCCTTTGCCATAGGAATCTTGTGAAAGTCATCACTAGTTGTTCCAACCTTGATTTTAAGGCTTTAGTGCTCGAGTATATGCCTAATGGAAGTCTTGAGAAGTACTTGTATTCGCACAACTACTTCCTAGACATTAGGCAGAGACTAAGCATAATGATAGATGTGGCATGTGCGTTGGAATATCTCCACCATGGGTGCTTGTTGCCCGTGATTCACTGTGACCTAAAGCCTAGTAATGTCTTGCTGGATGAGGATATGGTTGCCCACCTAAGCGACTTTGGTATTTCAAAACTACTTGGTGAAGATGAGAGTGATTTATACACTACAACCTTAGCAACATTTGGCTATATTGCACCGGGTACGTCTCTTTGTTTTTGCTAATTTGAACAATGATTTTTCCTCTTCTTTTTTCCCTTATCAAGAAAGTATATATCATCTTTAAATTAATTGTTTGACCGTAGAGTATGGAATGGATGGACTGGTGTCAATAAAATGTGATGTCTATAGTTATGGGATCATGTTACTGGAAACGTTTACTAGGAGAAAGCCTAATGAGTTTGAGGGAGATCTTAGCTTGAAGCAATGGGTGAGTTATTCACTCCCCGTGGCAGTAATGGACGTTGTAGATGCCAATTTGGTAACACCAACGGATAATCGCTTACAAAAGGAGCTAGATGTTGTGGCATCAATCATGAAAGTGGCATTAGAGTGTTGTGCTGAATCTCCGGCAAGAAGGACAAACATGAAAGATGTTGTAGGGATGCTACAGAAGATCAAGATTCAACTTCTTGCACGTTGAGCATGTTCTCGGAGTCTCTTGTTCCGAATCGATCACTTGTTTGTTGCAAGTGTTTACTAAATTGTTGGATTCATGTAATTTTTTTTTTTTTTTTTTTTTTAGAACTTGATTTGCGCTTGATGTTGTTTTGAAATGCTGGTTGGTTTCAATAAGTCTCATTGTTTCCTCTTAATATAAGTGTTGCAAAATGGTGGAACATGATTTGCTTTACTGTCCATGTCTCAGATTTGCTGTATTCAATTTATCTCAAGTCTCATGGTGGCACATTTTGAATCCGATGGACAAATTCAAGCTGTGTTTTGTTGAATATATTTTTGGGCTAGTTTCAAATATATATAATAAAGTAATTAGTTTATAATAAATATAGTCGTATTTTTATTTACATAAAAAATAGTCAAAAGCCACAACAATTATACAGTGAATATACTATATATTTTGTTAAAAGGCAAAGAAAGTATACACTCACTATACAATATAAATTACCTATACATGAGCTATGCATTGAATATATATTATGATACACTCAAAAAATTAAATACAACTTAACTATACATGAAGTATACACTGACAAATTCAATCTCGACCAATTCAAAATCACCTCTAAATAGTCCCAAAGAAGAAAAACCCACAATTTTAACTTAAGCTTTGAAGCTTTCTCTCATGGAGTTTCTTCTTCAAGCTTTCAACTACCAAATGGTAAAGAAGCCCTTGCATGGAGTTTTTAAGATGAAATTATGCCAATGATTTGTGAAAAGTTTTCTCACATTTGAAAGGAAATCATGATTTAGATGCTTATATAAAGTTTCTTATGTTACAGGCATATGAAAGCATTGTTTTGAAGGAAGCTATTTTAATATGAACTTATGATTGGATTGGTAGTTTTTACTTGTTGCCTACCAAGTATTTTGATGATCATTATGTCTTTTTCCATTGGAATTTACTTAGTACCAAGAGGACTTAGAGATGAATGTCTTCCTTAGCAGAGGTCAGGTCTCTAGAAGCAATCTCCTTGTCCCAAACTATGTGCCCCCAAAGAATTGTCTTGAATGATCTAAGATAGTGGGCTCACTTTAGCAAAGAATGAACGTACGTGTCTTTACCTTGGCAAGTAAGAACCCCTTCTTTTCGGTGTGAGGGCTACACCGAATTCTATGTTATAGATTATATGGTCTTATTATCGATTAATGGTGAATATCCCACAAATGAACTACATTTCTTTCAAAGGTTTTATAAAAGCTTTCTTTATGAGTTTAAAATGCATTGACCATGTACATGACTCATGATTTGACTTTTAAACTTTGCTATGTTCTACTTGGTCTTGCATATATTACTTTTTTAACTTATTATGATTTCATATGTACATTTTCATGCATTTTCCCATAAACTTTGCTATGTTCTACTTGGTCTTGCATATTTTACTTTTTTAACTTACTATGATTTCATATGTACATTTTCCCATACTCAGTATATTCATCGTACTAATGCATATCTATGCCTATATTATCTCATAATATAGAATCTGACGCGCCTTCACCACAACACACTTAGGTGGATTGCTCAACTTTTGGTTGCTTGATTGGTGAGTCCTCATGGTTCGAGAGCAAACCATTACCACTTAACTACTTCCTTAGTCTTTCAGTTTCAGATTATGTTCGTGACTTAGGGGTTTGTCCTAGTCACATCTATGAATAGAAGGCTTATGTCAGACATTAGAAAAATGTTCAGCTTATTCTATTATGTACTCTATTGGTATCTTTTATGTCATCTTATTAGTTGAGACTTATATTGCTTAAAATATCATTTATTGTATTTTATCTATGTCATTCTTATGTCAAGTGGCTTGTTTAGGGCCTCTCGGGGTTCTATTCGCCATGTCACATCTAGGGTATATTTGGGTCGTGGAAAAAAGGAAAAAGAAAGTCCTAATTAATGCTTAAAAGAATTTGGTGGGAAATGGAGTCTAAACTAAAGAGGTATGGACTCTAGTTTATTCTGGGCAAAATGGACATTTGCTGAATTACTTTGGGCTAGGCCACAAAATTATGATTATTTTGTATTTTGTGTCCTATTTGTGTAGTTTCTCCTAGTTTTAAACTCTGGGAGAAGCTTAATAGAAAATGTGGTTAAAACCATGTTAGTTGGATGTGTAATGTGAAATGGGAAAATTTTCAAAATGTCAATATTTTGACATTTAATAGGGCCACACTTTCAATATTTATTTAAAATGTCAATATCTTAGTTTGTTATGTATCTGATTTATGAATTATTTTATTTGTTTGATTTAAAAGAATACAATTATTTAATAACAAAAAAGAGCAAAATGTTATTATGTTTTCTTCGTAATTGTATACCAATAATTTTTACATTTTATGTACTTACTTTCATAATGAAAAATAAAATTGTATTCCAGTGAAATTGTATTACATGATTGTATCCCAATATAATCCAATCATTACATATGAATATGATTTACGAAAGGATATAAGATTCTGAAAAAAAAAATAGCATACATGGTGAAAATAATACAATTCTGTTGAAAAAGGATATCATATTTTTTTTTAAAAAAATGCAAATTAACTATGAAAGAAATACGCTTCTTAGGAAGGAGAACGCTCTGACGAACAAACCTTGACACCAAACCCTAATTTACACCGAAAAACACCAGATTCATGGCCATAATGGCAGTTGGCTAACCTTCTTCGAAGGAGGCTGGGCCAACAACAATTTACTGACAAAAGAACCATTGAAGAAGACATATGCGAATATGATCAGGGCCCCCCAAACCTCATATAAACCTATTCCGAAGAAACAAAGCTCTTATCTGCATAAGGAGCCAAGGATATTGTGGGAAGAAGAGGAGGTGGATCAGATGATTATCAAAGATGATTTACAGTTTGCTGTGATAGGAAAATTTCGTATGGCTAGCCTGATATTCAAGATTTACGAAGACTGATCCCAAAATAATATGAACTGAAAGGAGAGGTAAACATTGGACTGTTGAGCAACAAGTATATACTGATTCGGGCTTCAAGACTGGAGGGCTATGTGAGTCTATTATAGAAGCCACATTTATAGATAACACATAATCAGAGGTCGTACCCAATGTGAACATTCAAATGGAATCCATGTTTTAATCCAGCGGAAGAGACATCAACAACAATTGCTTGGATTTCCTTTCAAGCTTTGCCACCAAATTTTTTTGGGGAGGAAGCATTGTTCTCCTTTGCAGTAGCAGTAGGAAAACCATTACAAGTGGACTAGGCCACACAAAACAAAACTAGGCCAAGTTGTGCAAGGGTCAAGGTGGAAGTAGACTTGCTAGGAGATTTTTCGAAAAGAATAAATCTAGGCATGCGGATGAATACTGGAGAAGTGAAAGAAAAGTGGATAACCATCAAATATGATTTGTGCCTAAGTATTGTAAGAACGATAAGCTTCAAGAGCACAATGAAAACGAATGTTTTATAATTCATCCAGAACTATATCAGGAAACTGAGGGCACTAAAGCATACAAGGAGCAGGTGAGAAGAGGGGATGAAGAATTACCAAATGAGGACACAAGAAAAGCAAAAGTAGGGAAAAATAAGGTTTTTCAGGAACAAAGGAGAAAAACATATCATAAGGGAGGAAGACAAGCATATTAGGGCAAAGTGGAGCAGAAATGGAACCCCATACCATAAGTGCAAGAAAAGGGGACAGCAACAAGCAACAAATTTGGGGTACTAGATGACACTAAAGAAGATGAGAGGGCAGACAATGAAAAGGAGAAAAGAGTACAGACCGGTGGGGAGCGAAAAACAAATAATGAGGAATACAAAAAAAATAAAGAAATGGTATTGGAATCAGTGGAAAGAAGTGGGGAACAAGTATTAGGGTCCAATGGCAACAACAAGCAACATGATGCTCACAGTTCAGTAAATGATGTAGGCAAAGAGGATAGGCACAATAACTTAGAATAATCAGAAAATACTTCCCCTCAACTTGAGGAGTATAATGATATGAAGTAGTACCAGTGACAAACCAAGATTCCAAATCAATGGAGGAAGGTGAAATAAACGAAGAAGAAATTGCACAGGAGAAGGAAAAAATTAATAATCTATCAGAACAAGAAATCAAGTAGAAGCAAAGCACAGAGAAAGATGAAAACATGGAGTTGAATGTTGAGTATGTGAGTAAGAGTGGAGATCTCTCTCCAAGGAAGATTGGAAACCTAAAAGAGAAGATAAAGAAAGCACCCAGACAGGATCAACCTCAATCACAAAGAAATACAAGGAGTAAGAAGGGATCTTCTTTTACATCTGATTAATGATTAGCAAGGTTAAATTTTAGAATATCAAATCTGTAAGAATTTAAAAGGCTTTTGAGAGATTAGTAGATCTGCATAAAAGACATCACTATTCTTACATTGCTTTATTAGAACCTTTTCAAAGTCCATCTGAATTAGAAACATATAGGAGGAAATTAGGGCTTCCTAATGCTAGGGCGAATAGTTCAGCACAAATTTGGGTCTTCTGGGAAGATGGTTGGGTGGAGACACATTCAACA
Source organism: Solanum bulbocastanum (assembly GCA_037074985.1). NCBI lineage: Eukaryota > Viridiplantae > Streptophyta > Magnoliopsida > Solanales > Solanaceae > Solanum > Solanum bulbocastanum. The sequence goes on from CM073601.1 coordinate 37,217,887, forward strand.
TATACATGTCAACAGTTAAGAATGAAATACCAATTAAGGGGAACGAATGATAAATTCACAATAACGGCAGTGTATGCAAAGTGTAGTGCTTTGGAGAGACTGGAGCTATGGGAAGATTTGGGAAAGATTGTTGATCACATTATCGGCCCTTGGTTGGTGGGAGGAGATTTTAACACTATAACTGATAAGTCTGAAAAGTTGGGTGGACTGCCAGTGACCAACCAGGAGACGACATACTTTCATCTTGTGTTGGCGCATGTTCTTTGAATGAACTAAAATTTGTTGGAAGTTGTTACACTTAGTGGAATGGTGAAATAAAATATGACTAAATCTTTAAGAGGCTGGATAGGGTTTTGGGAATAATGATTTTATGCAGTTATTACCTAATAGTGAGGTTCATCACTTAATTAGGCAGGGCTCAGATCATGGACCATTGCATGTGATATGTAATACATTACAGGAACAAGTTGTGAAGTCATTTAGGTTTTTGAACTTTTGGACAAAGCACAAGAATTTTCAGAATGTAATGAATGAATGTTGGAATGAAGAATTTCTGGGGTCCCCTTTTCATATTGTCCATACCAAACTGAAGAAGACCAAAATTGTATTGACATCTTAGAGTAAGAGGACTTTTGAAAATATTTTTCAAAAAATTGCCACTTTTGAAGATATAATGAAAGCCAAGGAAGTGCAGCTAGAAATTTCTCCAACAGAAGAAAAAAGGAGCCTACTCAGCAAGGTGGAGGTAGATTTGAAGCGATATCGACATATAGAGAATGAGTACTGGAGACAGAAAGCTAGAATGAAATGGTACACTGATGGAGATAAAAACACCAAATTTTTCCATGCTTATGTGAAGGGAAAGAAAAGAAAGCTTCATATTAAGGAGATTCAGACAAGGCAGGGAGATATCATTAGCAATTCCCAGAATATAGGTGAAGAGGCAGTCAATGTTTTTAAGGAACATTTCATGGATCAAGAGTGGAATAATGTTGAATTACATCAATGTATTCCTAAGCTGGTCACAGATGGAGATAATGAAGAGATGGAAACAATGCCAACCTAGGAGGAAGTGAAGCATGTAGTCTTCTCTCTAAACAGGGATAGTGCAAGTGGTCCTAATGGATTTTCGGGATAATTTTTTCAGTCATGTTGGGATACTATTGGCACGGATATTACAAATATGGTGAAGGCCTTCTTTTGTGGATGGGGGTTGCCCAAATATGTGACTCATACTAATCTGGTACTTATTCCAAAGGAGGAGATTAAGACCTATGGTGATCTTAGCCTTATTAGTCTTAGCACTTTTGTAAATAAGACCATATCGAGGTTGTTGCATGAAAGAATAGTAAACAGGAGGAGTAATTTGCACAATGTAGTGGTTAAGTTGGATATGACAAAGGCATATGATAGGGTGTCGAGGAAATTCTTGGTAGGGGTATTAAAGAGCTTTGGGTTCTATGAGAGAATTATTGATATGATTGTGAGATTAATTAGCAGCAACTTGTACTCAGTATTGATGAACGGGCAATCATATGGATTTTTCAATCATCCAGAAGACTCAAACAAGGAGACCCCTTGTCACCTACCCTTTTCATCATTGCGGCAGAGGTCCTAGCAAGGCAGCTAAATAATTTGTTTGATGACTATGATTTTAGAGGCTATGGTATGCCTAAGTGAAACCCAAAAATAAATCACTTATCATACGCTGATGACACCATACTATTTTGTTCAGGACAGAAACGATCTATGAAGATGATGATGAAGGTACTTCAAGATTATGAAATGGCATCAACTTGGATAAAAGTATGTTCTATATTCATGAGAAGACTCCAATGAGTGTCGTTAATCACATCAAGAGGATCACAAATTAGACAAGGTAATTTTCCATTCATTTATCTCAGGTGTCCTGTTTTCTATGGAAGAAGAAACAAGATGCACTTTGAATAATTTATTAAAAAGGTGGGGAAGAGACTAAATCTTTGGCAGAATAAATTGTTGTCTTTTGGGGGTAGATACATTTTAATTGCTCACATCCTACAATCTATGCCTATTTATCTGCTATCAGCTATGAACCCTCATGTCACTGTGATTAATCAACTCCACAAAATTTTTGCAAAGTTGTTTTGGGCAAATGCTACTGGATCAAGGAATAAGCACTGGGGGTCATGAGATAATATATGCTATCCTAGGGAGGAAGGAGGGATAGGATTCAGATTACTACATGTGATGACTAAAGTTTTATTTGCTAAGCTATGGTGGAACTTTAAAACCTCTACATCTTCTTTGTGGAGTGAGTTTATGTGGAATAAGTATTGCAAAAAATTTCACCCAATTATGGCAAGGAAATATGGAGCATCGCATGTTTAGAGGAAAATGATGACAATAAAGGACGAGGCTGAACATAACATATGGTGGTAGGTAAAAGTTGAAAATTCTAGTTTTTGGTTTAACAATTGGACTCACCAAGGTGCCTTATACTATGTAGAAGGAGAAAATGCAATAGAAGAGGAACTAGAGGTCCAAGATTTAATAAGGGGTGGAGAATGGGATATACAAGGATTGAGGAGCAAATTATCTGAAGAAATGACAACACATGTGGTGGAAAACATAAAACCTCATACTGATTCACAGAGGAATGACACGCCTTGGTGGATGGGTAGTACACAAGGCAATTTCATTGTGAAATCAGCCCATGAATTGCTGAGACGGAGAAATGAAAAGAAGGAGGAGTACAGAAGGATCTGGACTAAAGGATTACCTTTAAAGATGAATTTTTTCTTATGGAAGGTTTGGAAAAGAAAGATTGCTACAGATGGTAATCTAAAAATCATGAAGATTAGCATTGTATCGAGATATAAGTGTTGTGAGGAGAAGGCAGAGGAAACAATGGCCCATCTATTTCTAACCGCACTCATAGCTACTACGTTATATATGGAGGCATTTTGCTATTTTTTCAGGGATAGACATTGAAAATATGCACTGGAAGCAAATCATAATGACTTGGTGGACAATTGACACAACTCCCAAATTGGTGATAGTATATAGAGTGATGCCAACTATAATAATGTGGATCTTATGAAAGAGGAGAAATGAGATAAAGCATGGAGAAAGTGTCACTTTCATGGAGATGGTATGGCAAGTACAAGACTTGGTTTGGAAACTAATCAAAACTTTGTACCCATGGATGAAGATAGGAAAGAAAAGTTGGCCTTACACTATTGCCATGTTGAAGGAATACAGACCAAGATTATACTGCTTGGGAGTGACATGGCAATTCCCTAAAAAGAACAAGTTAAAATTCAACACTGATGGTGCATGTTAGGGAAATCCAGAAAAATGTGCTTCAACCTTCTGTGTTCGAGATGAGAAAGGGGATTTGATTTATGAAAAAGCTAGAGGAATCAAAATGAGTACCAATACAGAAGTAGAAGTCTATGTTATTAAAGAAGCGTTGGAGTTTTGTCTAACTCTACACGTACAAGATATAACCATGGAAACAGACTCACCCTCAAGCGGATGATAGAAAAGCAATGGAAGGTTCCTTGGGAATTAATAGAGATAATAGAAGATATAAGGGTTAAACTACAGTCATTACAAGGAAATATCATATGCATTTTCAGAGAAGGAAACACTATGGCAAATGCGCTAGCTAATGAAGTAATAGAAGCACAAAACACAAAGAAGTATCACTGTTTTCAAGACCTACCAACAAGCATAAGAAAGCAAATCAACATGGATAAATCACAGATCCCTAATATGAGGATTAGGACTCAAAGAATATGCAGGCAATGATAAAGACGAGAATCAGCAATGAAGGAAGAAAAACATAGACACATAACAAAGAGATTCACAAAGGTTATTACATTACAAACCCAAAAGAAATGAGAAGCACAAATATAAGTTTGTTTGCCTTGCAGATGACAATATATATGAGATTAAACTATCTTGATGCTCTAGTTACCAAGATGCATCACCAAACAGAGGGATAAATAGAGTCTTCCACCACAGCATTCCAGAACAAGCAACAATAATGAGGAACACGAAGGTGAATCAGCAGAATGGAAGAAAAAGAAAAATGAAGTGAAGGAGATCTCACGAGGAGGCGTCTACACACTGTATCTTGATCCATCAATTACTTGGGGATAAACACCGACAACCTGGGAAGAAAGAGAGGTCAGATCGACAAAAACAGAACAAAATGAAAGCAAGGTTTTGGAGCTTACCAAAGGATCGACAGAACCATGGAGCTGGAAGATATCCAGATGAAGAATAACACAAAGTGGCGACAAAAGGAGAAGATTACTTATAAGCATGAGATGCAAAGAAGTCTAGATATTAGGAAATTTTTTTGTTTCCATTTTGGACCAAGCAGTTGGGGCCTAGTCTTGCTATGTAAAGACTAAATTTTCTTTTGCCTTATTTTCAATAAAAATTGGTCCAGTCATGAACCAAAAATTGATTTAAAAAAAACTATGAAAGAAATAGAGATACAAGATTCTGGAAAAAAAATAGCATACATAGCGAAAATAATACAATCTGTTGGGGAAGGATACAATATTCTAAAAAAAATACAAATTAACTATGAAAAAAAATAGGATACATGCTTAAGAAATACAAATCCATTTGGCATAACTATTGAAATGACTACAAACTAAAAAAGAAATACAATGTTCTTAATACAAATATAAATGTTGAGTAAAAGAAAAATAATTAGAAAACAAAAAAAAAAAAAAGATTATTTAATACCATATTCTATATAAACAAAATTAATATGAATACAATTCCTGTATGAATACAATTTTTGCAACCTTCTTCTCTGACTCTCTCTTTCTTCTTCTTCGTCCATCGTGTTCCTTTTTATAATTTTTTGTTCATCAAATCCAAATCTGAAAATTCGTATTCACTTGTGCATAAGTAATCCTATAAGCAAAATTCGAAATTATTAAATATGAATGTAACAAAAATTAAACAATGTATGATGTATGGATGCCAATGTAGATTTCTACAATCTACTAAATCTCAAATATGAAACTGAAATTACAAAAAAATCGAACAATATTGCTTAAAAGATGAAAAAATGATATACATAAAAAAGGAAAATCTCACAAAATACTTGGTGAATATGAAAACAAACTCACAAAAAAATCAAACAATACTGATTAAAAGATGGAAAATCCGAAATACAAAATACTTGGTGAATATGAAACAAAATCACAAGAAACTTCAAAAAAATATTTGTTGACTTCGAATTTACTTTATCAATGGGTGAAGAATCTTTTGAATTAATTGTGAGATTTTTTAAACAAAGTATAGGAAATTCGAAGAGTTGATTTTCTTGAACAAAGAAAGGAGATAACAAAGGTGAAAAAGAGAAGAGAGAGAAAATAGTGATTTGGGGTAAAACCTAGAAAGAGGGGTAAGTGGGTGATGATTTTTTATTTTTTTTACGGGATAGTGAATTAAATAATGGCCTAATTTGAGAAATAAAAGGAAAGAAGATTAATTATATTAGGATTCAATTTATTTTTTAAAATATTGACATATTGACATTTTTAATAATTATTTTAAAGTGTACATATTTTTAATAATTATATTAAAGATTTTAAAGTGTACATATTTTTAATAATTATATTAAAGATTGTGACTAGTTTGCTAATTTTTCCTTAATTGATGAAAAGGCGTTCCCAACAAGTTGTTAATACTTTTTACACAAAAATAGTAATATACGCTTTTAGGACCCTTATTTAGACGTTAGCTAATTTTAAGATTTATTTAACATTTAATCAAATTTAACTATTCAAACTACGATTATTAATACTACCATTATTATCGTTGCAGCCCCTCATCCGCCTCCTCTTATACGTATCAGCATACCACTAGAACTTTTTAAGGTTATTATTTAAAATATATTTAATATAGTTAATTATAATCAGATAATCAAATTCTGAATATTTTGTGTCATCACTTACAGTTTGTGTTAACCTTATTTAAAATATTTTAAATATTTTAAATGTAATCAGATAAAAAAAATTGAACTTTTTCTGTCACCCCTTATAGTTTCTATGATCGGTCAAACGAATAAATTTGTAGACCTAACAATTTTTCTTTCACTTTCTTTTGCTCTCTTATATTAATAGCTTTCTCCTCCCTCTTCCCTTGAATTAATCTTTTCATTAATATTTTTAGACTTGATCTACACCGCCACATTGCTTTAGAATATTTTAAAGAGAATCAAGAGAAATGTAAAATGAGAAGAAATTAAAAGGATTGAAAAAGGCATTATATATATAAGAAGATAGCGATAATCATTAATTATATTATTAATATCAAATGATTTAAGGTTATAAAACATAAAAATGGCATTAGGTAGACACTAATGCCTTGTGACACATCTATTTAAGATATATTCAATTTTTAAAAAACCATTTAAGCTCCTTTTTTTCCTTTTAGTTCGTTTTCCTCTTTATCTTCATTTTCTTCCTTTTCTTAATCCTTAACCTATTCTTACTTCTTCCGCCTCCTTCTCCTCCTTTTCTTCTTCATCTTTCTTTTTTTGTTCGGTCTCCCCCTCTTCCTTCTTTTCTTCAATACTTTCATCAATACTATCACCAAGAATCAACTCAGACATGCCATTCACAAATTCCTCTTTTTTTACTTCTTCATCGAAAACATCATCAAGAACCTTAAATGAAGATCCACATGATTATACTGAATATGATTTGTATCATATGGTCCATAAATTATCGGAATAATTTTTAAACACAAAAATAATTTAGTGTATACACTTTGGTGGTCAATTTGGTACAATTGTTGATGATATGTTATTTTAAATAGTGATATGTATTACGAGACATACTTTGGTGGATGATCTGGTACAATAATTAGTGATTTGTTGATATTTAACTATGATATGTTTTAGTTTATATATTTTGATGGATGATATAGTTAAAATATTGGTAATATGTTGATTTAAATTTGATGGATGATGTGGCTAACTTTTTTGGTGATATGTTGGTTTAGAGCTATGAAAGATATTGATTTTTCAATCTACTCTAGAATTGTTCTTAGGTTAATTATTGATTTCATAGAAGATCATTATGGTACGAACAAAATACTCTTGCAAGAGCTGTATTAATCAAAGATTTAATCTATTTTATTTAATCTCAAATGTTATTTAGTTATTAAAATTACTTTTATTATTATTTACAACTAGGTATGAATGTTCTTAGGTTAATTATTGATTTCATAGAAGATCATTATGGTACGAACAAAATACTCTTGCAAGAGCTGCATTAATCAAAGATTTAATCTATTTTATTTAATCTCAAATGTTATTTAGTTATTAAAATTACTTTTATTATTATTTACAACTAGGTATGAGTAACTAAATCTCATGACCAGGGTTAAGAACTTAAAGTAGGGATAAGGATAATTAATTATTTATAGTAAAATTTCTGCATGAAGAAGTGATCATTGTGTAGTAAGGTTCTCTCGTAAAGATTAAATTTTTAATAGTTGCAAACATTAAGAATCCAACGTATTCTGACTTGCTTGATAAAAGAAGTTAAGATTACAAAAAAAAAAAACTAATGGGGCAATCAACCCTCATCTAATAGATTGAGCTAGAGATAGGTTAACTAACCTGAGACACATGACGATGAATAAATTATTCAACACCCAAGTGCCATCAAGGACTTATGTTAAAATTCTCTCAATTGGGCCGAGAGGCTTTGGGAGACTAATAGATTCGTTAGTTTTGCATAATGAACACACCTAAATGAGTTGACAATAAATTATCTGTTTGAATTTCAACATTTAAGAACCATAATTCTAGTTCGTCTTTAATTCATAATAGCAAATACCGTAGTATATTTTAGTTAATAATTCTCCATTAATACCCCCAAGTAAAATATTAGTCACTAGTTTGGATTTCATTCGCAAATTATAAAGTTCTTTCACCACTTTCTGTGAGATTCAACCCCAACCTAGTCATATTATTATATTTTGATAGCAAGCACTTTATTCTTATTTGAGGGTGTAATTTGGGCGATATCAAAATTCTGATGCCGTTGCCGGAGAGTGAGGTTTATAGTTTGTAGGAATTCATAGATTGACTAGTATTTTGTAAATTACACTTAATATTGTTTTTGTCCATTGCAGGGTTACCCCAGTTTATGTCCAATATTACGAGTCAAGGATCTCCTTTGATTTTACTTAATGCAGAAATTGAACGTATATTTAGGCATTAGAGGCTGAATTTCGTGATAAGTGATGAAAATAATTAGAGGGCAGTAGTTGAGGTGGCTGTTGTAGTAGATATTGTACAAGTGGGCCTTGCTTGGGCCATTTGACCTTCATCACTGACTAAAAATGCAAACTTCAACAACACCAGCATGATACTGCACTTACTGAATATGAAAGAATTGTTCAGTAGTTTGCCTTTTGAAGACTTGAACAAATATCTAAAAAAAATTGTTGGGGTGTGTTTGGCATACAATATCTCTAGAATCTCTCAAAAAGGTATATACTTAAGTTTTTTTCCATTCACTCTGACATGGGAAATAACTACATGGTTAGGAAAGCTACCTCAAGCATCCATTTCTACATGGACGAAACTCACAATAACATTCTGGGAAAGGTTCTTTCCTCCAAAGAGACGTATTCAACCTACAGATAAAATAAGCAATTTGAGATAGTTGCCAAGAGAATCACTACATGAGACTTAACTAAGATTTAAAAAGAAGATGGCTCAATGTGTGAACCATAAGTTACCAAATAATATGTTGGTAGAAAGCTCATATAGATCACTAGATGCAGTCAACAAGTCTATTGCCTCAATGTTGCAAAAGGTTCATTGATGGACCATTCTTATGATGAGGCCAATGTTATACTTGATTGCCTAACAAAGAAGAATAAGACATGGCACACCAAAAATGCTGAGGTAATAAACAGTGCTTTACCTAGAAAACTATCAAAAGAGGAGATCAGACACTCAAAGAAAGGTCTGAGATGAGAAGATGTTACAATTAACGACACAGATAGAAGTAATAGCAAAGAATGTGATGGGTACTCCAACACAAAAGGTAGACATTGTGGCTTCGAACAATCAAGGGTACATGAATGAGAAAGTTTTCCGAACTTATAAGGAGAAGGCTCATGGTTATAATAAGGGACCTTGGTGGCAAAGTTAAGAGAATCAAGGTTAGAATCGAGAGCATAACCAACAGAATGCAGGTTTGAGAGACCAGAATCAGGACAACTAGATCAATGCTTCAACTATAGAAATGCAAATTCATATGTTTCACTCTAAATTGGTCATCAGAACTAAGACCAAACATCCATAAGTAACCCCATGAGATCTAAAATGAAATTTCATGTGCTCAAGAAAGTTGAATCTACAAAGACTGGCATGCAAAAACTATGCGCGCGATGACATCACTATCATGGAACAAGTGATGAACTATCATTCACCTCCATTAAACAGATTGAAGCACAACTGAGCTAAATGCTAGCTTCAATAAATCTAAGATAGAAGGGCACTCTTTATAGTGAGACTGTGACTAATTTAAAAGCCGAAAGAGCTAATGTGTGCCAATGTATGACTGCCACAACTTAAAGCAGTCAAGTATTTAAAGATTATGTGGTATTGATTATGAGACTACAAAAGGAGAAAATATATGAAAGACATACAGGCAAAATAAGAGAATCTGATCGTAAGAGATTCAGTTAATAGTGAAGAGCTGGAAATTAATGATGAAGAAGACGACATTGTTTACATAAAATAACTATCCCAAAGTGTCCTCCACCAACTCTTCAAATGTTGGAAAAGAACTAAGAGAAGGCAAATTTCAACAGGTTCTTCGAAATCTTTAAACAACTACATATAAACATAATGGATAGGTGCACTGAGAAACACGCCGAAATATGCAAAATATGTACATGGCATATAGTGTCATGCAAAATACGCCTAGGTGATAGTGAAACTATAGCACTTAATGAAGAGTGAAGTTCAAAGGTAATCTTTAGCAAGCTTCCCAAAAAGCTTGAGGATCTTGGGAGTTTCACACTCTCTATACAAAGGTTAAAGAGATGTTGGATACACTCTATGTGATCTGGGAGCAAACATCAACTAATACCCTTATTTATGTTCAAGGCACTTGACTTGGGAAAACCATGTCCAAATAACATCACTTTATTATTAGCATACATATCTCATATAGCTCCGAACGAAATAGTTGAAGCTATGCTCATTAAAGTGAGAAATTTCGAGATTTCAACCGATATTATAATTCTTGATTTTAAGGCTGGTGCTAGGATGCACAAGTTATTTTGGGGCATTCATTCTTTGCCATCGTAGGAATACTAACTGATGTAAAGGCTGGAAAAATGACAATGAGGATCAATGATAAAGAGATGATCTTTAATATATGTAAGGTATTCTTAGCTGGAACCATAACATGTAAAAACTTGAACAACATGTCTAGTGAAGATGTCACAGAGGTAATGAATAATGTAACCAGGTATAAGTGTGAGTGAAACGTCAAGTTCATAAAGGTAATGACAGAAATCCTAAATAATAAGAATAAACTATGGAAATGTATAATTACTATAGGGATCCTTTAATCCATAAATCGTCTAACTAAGTCAATCTTTGTCATGGAGCGACATCAAATCAAGTGCTACTCGGGAGACAACCTGTGATTGTAATAACTTAGAACACAATAAGAAAAAAATATAAAAATGAGTAGTTAAATCTCAAATTGGCACTTTTTATGAAATGTGCACAAAATTTCAACTTCAACTTTTAAATCATAATTTCAAATCCAAATTCTTAAAAGTAGGACATGTAATTTTAAATTGTGATTTCAATTATTGTAAAATGTAAAAGTTGACCCATAAGTTTATATTTTGTAAAAAAGAATATTCATCTTCGACTTGAAGAGATTGTTGTAACATGTGGAAGAATTATATTTAAAAAATAGTTTAGTTACTACTATTGTTGACTAGTGAATTCTTGTAAAATTATGTGTTTGAAAAGTTCGTAATAACACGTAATTGTGAACACTTATTTATAAAAGGAACATGAAAATATATAACTATTAGTGTGGCGCCTTGACATATTTTGATATCTTATATATTAACTATACTTTTACTAATTTGTTAAGTTGTATAAACATTTGGGAATTTATATAATATTCACAAATCGTCGAATTTGTGTATTTATGAAAAACAAAAAACTTACAAAATTCAAGTGACATGTTTAAACAAAAAATTCATGTTAAAATCAAACATTAATCCTTTTAAATCACTAATTAACGGCCCTAATTGAGTAATAGGCATAGTTGTTGGCACTGTTGTTCAGAAGAAGAACAAAAAGTACGAATTCCTTCAACTCAAATTTGACAGAGAACTAAGGTAGGGATGTTCATGAATCCGTTATCAATCATAATTAAATTAATTTATTTGATTTTTAAAATTAAATTAAATTAAATATAATATCCATTTATCGTTTTTGGTTCGATTTAATTTGATCATTTGATTTATAATCAGACACGAAATAAAAAAAATGATTCATCCAAAAATTAAAAAATGATAACAATTCGTATCATTTTGAATTTTATAAATCTTACCCGAGAACTCAAATTATGGTTAATTTCCTGCTTATATTCTTAGCTAATTCAATATATTAAATAACATCGCATGAGTATGTATACTGATGTACTAAGGGATTGTTTGGTTTGAAGACAAATTATATTGAGATTAGTTATGATGGAATAAACTATGATAAAATAAATTACGAATGAATTAGTTATACTGAGATTAATTTTTATTGATTGTTTGGTTTGTCATAGTCAAATAATATGTATGACATAATTTCTAACATTAAGTTGTTTATTTACAAAAATACCTTCTAAAAATAAGTTGTTTGTTTATAAAATAGAGTTTAAGAGAATATTTTTGTTATTTTACATTTTTATTGCGAGATAAGTTATCTCAAAATTAGTATTTCAACTCACAAATAAATGGAATAACTTATCCCAATCATAATTATTAATCCTATAAATTTATGAAAAATTATATTTCCTTATCTATCACACCAAACGATCCTAAATAACACACTTATTAAGTAAGGAGCCTGGCGTCTCCCTTTTTCTTATCCATCCATCAGGGGCGCAGCAATGTTGGTGAGAAACGTGGGATCCATATTACAGATGCAGTCCGCCCAGCCATACGGCAGAGTTTCAAAAAATTGGAACAAAATAATGGCGATTGATGCGCATAACCTCCGCTCTCAGTTTCTTCACCTCCTTCGCACCCGTCGTACTCCTCAAGGTCATTTTTTCTTTATATATATTGCTTTCTGTTCGGTAAAATTATAGATTACAAATTACAATTGAAAAATACAAAAGCACTTCTAATTTGTTTGTGTTTAGCAGAATGACCTATGTTTTCTCTTCTATTTGTTTTTTTTTCCTTGTGGTGATGAGTAATGAAGGCATCAAAGTATTTTCCGTTTGCGAGCGCCTGTATATTAGTCACTCAATTTCAATTTGTTTGTCCATTTTGACTTGTACAAAATTAACTTATTATACTACTAAGTACCAAATCAAGGATTCTGATATATTGGCAGCATTCCGAGTAACTCCTCAACTTGGAGTTCCACCTGAAGAAGCGGGGCGGTAGCTGCTGAATCTTCTACAGTACATGGACAACTGTATATACGGGTGAACTTACCAGTCTTGATTGTTACGAAGGGCGATACTACTGCATCAAGAGTGTTATTGAAGAAAAAGATCAATATATTGCTTATGTAGCTTACCTTTAGACCTTTAAGATGAAGGTTTCGTTACCAATATATATGACACGAAATTTTAGAAAAAGAAAGATGACTTAAAGTAAAAAAATATAAAATGTACCAAAGTATTATTTAATCTTGTGGTTTTAAAAATGACATGAGGAAAATTAAAATTAAAGAGTTGTCGAAAAAAAATTGTATTGAAATGGACTAAAACGGAAGGTGAGACAAACAAATTGAAAAGGAGGGAGCATTTGTTTCACTTTTTGGCAACTTGTCAAAATATATTGACTATCCACCTTTTGCACTTGTGTTTGTTGTTTATTTATTTTGATTTTGGCATGGGTTGTATCAAACTTGTGATTCTTCTTTTTAAGTTTCAACTTTTCAAAAATGAAATTAGAAAAAGGTAATCCGATAAATTTTTCATGGAAGACTGCCGTGGAGGCATGAAAACAAGACAGTTTGAAAAAAGGATTATCTGTCTGTGCACTTTCGGGAATAGAATAGATGAGGTGACTGTAATTGACAAAGTCAAATGGTGCTTCACTTTTTCATCTGCTCAGGTGGTTGGTGGGGAATTCCGCTATAGTAACTTAACACAATATTCTCACTATTATTGGATGTTAAAGAAAATCTTTCCCGACGAGAGGCACTTAGTGAACTGGATTGAGGACACAGATAAAGTAAAAGTTGGGCTTTATGGGTTGTGTTGCAAGTGTTTCTTCCATACATTTTCTATGTTGCTCGGACTTTTCAGAAATGTCATCAGATGTGGGTCAGATTCTCCAAAAGTAGTGCATTTGTGGAGTATTTGACACGGTATGACAACATGTTTGGAGAGTCCAAACAACTTAGTACATTTTCATAGTTACTTAGTCTGAAGACCCACAACCACTTAATCCAACAATATCACTCTGCTACTGGATTTTCTTGTTTCAACTACACATGTCGATTGTTGAGATTAGATTGTTTTTTTCCTTATTTTGTAGACTTTGGTGGATTCTTGTCTTACTGCCCTGAGACTAATCAAAGAAGTTGTTACTTTTCTATATGTAATTCCTTCCAGTTCCCCTCTGTGTGATACCTGGAAAATATGTGAATGATCCATTATATCAGGAATTTCCAAAGCCAATATTCAGTGAGGTCATACAACGCCTTCACAAGCTTTATATTTTTGTTTCTGCACGTACTTCCTGTCATTTTTACAGATGATATTTGTCAATACAGGTAATGGCATCTTGCCCTAAAGAAGATATTCCCAATAAGAAGGAGCTTCTTCAGGAGCAAAATTTCTACTTGACCACAGAGGTTATATGATTTCTATTTTTTCATTTCCTTCTTATGATTTCTTAAATGCAAATAGTTTCTACAAAGGTAACAGACTATAGGATAAATTTTAATTGTGCCTTTTTTCCCCATCATAAGTGTTAATGAAAGTACAAATATTCAGTGTTAATGAAAGTAGAAATACAAGTGTAAATGCAAATAGTTTCTACAAAGGTAACAGACTATTGAGCATGATCAATGGCAGGCAAGAGTTGACAGTATCAAAGATGTGTTTGAGGTGGCATAAATCTGTTTAACTTGTCATTGGTTTTATCAGATTCTTATTAGTTTTCTTTATGTGGGTTTTAACATACCGGAGATATCATTTATTTGTCCTTTCAGAAGCACGTTCCGATTTAGGCAAGAATGAAATTGACAAAGAAGTGATTGAGAAGGTCAGTATTTCATCCTTCACTGTGTTATAGTTATCAGTTTCCAAAATGTAACATAAGTTGTTAACTTCCCACGATAATTATTCATCAAACAAAGACACTTCTATTTGACGTTAATTAGAATACATGAGCAGGTCTGGGACAGAATTGCACCAGGTTTGGCTTCTCAATTTGATTCACCATATACAGTGCCGGTCATTGCACCACGCCCTTTGCTGATTTTAAATGGTATGATCTATCCATTCATACGATTTGTGATATTTTATGCCATCACCATTTCAAAATTTGTGCTAATAGCCAGCCGGAAGATAACTCTACATTTGTGATACGTAGGAGAGATTCCAACGTCAAGTGTTCGTAAAGCTTGTGCAGATGCTGAATGTCCACTTAATTTCAAGGTACAATGTTATTCAAGATGGCAAAAGTCGTAGGAAGTTGAAAACGTTAATGTTATCCAGTTCTTTAGGTGGCCAGTTTTCACGCCATTTTTTTGAATTTTTTGCTCGTTGTGACATTTCAGCTGATAGCTCAAGCTGGTATTGGTCATCAAATGACTCCATTGATGGTAAAGGAAGCTAGCAATTGGTTTGACAGGTTCCTTAAAAGTGTAATCAATAGACAAGAATGTGGCATTTATTTTTCTCAGCTTTTATTCGTCCTCCGTTTGAAGTTCAGGACAAGTGATCTTGTAAAGGCTTATATTGGAGATTATGAGATTACTTGGACTAGTTTAAATTACAATTTTTATATGATGTGAATTTTGTGTTTTATATCAAGTTTAGTTATCAAAATTAATTTTTCAACTAAATATTTGCTCTATCATTTCCTTTCAATACTATTCTACTGTGTCCGTTGGTACGACTTAAAGTGGGGGTAGGGTGGCTCGGATTTTTCAAATATCAAATAAATCATTTGTATTGGATTTTTAAATTTATAAACCAAATCAAAGCAATAAAATTTGGGTTTTTCGACTCGAGTCTTTTTGGATTTTTTCCGTTTAAATATTCATACAAACATATAATTTAGGGATAATTCAGAGAGCTCCCTCCAGGTTTCGCTCTATAACAATCATCTTCATTGTGGTTTACGATATTACGTCTACCTCCCTTATTTTCATTTTCTTGTAACCATTCTTTAAACCTATTTAAAATAAATACAAATTAATTAAGATTTGACAATTTTACCCTTCTATCCAAGGAGGGTTCGGAGGTTGGGTAGGACGTTGAGTAGTTGTGGGTATTTAGAGAAAATGATGATCATCATCACTGCTGCAATCAACAATTGTGTCGTCACTTTAGAAATTACAAATTCAATTGCTTTGAGAAACTAATAGCTTCCTCCATTATTGACCACTCATGCAAGCTTATATCTAATTTTCAACTATTTATCTCTATTTCTTGGATCATTTTTCTTCTTAGCTTGTAGAAATGTTTAACTAGAACAAAATCTGATCGTTCTTATCGGATTTCTCTCTTAGGGAGTTCCATTTTATCTTCGATTTTTGAAGAAATTGTTGCCTAAAAATGATGGGCTATTGTGGGGAAAAAATCATCAGTGAATTGGTAAAGGTGAAATGGAGATAAAGAGTTAATATTTGGTGAAAATGGTGGGTCAGTTTATATAGTTTTAGATATATATATATATATATATATATATATATATATATATATATATATATATATATATATATATATATATATATATATATATATATATATATATATATATATATATATATATATATATAATAGTATTAATGTATTTGTGATTATTTACTTTTTAAAAGTATTTGTTAAAGGAGTTATTTTAAAAAAATAATATTTATTAATATGAAGAAATAAATATATAGAAGGGTAAAAATGTTAAATTTAAATGAGTATATATTTATTTTAAATAGGTTTAAAGAATGGTTACAATAAAATGAAAATAAGGGATGTAGACGTAATATCATAAACCACAGGGGAGGTGAGTGTTATAGAGCGAAACCTAGAGGGAGGTCTTTGAAATTATCCTTATAATTTACTTGTACTTCAAATATTTATTTCGTCCTGCCAAAATACAACTATTTAAGGTATTTCTTAAGAAAATAACACAAAATATGATATGATTAATGACACTAATATATCCAACAAAATAATAATAATGAAATCGCGTAAAACAAATATTACAAATTAACAAGTTATAATGAAAATAATCATAATTTAAAAGCACTAAATCATGCTAAAATAAGTTTAATAAGTATTAGTTACATGACTAAATATTAAAGGAAATTAAAATTAAATTATGTATTTTAATTGTCTAAACCAATGTAAAACTAAAGAACAAATATTCAATATTATTGTCATTCTTAGGTTGAATTGATTTTCTTTTTGCATTAGTATTAATTTGATTTAATTTAAGTTTTATTATAATTACCGAACATCTATGGATTATAATTTTTATTGAACCATTTCGAATTCTAAGTTTTAAATTTGAAATAATATATTAAAAGATAAAACCTATGAAAAAGTTACAATAAAAATAAGAGATAATATCTCAGATGGTCACTCAACTTTGATTTTTAACTGAAAAGTCACCCAACTATGAGTTTTCTTTCTCAGAAACTCACTCAACTATGAATTCTTTTCTCAAAAAGTCACTAAACTTTGATTTTTAACTCAAAAACACCTAACAATGATTGTTTACTTACAAAGTCACTCAACTATGAGTGTTTTATTTATAATGATCAATTCACAAAACTAACCACCACTCAAATTGGAAACAAGTTTTAGTTACTTGGATTATCATATGATTTCCAAAGCAGATTAGCTTAAAGATCACAACAGAGTCGATCATTTCCTTATCTTGCTTCTTGGTTTCTTCTTATTTTTTTCAAGAAAAAAAAATTAGATGCAAATCGAGTAGTTATTTATATCATCACTTACTAAATTATTTAAATGAATATCTTTTTATTTCTTAAAATTTTGGTTAATTTTTTTTATCTTAATAAATATTAATGAAAGAATAAACTAAACTGGTTGAATGGCTTACATATTCATACTTTAGTGATTTTATAAGTAAAACACCCTTATTTAAGTGACATTTGAGTTAAAAATTAAAATTTAGTAACTTTCTAAAAAAAGAATTCATAGTTGAGTGACCATTGGAGATATTATCTCCAATAAATAATATAGTGAAAACGTCATTGCCTTATTCCTTTGTTGGTGATATTAACTTCTTTATTCCTGCTTTTCTTGTGATTTTCGTGCCGCTCTATCCAAATTTAATTAAAACCTCACCCGTTAGTACCATATTCGATCCACTCTAATTTATTTTCCTTTTATTTCCTATCTCTCTGGAATTTTCCACTGATATTGCCGGAATGAAATAAAAAAATCATTATATAAATAGAAAATAAAATTCTTGAATGAAATTTAACCAAACTTATAAGATATGCTAATTAATTAATAAGATTATAAGAGATATATTGATAAATATGTATATATGGAAGGTATATTTTAATCTTCAAAAAAATAATTTTTGAGTTCTACTTTTTTTTTTTTTTTTAAGAAATAGAAATTTTTAGTTTTTCAACAACAACTAAAAAACCGCTTCTGCTTCCATTTTAAAATACTTTTAAGAATTTGTCAAACACTTAATTTTTCAAAAAACAAATATTTATTTTCTCAAAAATGACATATTCAAAAGAGACTTTAATTCCTCTGTCAATTCCAGCTCCTGAATAAAATCTTTTTAGAACAAAATTAGTTAAAAAGTTGATGGAAACAAAAGGTTCTACTGTTTAAAGAAAGCCCTGTTTTCTGACATAAATTATATCAAAATTCCATTTTTAGCCTTTGGGTATTATCAAAATCGGCTAAAGATTGAATTTTTACCATAAGGGTGATATAAATTGTTAATATTCTCGCCACAAATCTTATTTTTGGTATTAGGGTACCATCAAAATTGGATAGAGATCGACTTTTTACCATATGGGTGATATAAATAGTCCCTAAATAGTTAATATTCTCATCACAAAGATGATTTTTTTCCTCCTTTTTTGATAATATTTATTATCAACTTTCCATGCAGTATGTTTAAGATTATAAAATTAAAAAATTACATTTTAATACATTTTGACATGACTTTAAATTAAGACCAAAAAATTATAATTTTTTTTTTTAATTTCATGTCAAATTAAACCAACTATTTTTTTTTTAAATGAAAAAAGTATTTGATATTATTGAGTATGATGTAATGGGGTGGTGAAAACTTTCAATCATCCAAAAAGAGCTTGAGATCAGATGGACGTGTTGAGTTGCTTTTTCATGTCGACACATTTGAATTAGCTGTACCAAATGAATATATACATACATAAACTATATCAAATATATTTGTGAAGAAGTTTGGGGGAGAAATAAAAAGGAAATTGGCTAGGGTGATAGCAAGCTGAGTTTCATCAAAACAGTGTAGACTTATCATTTAATTGTTACTTTGGAAGCTTGGAGGGTTCTTGAAACAAAGGCGTGAAGTACAAAGATTCATGTGGAAGACTACTCAAAGTAGGAAAAAAGAAACTATGAATTGCAAAAATGATTATTCTTCAAAGGGAAAAAGGCCAAATATACCCCCGAATAATCATAAATGGTATGCAGATATCCTCCATCATACTTTTGAGACATTGGTGCCCCTACCGTTCAAAACTAGAGCATATATGCCCTTCACTCTAACAGAAGACTAAATAGGGACACATGGCGTAATCTTATCCATCGATCCGATGTCGGGTCAATGGATAAAATTATGACACGTGTAACTCCGTTAGTATAGAGGGTATATATGCTCTAGTTTTTGGATGGCAGGGGCACCAATGCCCCAAAAGTATGACAGAGGGTATCTGCATACCATTTACAATAGTTCGGGGGTATATTTATCCTTTTTTCCTTCTTGAAATGCAAGCCCCTTGACTAAGAGCCCATTTAGATTGACTTAAAAAAATAACTTTTTAAAGTTTAAATTCTTGGGAATTCATTTTGTCACGATCCAAAAGTTCAGGTCATTATGGCACACAACCCAGAAACCTCAAAAGTTGTGTGTTAGCCGAAGAAATAACACATACGAGACTCCCAAAGGAAAGTCAGGTCACAACTGATAAGAAAACAACAAAGATGTTCCCAAAACCTAGTAGCATAAGTATAAAGAGCATCTATTACAATTCTAGATTCTGAAATACATCTCAAGTCTTTGAAAGGAAATTAAAGATTGTAAATGATAAATGGAGATCAATGACGATTCGAAAAGTAGGATCTCACTACAACTCCGAAAGAGAAGAAAACCGCTAGATCCAACCAACCGCTACGAAAATCACCCTTACTAGGATCTATATCAAAAGGATAACAAAAGTAGGGGTGAGTACATTCCACATGTACTTAGTACGTTGGACCGACTGAGCATCATCAACTACTTAAGAAATAAACTATGAAACTGTTCCACCTGCATGCAGAAAAGTCCCATTCCTATACTGGTGCCACCAATTTATAGAATAATGGCGTGAAGAAAGTAAACACTAAAGAAGATAATAAATAAGTCACACAACACAACAAAGCTGGCCAATGTAATGTAATGAATGATGAGATGATGTGGTGGAACCAAGGTCATCGTACAACCTGTCGTATACACCTTGCCGAGCTTTAGCTACTAGACAAGGACCCATGGGGTACTCGCAGTCCATATACCAATCTCATAATCTCAATATCTCATCAACTTGCCACCTAGCTCGTGGTCAATGTTATAAGTAAATGTGTCTCATTTTCTTTCTCAAACATAGTATTTACCCACTTTCGCATACTACTATGAACAAAGATATGTTGAATGAGAATGAGAACATCACAACACATAAAACAAAAAGGCATAATCAATTGACCGGGGATTTTTAATAACTTAAAGTTCCCAAACTCATAAGTCATGAAACATGCCTCAAATGATAGGGATATGGGAGGAATCCATTTGAAATCAGTATTTATCACTTAGAAAACACTTTTTTCATTTTAAGAATATTCATATGTCAAATTAGGCCCCTAACTCGGGCATCTCAATGTCAAATATAAAAATAGGCCACACAACGCCTCACTCGAGGAATTACTAAAATATTACAGGTTTTGAGCAACAATTAAATATATCACACAAGCCTCCACACAGGTTAAGCATCAAAATTAGGCATCACACATACTAAGTAAGTAATTCATCATTTACCAATCTCTAAATTCATACAACTCATTTCACAGTCGACTTCCTAAGAAGGATTAATTACTCATCTTAGTCTGAAATAGGGATATTCAAACCTACTTCGAAGACCGAAAATTCACTCGAACAACTCTAACGGAGCACTTCCTCAACTACACGATTAGCGAAACGATCCTCAATTATGAATAATGGAAAGAGTTCATCAAAAGAAGCCCAATGATACCCATATTGATGATTAGAAATCAGGGGTAAAATAGTTCAAAAATCACTTTGAAGATCGAAAGGGTAAAATCAGATTTTTAGTTGTAAAAATGTTCCACAAGCCAAGAGGGATTTGTGTTTGAAAAACCCATTAAAAACTTGCAAAAATCGAACTCCAAATTAAGAATTTACTAATTTTCCAACTTAGGGGAGAAACCTCCAAAATGCACATTGAAATCATGATTTAGAGAAGTTTTTGAAAGATAAAAATTGATGAAATCAACAAAGAATAGGTAGAGAAAGCTTCACATGAATTTTCACAAAATGTAGTCAACAAATCACCTCCCAAAGCTCCAAAATATTGAAAATGATGGAAATGAGAAAAATGGAAAGAATCCTAAATTTAGATTCTGCCCAAGCAAAATTTATTCATTGTTATCGTGAGCCATTAACTCTCGCGAAGGTCACGAAGTTCACTCCACGATCGTGAGACTCCTGTCCGCGATCCCGAAGGCTAAGAAAAGGATATCATCTCAAATGTGAGCCTATCAACCACGATAGGCGAAGTCCACGGAGAAAACACATCACGATCGCGAGCGTATGGACCGCGATCACGTAGGTCAAAGTGACCTGCACTAAAACTGAAAATCAGCAACTTAACACAAGAAAAAAAAGTCTTCAGACCCTCGCTCGAAGTCCCATAAGAATAAACTGGAAATGTAACCTCATTAAATTCGACATTTCAGACTCAATGAAATTGTCGAATTTTCGAAAAGAGGTCAAATGATGGATTACCCTCTCAGACCACTCTTAAGACTTAAAAATAAACTTTTCGCCCCAACGCCCAAACTCAACCTAAGACATTGAAAACCATATCAACCATCTAACTAGCTTAAACTCGACATTTTGGATGCTTTGAAATTGACGGAATCCCTATCTGACACTCATAACTCAAAATATTGACCAGAGTCAATCATATTAAGAATTTTCAACTCAAAAGGATCAAAATCACCATTCGATCGCATCAGAGACCACACCAATCATTCTGCAACACAAACTAAGCATAAACACGCTAAGGAAAATGACAAAATGGTCATTTCATAATTAAAAACAAAGTCACAAAAAATGAGACATTATGTTATGAATGGGCCTAGACCAGTATTGGCAAAGTAGCCCAACACCGAATTAAGTGGCTATGTGTGGGATCTGGGTTGATAAATAGAGACTTGTGAGAGCAAAATAGGTTTATGCGTATTATGATCATGCTTAGACAAAGTCTATATCTCTCATCCTTCTTTCTCTAAGTCTAGTTCCTCGTCTCCTTCTACAGTCGATCCTAGTTCTTACTTTCAATATTTCTGTATTTCTGTTTGGGCTTGTGCCTTTTGAGTTGTTGCATTTACTTAATGGAATTGTAATTGATCTTTAGCCTAATTAATATAATTGAGAAACGAGTTAGAGTTATCGTTGGATTAGAGTTCATTACATTGGTGCTTTCATCGATCCTACTCCAATGGTTGTTGTGTTGCTAGATCGATTAAGTGGTGGAAATCCAGAAGGGTGAATTTTTCGAGCGGAACGGTATTTTACCTACCTTGGCTTCTCCCATAAGGACTGGCAACCTCTTCCTTCCTTTTACTTTGATGGTGAAGCTCTTATTTGGTTCGATGGGTTGGCTCGCAACAAACAATTCTATGATTGGAACCATTTCAAGGTGAAATTGCTTTTGCAATTTCGACAATGGAGTTTCACAAGCTCAACAGAGGGTGTGACCTGTTCTGACTCCATTAGCGTAACACCTATAGCTCTGCCCGAAATTCTTCATACTGCAATTGAATCTGATTTAGCCAATGGAAAACAAGAGGAGGCCACAGAATCAAAATATGCTTCTGATTCGGATGGTGAAACCTTGCGACCTGCGGATAATTCTAAGGTACCTCCTGAGATCTTTATCGCTTCCATCAGTAATTTTTTGCACCCCACTGATTTTACTTCCTCGATTGTGTTAATTGGTAGCAATTGTGATGGGGATACACCATTGGAAATTAAAATTGATGAGGAGGACTATTCTAAAAGCTTTGCCTGTAAGGTGTTTGCTGAAATTCCTTATAGAGAAATTGACATGGACTTTAAACATTCAATACCAAACGCCACCTAGGTGTTCGAGGAGAAGTCTCATAACTGCTGCTCTAAGGTACTTGATAATGAATCTGATATGGATGATGACAACTCAGAGAAAGACAAGTTACTAGCTAAAATATTCCTACAAGATATATACGGGTTGCCTAGTCAAAATGTTGAAGTGTTTTTACTGGGACAATATTCTGAAGCGACGGATACTGGATTACAAAATTCTGTTTATGTGGACAAATGGTTCGATACAGGCAAGGAATTTATCATTGCTTTAGAATACGAGCGTGGTATTTCAATATAAGAACTTCAGTCTAATGATGGCAAGGTGAGAATCTTCGAATTTAATGTGTCACCAAAGTTGGCGTGTGAGGTTTTGGAGCACGCAATGGGTAGCCATGTGATAGATGTGAGAACACAAAATAAATGGACAACGTTGAGCTCTCCTGCATATTTGGTGTGCAATATACTTACGAAGACTCTGAAAGGCTTCCGCCAACCAACTATTCTAGTTGGAGTGTGAATCTGCAAGCTCATTTTTTATTATTTCTCAATAGGTGTTGTTTATCACACCTTTTTGAATCGTCCATTTGATCCTGGTATACTGGATACTCCTCTATTCTATGGTGCCGACAAGACTATGGTTACAACTAGTCATTTTCTTTCTACTTATATTTTAATAGAGCATTGTGGGGTGAGGAGGTTTGTGGCATTGGGCTGAATCATGCAAGCACTGCTGCAATACCAGTTAAAAATTTTAGTAGTGCCCTGGAGGTTTTCTTAGCATCCAATCCAGTAATTCTAGTGCGACATATGTGGATAAAGCGAGGGATTCACTACTTGAAGACGTTGGTCCAAATAGTGCTGATATTATTGAACTTGAGAAAGCCAGACAATGAAATGGTCATAAGCTATCCCTTCAGAGAATTTTACATCTTTGTCGGTGATGTCAATAGTAACATCAATATTGCCCATCATATTTAGTGAAAGGTATTGCGACAGAAGATACTATGAAGGAGACAAGTACATTGACATGACAACAAAACTATGTCAAGAAAATGCTTTAGAAGTTTTTAAATTTGATCCTGCCACATGGAGACTCAATGTTCAGTTATTAACTAGATCCCTTACAAACTTTCAACTGTGTATTGCTCTACTGAAGCCGCATGAGAAATGTGTAGCCATTTTCGACCAAAGCTGATTGTTGCTAGTGCAAGTGGTTATGCTCGCCTATCTGATTATGCGTGTATCCGCAAGATAGGTAATGCACAATCAAAAGTTATTTTCTTGGCGGACATGGTACATATCAATGGCTTGGTTGCTGCTAAGGTTATATGTTTTTCTCTCAAGTATGCAATTGTTGTTGTGTGTTCTACACAATTTATGGGTGGCCAAGTTTATGTTTTGGTTGTGTTGGACAAGAGCTTCTTTGCCTTTGAGGATTTTGATAATGAGCAGCACTTATTTGTTGATGATCCCATGTGGGTTGATGTTCTGAAAATTGTATTGGTTCACATGCTATTCTTTGGCACCATAGCACAATTTGGCTTGGCTACAATTGGTGGAGATTGCACAACTAAAATTATCCTTGACTCGAACTTTGAGGACAAGGTTCTTATTGAGGATGGGAGTATTGTTATGAATGGGCCTAGACCAGTATTGGCAAAGCAGCCCAACACCGAATTAAGTGGCTATATGTGGTATCCAGGTTGATAAATAGAGACTTGTGAGAGCAAAATAGGTTTATGCGTATTATGATCATGCTTAGGTAAAGTCTGTATCTCTCATCCTTCTTTCTCTTAGTCTAGTTCCTCGTCTCCTTCTTCAATCGATCCTAGTTTTTACTTTCAATATTTCTGTATTTCTATTTGGGCTTGTGCCTTTTGAGTTATTGCATTTACTTAGTGGATTTGTAGTTGATCTTTAGCCTAATTAATATAGTTGAGAAACGAGTTAGAGTTATCGCTGGATTCGAGTTCATTACATATTACACATTTCTCTTGAGTGGATCTTATAGATTTGGTGCTTGTATTGATTCTTAATTGGAGATAACTTTAATATAGCAGTTGTTGTCAATTAGTTCCATTACTTGTGTCTATCTTCTATCTTTACTTGTTATTAGATTTTAGAGTTTCTTTTCTATTTTTGCAGTTCGATATTGTATCAATTTAAAAAGAGAAAAGAAAATTAAAGTGAGGAGGGAAATAAATATTTTACAAAGAAAGAAGTAAATTTATCAAGTATAAATATAAGTTTTAAGGTCAATAATTATGTATTAACTAATTGTAAATGGCCAATTAAAAATGAACATGCGTGCTTGCCTATAAGAGAGGTGCACACTCTCTATGTCACACCAACATTCATAATATATCTATCCTATTTTAAAATAATTTAGAAAATAATAAGACCTCTTAAGTTTAATCATTTTTAAATTTTGAATATAACTTATGCTTTATCCCTATAAAAATAAACTTTTTTTACAAAGAAACAAAACTAAAAACAATCAAATCTCGTATTTTCTCTGTGGTTAATTATCAGAAAAATTAATCATTTCATTACATAAACTGCCAAAAAAACTGAGTATAATTTTCTCTATGGTCAATTATGCCTGCGCTTCTAATAACAATAATATTTTCCACCAGCAAAGGATGCGATACTGCGGATTGGGTTGTTCCTTTCTTAAGCAGAAATTTCAAATTTGAGCCTTGAATATAGAAAAATTCTTGATAAGGAGTGTTTTTTTTCAAATGGGGCCCTATGCAGCGTGAATCTAAATTAGTTAGACTCTAATACAGATACCGAATACTAAATGACAAAAAAAAAAAAAAGAACTCATATTTTCCCTTAGATATACACATCACAATACTCTTCACTCAAATCTTAAAATGGCTTCTTCAATATTCTCTCTTCTCTTCCTTACTACTATTTATTTTCTTTCTCTTTCACATGTTCTTTCATCTTCATCAAAGTTTTTCTTGGATTCCCATCCTATGAAAACAATTTCTGAAAAATTCATCAGACAACTTAATTTATTCCCTAAACATGACATAAATATTATTGCTTCTTCAAAAGAAATATCACCACTTATTACTGATGATCAAAATAGACTATTTGAAAAGAAGTTGAATTTATCTTATCTTGGTCATTCTGGAGCCACTTTTCAAGACTTGGGGCATCATGCTGGTTATTATCATCTTCCACATAGTAAAGCTGCAAGGTTCTATTTCTTATCTCGAATTGATATCTTAGATAATCACGCACAAATATTAATTATCTTGAAAAATTATTTTTTTTTATTTAAGAAAATTGGAGTCGGAAAGAAATGTGACTTAATAAGATGATAAAGTATTAGTTATCATATGAGAAATCTAATCCGTTTTATCTATGATTATTATTAATCATTTGTCTTGATTTATGAGACATCTTTCAAAGTTTAAAATAGATCTCTTTTTACTATAATTTATTCATATATTTTTTTAAATATTTTAAATTAAGACTCGAAAAAATTGAATATATTATCAAGACAAAAAAAAAATAAATTGACTTTTAAAATCTGAATTGTATTATTTCATCATTGAGATTCTTTTGTTTTTTATTCAATTCAATGATTTTAATTAATAAATGATTTTTTTTTTGTTTTTTTTTTTTTTTGTTTTGTATAGGATGTTTTATTTTTTCTTTGAATCAAGGAGTAACAAGAATGATCCAGTAGTGATGTGGCTAACAGGAGGGCCTGGTTGTAGCAGTGAATTGGCTTTGTTTTATGAAAATGGACCTTTTCAAATATCACATAACATGTCTCTTCTCTGGAATGAATTTGGCTGGGACAAGGTAACTTATTAATTTTAACTTGATATTTTTAAAATTACAAGATTAACGTATAGTTTAGTTCAGACTTACTAGATTCAAATTTTATGAATGACCTTTTACCCCTACACTATTTAATAGTGTATTTTAAAGGTATATATGTGCCCACATGGGCACATTACTATTTATAATGATTTTATGATGTCCACGTGAGTACATATATACCTTTAAAATACATTATTAAATAGTGTAGAGGGGTAAAAGGTCCTTTCCATAATTCGATATTGTTACAACAATTTCGATCAAAGTTCACATATATTTCAAACTTGTATTCCTCAATAATTGAATGTGTACACAATAACGAATATGAAAAATATTTTATAAAATAGAGTTTCAACAACGTAAGTACGTAACATTCGTTCTTACGATGAAAATTTATATGGGGAAATTAAGTAAATATCCATAAAAGTAAAATAATTATAAATATATACCTTTTCATATTTTACCACATTAAATAATTACACTATATATCCTTAACTAATTTTGCTTAACTGATATTAAATAAGTATCATATGCTATATTGATATAATTAAGACTGATAATTTTGATTAATTGATACTAAATCAATATATATATATATATATATATATATAGTTATATACTATATTGGTATCATTAAGGTTTCTTGTTAAAAAATTACTCATTAGTCAATGATATTATAAGAGTGTATATATACTCTTATAGTATCAATGACTAATGAGTAATTTCTAAACAAGAAACCTTAATAATACCACAACAATATACATATACTCTTTTACTATCACTGACTAACGAGTAATTTCTAAATAAGAAATTTTAATAATATCAATACTGATTTAGTATCAGTTAAACAAAATAATCAGTTTTAATAATATCAATACATTATATGATGTGGTAGTTTGGATAAAACCTTTGGCCCTACTCTGACATGTGAAGTTTATATGTTTGACACAAAGACCTACCATGTGAGCAGAGTTTCAAAGTTTCAGAACTCATTTTTGCCATTTAAATATGTCTCTGTCGGATTACCACAAGAGCCATCTTCTTTGAAATTGCATAATTAAATTGCTTTTGAAAATATGCTAATTTTTAATTTTTGATTGAATTTATGCTTAGTCAGATTTAAATTCTTTAGAAATTCAAATCGTATACTCTACTTAATATAACTTTAAATTGTAAAGATATTATAATAAAAAAAAATATATTTATGCTCCGTGAAGATTTGACAATATGAATAATAAATATAAAATTAAAGGCCTGAAATATATATGAAATATTTTCCTAAAATTACTATGTTTGCTCCCTCTCCTCATGAGATAGCTATGAAATTGAACACACAGTTTTAGTTTTAGTGAATATGATAAGCTTTTGAATTTCTACACTAAAACAATAGTGAAAAATTCTATAGAACTTGATCTTTTTAAAAAAGAAAAGAATATCGGAGAATGTTGTAAAGAAAGATACTCTGCAAAAGTTATATTCAAATCTGAAGAAATTAATTTTAAATAGAATTACTTTTAACCAAAAACTAAAAGAACACTACCTTTAATTTAAAATACACCCCTTCATTTAAAATAATTGTTACATGGTAATTTTATTTAAATAAACTTCCAACAACGCCCCTACCAAAATGAGTTATGGAGCGATCTTTAAAAATGAGAAAATGACAGTTATTTAGTCCAAAACAGTCAGACCATATGAAGAAGTTCAAATATTGAGCTTCAATTCTGTTTGAATTAATTTATTTTAGGTATTTCTAGATTAAAATAATTTTTAATTATCATTTGTGGGGTTCTAACTCCATTTTCCTTTGTTAAAGTCCCACTTTACTGCAAATTGGTGTAAACCTCTACAACCATTAAGATCACCATTATTGTCAAACTAAATCTTACCAAGAAACCTATCAAAGTTTGAAATAATGGTTCTTTCATGATGTCATTGAGGACATCGTAGGTACAAGTTTTTTTTTTCTATAAATAAAGCACTCTTGCTCATTTGTAAGAATTCACTTTAGAGTAAAGCGAGGTATTTCATAGACTATTTAAGAAAAATAGTACGTGGAGAAAAATAGAGTGTGAGCGATGTTTTAGTAAACTGGTAAATCAAAAGACTATTATTCCTTTTGAGTGTGTAGTAATTACTTTGAGTATTATATTCGTAACTATACAATGTAAAAATTCATTTCTATAGCAATATCATTTTCTCCTCTTGGCTCGTTGTTTTTTCACTTATTAAAAAAGGTTTTCACGTAAAATTTTGGTGTCATTGTTTTTTCATTTCATTTTATTATTTTGACTATATATATTTTTGTATTAGTCTATATTTTCCCAACAAACTAGTATCATAGTCAAAGTTTTATCTTAGTATGCTCAATGGTTGCAGCACTGTCTGTACTTCCACATCAAAAAAGATTTACTTTGATTTGTAATAACTATATTTTTTGGAGAAAGCGATGGAAGCCAACACAAGTAGAATGATTACTTTGAATGGTGTTAATTATATCATTTGGAAGGAAAAAATGGAAGATCTGCTTTATGTCAATAATTTTTATCAATCAATCTTTACCACTGTAAAGCTTGAAAATAAAATAGAAGAAGAGTGAAATTTGTTGCATAGACAAATTTGTAGATTTATTAGGCAATGGGTTGAGGATAATGTGTTGAACAATATTTCTGAAAAAACACATGCTCTAATCCTATGGGAGCATCTTGAAAGTTTGTATGCTCGGAAGACTGAAAATAATAAGACGTTCTTGATATAGTAGATGTTAAGTCTAAAATATCATGATGGTTCTCTAATGACAGATCACCTCAATAATTTTCAAGGGATCATGAATGAATTATTTGCTATGGGCATCAAGTTTGATAAAGAAATTCAAGACTTGCTTCTACTTAGTTTCCTACCAGACTCTTGGGAAGCATTTAAAACTTCTTTATCAAATTCCGTTTCGGATGGTGTGATCTCTATGGATTTCACCGAGAGTAGTGTCTTGAATGAAGAGATGAGAAGAAAATCTCTAGGTTTTGCAATGGATGTCCTAGTGAATGGACCTATGGGGAGAAACAAAACTCGTGGTTCTCAGAATAGAGAACAAAATAGGAATAAATCTAGAGGCAAACTTAAGGACATTGAGTGCTATCATTATGACATGAAAGAGCACATAAAGAAGTTTTATCCAAAGTTAAAGAGGCAGAATAGAGAAAAAGAGAAAACTACATAAGATGACAATGAAAATTTTCTAGCCACTATCACCACTAAAGACCATCTCATCCTTATATGGTTCTGATAAATATTGCATGTAATGCGTCAAGCTGGGTTGTGGTCATTGGTGTCGCATCTCATGTGACATTTTTCTCTTTCTATACTCTTGGTGATTTTGGAACCTTAAGTATGGGTAATGAGACTGTATCTAGGGTGGTTGGTATTGGTACAATTTTCTTGGAAACTAGTGTTGAAACTAAACTAGTTTTAAACAATGTGAAACATACACCTGATGTTTGTCTGCACCTAATATCTGTTGGTGTTTTGGATGATGAAGGATATGTTAGTATCAATTGTGATGAAAAGGGGAAACTTATTAATAGTTCCTTGATTGTGGCTCGTGGTAACAAACATCATGGTCTATACTAGACTATGACTTTTACTTGTGTTGATATGGTGAATGCAATTGAGAGCGATAACTCTTCAATGTTATGGCACAAGAGGCTTAGCCAGATTAGTGAGAAAGGACTTAATGTTTTGGCCAAGAAGAAATTGTTTCAGATTTCCAAAGTGCTAAATTAGAAAGGTGTGAGCACTTTCTAGCTAGAAAACAAAATAGAATTTCCTTTAGACCATCTCCAACCCAACACCAAATCCTATATTTGGTGTAAAATTTGGTGTTTTGAGCTCCAACCCACACCAATTTTTACACCAAATTTGGTGTGTGAATAGTGTTACACCAAATTTGAGCTCCAACCCACACCAATTTCATTATACAAACTTTTAATTAAATAATATATAAATTGTATGTTTTAATTAAATCTCTTGTATATTTTATTATTTTTATGTAATATTTTTATAATATTAATTTTAGATATAAAATTTAGCTTTTTTATAAATTAATTTTTCTATATACGACTTTTTTTAAAAATATTTTGCCATGAAGCAAGAATCATGTCAAAAAGATGTTGAACGTGCATTTGGAGTTTTGCAATCTTGTTTGCAATTATCGCAGGACAATCACCTTTTTGGAGAAAAGAAGTACTACATGATATATTAACTTCCTGTATTATAATGCACAACATGATAATTGAGGATGAACGTGACCTTAATGCACCAATTCAAGATGCGTCGGAAGGTCCAACTCCAACCGTAAAAATGACAATAGATGAAAATTATCAATTTCAACAATTTCTAGATCGATATAAAAAAATAAAGGACAAAGAAGCTCATTTTGAACTACGTAATGCATTAATAGAGCATTTATGAGAGCACCGTAGTGATCTTGAAAGTTGAATATTTATGTAGAATTTAAAATAATTTTTTCAATTATGTAATGTTTATTTAATTGTATTTCATTAACGATTTCACTTTTTATTTGTATTATCCATTATTATGTACAATGTATAATATTTGCTAGCAATTTATATTATTTAAAAAATTATGGTACAAAATAATTTTATATTAAGCGATTGATTATAAAAGGAAATAATATGAATTATACAGGGTGAATGCTTTAGAAAGAATTTGTTTGATGAAATAAGAAATTATAAAATGAAATAAGAAATAATTATATTATAATGAAGAGAGAGAAAAAGATTCCTTTTTGGTGTAAAATTTGGTGCATGGGTTGGAGTTGATTACACAAAAAATAGTGCTGACACCAAATTTGGTGTTTGGATTGGAGATGCCCTTAACTCTAACCCTCCTTCAAGAAAGACAGAGTTGCTTGAGTTGGTGCACTCTAATTTATGTGGTCTAATGAAGGTAAGGACATCGGGCAAAGACGAATCTAGGATTTCAAGAAGACGGGTGCACCATTGTCAGGGACGGCTTTGCCCCTTTAATTAAAAAAAAGGCAACTACTTTAGGCTTCCAAATTTAAAGGACCTCAATTATCTTAGCAATAATAGATATAACTTTTTTATAAGAAAAATATTAAATATCATTTGCAAAAAAAAAAATTATTAAGAGAAAAAGTTATTAGAAGAAATTTGATATCCCTAGAGTACTACGTCGCAAGAAAGATTAAATGCATTGGTTATATGAATTATTGATTGAAAAATAATTATTAAAAGAATCCAATTATAAAAAAATATACAATTTTGCATCTCAAGAAATTTAAAAAGTAGACTTTATAAAAAGAAGGGAAAAAGGACAAATATATCCTCGAATTATCATAAATGGTATGCAGATACCTTCCGTCATATTTTTGGGACATTGGTGCCCCTGCCATAAAAAAACTAAAGCATATATGCCCTTCACTCTAACGGAAGACTAAATAGGGACACGTGGTACAATCTTATCCGTCAATTCGATATATTAAATATCGCATCGACGAATAAGATTATGACACGTGTATATCTGTTAGTATAAAGGGTATATATGCTCTAGTTTTTGGACGGCAGAGACACCAATGTCCCAAAAGTATGACGAAAGATATTTGCATACCATTACGATAGTTCTGGGGTATATATATCCCTTTACCCTAAAAAGAATATTATTTTTTCTTAAAAGTGTAAGGCTTCGATTTGATTTTGTCTAAAACCACTTGTGTGTTTGAGCTGCCATTGATCATTGCACGTAAGATAATATCTAAAATATTATAATTGATTTTGCTAGTTTGCTTACTAAGAATGGTGATTTTAGTTGAAAGAACGAAAAAGAAGGAAGAAATGGGTTTTTTTAGCTGAAAAGTTTGAGCGCTACTTCATGTTTTTTGTTAAATAAAATGCTTGCAATGGAACCTACCTTTAGATTATTATTATTATTTTTTTGTAAAATTAAGAATATAAGTAAAAAGCAATGCTGCATTTTTTAATGTTTTTTTGCAAAAAAAGGCTGACTGCAAGAAAGGAATGTAAACAAACACTCAAACCAGTGAGCCATCCAATTATTTGTGATCACGGGTTCATTTAGTTGCTATTTGATATATTTTACAAATTATACAAGTAGTTATATCGAATTTTTTCGGATGACCACGAGTTCAGATGACCCATTTTTTGTACTTAAAATCGCCCTTGACATCGGGTGGTTCACTTTACTTTGTCATTTTTATTGATGAATGCTTGAGAATACTTTGAATTTATGTCTTGAAGACTAAAGACCAAGTATTAGATGTCTTCAAGCAGTTTCAGGCTTCCGTTGAAAGAGAAACATGAAAAAAACTAAAATGTATTCGTACTGATAACAGTGGTGAGTATTATAAACAGTTTGACGAATGCTGCAAGCATCAAGATATTAGATACCAGAAGACTCCTCCTAAGACTCCTCGCCTTAATGGTCTGAATGATAGGATGAACATGACCTTGAATGAAAGAGTTAGATATTTTCTTTGTGAAGCAAAGTTGTCGAACTCATTTTGAGGTGAAGCTTTACTGACCCTTGCATATGTTATTAATCTATCTCCCGCTGTTGCTTTGCAAAGTGATGTTCAAAATAGAGTTTGGTATAGAAAGTATGTTTCCTATGACCACTTGAGAGTATTCGGTTGCAAAGCTTTTGTACATGTGCTGAAAGATAAGAGGTCAAAGTTAGATTCCAAGACAAGGCAGTGCATCTTCATTGGATATGACCTTGATGAATTTGGTTAGAGGCTATATGATCTAATTGAGAAGAAACTTGTGACAAGCTGTGATATTTTTTTTGTACGCGTTTTTCCAACAATGTTTGCTTCTCCATGAAAAAAATATCACAGCTTCTCACAAATTTCTTCTCAATTAGATCATATAGCCTGTAATCAAATTCATCAAGGCAAAATTAAATGAAGATGCACTACCTTGACTTGACATCTAACTTTGACCTCTCATCTTTCAGTACATGTACAAAAGATTTGCAATCAAATACTCTCAAATGATCATAGGAAACATCCTTTCCATACCAAACTCTATTTGGAATATCACTTTGCAAAGCAACAGTAGGAGATAGATTAATAGCATGTGTAACGTTCAATAAAACCTTATCCCAAAATAAGTTCGACAACTTTGCTTTAGAAAGCAAACATCTAACTCTTTCCATCATGGTCCTGTTCATCCTCTCAGTGAAACCATTAAGCTGAGGAGTCTTAGGAGGAGTCTTCTGGTGTCTAATACCTTGATGCTTGCAGTATTCATTAAATGGTCCACAATATTCACTACCGTTATCAATACAAATACATTTGAGCTTCTTACTAGTTTCTCTTTCATCTGAAGCCTTTAACTACTTGAAGACACCTAACACTAGCTCTTTAGTATTCAAGACATAAACTCAGTTTTCTCGAGCAGTCATCAATAAAAGTAACAAAGTAGAGTGCACCACCCAATACCCTTACCTTTATTCGACCACACAAACATAGTCCACCAACTCAAGCAACTCTGTCTTTCTTAAGGGAGGATTGGAGTTGAAGGAAATTCTATTTTTTTTCCCACCCAAACAGTGCTCACACCTTTCTAATTTAGCACTTTGAAAAATCTGAAAACAATTTCTTCTTAGCTAAAACATTAAGTTCCTTCTCACTGATGTGGCTAAGCCTCTTGTGCCATAACATTGAAGAGCTATCACTCTCAACTATATTCACCATATCAACACAAGTAGAAGTCGTAGTCCAATATAGACCAAGCTGTTTGTTGCCACGAGCCAAAATCTAGGAATTATTAATGAGTTTCCACTTTTTATCGTTGTTAGTACTAACATATCCTTCATCATCCAGAGCACCAACAGAAATTAAGTGTAGACGAATATCAGGTGCATGTTTCCTATTGTTTAAAACTAGTTTAGTTCCAACACTAGTTTCCAAACAAATTGTACCAATACCAACTAGCCTAGATACAATCTTATTATCCATACTCAAGGTTCGAAAATCACCACGAGTATCTAAAGAGAAAAAATTCTTCCTCGATGTCACATGAGATACGGCACCAGTGTCCACAACCCAGCTTGACTCATCACAAGTAATGTTTATCAAATCCGCATCAAGCATGGTAATAAGATCTTCGATGGTGACGGTATCTAAGTAATTTTCATTGCCATCTTCTTTTAGTTTCTCTTTGTCTTTGTTCTCCCTCAATTTCTAGAAAAACTTATTTGTGTGCTCTTTCATGCCACAATGATAACATTCAATATCCTTAAGTCTGCCTCTGGATTTTCTCTTATATTGTTCTCTATTATGAGAACCACGAGTTTTGTTTCTACCCCTAGGGCCATTCACTAGGACATCCGACGAAGAAGAACCTAGAGATTTTCTTCTCATCTCTTCTTTCAAGACACTACTCTTGGCGAAATCCATAGAGATCACACCATCCAGAGTGTAATTTGATAAAGAAGTTCTTAATGTCTTTCAAGAGTCTGGTAGGGAACCAAGTAAGAGAAAGCCTTGAATTTCTTCATCTAACTTGATGCCCATAGCAAATAATTGGTTCATGATTCCCTGAAAATCATTCAGATGATCTGTTATTGGAGAACCATCATGATATTTTAGACTTAGCATATGCTTTATCAAGAACATCTTATTGTTTTCAGTCTTCTAAGCATACAAACTTTCAAGATGCTCCCATAGGATTCGAGCATGTGTTTCTCCAGAAATATGGTTCAACACATTATCGTCAACTCATTGCCTAAAAAATCCACAAACCAGTCGATGCAACAAATTTCACTCTTTTTTTTTTTTATTTTCATGCTTTATAGTGATAAAGATTGGTTGATAAAAATTGTTGACATAAAGCAGATCTTCCATTTCCCCCTTCCAAATGACATAATTAACACCATTCAAAGTAATCATTCTACTTGTGTTGGCTTCCATCGTTTTCCTAAAAAATATAGCTATTGCAAACCAAAGTAAATCTTTTTTGATGTGAAAGTTCAGACTACGCTACCACCATAGAGCATACTGATATCACAATATCAAGAAATTTTTACACTCTGTAGTCACGAATACAATACTCAAAGTGACTACAACACACTCAAAAGAAATAACACTCTTTTGATTTTCCACCTTACTATTATATTGATCATACTCTATTTTTCTTCACAACTATTTTTCTCATATAATCTATGGAATACCTTACTTTGCTCTCTACATGATTTTTCTCTCTACCTTGGTGTGTTCTTACAAATAACTAGAGTGCTCTATTTATAGAAAAAAAAACTTGTACCTACGATGTCATCAACGACACCATGAAAGAACCAATATTTCAAACTTTGGTAGGTTTCTTGGTAAGATTTGGTTTGAAAATAATGGTGATCTAATGGTTGAAGAGATTTGCACCAATTTGCAGCAAAGTGAGACTTTAACAATGGAAAATGGGGCTGGAACCCCACACTACCAACTTGAGTTATGGAGCAATATTTAAAAATGAGAAAATGACAGTTATTTAGTCCAATACATACAGACCATATGAAGAAGTTCAACTATTGAGCTTTAATTCTGTTTGGATTAATTTATTTTAGGTATTCTTAGATTAAAATATTTTTTAAGCACTTCTATAATATTTGTTGTTTATCGAAAAAATGATACAATTAAATTTATATTAAATCAAAGACACATTTTGGCTTAACTCATTTAATTCAATATTTAACAATCAAATAACTATAAGTCAAAAGGTTATTTTAAAATTTCAAATTAAAAAAAGTAAGTCAAAAAGTTAAGTAACAATTTCCAGCTTATAACTTATGTTTATAAGACATAAACTAGAAGATCATCTATGGTCATCCACAGAGATGACCTGAGATCAATCCTTCAGTGTCTTCTGTGTCGAGCTTTTCACACAGGGCTTGTCTAGTGCAACTTACATCCCTTGTATAATTTGTAGGCTATTACATAATGAGGGTTTACCCAGTTAACAAAGTGTTCACCCAAAGGACATAGGTTGTGACAAAAGGACAAAGGTTGTGACAAAGGTTGTAGCGACTAGCGACAATGGGTTATCCGGGAGTTTCCAAGACCATCTAAACTAATTAATATTTTGGTCATTGATATTATCTTCATTGGATGAAAGTCTTGAATGAATGAATGTCAACTTCAATTGCGTGCCTCCAACTGAATCATAATATATTTTGGAGAGTGGCTGCTCATTTTTGATCTTTTATATTATTTGATCCTAGTCCTAGTTAAGATTTAAGAATAAGATTTATATTGACATTAGTCTCTGAGAATCTACAGGTCTCAAATCTTATATACGTTGATCAACCAACGGGGACTGGTTTTAGTTATACTTCTGATAATCGTGATATTCGTCACAATGAAACAGATATAAGCAA
Source organism: Solanum bulbocastanum (assembly GCA_037074985.1). NCBI lineage: Eukaryota > Viridiplantae > Streptophyta > Magnoliopsida > Solanales > Solanaceae > Solanum > Solanum bulbocastanum. Next base: position 37,255,237 of record CM073601.1, read on the forward strand.
TGACCTTTATGACTTCATACAGGTTGGTTCCCCCTTTTTTTCTTTTTTCGAAATACGAATTTGATTTGTATTAGTACTAAAAAGATGTTATCTTTGATTATAGGCCTTCTTTAACGCGCATCCAGAGTATGTAAATAATGATTTCTACATTACTGGAGAATCGTATGCTGGGCACTATATCCCTGCATTTGCTTCTCGTGTTCACCAAGGAAACAAAAAGAAAGAAGGAATTCACATAAACCTTAAGGTATACTACCTTTTTATCTTACTTTTATAAGTCGTCTCCCGGTATTTTCAACAGAATTCGTATTAATACTGATGTCTACTTAATGAATTATTCGATCAGGGATTTGCCATCGGAAATGGAATGACAAATCCAGAAATCCAGTTCAAATCGTATACTGACTATGCTTTGGATATGAAATTGATCAATCAAACTGATTACGACAACATAAACAAATTATATCCGAAATGTCAACAGCAAATTAAGTCTTGTGGTAACTCTTTTGTTCCACTTGCATTATTTTCCATGTCTCTAGTTCTACTTATTATGGTCTGCTGCACATACATTTCGTTTAAGGTGATTTGATGGCGTAAAAAATAACTTACATTGTGGTTTTCTGTGAAAATATTGGTAGGAAATGGTGGTGAAGATGCTTGCTTGTATGCATTTCAAGATTGCACAAACATCTTCAGCAGTATAATGGACATTGTGGGTGACAAAAATGTAAGGTAGCAGAGGAAAATTCGGGGCTTTTTTTTCTTCCGTTCCTATGTGAAAACAGAGTCATCATGATTATATAACTACAAGTACATTTGATTTCTAACTATCAAACGGTTTATGACCCTTGACATGTCGCAGTACTATGATATACGCAAGACTTGCGAAGGTAACCTTTGCTATGACTTCTCGAGGATGGAAACTTACCTCAACGACAACCAAATTAAGCGTGCCCTTGGTGTTGGTGACATTGAGTTCGTGTCATGTAGTTCTATAGTTAAACAGGCGTTGGGTACGGATATGATGAAGAGTTTTGTAGTTGGTATTCCTCCACTTCTTGAGGATGGTATCAATCTACTCATTTACGCGGGAGAGTATGACCTTATGTGCAACTGGCTTGGTAAACTTCATATGGTCATTCGATTGATTTCTCATATGATCATTCAACTGATAGTTGTTATCTCAGAAAGTCACATTTCTTGAGTCCAATTTTCTTTGACAAAGAAAGTGACTTTTTATATAGTAACTATTAGTTGAGTGACCATTTGGGAGCTCTAACTCTTCATATGGTTTAATAGGGCACATAAATATCCTTTAACTGGGCTTCAGCTGACATATATGCCTCCCAATTTTGGATATGCACAAGTAGATACTTAAATTTATATAAAAGTGAACAAGTACAAACTTGTGTCATTATTCACATAGGACACAAAATTGTCATGTAGGACATGTTTGACGAATGTATCTATTTATTAAATTGTATACAAGTTTAAGTGCTTATTTGACACATAGTTCTTAACTGAAGTCAAGTTAAGGATCATGATTATGTATTATGCCAACTTGCCTTGTTTAACAACTAAACTATCGCGATTTGTTGACGTTTATCTAGGGAACTCAAATTGGGTGCATGCAATGGAATGGTCTGGGAAAAGAGACTTTGGTGCTGCACCATCCATTAATTTTACAGTAGATGGTGAGGATAAAGGAGTTCAAAAGAATCATGGACCTTTGACATTCCTCAAGGTTCATGAAGCAGGTCATATGGTTCCAATGGACCAACCTAAGACAGCATTGGCAATGCTTCAGAGATGGACAGAAGGCAAATTGTCCAACACTTGAATGAAAAGAATCAACAATTCTATATTCATAGTTGCATCTAGGGATCTAGGGTTGAACAAAATCAAACCGCAAACTCTCCCAAATAAAAAAATCAAACCAAACCGCATAAAAAATGTGACTATATTTGATTTGGTTTTATTTTGCATCAAGTTTTAAAGAACCAAAACCAAATATATAAATGTTATAATTTTTTATATAGGTGTTCTATAGAAATATCTCTAATATTTGTGATTCTTGATGTAATATTCAATAGGAATATATAGTAGAATTTTTTATTTATTTATTTTGAATTACGCTGTTGTTTCGACTTCTCCACAAATGGTAAAAAATTACAGATGTTGCACACATGCATATATGTATGTATGTATGTACGTACGTACGTACGTATGTATGTATGTATGTCTAACCCATCGGTGACCCCATAAAGTAGACACCAATTTTCACTTAGACACCTTAACTAAACTTTGTTCATTTTAGACACCTCATGTCATGTTTCGCTGTGTCATTTTGATACTTTTTGTTGACATGGCATAGTGAATGTAGTTTACTCAATACCAGCGCGTGAAAGGCCCATTTAATCAATTTTATTTTATTTTATTCATTTTTCTTCTCCATTTTTCAGCCCATCTACCAAAACTTGAACTCCTTCAATGGAGAAATAGGTTTGATGATGCTTCAGACAATAAAATCAAATTTTAATACGAAGAGATTTCACAAAAGAAAATGAATTTCAACTCATGAGAAGACCCACAATTCATGTTGTTCGAAAGAAGAAGAGTAGCGGAAAGTCATGGATTCATGTATAATCTCAACTTAATTTTGAGTAGTAGTATGTGTGTGTTTGTTATCTATTTGAGTTAGAACAATCGTCAAGCTAAGCCGAATTCGATGACTTGTCACTTCTAGAATTTGTTAGCACTTTTTCCTCTTCAATCACAAATCTTGAAGAAGACGATGGGTGGAGTGGGAGAGGGGTGGAGAAGAAAATATGGGTGGGGTTAGGGTGAGGAGAGGTGGATAAGACGCTGGGTGGGTGGGGCCGGAAGAACGGAGATAGGTGGGGCGAATTTGGGTGGGGTTGGTTTATTTTTTTATTTTTTGTGCAAAAATCCACATGCCATTTAGTCACTGGCCACTTATTTTTTCTATTAAAAAAATCATTATTTTAGAGTTATTTTAACATATATCCCATGAATTTTTATTTAATTTGTCACTTTGACACGTCATCACGAGTGTGTCACATACATCTTATATATTTGACTGATTGTTAAAAAAAATGTTAAAATAACATAGTAAGATATGACATGAGGTGTCTAAAATGAACAAAACTTGGTTGAGGTGTCTAAGTGAAAACTAGTGCCAACTTTAGGGGGCCACTGATGGGTTAGGCCTATGTATGTATGTTAATCCAAAGATATGTGGACATGGTTATACCTCATCATTCAAACACTTGTTGGGTTGGGACATTAGGTAAAATCAATTCTTTGTCTTTGAAAATGCAACTACAAAATCTTGTTGTTCGAATCCAACACTAGAGCATTTAACCATGTACTACCCATCATTTTCTTTTCTATAATTGTATAAATATTAAATTAAATTAATTAGTGGACATCAAGAACATTATTAATTGTTGGGAGAAGGTATAAGTAGCCCCTAGACTATGGCCGAAATCGTAGAGACACACCTTAACTAAACTAAGGTCTTAGTACCCCCCCTGAACTCATTATATATATAATTTGGTGCACATTTTGGCCTACGTGGCACACTTCGTGACTCCACGCAATTGAGGCACGTGGGAGATACTTGGATGCCACGTAAACTAAAAAGGTGTACAAAATTACAAAAAAATGAGTTCAAGGGGGATAATAGGACCTTAGTTTAGTTAAGGTTTGCCTCTGAGATTTGGGTCATAGTCTAGGGGGGTACTTGTACCTTTCCTCATAATAGTTCATTGACTTACTTTTGTGCATGATGCTTGTAAAGACCCTCACGTATTCATTTCGAGAATGAGGACATTTATTGAGTTGGACCCTTGCCAAAGATGCTATAACTTATAACCTTCAAATGGATATTGTTACGGCACATCAAAAGTGACTTTCTCCTTGCCTTTAGAGGTTGAGCCAAAATTTATTGAAGGTAGAATAGATAGTGGAGCAACATGACTTTATATTTGTCTCTTTTTTAGAGTAGATAATGATATGAAAATTAATTTTTTCAACCTCTTACATTTCAAAGGTTGTGCAATCTTCTTTGATGAAGGTACACCAATATCAGAAGTCAATTTTTTAACTGTGTTTGTCAATTCCTTAACATGATTAAGAAAATAATCATGTTTTTGCTGGCATACTTCCCATTGACATAAAATAAGTTTTTGTTTAGAGGAGAAAGCAACTAAAGATTCAGCATATGTTGTTCCTCCTGTTTAATTTGGATTATATTAAATTCAAGAAAGTAGTTTAATTAATGAATCCAAGTCAAATAAATGAGTCACTAGAATCATATTACATGTCAAAGTTATGTAATTCAAGACAAATTAAATGAGCCACTACAATCATGTCACATGTCAAAGTTATGTGGCAGTTCAAATTAAATTAAATGAGTCACTACAATCATGCCATCTGCCAAAGTTATGTGACAATTCAAGTCAAGTTAAATGAGTCACTACAATCATGCCATGTGCCAAAGTTATGTGGTAATCCAAGTCAAGTTAAACGAGTCACTCCAATCCTACTAAGTGTGTATAAGACATGTTCTGACTAATTAAATTAGGGTTTTCACCCAAAAAATGTGATTGTTCAGTTCAAACCGACCAATCAAATCACATAGATACATCACTTTTTATAACTATAAATAGGGGTCTTCATACACTATTGTTTAAGAGTGTAAATTTTAATCATAAAATTATTATTTGACTTGTCAAAACTTGCATATAACAATCATGTCAACCTTTCCTACACCTAACCCTTAACCTTTTTGGGATCATTAGCATTTTTCTCTAACTGATGAAAATACTTTTTAGAAGTAAATATTTGATAATAGCCTTCCTGAACTCTTCAAATCCTCAAAAATATCTTTTTAATTTTTGGTTTTTAAAATGTGCATTCCGTTAAGTTATCCTAATTAGTTCCGCTAGTTTGATTAGCTTAGAAATCAAAACAACATAATTTTATTTAATTAAAAATTAAATATACTTACCTAATAACGTAAGGATTAAAACAAGAATTAAGTAATAACTTAGGAACTAAAGTTACTATAATGTTTGAGCAAATTTTAAAATTGCTTATAAGTACTTAATTTTAAGCTAAAATGATAAAAATAAGTCAAAATTCAATTCAAATAGGTTCTTAATTCAAGCACATTAAGGAAAAAATTGATAAAAAATTGTCTATGTTTGGGAAAAAAAAATTGACAAAAAAATTCAAACTCCTCCTATCAACAAAGAAGTGATTTTTATGTCAAAATAGACTTGTTTAATTCTTTTAAAATTTTAAAACTTATCCCAAATATTTTATATAAAAAAATATTGAAAACACTTCTAAACTTGGTGCAAATTTGTAGTTTCGTTCCTGAATTATTGACAGTCTTAAAAACACCTCTCTACTTGACTAACTGAATTCAAATACACCTTCCATCTGGCACAGGACATAGCTAGTGACCTCAAACTCTTGGAGGAGAATGAAACTATTAATAAAAAGCCGAGAAAAGTGTTGAGAATACCCTTAAATTTGACGAAAATTTAAGAGTGTATTTCACTCAAGTTGCGAGATCATGGTATTTAAGTTTAGTTAGTCAATTAGGGGTATTTTTAAGACTGTCAGTAGTTCAGGGATAAAACTAATAATTTGCCTCAAGTTTATGGGTGTTTCAATACTTCTCTCTAAAAAAAAAGCCCATCAATTATGTCCACCTATAATTCTATTTATCCAATGCCTAACAATGTTGTTCCTCTTCTCCGTCATCTAGTCTGAAAATACATGCTTGTCATGAAAAGATTATTGGTAAAATGTGGAAAGATTAAATTAAAGAATAGCTAGAATTACAATCATTGTTATTGTTGTTGTTGTTATTATTATTGCATAAACAGATTTTCATAATGAGTTACGATATCAAAAGTGAAGAATCCGCACAATTTAGGTAATATCGGGTGACTCGGATTTATCAAAAATATTTAGAAACTAGATAGAGCGCCCGGGTCAGCACGAACCCAATAAATGTTACTTTTTTTATTACAATTTAGGTGACACGTGAAAGTTGATATATAGTACTCTCTTTTTTTTTTTTTTTATGTATATAAAGCAATAAAGTATAAAATTAAAAAAAAGAAAACCTTGAAATTACAAAATTACCCCAAGCATCCAAGAAGGCATGTATGTTGATGAAGTAATGCCTTGCTTGTAGCCTCTTCTCAAGTGTAATGTAAGTAAAGTATAGTAGTAAAGTCCAAGTCGGCTAGTTTCCTATAAGTTAACACTGGAATGTATTTCAGTAGTCAAGTTAAAGTGTAACAATGGCTTCCTCAAGCTCAAATGCAGAGACGACGATCCACTTATCTTTGATTAATGCAGCATCCTTTGTATCGATCAAGTTATGTGGTCAATCCAACTACATACCATGGAAAACCCAGATTGTTTGTCTCCTTCAAACTCATGATTTACTTGGATACGTTGTGGAACAACAGGTCCTTCATTCATGATCATTACTCCTGTCGATGACGATGACGATGACGATAAGCCAGAAGAAAAAGGGATAGTGGTTGGAAAGGAGAAAGAGCACTTGCAATGGAAAAGGAGAGATGAGTTGGTTAAAGGATGGATCTTCGGTTCTCTTAGTGATCAACTTCTTCAGGATAAAGCCATTCATAAATCAGATACTGCTAGACAAGTTTGGTTGGTTTTAGAGCAACGTTACACCCCTAAATCTGAAGGCACAAAATCCCCTTCTTTATTACTCTATTTGTTTGGTGCAAGTGAGACGGAGGGGTTTGAACCCACAACATTAGTGTGAAAAAACATTTTCATTATCCCTTTCTTTCAATAGAGCTGTCAATCAATTTTGTTAGGGGTTCACAAATTAATATATATACAGGATCAATCAATTTTCTAATACAAATATAAGGTCTACAGAAAAGTTGGTGGATTTGTTCGAACCCACAAATCTCCATCTAGCTCATCCCCCGATACTAATCCAACTTATTTCAAAATAAAATGACAGACATTCCTTCAAACTTTTTTTTACCTACACACCACTTTCAAATTCATTATATTCACGTTATTTTTAATATCATGCATAATAACATTCACAATCTTAACTACTCTTTATTTTTATGATAATTCTTTATATTTTTCTATTAAAAAATCACACTATATAAGTATAGTTTTTATTTATGAGTTCATTTGATCAATTCTTATGTTTATTTATGTTTTGATTTCTCTACTATTAAATTACATATTTTTAATTATATATTCTTTTAGTCACTTGAAAGCTTGTATTTTGTATATCATTTAAAATAGAAATAACTTTAATATTTTATGATTTAAGAGTGATATGTACTTAAATGAAGTGATATATGAATAATAAATCTTCTTTTACTTTAACAAACTTAAGATAGAAGTTATATTTTTAAGCTAAATAAGATGAAAATTTAAATTTTAAATACATTCGATATCATCGTGAAAATGCACATACAAAATATATAATCTAAATAATATGAAAGTTTTATTTTTAACAATGAATAATTAAAACCTGCAAAGAAAATATTTAAAAAAATAAAAGAAGAATATTTTTGTAAACAAACAAATTGTTTTTATAATTTATGCAAGAACACATTATTTTGAATACAACAAATCAAACAATCAATAAAAAATAATCTCAACATAACTTATCTCATCATAATTGACTCCATTATAAATTGTATTCAAACCAAACCATCCTTGCATGATTAGATTTATAATTGAAAACCTCTAGAGAGTTATTTGCAATTCCTGGAAATATAAATTAGATATTTAACTAATAGTAGTATTTTTTACAACACATATTGCATTATTTATACACATAATATATTATTTATAATTATGAAAAGTAGTGGGAGTAATAACGGGAGCATTGATTTCATATTTGCTTTTTCTAAAATTTGTCATATTAAATTATAATTATCATTATTGATACTAGATAACTTGGTTGTCTACAAAAATAATAAAAGGCTAAATATCTAGATAGTATTATAAAATAAAGATATTAGAAGTCAAATAACAAAGAAAAAGAGAAAAATAGTAGTAATGTTTTTCCTTCCAATGTTTCAATATGTACGACTTTCTATAGATAAGAGGAATATATATATATATATATACTAGATATGTGGTGCCCGTGCAAGGCACGGGCAACGGGCGTATAACTGTTATTATTCTTTGTATTATTCGACGGTTATTTTTAAAATATAACTTAGTTTTACCTACATGACCTTTTTTTAAATAGTACTACTTTATTTTTATTTTTAAAAAATAACTTGGTTTTACCTACGTGGCCCTTTTTTAAATAGTACTACTTTATTTTTATTTTTAAAATATAACTTAGTTTTACCTACGTGACTTTTTTTGATTGGTTTGGTCCTAACTTGGTTTTACCTACGTGGCCTTTTTTGATTGGTTTGATCGGACGGTTATTTTTATATAACTTGGTTTTAACTACATGACATTTTTTTAAATAGTACTACTTTATTTTTATTTTTAAAATATAACTTGATTTTACCTACGTGACCTTTTTTGATTGGTTTGGTCCAACGGTTATTTTTAAAATATAACTTCGTTTTACCTACATGGCCCTTTTTTAAATAGTACTACTTTATTTTTATTTTTAAAATATAACTTAGTTTTACCTACGTGGCCTTTTTTGATTGGTTTGGTCCTAACTTGGTTTTACCTACGTGACATTTTTTGATTGGTTTGGTCCGACCAAGGAACCACCACTTATTAAGATTTTGATTGGTTTGGTCCTAACTTGGTTTTACCTACGTGGCCTTTTTTGATTGGTTTGGTCCGACGAAGGAACCACCACTTATTTTTTTGATGATTTGATTGGTTTGGTCCGACGGTTATTTTTAAAATATAACTTGATTTTACCTACATGACCTTTTTTTAAATAGTACTACTTTATTTTTATTTTTAAAATATAACTTGGTTTTACCTACGTGGCATTTTTTTATTGATTTGGTCGGACGGTTATTTTTAAAATATAACTTGGTTTTACCTACGTGGGCCTTTTTTCAATAGTACTACTTTATTTTTATTTTGAAAATATAACTTAGTTTTACCTACGTGGCTTTTTTTGATTGGTTAGGTCCTAACTTGGCTTTACCTACGTGGCCTTTTTTGATTGGTTTGGTCCGACGGTTATTTTTATATAACTTGGTTTTACCTACATGGCCTTTTTTTAAATAGTACTACTTTATTTTTATTTGTAAAATATAACTTGGTTTTACCTACGTGGCTTTTTTTGATTGGTTTGGTCCAACGGTTATTTTTAAAATATAACTTGGTTTTACCTACGTGGCCCTTTTTTAAATAGTACTACTTTATTTTTATTTTTAAAATATAACTTAGTTTTACCTACGTGGCATTTTTTGATTGGTTTGGTCCGACAAAGGAACCACCAAAATATAACTTCGTTTTACCTACGTGGCCCTTTTTTAAATAGTACTACTTTATTTTTATTTTTAAAATATAACTTAGTTTTACCTACGTGGCCTTTTTGATTGGTTTGGTCGTAACTTGGTTTTACCTACATGGCATTTTTTGCTTGGTCTGGTCCGACCTAGGAACCACCACTTATTAAGAATGAATGATAATATTGAATTGTATTTACACCTCACAAAGGTAAAGTCTTATTTCAATACTTACGTCAAGTTAATAAATATATACTTGATTTAAATTAATTTGACGTTTTTCTTAATGAATTATTTATTAGGAGTTTAATTTTTTAAAATTAATTTTATTAAGGTGGCATTTTTTGATTGAGCCAAGTGACATTTTTTGATTGTTTCAAATTAATGATGAATTATTTATTAGGAGTTTTATTTTTTAAAATGGAGGCACCAGCACTTATTCACAAAGATAAAATCTTATTTCAATACTTACGTCGAGTTAATAAATATATACTTGATTTAAATTAATTTGACGTTTTTCTTAATGAATTATTTATTAGGAGTTTAATTTTTTAAAATTAATTTTATTAAGGTGACATTTTTTGATTGAGCCAAGTGGCATTTTTTGATTGTTTTGAATTAATGATGAATTATTTATTAGGAGTTTTATTTTTTAAAATTAATTTTATTAAGGTGGAATTTTATGATTGAGCCAAGTGGCATTTTTTGATTGTTTTGGTCCAACCAAGGAACCGATTTAAATTAATTTGCGTTTTTCTTAATGAATTATTTATTAGGAGTTTAATTTTTTAAAATTAATTTTATTAAGGTGGCATTTTTTGATTGAGCCAAGTGACATTTTTTGATTGTTTCAAATTAATGATGAATTATTTATTAGGAGTTTTATTTTTTAAAATGGAGGCACCAGCACTTATTCACAAAGATAAAATCTTATTTCAATACTTACGTCGAGTTAATAAATATATACTTGATTTAAATTAATTTGACGTTTTTCTTAATGAATTATTTATTAGGAGTTTAATTTTTTAAAATTAATTTTATTAAGGTGGCATTTTTTGATTGAGCCAAGTGGCATTTTTTGATTGTTTTGAATTAATGATGAATTATTTATTAGGAGTTTTATTTTTTAAAATTAATTTTATTAAGGTGGAATTTTATGATTGAGCCAAGTGGCATTTTTTGATTGTTTTGGTCCAACCAAGGAACCGATTTAAATTAATTTGCGTTTTTCTTAATGAATTATTTATTAGGAGTTTAATTTTTTAAAATTAATTTTATTAAGGTGGCATTTTTTGATTGAGCCAAGTGGCATTTTTTTGATTGTTTCGAATTAATGATGAATTATTTATTAGGAGTTTTATTTTTTAAAATGGAGGCACCACCACTTATTCACAAAGGTAAAATTTTATTTCAATACTTACGTCGAGTTAATAAATATATACTTGATTTAAATTAATTTGACGTTTTTCTTAATGAATTATTTATTAGGAGTTTAATTTTTTAAAATTAATTTTATTAAGGTGGCATTTTTTGATTGAGCCAAGTGGCATTTTTTGATTGTTTTGAATTAATGATGAATTATTTATTAGGAGTTTTATTTTTTAAAATTAGTTTTATTAAGGTGGCATTTTTTGATTGAGCCAAGTGGCATTTTTTGATTGTTAAAAATAAGACACAAGATAAAATGACGGTACTACCCTCAGAATCATTTTTTAAAATTAATTTTATTAAGGTGGCATTTTTTGATTGAGCCAAGTGGCATTTTTTGATTGTTTTGAATTAATGATGAATTATTTATTAGGAATTTTATTTTTTAAAATTAATTTTATTAAGGTGACATTTTATGATTGAGCCAAGTGGCATTTTTTGATTGTTAAAAATAAGACACAAGATAAAATGACGGTACTACCCTCCGAATGTCGGACGAAACTCTCTCTTATTAAGAATGATATAAAAGGTAAGAGTGTGTTTTCAAAGTCATGCATAAATCATAAAAGTCATCAAGTGTTGATTTGTTACATGACATCCATATTTCATTATTTACAACACTCCCCCTTAGATGTCCATGTACAAAGAAATTCTAGAAGAAGAAGAGAGAAAGAGTGCACATAGTTATTCTTAATACACATTGTTTGCTGCCTTATTATTATAAACCTTATCAAGAAACCCCGATGATTTCATTTTAAATGACCAAATGAGATCCTGGTTTTTCATTGTACAGGTGGTCCGGGAGATGTATACATTGAATTAAAAGATTATAGCTTCTACTTGCCACTATTAAGAGCTTTACTAAGTAGAGATTGGGAGAAAGCAGAAGCATTCTTGAAACAAGAGAAAGACGCAAGTATAGCTCGAATCAACACTCACTTTCAGACAGCACTCCATTTAGAAGTTGGGGTAAAGAGTGAAAAAGGTAATAAGAATTTCGTAGAGAAGTTGGTGGCGAGTATAGAAAGCAAAGAAGATTTAGCCATAAAAGATTGCCTTGGTGAAACTGCTCTTCACTATGCTGCTAAATTTGGCAACATAGATGCAACTGAAATCCTTATAAAAAGGAATGCTTGTTTACCACATATTGCTAGTCTACATGGTTTATATTCAATCCATCATGCAGCTGCATGTGGATACGTTTCTGTGGATGTGTTCTCTTTCTTCTTGCGTATCACTGAAGACCTTGCTCCTTATACTGACCTCAGTGGTGTTATGCTTCTCCACGCATTAGTCGACTCAGATTTGTATGGTAAGCAACCACCATATATCTCTTATTTTCTCTGAATTACTCTCTCTTACTGTTATTATAATGTATGTATGTATGCATTTGGGAATTGAGCAAAATGGGTTTGGGGGAATGACAAACTTTAGTTAGTTGGCCAGAAATAGTAAGTGCTTTTGGGAAATTAAAATTGGGAGGGTAACTTACTACTACCTTCGTTAGTAAAATCATATCTATAGTCTACATGATCTCATTACAAAATATTAAATGAGCCTAATATATCTAGAATAGAAATGTAAGTATGGTAACTCTTAACAGGTCAACGGTTTATCAGATAAGGAAATTGAAAAATCGTCCCCACACCAATAAGCCGTTAATAATAAAATTTTAATATGTTCTCTAACCATTTATTTGATAATCAAAGACCAATAAATCAATTTTGCAGTTGACTTATCAGTTACGGTTCCAGTTTGGACACCCTACTAACAACAAAAGAAATGAGAATCCAATTGGATTAGGTGATTAAAAGTAACTTATAAACATCAAGTGTTGAAGCTAATTTAATAAATAAGTGTTTACAGATTTTGATATAAGTGTCAAAGATTAGTGGGTGTTTGGACATAAATATGACTATAAATTGAAATTATTTTAAAAATTTTGTGAGTGATTTGGAGTATCAAATAGGGTGTCTTGATCCCTAGTCGAGCTTGGGGGATGGACTCGGGGAGGAGAGGTTGATGGGAATGGGAGCTTCGGGGAGTAGTGGGGATGCGAACAACATGTGGGATAAGACAGTTGATTGCATTACGGAAGCTGGTAAAGAAGTGCTAGGGGTTTTGACGGTTACCTTTGGTGGTCATGAAGGGGATGGTGGTAGAATTGAGAAGCTTAAGGCAAAGTGGAAACAAAGTAGTCTACTTATACAAAGTTGGTGAAAACAAAAACTAAGAGAAAAAATAGATGAATAAGGAAAGGTATAAGGCAACAAAGTTAGCGATTATAACAACAAAAATGACATCTTTTGAAACGCTTGTATTCAAGCAAGAGAAAAAAAATTAAAGGTGGAGATAAACAGTTGTACAGTCTCCCCTTGTCACGACCTGAGCCAACAGCCTGGACATGGCTAGTACTGAAGAACCATTGTTGGTTCCCAACCGAACCCTTATCCTGGCTGACTATAAGCGGAAGACTAACTTGAGCATACATAAGCATCAACATGAATGAAACGTTTAAAAACAGTTTAACGAATCTCAAAACTTTGTTGAATATACTGAGTATGAAATATATGTTTTAAATAAAACATTAAGACTCTCCGAATCTGTCTATCTAGGATGCCTCTACTGTATATAGACGAGTATCGGGACAAGACCCACGACTACTCAAAATGTTACAAATACCAACAACTCATAAAACTGGAGTCCTCCGAAAGAAATGAGGTCTTACTCAAAAGCAGACGAGCAGATGATGTGATCTCAACAACTCTTGTTGAGGATCCTAAGAAACTGTATCTGTATCATTAAAAGATGTAGGTCAAATGACATCAGTACATTAAATGTACAAGTATGTAATATAGCTAAATAAAAAATAACTGAATAGAAGGACTGCAATAGATAAAACATAAACTCAACTGAATATAAAGGATTAAAGGAACAAAATCGTTTAAAACTTTACAAAAACACTTACTCACCTTTGAAACTCAACATAATAAGTGATATAATAAAAACACACTTTTAACTCTATTTGGGAGATTCTCTAATCAACAACCATCACTATGAGCTACGTGATGATACATCGTCTCACGCACGCTTTCAGAACTATCCTATACCTTGCCGGAGTATAAGACACCTCAACTAAGTGGATCCACTAAGCTATGATTAAAAAGCAATAAGGAATCATCTAAAAAGTATGACCCTTTACCCATGTTGGCATGCATAGTTTATGAGGATTTTGAGTTGTGTGAACTCATCCTCATATTGGTGCTCAATACTACTCTCAATTATATATACAACTCATGCTCATATGTTTAAAAACATAACTCTTCCTCTGGTTTGAGAACATTTCTCAAACTGTCCTCTTAAAAGAGGTAACTGGTCTTGAGATATCTTTGAACTCATAACTCATTTAGAAATAAAAGTTTATCTTTTATCAATGTAAAATCTGATACCTTTGGGAATATTTAGTTCCCTTATACCCTTACTCAATTCATACTTGAAATTTTTTCTCAAAAATATATCAAAATCATATTGTGATATGATCATTGATGACTCGGGAAGTCATAATGCATAAACATTGATGGCATACTCGATTGTCATACAAATCATGTTTTAAAAACTTTCTCAAAAATTCTCTTTACTTTCATAAAAATTCAGTTTAAAACTCAATTGTTGGCTTTAAAAAGCTTCTTAAGATTTATAACTCAACTCATAGGGTTTATGTGGAATTATGATCATGAACGACTCAACACAGGGATCTTAATAGCAATATGGAAACATAGTACTTAGAACTCAAAAACATAGAACTCAACGATACTACTCATCTAAAAAATATTCAATTCATAGTCTTCATGATGAAATATATACGTGAATGAATCAACTCAAGAATATTAATGCATAACATGTAGCAATTCAATAATTAGGAATATAATTTAAAAAAGAAACATGAACTCAAAATCAACTTATCTCAAGGATTCTCAAATCTAGGGGTAGAATCCAAGATTATTATTAGACTGATTTGAAAGTAGATGTACGGCTTGAGGATGAACTAGTCCAACCCTATGATAGCCTTACATACCTGAAAGAACAAGGTTTTTGAAGAATCTTGAAGAAGAACTTTATTAGAAGCCTTGAAACCCTAGCTTGAAGTTAAACAATCAATAAAACCTTTCTTCAGATTCTTGAATTAGTTTCTTGAAATCTCTATGGCCAATATTATGATTTTCATTAGTGATTCATAATTGTATGGATGAATTTGAGTTGAAAATAATGGAATTCTTGGAGAAAGATACCTTAAAGAAGAATCTTGAAAGAGATTGAAATAATCTTGAATGGAGTCTTCTACTTTAGTTTTTCCTTAGGGTTTGAGAGAGAAGAGAATGATGGATTAAGAGATGAAAATCTAATTGTTTTGGGTCATTAATTAGTCAAGAAATTCGTTTAGAGGTTTCTTAGAGGTAAAAATTAGAAAATGACCATGTTAATGTTTTCCCGTCAGCTAATTCGTCATTGCCCTGTATCAGGTTACTAAAATGGTTATAACTTTTTACTTGAAACTCTGATTGTTGCGAAATTGGTGGCGTTGGAAATAAGATTCAAATATCTTTAATTTGATAGGTTATGGTCCAAGTAACTCTTTATATTCTAAGATATATGGTCGTTTGAAGTTGACCCAAGTAGAATCTTACATCAAAACTTAATCCATAAGGAAACTTTCAACTCTACTTTGTGCTAGAAGTTTCTAGTGACCTTAATTGATATCCAAAATCATTCCCACACTAAAGAATTCACCTTTACACATATGGGCAATTTAAGAATCACCCGATATGAACCTAAAAGTAAATGAAGAATGGTTTGAGTCTTAACTTAGAAATATATGGGGTGTTACAATATCTCCCACTTGGGATCATTCGTCCTCGAATGAAGGCTATTCTGAGAATGGAAAGAGGTTACTCTTATTATATTCAAGTCTAACTCAGAACAAAAAAGTACATAAGATGGGGTATTATTCTGATCTAAATCACAAGATTCAGGTTCTATACCTCTATAGGAAATCTCATCCCAAGAACACTACTCCTTACCACTACATTTGGCTAACCTTGAGCTCATATCACAAAACAGCTAATGTATAACACATTGTCTACATGTTAATAACACCACATTCAAGCTTAGAACCTTAACCACTCCATAAACTCATACTAACTCACTTTCTAAGAACTTCTCATCCTCTCATCATCTCTACCAATTGAACTTTCATGAATTACTACTAGAATGGTGACTTAGTACTCATTGTAAAACTTTATCTCCTTCTTCCTCCATATTCATAACCTTATACGGAATAAACACACCATCACTATCACAATAAGAAATAGCAATCCTCTCCTCTATCATCACACAACTACTATCAACAACACCACTCTCCTAAACTAAAAAGGATTACTGAAAGGACTTTAGGGCAAAATATCATAAGCACGATTCAGTCGACAATTCTGATATAAAAATATGCATTACATAACATCATGTTGCTAGCCATTGAGAGTAAATCATGAACTTGTTAGATTGAAAATACTATGAGATATGAATGCTTATATGAATATGTTCATATAATGAGGCTGATAGCCACAATTGTATAGAGTAAGATTGAGATTAATGGGCAAAAGTCTTTGCCCCTCATTCTGGAAATTGAGCATAGATGTGAACCTCTCTAAAGTGTATGAGCATAAGTCGAAAACACAATTTTGATATTAGGTATATCAACAATATGTTGTATCGACTGAACTTTGAAGAATACGCAAGAGTATGAATGGATTGATGTACTTCCTTATCTCTTTCTGAAGACATAACTATCTCATTCTCAACACTTGACTTGATTACTTATCTTATCATCTCCCCCATAGGTTTGAAGATGAGACTTGAAAGCAATGGACCTATTCCATCATCTCTAAATTGTTCTACATTCCCTTTACTCTAATACTCGGGAAAGTCTTATCTCATAGATACGAAACTCTCCATAAGCAGGTACTAAGACTCCTTCTAGGACCTCTTTCTAAGATGCTTCTATTAACCTCTTATCATTGGCTTACAAGGCTGTTTCATTTAACTCTTAAGAGGAAAAAATAATGCTCACCTCAGCCAATTCCATATTGACAACTCAAATATACTATCTAGGCATACACGGAAAATTATTAACTTAATTGGAACCTCGTCTGATTACATACAATCTTGTTACACCTCTTAATGCTCTTGTTACTCTTACAACTTAGCCACATTTCACTGCCCTTATCCAAATGTTAGGATCTCTCACTTGTACCACTCATCTTCATTGCATCTAACATCTTAATTCCTCACCTATTCTATGTCAAGTCTACCGGATCAGATCTCAAGACTAACATCACCACCCTCATGTTGCCCTTCTTTTGATCACGACGCTTATCTCAAATTCAAGCTTAATATTTATTACTAAACCATGATATTATTGGTTGTTACTATTACAACTTACAACTACTAGATAAAATTAAGAAATACTTACCCACTAAGAACTCATGTCAAGTAGTAAACCTTTATCTCATAGCCTGTTTATTTACAAATTACTGTCACATTCCTTTTCACAACTTAAGTACTATTTACCCATTCACTATAGATCATTGCCTAATTAGTTCTATAACACTTTGAATATTATGAGGCTCTCGCTTCAACATTTATAAGCCTAGCTTAGGTGTATCACCTCATGAATACTCTGTGCTTTTAGTTAAGACCTATACTTGACATTCACTAACACAATGCTACATTGGCATAAACTCCTTTTTGGCTCAAGTATACTCTAACTCATCCATACTATTGACTCTTACTCTACCTTCTATTATGAAATCTACATAAATCCATCACTTCTAAGTCTACCCATAAGGGAAATCTCCTCATTAATAACTCACTAGGTGCATGACTACAATAACATGATTTTCCTCATCACTATATTCCTTTCTTAGATTACTATACCTCTGCACGAATTCTTCTAACTCTTGGAACTTTTACTAAAACCACTTATAACATCATAACTCATACTATCTTTTTGGCTTAAAATACTATCCAAGTTCTAAAACACACTTCCCCATAAGGGTCTCAACTGAAACAAGCTCGCTTTTAGATCAAATGCACGAATCATAAGTATAAGAGTGCATTCTTTCAAAAATCAACACTTAAATCACTCACAGGCTTCTCTCAAGCCCCTCTACATTCTCATGACTTCCTCAAGCTTTTTGTTGAGAGTAACTCATCGATATGGAATTGGCTTTGCTTTTTAACTACCTTAAGTATGAGGGTAGTTGAATGAATATTAAAAATGCACAAGTTTGAATAAGTTCCTTATGACACAACTCTATTGCACGATTTAGAGTATGAAAGAAGGGAAATAGTTCTTAAATGTCTATAGTTCTTCATCTATAGAAGTGGGGTCCTCAAAACCATAAATAAGATCCTACTAACATGACTTCATAGACACCCTAGGACACTTCAACTTTGTGCTCTGATACTAAGTTTGTCACGACCCGAGCCTACACCTTGGACGTGGCCGACACTCAAGAACCATTGTTGGTCCCAAGTGAACCCTCATCCTGGCTGACTACAAGCAGAAGACTAACTTGAGCATACATAAGCATCAAACTGAAAGAAACGCTTAAAAATAGTTTACCGAATTTCAAAACTTTGCTGAATATACTGAGTATGAAATATAAGTTTTAAATAAAACATCACGTGACTCTCTGAATCTGTCTATCTATGAAGCCTCTACTGCATATAGACGAGTGTCTGGACAAGACCCACAACTACTTAAAATGTTACTAATACTAACAATCCTAAGAACCTGTATCTACATAATTAAAAGATTTAGGTCGAATGACATCAGAACATTGAATGTACAAGTATGTAATATTGCAGAATAACAAATAAGTGAATGAAAGGACTAAAATAGATAAAACATTAACTAAACTGAATATAAAGGATTAAAGGAATGAAATTGTTTAAAACTTTACAAAAACACTTACTCACCTTTGAAACTTAATATAATAAGTGATATAATAAAAACAAACTTTTAACTCTATTTTGGAGATTCTCTAATCGACAATCATAACTATCTATGTGATGATATATCGTTTTGCCCACGCTGCCAGAACTTTCCTATTCCTTGACGGGGTACGTGACACCTCAAATAAGTGTATCTACTAAGCTATGCTTAAAAAGAAATAAGGAATCATCTAAAAAGTATGACTTTTTACCTATGTCGGCATACATGGTTTATGAGGATTTTGAGTTGTCTGAACTCATCCCCATATCAGTGCTCAATACTACTCCCAATAATATAAATAACTCATGCTCATATGTTTAAAAACATAACTTTTACTCTGGATTGCTCAAACTATCCTCTTAAAAGAGGTAACTGCTTTTGAAATATCGTTGAACTCATAACTCATTTAGAAATCAAAGTTTCTCTTTTATCAATGTGAAAACTGATACCTTTGGAAAAACTTAGTTCCCTTTTACTCTTACTCAATTCATACGTGAATTTTTTATTTTGCACAAATATACCAAAATCATATTTTGATATTATCATTGATGACTCGGGAAGTCATACTGCATAAACATTGGTGGTATATCTAGATACCATACTGCTTAAACATTAATGGCCTACTCGACTGCCATACTAATCATGATTCAAAACATTCTCAGAACTCCTTTTTACTTTCTGAAAAACTCAGTTTAAAACTCAATTGTTGGCTTTAAAAAGCTTCTCAAGATTCATAATTCAATCAATAGGGTTCATGTGGAATTATGGACATGAACGACTGAACTCAGGGATCTTAATAGTAATATGGAAACTCAGTACTCAGAAATCAATAACTCAGAACTCAACGATACTACTCATCTAAAAAATACTCAATTCATAGGGTTCATACTGAAATATAGACATGAACAAATCAACTCAAGCATCTTAACGTATAACATCTCTGAGCCAAAGGATGACCAGTTTCTACACGCCCAAAGAGCAAAGCTATGCTCTAAGTCCTTACATGATTCTTCTAGGATCCCAGAGCCTCGGTAAACTACTCCTCCAACTCCGATAGTGGTACATGCACCACCTACTCAGAGTCCTCCTCTCTAGTTACTCAACCGACTTAAGGTCAAGGGTTTGAGGATTTTTCTAAAGGAGAAGTGATTTTCTACCGACGGTGTGGTGGACAGATACCCAGAGGCATGGAATACTCTCAAGTTCCAAAAGTTTGAGTTGTTTACTAAACCCCGAGCCCCTACATTCCCACTTGGGTTCGAGAGTTCTAGTTGGCCTATAGAGGGCTGGTCCTAAAGTGAAATAAGAAGGCCAACTTTTTCAAGTCGGTGGATGAAGTAGTGCTTTGAGGCAAGAAGGTCAAATACAACAGCTCGGGCGTTAATGCAGTTCTTCGGTACTCTTGGGACTTGATGTACAATTATATCGACCTGGTTAAGAAGTATACTATGAAGGACCTTAAGGGTTGTCTAGCACCCCTTATCTCTGATGCCACCCCGAGGTAGATTAAGATAGGTGCTCCCATAGAGAAGAAGGACATGAACGTTGCTGCCAGATACTATTTCGGGTTCATTAGTAGCACCATCAAGCCATCATAGAATAAGTCCTTCCTCAGACACCCGAAAGTTGCCTACCTAGGTCTATTACTGATCACCAAAGGCTGAACTTGGGGCTACTGATAGAGTAAGAGATGGACATGAGTGCCAAACAGAGCTAGACCTCACTTCCGTTATTGGTGCTGATCACCGAGTTGCGCAGATGAGCCCATGAGATGCGAACAGGGATGTAGAGGTGACACCCAAATCTTTTACTAACATTCTATGTATTGAGGCCGAGCACATGTGGGATGAGGCTGACAGGAGAAGGGCAGCACCGATGGATATATTCTCAGAGATCAACGTCTATATGTTGCCTACAGAGGAAATCGTGCCCCTCAGGTCAGTGGGCCCTTAGGTACTTTTTGCCCTTCTTTTTCTGAGACCCCCAGTACATCTGTTGCTCCCCATCCCACTAGGTCTTCTGTTGCTGCCTCCCGACCCCTATCACCCAGGCTATGCTCTAAAAGTTGGGCCATTTGGCCCAATCTGCTGATGTGTGTTCCTCTCGGGTAAAGGTCACTGTGCCTGGGTTGAGAGAGAGAGTACTTGCTGCTGCCTTAGCCCCAATATGGTCTGAGATGAGGGAGCACATAGAGCTTATTGAGGGACACAAGTTGGCTTTGGATGCCCTTGCTGTGAGAGTTGAGAAGTATAAAAAGGGCCATGGTGCTACAAATGTTGGGACGGCCTTGAAGGCCGATATTGTGGGGCTGCATTAAGATGTGGACGAGATAAAGTCCACTGATTTATCTATGCTTTTTGGTACTGTGGAGATCCTTGAGATGCCGAATGTTGATGTTTCGGCCAGTTTTGAGATTTCTCCGGCTATTAAGATTGAAGACGAGATTAGAGCCGATGATGCTGCTGCTGAGTCCGAGGCAGAGACAGATAAGAAACAATTGGATGTTACTGATGAGGTTGTTTATGATAATTTTGCAGACCTAGAGGGAGCCATGGTGGATACAGCTTTGCAGACCTCTTTGAGGGATGTTTCGATGGTGGGCTCCAGTAGAGCCAAGGATGATGAGATACCAGACATTGATTCCCAGATAGAGAGGCATGCCAATATACAGACTTAGCCCAGGCCTAGCCTAGCAGGATGACTTTGTGTCTCATTTTTAATTCTCTTTTTAGACTATTTCTGTTTATTTAATCTGCATTTGAGGACAACAACTTATTTTTGTTGGCGGGGTGGGGTACTTCTATACACACCTTTTTTGGGCTGTTTTTGGCTTTAGTTTTGTAAATATTGGAGCATATTGGTGTTTTTATATATCTTGGTTGTTGATACATTGTGACCCATTATGTTAATATGAGAATGGTTTTGAACCAATTTTTGTTAAAAAATAAAAATTTCCACCTCTTTTGTGTGTGACTATGGCTGTTCTGTTGCAAATTTGAGTGTTGGTGGTGGTCAATACCGATGACTTGAATAGTACTCTTAATTGAACGACATGAATATACAACTACGATGAGGCAAAACTGAGTTACATAGGCAATATGTAAACTTTTAGTATCTCGTTATGACTAGCCAATTGTCGATTAAGTCTCTTGTGATGAACATTGCACGCTAGCTAGAATGTGTGGAGTCTTGTTTGATAATTGTATTGAATTCCTTGTGTGGTAAGGTTTTCTTGAACATTGTGATTGATCACACCTAGAATTTGTCCTGTTGGTCCGATTGATTGAGTGAAGCAAGCGATGGAAATGATCTTTGTGACCACTTTGTGAGAAGTGTGAACCTTTCTTGACACCTTTTGAGCCTATCCCTTTTCTTTGGAATAAACTTGAACAAATTTGGCCTCTTTATCCCATTACCTATAACCTTCAGAAAGTATTGGTTAGTTTGAATAGCCAACTTAGGCCAAAAGCCTAAGTTGGGGGTGTGGTGTAAAAGAAGGAAAGTCAAGAGGTGTGAAAAACTTCCCCCTTTGATGGATTGTTGTGAAAAAATGGAACCCCTCTATGTAAGAAAAAAAGAAAGAAAAGAAAAAGGTGAAGATGGAAAAAGACTTAAAAAGAGAAAAAGTGGTGAAATAAAGTGTCAAAGTGGCAAAAGAAATAGGGTATTCAGTGAGTCATGTTTAGATGAATAATGGGGCGGATTATGAGCATGTTTGAATGTGAAAGAGAAGGAGGAAAAGTGCTTTTGAGGCCATACTTCAAGAAAGTAGAAGCCACTAATCCAAAATGACCATACCTTTACACTCAGCCCCATTACAAGCCTTGAAAAGACCTTTGTGTTCTTGAGTGACCTGAAACGAATGTTGATTGGAAAATAAGGACATGCCTATGGGTGGAGTCATGCATGTGTTCATATTTGTGAGTGTGAGAGTTGTATGTGATTTCGGGACCTTAAATTGTTGAGAAATTTTGTGTGAATATGGAATCATCATTGTTGTAATGGTATTTGAATATCTTTGTTGAGCTTGAACTTGCATTAGAAGCAAGCATTCTGAGCTTAAGTACACTTGATAATGGTGAGTCACAATTTGAAACTTTGAGTGCATATTTGAGCATTGTATGTGTAGTTTGAACCTTTTGTGTGCATTTGTGTTGAGTCTTAAGAAGCACTGTTTGTAGACATCCTTGTTGAACCGACTGAACTTAAGTTTTACTTGAGGAGAAGCAAAAGTTTAAATTAGGTGTGTTGATGAGTCAAAGATTTTGACTCATTTAGGGCTTTGTTTTCAGAGTTTAAGTGTCCTCAAATTCGTAATTTATGCTCTAAACTGATGTTAAAGTGTTAATTTGCAGCTATGAAGGCTAAGGAGCAAGGAAATGACACTACCGGGCAAAAAGTAGCAAACAAGCTGAAGAAATTGAAGAAAGGCGATCCTGGTGATTGCCAAGACCACTCGGCGAGCCGCCAAGTGGCTCTTTTAGCTCGCCCAAAGTTCCAGCATACCAACCCTAGGGAAAAAATGATTTGGCAACAGAAATGGGCATTCGGTGGATCGCCGAATGACTCGGCAATAGCAACCTTGATCACCTAAATTCATACAACCCTGAGGACTGATGGCCAATGCAAATTGGCGATGGATGAGAGCGAAGGGCGGATCACCGACCTGGTTGGCGAGGCGCGACTTACTTTACCTAATAGCCCTGAAGGCCAAAAGTTGGGCAGCTATAAATTGGATTTTTAAAAGAAGAAAAAGGAGTTCTGATTCCCAAGTTTTAGAATGTTAGTGTTCTTTGAGTTTTTGAGTTTCCATTGTAGATTTTAAAGCTTAGATTTGTGGATTTGCATGTGGGGTTTTGATAAAATTGGATTCGAAGCATTGTAGAGACTTGGAAATTGTTACCCAGTTCATGGCTAATTTAGTTGGTAACGATTTCTCTCTTTTTATGATGTGTAGCTAAAACTCCAATTATTAGGGTGTGATCATGTGATTATTGACTTAATTAGCTTATGTGTATTGTTGTTTTTTTATTTAATTGCTTAATTGAAGTGGCTTTAATTGATAGTTGTGTATTAATCTATGAATTGTAGTTGCAAATGCAATTCCAATTTAGAGTTCTGGGCTTGCTTGAGAAAGAGGTTTTAGAACCAAGGTTGTTGATTAATGATTGTAGTTATTGGGTTGATATGGGTTTAGTTTGAGAGAGTGAATTCCTAAATCGATTCTACCGATCTAGCTCGAGAGAGTGCATAAATTAAGGTTTTGGGCTATTTTGATTGATAAGCTTGTTGAGATTCGATAGAATTCGCTTGAATCGTAATAGCTATTCAAGAGAAAGTTATTATATCTATAGTCTAGCCTACCAACTGAAATTTAGCAATCGTTAGTAAACTCAATTACCCATATAGCGAAATTAGTCTTTAATCGATCACATCCCGAGAATTCCTATTTACCTTATGATTCCCATGTTTTTGTATTTGTTCTAATTGTTAATTGACAAACGAATCCCCCAACTAACATTCGTTGTCACCCTTTACACTTATCTAATCGAATTTGTTAATGTATATTCCTATAATCGATTAGATCATACTCATAACTTCATACTTGAATTCAAACATGAACCGCTCCCTATGGGTTCGACCCCAACTATTCATTAGGTTTTATACTAGATAACGATCGCCCAAACCTAGTATTGGATGAGGTGTTCTTGAGCGTCTTATCAATTAGTCTTACGGATATGTCAGATGGTGGTGTGATAGTTCAGAATAGATCTGAATCTTCATTGGTAGTGGAGGTTAAGGAAAAATAGGATAGTGATCCTATATTACTTCGGTTGAAAAGTACAGTTCATCAACAGAAAGTTGAGGTTTTCTCTCGAGGGAAATGGTATGCTTCGGTATGAGGATCATTTATATGTTCCTAATGTGGGTGAGTTGAGGCAGCATACCTTTACATAAGCTCATAACTCCAGGTATTCCATTTATCCAGGTTCACTAAGATGTATCGTGATCTACGGGAATTCTTTTGGTGGAACGGCATGAAAAGAGACATAGCAGACTTTGTGGCTAAGTGTCCTACCTATCAACAGGTTAAGGTAGAACACCATAAACCAGGAGGTATGACTCAGGAGATTAACATTCCTACGTGGAAGTGGGAAGTGATAAACATGGACATTATTACGGGGTTACCTAGTACTCGCAAACAACATAACTCTATTTGGGTAATAGTGGACGGGGTCACAAGTCCGCTTACTTTTTGGATGTCAAGTCTACAGATTCAGCGGAGCACTACGCCATACTCTACATCAACGAGATAGTAAGGTTCCATGCGGTTCCATTGTCTATTATCTCAAATAGAGGTCCTCAGTTTACCTCTCATTTCTAAAAATCATTTCAGAAAGGTCTTGGTACTCAGGTAAATCTCAGTACAACATTTCACCTACAGAGGGATGGTCAGGCAGAGTGTACCATTCAGACCTTAGAAGACATTTTGAGAGCTTGCGTGATCGATTTCAAGGGTAGTTGGGATGATTACCTACCTCTCGTAGAGTTCGCCTATAATAACAACTTTCATTCCAGTATTCAGATGGCCCCTTATGAGGCACTTTATGGGAGTAGATGCAGTTCCCCGATCGGTTGGTTTGAAATAGGTGAAACAACATTGATTGGGCCAGATTCAATTCATGAAGCTACGGAAAAAGTGCAGCTCATCAAAAATAGACTTAAGACAACCTAGAGTCAATAGAAGTCCTATGCAGATATGAGGAGATAGGACTTAGAGTTTGAAATAAATGATTGAGTTTTCCTAAATGTGTCACGTATGAAGAGGGTGATGAGATTTGGCAAGAAAAGGATGCTCAGTCCTATATATGTAGGTCCTTACAAAATCCTGAAAAGGGTTGGTAATGTAGCTTATGAGTAAGAATAGTCAGCAGAACTAGCAGCGGTTCATCCAGTCTTTCACATTTCCTTGTTGAAGAAGTGTGTGGGTGACTCGACATCAATAGTACCATTAATCAAGAGTGTGGCTATGAAGGATAGTCTCACCTATGAAGAAGTGCCAATTGAAATTCTTGACCGTCAGGTTCATATGTTGAGAAATAAGGAAGTCGCTTTAGTAAAGGTTTTGTGGAGGAGTCAGTCAGTAGAGGGAGCTACTTGGGAAGCAGAAGCAGCCATGATGACCAAGTACCCGCACCTCTTTCCTTCTGATTCCGTTTTAGCTTGAGGTAATAGTTTCTCTCTAGTCTCTCAGTTTATTCTTTCCTAAATTCAGTCTCAATATCTTGTTCCTTCAGTTGTTCTTGCATTTCAGCATATTTGCATGCTCTTGGAACTCAGTTCAGTTAGATATTAATTGCTAGTACTTAGTGGTAGGGCTTGAAACTCCTTCCCTCCATACTCATCTAGTTTAGACTTCATTCGAAGATGAATATTCCCAAGGGGGATATAATGTAACACCCCGAATTCAAGAAAGACCAAAGTGTAGATTGTTAGAACTTCTAGGTGCCACCGACGTAGGCTAAAGCACGGCCCGTGGCTTGGACAACAGATCGTTTGTAGGGTCTGTGGGTTGGCCACCCAGAATTCCCAGAAAAATCAGGACTCACGACCGTACCTACGAATCGTAGATGGGCCCACGGTCCGTGGATAGTGACCCTCAGAACCTAGTTCCTGACGCCAAATGACGCCATGCCAGGATGGATCGTCTGTCAATCCACGGTTCATTGGTCAGTCCATGATCCGTTGGTCAGGTCAGTCGATGGCCTCGTCAGCTTTTAAGTCAGAGTCGTTTGGTTATTTTCCTATGCATTGGGCATTTAAACTACGTTGTTTAATACTTAAACTATATCATTTTACACAGTTTAAGCCTAATAATTTAGTCAAAACCTACCCAAAACCTTTATTCACCAGAATTCACAAGAACTTAGAGCAAAAAACAAATAGAAAGAGTCGACCAACCCCTCAAGAACACTCAACAGGTTTTCTTCAGTTCCAGCCTGAAATCGAAGGATTTCTCCGTAGATTTCATCACCAAGTATATGGGATTTCACTAGGTCCCTAGAACTCAGTCAGATCCTTGATTCGCTATATCATGTTTAGACTTAAGGTTTTTAAAACCTTAGATAATTATTGAGATTTAGCTGTTGTAGTATTCATAATCAAATTATCATTTTTTTTTGGGAAGTTTGCTTAGTTCCTTGCATGAAACTCAGAACCCTAGTTGTGTACATTCTCTTAGTTTATGAATTACACTTGCTAGATTAGTTAAACAGATATACATGCTCCAGTTTCGAATGTTTCATTGTCAGTACCTAAATGTTGCATTCTCATATTTGCATGTCAGAATATTGAGCTACCCAATATTTCAGTTATGTTGTGTCATGCACATTTCCAATTAGGACTAGGTTTAGCACCGAGTTGGACTAGGGTTCAACGTACCCTCATAGTCTCATAATTACGCACCCTCATAGGATTATAAGTCCTCTTTGTTGGGCATCAGATTTAGTGATCACGCCAGTCATGCCTTTATACCCCTGACAAGGTATATTAGTTCCTCTCGATGGGGCGTATACATCGGACTCTGCATTTAGCTCACATGGTTTTATTTCGGTTAGTAGTAGCTCCCACAGTCAGACTTTAGCGCATTTGACTAGGTTTTCAATTATACTGCAGTATTAAGTCTCAGCACGTTAAATTCATGATTACTACTTGGTCATTGCATTTAGCTCAGTTTTCAGTTATATTTTGGTATCTATGTTTCTGTTCAGATTATGTCATTGCTCAATTATGTTTGTTCAGCTTGTATACTTTTTTCAATTATTATTTATATCCTGCATGCTCAGTACATTCCAAGTACTGACGCATACTCTGCGCTACATCTTTTCATGATGTAGGTTCAGGTGTTCAGCATCCAGATCACGCATAGATTGGTTTTCAATCCGTATTCAACAGCTTCAATGGTGAGTCCTCATACTTTGAGAACAATAGACGTGTCTTTTATATTCAGTCTTTTATTTCAGTTTTTAGTTTTGCTAAGGTTAGCTAGGGGCATGTCCCAACAACTCTAGTCAGTAGAGGCTTTTTAGACATAGTATTAGATTATGCTTTAGATTTGAGTGAACGTTCAGTATGGTTGAAATCTTAGTAGTTATACATATTCAGATCAGTATTGGGTATTCCCTGTCTTTCCGTTATCTCTTGTTTTAGCTTCCGCATAGTATCTCTTTATTAAGTTGTTTTAGTATGATTATTATATGTCAACTTTAGGGTTAGCTTGGGGTCACTCGTGATCCTAGGTGCCGTGTTTATGTCAAGGGGGATAGCCTCGGGGCGTGACAACATCTTTTGATATACAATATATGTTTGACTAAGATATTAATGTACCTCATAATTTTCACTATTCATAGAATGATAGATTTAACTTTGGGTAAATTCTTAAGTTCTAGCAATAGGGAAAGTCAACTTATCTATTTATTATTCAATATAGGCGTTTAATTGATCTTCATAAATAAATGATAATTTTATGAATGGATATTTTTTCTTAACCATACTAGTTTGGCCACTTTGGTGACTAACAAGCTCTATGAATCAAATACACACATAATATTATAAATACACACATAATATCATAAATTTTTTGTGCAGGTGAATAATTTTATACATCTTAGTTTGGAAAATTTGGTGACTAACAAACTATAGAAATATAATACATGCATCAAGTGATAAATATTATATGTGTGGACGTTAATTTATCTAGTATATCTTTATTCAATTGTTTTAGTATGATTATTATATGCCAGCTTCAGGGTTGGCTTGGGGTCACTCGTGATCCTAGGTACCGTGTTTACGTTGAGGGGGATAGCCTCGGGGCATGACAATATCTTTGGATATACAATATATGTTTGACTAAGATATTAATGTACCTCATAATTTTCACTATTCATAGAATGATAGATTCAACTTTGGGTAAATTCTTAAGTTCTAGCAATAGGGAAAGTCAACTTATCTATTTATTATTCAATATAGGCATTTAATTTATCTTCATAAATAAATGATAATTTTATGAATGCATATTTTTTCTTAACCATACTAGTTTGGCCACTTTGGTGACTAACAAGCTCTATGAATCAAATACACACATAATATCATAAATTTTTTGTGCAAGTGAATAATTTTATACATCTTAGTTTGGCTACTTTGGTGACTAACAAATTATAGAAACATAATACATGCATCAAGTGATAAATATTATATGCGTGGACGTTAATTTCTCTAGTATGGCCACTTTAATGACTAACAAACTATTTTGCACCAAGTACACACATATTATTTATTACTTAGCATAATTGCCACTTTAATTTATTGGACAATTGAAACAAAACATAATTATTACATTATGGAAAGATTAACTTAAGAGTCCAAATGCCTTAAATAGTTAAGCACAAAATTACGCTACTATAAAAGGATTCAACAATAAATTTGAACATAATTTGATTGGACAAAATTAAACTTTCAAGAGATTAATTTTAAACCACAAAACTAAATCCAATAAATATCAGAGGAACTTACACATTTATGAAATTTTAGGATAGTTGGTCCCCAAAAAGAAATTCACACCAAAGAATCATTACGAAAAATCCCTTAAGCTTTTTAAAAGTTTTAATCATCTTTGTGATGTGGTTATATAATTTATGAAGATTATCAGTTCAAACAATCCAGGCTCAGATGCCACATGTAAAATTAAATAATTTAATACACATCAGGATATTGCACACGAAAATCTTACATAGAGATATTTAGGAGAAAATACCTGATGCAAAAGACATCATCATAGAGAAAAGCGGAAGGGTTAGTCGTAAATTGGTTTCTACCTCCTTGCCCTAGCCTTACGTTACCACAACCATCAGCGATGGAATTATTGTAGAGAATATGTGATAACCCTAATGGGCGGGGGGAGGACCAATTTATAGAGCTTAAGACTTAATCAGTTATGTCCATCAAATAACCAATAGACGGATAAGATCTATTCTTCATTAAATACTATTTATGATATTAATTGGGTTACAAGTAAACTTGGGCCATAAGTAAGAAATAATTCTTACATCTCAAGGCTGAATTCTAGGAGTAAGAAGTTCTTATTAATACCAATGTAATCGCCTTATTTATTACTAATTACTATGATTTATATGTAACTTACATAAATCCCATAGTTTTAATATGAAATTACAATCTATCCCTCATTAGTTTGTAATTACATTAA
Source organism: Solanum bulbocastanum (assembly GCA_037074985.1). Taxonomy (NCBI): domain Eukaryota; kingdom Viridiplantae; phylum Streptophyta; class Magnoliopsida; order Solanales; family Solanaceae; genus Solanum; species Solanum bulbocastanum. The sequence goes on from CM073601.1 coordinate 37,285,478, forward strand.
TCCCTTAAAAAGTAACACAATTCAGATACATATATAGCTCGGATACATTAAAAACTAGCTCAGATACATTAAATACTTGTTCGGATACATTAATATGTAGCTCGGATACATTAACGAAATAAAGGATTTTAAAAGTTTTTAGAAATAGAAGGGGACATTAGAAATAAGGAAAACTTAAGACGTGCATTTCAGTAATTTTTCCTTTATATTTTTCATCTTCCTATCCATTCAAACTAGACTAGATTCCACGTTCAGAGCAGTAATTAGTGGCAATGTTAATTCTCTTACTTAGTCTAATTATGATTTGTATTTTTTATCTCCCATCTATTAAAAGACTACTATTTAGAACTGAAAATAGAATTTGAGCAGATATTTTCACTACTATTTAAGAACAGGATGATAACCATTGAAAAATGAAAGAAACTGCCATTCAACATGAGAAGAGGATAATTAAAAAAACTATGATAGGCAAAAAAAGACAGGACGAAATGGTATAAAGGAATAAATAGAATACATGGGAGAAGAACTTGAAGACTTCTTTTTAGATATGCCTAAGTCCTCATATCTCTTTCGGTTCTCCATTAGGAAGATTATTGTTTGTTATCATATCTTTTGCATTTCTAATGTATTCATTGTGGCGTTGTGATCTTTCAGCTTTTATTATGAGCTTTTGGAATAGATTTAGGTATGAAGTCTAGTTTGTTATTCTTTATCTGTCACTTTTATATTTTAGATGTAATAGCCTTTTAATGTTGTAAAATTTTGAAAGTGCATCTTCATGTTTTCTTTGATTAGCCTTTTAATACTAGAACTTTACTTAAATAATACAAATGTTTAACGCTTTGTTTCTCATTTAAATAAAATAGGCAATCTTGTCAATAAGTGTGCATGATTTTTTTTTTATCCATTGATGACTATAAAAGGTTATCAATGATAATTAGATCATGAAAAAGACGCACACACAGAGTTAAGAGAATATATTATCTTAATTAACTTCACATACTTCTTGTTTGATGCCAAATGCTCAATCCCTTTATATGTATTTTATTTAATACATGAAATGTAATTGGTAAAATTAATATTGTTGATTTAAGCATTTTCTATTTGATAATACAATTTTAAATTATATAACAATAGTAAGGGATAAACGTGCAACGCAAGCTGCAGAAACTAGTATATATATACCCACATTTCTTTTGTTAATTATAATTTTCTTTTTAATTTGTATAATTTTATATTGGGTTATATAACAAATAATGGTGTAAAATAAGCAAATCATGTATTAGTATTGATATTGCTTGAAGTTAGGGGTGACAATTTCAGCCCATATAAGTGAAATGAAACCATTTTTTTCATATTAAATTAAATGGATCACTCATATTTTCTTAAAGGGGTAAATATGGACTTGAACCTATTTAAGCTCATACAAATATGAACAAAATGGTTAAACATAAGATTCCATATATACCCATATATCACTCTCTTATCATAAAAATTCCTAATTGCACTATTTATTTTTAAAATAAAATATAAAAAATTGAGGATGGGGGCAAAAAAAAATGATTTTTTTTATAAAACTTTTTTGGGTTTGGGTAAGAGGTATCCTAAGGTGCGGGGTGGGGGTGGCAATTTTTTTATTTTAAAAAAAAGTTTTAAATTTTTTTTTTGTGGTTGGGGGCAGGTGCGGGTGTAGGGGTTGCCAACTTTTTTCAGAAAAAAAGTCTTTATAATTTTTTTTGTGGGTGGGGCCAGGTGGGGGGGGGGGGGGTGTAGGGGTTCAAAATTTATTTTTCAACAAAAATGTCTTTTAAGTTTTTTTTTGGTGGGGGTGGGGGTGCGGGGGAGGGTTGAAAAAAAATATGTTTTAAAAAAATTTAAAATTTTATTTTTCCGAAAATAAAGTTTTTAATTTTTTTTTTTGGGTGGGGGTTGCACGTTTTTCTTTTCAATTTTTTTTTGGGGGTGGGGGGTACAGTGGTGGGGTGGGCTGGGATGGTAGGGATTGAGGTATTAACAACTTAACTTTGATTTAATATTTTTTGGCTTTAGGAGCTTAAAAATATTTGACCAAATCCATATTTATCCATATTTTATATGGGTGGATTATATTATGCTCCAATCTATTTTAGCTCAATCCATATTCAATTCATTCAAATCCAATCCCAATCCCACCATATGCCACCCCTACTTAAAGTGCATTAACCTCGTTTTACTCATAACATGCAAATATTCATTTATTTTGAAATTAAAAATATTTTCCCCTTATTTTTATGTAAATTTATTTTATATTGAAAAGCGATAGAATATTTTTTTCGACTTTTATGATACAATTGAACTAAATAAAGCATTTTCAATATTTTTTATCCAAAAAAAGAAATTTTTTTCCTCCTTATTGAATTCTAAAGCAGAATACTCTTTACTCATGAAAATATAAATAAATTTATATTTTACCCAACTCATTTGTTACCAAATTTATTTTTATCCATATAAATGGGCGAGTTAAATTATTATCCATTTTATGTTACTCATTTTTAACCCGCCCAAATTTAACCCAACCCACCCATTTGCCACTGATTATGCAGGTCAGATGGTTCCAATGGACTAACCAAAGGCAACATTGGCAATGCTTCAGAGATGGACACAAGGCAAATTGGCCAACACTTACCGAAAACAATCACGAATTCTATATTCATAGTTGCATTTAGGGGTGACCAAAATCAAACCGCAAACTGCCCCAAATAAAAAAATTATATCAACCAGCATACAAAATACAATTATATTTTATTTGATTTGATTTTGCATCGAGTTTTAAAAACCCAACCAAATCGACATATAAATGTTATGATTTTTTACATAGGTTTTCAATAGAAATATCTCTAAAAATATTTGTGATCATCTCAAGGATGTAATATTAAATAGGAATATATAGTAAATCCATTCAAATTTACTTTAAATAATGCCTAATTATGTCGTTTATTGTCATTTTTTAATCAGTTGTTGAAATGCTTCAATCTCTTTATTTTTTTAATGTCCATGGCCAAGATATATAACATCATTATATTATCGATTATTTTCGAAGCTACACCGAACATATCATTATATTGATATGATGGTATCATCACATTACCGATTTGAGATTGTAGTGATTAAATATTGTTCGTGATCACCACTTAATTTTAAGAAAATAAAAAATAAATTCAATAGTCCAAGTCACTTCCAAATACCTTGAGATTCGTATAAACAATCTAATCAAGTCATAAATCATCCTCTGACCTATTAGAATTGTCAAAACATAAATTTTCCACCTCGTTAACAACAAATGTTGACTTTGATCTAACTTTTCATATTTCAAACTTTCAAAACAGAAAATTTTCCCCATAATGCATTTGATCATATCATAAATCATGGTACTCATTCTCGCAAGTCATAAACAACTAAAGAAATATGAGGAGGATTAAACATGAGAAAAGAGATCACATATATAAACCACAAAATGAGCATAAGGATCATTACAAAATTGTTTGGTCATAGGTTATTTTACGACAATATAAATATATCAAAACATGATTTTGAAGGGACTTATAAATCTTGCAATTTTTTTATTTTTTTTTATATTTTCTATGTGAACAGATTATCCGTATGTTGATTTTGCTAGTTATTATTATTGCTGATTTATTAAATCAGTGCATCTTTAGAAACTTATGTGTATTTAAAAGTTTATAATAACATGTAACTGCAAACACTTATTTATGAAAGGATCATGGATATTTATGATTATTTCGATACTTTTTTACGAAATATGATTTACTTATTTGGTAAGATTGAGTAAGAGTTAACGAAGTTTTAATAGTTTTCATAAATTATGAATTTTTCAGTCTATGAATGAAAAATACAATTTTTTAAAATTCAAATTACAAGTTCAAAAAAAATTTCAACTTCATGTTAAAACGGCTAGTTATTTGATCAAGAAAAGACGAAATAAACAACTATAATAGTTGTACAGAAATTCCACACACAACAAGAATTCAGCTTGATTATTACACAGGGGTCTTTTGGTATGAGTATTGTGAAGGGGTATGAGTATTGTGAAGAAATGTTTGTTGTCTCTTCTTCTTTTGGAGTCTCAGTTTCTCATCCTTGTTCTTATATCTATCTTAGTTATTTGTTATTTCAATATTTTCATTGTAATTCAGTAGTTTGAGTATTGCAATTACGATTCATAGTTGTTATATGGATTTAGTGAGTATTATATATATTAGTATTGTGTTGAGAAATTTGAGTTATTACACAGGGGTCTTTTGGTAGAGTGTATAAGAATAATGCAAAATATAGTATAGTAGTAATGCTTGCATTAGTAATACTTGTATTAGTTATGCTTACATTAGTTATGATGAGATTTTTTTTATGCAATGTTTGGTTTGGTGTACTAAAAATATTATGCATTACATAATTTTTTTAAAACAAATATTTATTTACAAAAATACCCTCCACAAATATAGTGGAAAGGATGTAAAAGAAGTTTTTGAGGGCAATTGTGTCTTCAATAATGTTAATGCATGCATTAGAATCAATTGCATTACTAATGCATAGAAATAGATAGTATTAGTAATATACTCTTCAATACACAATAGAGTATATTACTAAAGCAAGCATTAGTTATGCATAGGCTAGATTAGTGTATCAAACAAGGTATTAATAATGCATCAAGCTAATGCAAACATTATTTTCTCCAATACACTTTACAAAACGACATCTTAGAGCATATGACATGTACTCTCCAGCTTAAGGGGAAGTGTTAAAATATTGTCAGAAAGTATTTCAATTATTAGATTATGTGTAGATAATAGTCAAATATTGTAGGTCAAAGGAATAATATAAGGGAACATTATCGTTTGTGTATATATTTTAGGTGTAATCTAGCATTTTAAGTATGAAGTGAAGTAGATCATTAACACATACAAATCATTACAAACAATTAGGCATCTAAATATAGTTGATACCTACAATTAGTCTAAATGAATACAAATCATTACAAACTTCTCGTATTTCCACATCATAATTTTTAAGAATACAAAAATCATCAAACAATCATATTGTAACATCTCAATCTCAAGATTAACTCATTTCACCAGCTTACTTTACTTGCTTAATTATGAAAAGTATAATAACTTCTCATGTCCCTCTTAGCTCATGTGCCCTCACTAGCCACAAATAATCACTGACAATATATTCAAAGCATAACAATGGACACAAAAGATAGAAAGAATCCACTCACACTCTAATAACGCGTTCAAACTAGACTAAGTGGTCCATTTCAATAATTGTTGGATCAAGCAAGTTGTAAAATTCGATTACTCATAACTCACGATTCCAACTCTATAATAAAGTATCAATTTTGACTTAACTGGCTAGGTCAAATCCCTACTTTTCCGGTTTAAGGAACTAGGTTTAAAATCTCGGATTTGTCCCTTAAAAATCTTGGTTCAACAATGAAAATCAATAATAATTAATTTCAATCGTTAAAAAGGGATGTAGAATTATTACCTCAATGATTTAGGGTGATCTTCAAGCTCAAAATTCCAAAAGTAGTTGATGTTCATCGAACACTCATAATTACTCAAAATAAGGGGTCACGTTGTTAGGCTCTTCTCAACCTCTAGGCTACTAAAGTCATTGCTTGGGGTCCCATATTTTTAGGGCCCCATTTTAAAAAAATAATTACTTATAAATGTTTTTTTTTAAAAAAAAAATTATATGTATTATGAGTGCTATGATCTCTATTAAGGAAATTGTATATGAGATGAATATAGAACCTAAATTTCGTAAGAAACAATTTGATAAAAATATTGATAACAAAATCACAAAGTCCCTTGAAATTAGAGTTGATTTACTTTATATATAGTAGATCAAACTATTTTTTCACTTAAAAATACATATGAACCAATTGAAGCATATGAAAATATTTTTGTTTTAGTGGTAAACTAAGATCACTAGATGATGAGAATTTGAAAAACCATTGTCATAACTGTAAACTTTCTTTAACACATACTTTCTCTGTTTCAAAAAGAGTGACCTAGTTTGATTTGACACAGTATTTAAGAAAATAAAGAAGACTTTTGAATTTTGTGGTCCTAAATAAAAGTTATATCAAATGTACAAAATTGTCCTTTAATCTTGTGGCGTTAAACATGCCACGTGGAAAGTTAGAATTAAAATGTTATAAAAAAAGAAAGAGGTCATTCTTTTTTAAACAAACCAAAAAGGATAGAAGGTCATTCTTTTTTAAACGGGGAAAGTAATATTCTAATATTGATGGTTTAGATTTTTTTTTTAATTAAAGTGATAAGAGAAATAATACAAGAAGAAGATAATTATCTAATGAAAATGATCAATCAAATAAAAAGACTTGATTCTTTTCCAAATATACATACTACTTATAGAATAATGTTAACAGTTCTTGTAACCGTTACTTCAATCGAAAGAAGTTTTTTCGAAACTAAAATTGATTAAATCTTATTTAAGATCAACAGTGTCTCAAGAGAGATGGAATTGATTGGCTATATTATCATTTGAAAAGAAATTACTAAAAAAAGTCAATTATAAAATAGTAACTAGTGACTTCGCATCTAAAAATCTAAAAAAGTAGATTTTAAATAAACGTATATATGATGAAAAAAATAAACTATTAGGGCCTCTCTCTTAAGCGTTTTTTTTTTTATATAGCCCCTCTCTTAAGTTTCGCTTTAACCCCCAATCTTATTAAGTCGGCCCTGCAGTTTGTTACACCAAAGTACTACTCCTAGCTCCATTCTGTTGGCAACTTTCCACTCATATAAGTATAACATTGAATAACTTGTCAAGTCATTCTACTCCATCCTTGCCAAGACACTTTAAACCTCTTTATGGACCTTATCCGATCCACAAGATTTTCATTTGCGGGTCTAATTCTATTAGTGTAGCTAAAAGGCTTCTCTAATATGTATTTAAGTATGAAGATCTGCGAAAATTATCCTAGTGTGAGTCACGTGACCCTGTTCACCTCTCTTTTCCTCCATGATATATTTATTGTTCACCTTCTCGTGTCCTTGACTTTCGATATGTTGGAGAATGTACATAGACATGGCTCCATATATTTTACTTTGCACTATCATAGGTAAATAGATTTATGGATTGCACTATCATAGATTGAGATATTTAGAGATTTTTCTGATTTTATTTCCTTAGATAGATTTACTTGAACTCTTAAAATAACTGTTATTCTTTGAATAATACTACTAGGAAATTGGTCCATTGTCTTTTTCTTTTACATGGTATCAAAGCATTATACTTTTCTATCGAATTTACATTAGAAAGCTCACCGGAGCTTGTCGGAATTGGGTCAGGATACGTGAATGACATTTTTGAATCTGAAATTTAGCTACTGCCATCAACCTACAAACGATCGTCATTTCCTGATCTACAAAACCCCAGAAGCCAATGGCGAAGGAGAAGTGTGTGAGTCTCACGTGCCGGTGAAGCTGCCGGAGACAATCTTGGTCTGGTTTTCTGTTCCAGCGTTGGCTTGGCATCTCTGTTGACTTGTCCCTGATTATAGGACCATTTTTTTCGAGAAGAAAATCCTCCAAACAGAATCTGTGAACCCTCTTTGCTTAGGTTTGAGACTTATCTTTTATTGCTTATAATTATTCTTGATTCAGGAAACTGTGTATGAGTGCAACAACGAGTTGAATGGTAGCTTGACCAATTTGTGATGTGATATTGTTTGTTGGAGTCTATTTGAAGCTATTGTTAGGTTTTTTTTATTAACTGTGTAATTAAGCTGTTATTTGCTTCTTTGGAGGTTCTGGCAGACTTTCGTATATAGTTGGAAAAAATGACCGATCGGTTCAAAGTTGCTACTTCTAGTTCATTATCCGACAAATTGGTTTTGGGTTTGGTTGAGGAGTTCGCTAAATTCTCTCAATAGCAGAAATCATTGAAGGAATCCACTTATGTTAATACCTTTGTTAGGTCAGATAAAAAATGTCTTATCACCTCTACTAATAAATGGGTGATTGATTGAAGTACCACATATCATATGACCGGCAATCCTAATATGTTTTCTAGCTTTCAATCACACAAAACGGCCTCTTCTGTTACGGTAGCTGATGGATCAACTTGTGACAATGTTGGATTCAGTATTGTTAAACCAACATCAACTACTACTTTGTCATCTATATTAAGTCTACCAAAATTAGCATTTAATTCGATTTCTACGAGTAAACTTAGAAAAAGAGAACTTAATTGTTATATCTCGTTCTTTCCCTATTATTTTTTGTTTCGTGATCTTAAATCAGGTTATTGGTAAAGGACATGTATCTGATGATCTTTATATACTTGATGAGTGGGAGTCTAAGTCTGTTGCTAGGTATCGTGTCTCCGTTTGAGGCATATTGTCGACTGGGACATCCTTCGTTACCTCTGCTAAAAAAGCTTTGTCCTCGGTTACAACATATCTCCTCATTGGAATGTGAGTCATGTAAATATGCAAAACACCATCGCATCTCCTTAGGTCCAAGGGTTAGTAAAAGATTTGAGTCAGCTTTTGAGTTAGTTCATTATGATGTTTGAGGACCATGTCCCGTTGTTTCTAAAACTGGGCATAAATATTTTTTCATTTTTGTAGATGACTTTTCTTGAATGACTTGGATATACTTTATGAAGAGCAAGTCTAAAGTGTTTGCTCATTTTTCTGCCTTTTATGTTGAAGACAAAACTCAATTTGATGCTCAAGTGCGTATTCTAAGTAGTGATGACGTAAATAATATATGTCAGAATTATTTCGGTCTTACAGGAGACAACATGGCATTATCCACCAATCTTCATGTGATGATACACCCTCTCAAAATGGAGTTGCTAAAAGAAAGAATCGACATCTACTTGAGACAGCTTGGGCACTGTTGTTCCAAATGAAGGTTCCTAAATAATTTTTGGCTGATGTTGTCTCTACTGCTTGTTTCCTAATCAAGCGCATGCCGTCAACTGTGATGGCTGGCAATATGCCTTATAGTGTTCTTTTTTCAAACATATCACTATTTCCGATGGAATCTAAGGTATTTGGAAGCACATGTTATGTTCGAGATGTTCTACCATCTTTTACCAAATTTGATCCTAAGGCATTAAAGTGTGTTTTCTTGGGGTATTTTCTCCTTCAGAAGGGGTATCAATGTTATTCTACTGAACATGAAAAATATTTAGCGTCAACTGATGTGGTATTTTCAGAGACTACACCGTTCTTCTATGCACCTCCCATTTCTACAAGTCATGGGGAGGAAGATGAGTGGTTAGTCTATAAGGTTACTCGTGGTGTAACAAAACATTCAGATGACATTATTCCTCTATCTCCTATTTCTTTCATTGAATAGTAATCAACTATTGTACCTTCAAAACCTGCTCAATCTTCACCAATAGGAGCGCCAATTTTTCAAGTTTACTCAAGAAGGCAATAGATTAATGATATATACCCTAAAACAACTACTTCGTCATTAGATCCTTCTCCACTTGATCCTTCAGAATATTTGGACCTTTTATTGCTCTTCGTAAAGGTACACGTTAGTGAAAATCCACGTATTCAGTAACTAACTTTGTTTCTTATGATAACTTATCTCTTGTATGTAGTTGTTTGATATTCTCTTTAGACTCTGTCACTATCCCTAAAATAGTAAAAAAAAAGCCTTGAATTATTCTGGATGGCACGATGTAATGCTTGAAGAGATACATGTTTTAGATGAAAATCACACTTGGGATTTAGTGGATTTACCCAAAGGAAAGAAATCAATAGGATGCAAATGGGTCTTTATGGTCAAAATTAATCCCGATGGTTCTATCATGAGACTTAAATCCATACTTGTGGCTAAAGGCTATGCTCAGACTTATGGGTGGATTATTCTGACACTTTCTCTCTGGTAGCCAAGCTCACCTTTGTCCGCTTGTTTATTTCATTGGCTGCTTTTCAATATTGTCCTTTACATCAGTTGGATATCAAGAACGCATTTCCTCACGGTGATCTCCATGAAGAGGTATATATAGATCAATCACCTGAATTTTTTGCTTAGGGGGAGTACGAAAAAGTTTGTCATCTGAGATCTTTATATGGTCTAAAGTAGAGTTCTTATGCTTGTTTGGAAATTTAGCGATGTGGTTCAAGAATTATGGTTGAAAAAGAGCAAGTGTGATCATTCAGTCTTCTACGGACAATCAACTACTTGTATTATTCTTTTAGTTGTCTATGTTGATGATATTGTTATTACAGGAGATTATTGTTCAGGTTTTTCTTCTCTAAAGAAGTTTTTTCACGCCAAGTTTCATACCAAAGACTTGGGAAAGCTGAAATACTTCTTAGGTATAGAAGTAGCAAAAAGCAAGAATGGGATTTTCTTGTCCCAAAGAAAATATATAATTGACTTACTTGCAGAAATTGGAAAGTTGGGAGCTAAGTTATGCAACACACCAATGGATCCTAATGTACATCTTGCTAAGGATGATGTTGATCCATTAGATGATCCAAAAAGATACAGAATGTTAGTTGGGAAATTGAACTATCTCACTGTGACCCATCCAAATATTGTTTATATGGTCAGTATTGTCGGTCAATTCATATCTGCACCAACATTTATGGGCAGCCTTGGAACAAATCTTGTGCTATTTGAAATGAGCTCCTGGCCTTGGCATATTGTACAGTGATTACATATGGGTATACTAATATTGAGTGTTTTACAAATACTGATTGGGCTGGATTAATAATTGATAGAAGATCTACTACTGTCTATTGTGTATTTGTTGGTGGAAATTTGATATCTTGGAGGAGTAAGAAACAAAATGTTGTATCTCAATCTAGTGCAGAATTTGAGTATAGAGCTATCACTCAATCTACACTGTGAAATATTATGGATACATCACCTATTATTTGAGATTGGTTTGAAGCCTTCTTCTCCAGCAAAACTTTAGAGTGATAATCAGGCAGCTCTGCACATTGCCTCAAATCTAGTGTACCACAAACGAACAATGCATATTGAAGTTGACTGTTATTTTATCTGTGAACAGATTCAAGAGAACATGATTCCACTGGATATGTGAAGTCTGGGGAGCAATTGGTGATATATTTACAAAGGCTTTAAGTAGAAATCAGGTGGAATATCTTTGTAACAATTTGGGCATGATTAATATTTATGCTCCAAATTGAGGGGAGTCTTGCAGAATGTACACAGACATGTCTACATATACTATACATTACACTATCATAGGTAAAGATATTTAGGGATTGCACTATTATATGTGGAGATATTTAGGGGATTTTTCTAATTTTATTTCCTTGGATATATTTACTTGAACTCCTACAAATAACTGTTATTCTTGGAATAATACTACTAGGAAATTGGTCCATTGTCTCTGTCTTTTACCCTATACCGGTCATTTAATTCTTTCCCTCTAACTTTTTGGATTTATCCATGCAATCTTGAAATAAATTGATCTGTAAATTTATCTATATATGCCCAAGGGCGGCTCAATGCCTTTAAAAATGAGGTATTCGTCTTAGGTCCCAAAATTTGAGGTTATGTATTTTTTTAACAAAAAACTAAGTTATATAATGTCTTTCTTTTAGTTTGTTTTGAAACATTAAAGAATGTTCCTTTCTTTTTTGTCAATTTTTAAATTTAACTGTCACTTGACATGTTTAAGATCACAAGATTAAAAAATATTTTGGTATATTATATACCTAAGAAAAAATTAAGTTACTCTTGTCTGAAAAGAAAGAGGCCATAGAAAAAATAAAATTTTATCATTAAAAAGAAGAAATAGCTTTGGATATAAAAAACAAAAGTTAGGCCTTCAATTTATTTTTGGCTTTAGGCCACTAATTAGCTTGAGCCGTCACCTATATGCATACGGATTTCACCTACACTAATTTCTTTGTACTTTGTGTCTCGAAAAAGTTGTTCTTTTGTGTTGTTGTATTGCAGTGCCTCAATTGAAACACATCCGAGACAAAAAGTTAATTCATCACAAAGCAGTTGAGTATGCAACATGCTTATGCGAGGAAATAGAAAATCTGAATGACAAAGAAGTTGAATACTCTATTGTTGGCAATTCTCTGCATAATGCAGCATGTTATGACAACTATGAGCTTGTTGAACTTATACTCGGAAGATTTCCTTATTTAGCTTATTATAGTGATCAAAATCATAAGAATATCTTACACATTAAAATACAGAATCGTTGCAAAAAAATGTTTAAGTTGGTCTGTCAGATGCGCCAGCTTCTGCACAATTTGGTGATTGGTTTAGACTCCTATGGCAATACCATGTTAGATTTGGTTGAAAAGTTGGCACCACAAAATAAGTTAAACATTGTCTTTGGACCAGTTTTTCAGAAGCAACGAGAACTACAGTGGTTTAAGGTGATTTAATTTCTGTACCACGCACCCCCATTAAATTTATCTCATTATGTGGTTAAGAATTAGTACTCCCCCATCCCAAATTAGTTATCATGTTTACCTTTTTAAAAGTCAATTGCCTCATTTTCTAAGCTAAATTGGATTAGATCAAATTTTGATATTCAAAAACTATAGGATAAGTTGCAACTTTTCTCATGTTAATGTGATGAAAAATTATATTTTAAAATATTAGCTAAAGTTTATATAGTTTGAATCTCAAAAAGTGACATATGACAACTAATATGGGACAAGGAAAGTAACTTCTTTTGCATTAACTCTAACTAAGCATTTTAATTACTACATTGATTGCACTATTCTTTCCAAATCAAACTCAGTTTTTAGTATACAACCTTGAGTATGGTTGAATGTTTTTCCTTTTCAATTTCGGTTTTCCACTTTTTTTTGTTCATTTGACCAGCCTAGTTAGTTTAATATGAGACTTGAATCGACCCATTTTGGCTGGTTGTTTTTAATTAATCGACTTACATTGTATATATATAAATTAGGAAGTAAAGCATATGCTTCTGCCTGTAAATTGTGACAAGATATATGTGGTATCTGAGGAACGTTGAAAGCAGATGGAGAGAAGTGGATAAAAGATACTTTAAACTCATGACAATTGCAGCAACACTGGTTGCTACCATCACATTTACAACAACAAACATAGTACAAGGTGGCAACCACAAACATAGTGGACTCCCCATTTTCTCTGGAAACATTGCTTTCATCATTTTTGCAATCCCGAATGCAGATTCATTGGTCACTTCAAGCACCTCTCTATTAGTGTTCTTGTCAGTTTTGACGTCTCGTAATGCAGAAGAAGAAATTTTGCATACTTTGCCAAGGAGTCTCATCCAGGGACTAATAACTCTAATTCTTTCCATAACATTCATGATGGTTAGCTTCAGCTCAATAGTGTATCTCATGCTTGGGCAGAAGAAAGCATGATTTCTTACACTAGTCGCGACAATTAATGGCTTGTCTACCGATTACTTCATTTGTTCTGCAATTCACCCTCCTTGTTTCTCTCATTTCCTCAACGTATGCGGCTGACATTTCTTGTTTTAGTGACTACTAATATACTACTCGCGTGGGATGTGCGGAATATTAAAGTATTATTTTTTATTGCATTTTATAATATTCGGTGTGTTGTTTGAACAAGTCAAGTCATGTTACCTTTAAAAATTATTAACTATTATATTGTTTCTTAATGAAATGTAGACCTCCTTATGCTATTTCTTCATAATCAAATCTACGTGAATAGATGATAAAGAATCTTATAATTATCAAAAGTAACTTCTATGTTTCATATTTTTTATTACAATGTTCAATATTTGGAAACATTAGTTTGTTGCATTTGTCTCGCTCCTGAATCTCGTAAAGTAAGTGCTAGTATACATCAAACAAGGGGACTTGATGCAAGTGCTGCTTGTGGTGGTAGGAGGAGGAGGAGGAGGAGAGAAAGAAGAAGAAGGAGGAGAGAAAGAAGGAGGAGGAGGAGGAAAGAAAGATACTCCTACGAGGAAAACTAGGAAAATAAAGAAAAGTTTATTACTTCCTCTATTTCAAAAAGAACGACTCACTTTCATTTTTAGTCTGTTTAAAAAAGAATGACATTTTTTTTTTTTGAAAACATTTTAATTTTAGTTTTCCATATGGCATGCTTAATGCCACAAAATTAAAAGGCAATTTGTATGTTTGACATAACTTTAATTTAGGATCACAAGATTCAAAAGTCTTTTTTATTTTCTTAAACTCTATGCGAAGTCAAACTAGGCTACTCTTTTTGAAACGGGGAGAGTATATATTTATGGACAAGATAATATATTATTTAAATTATGATTAGACTATTGATTTAATCAATAAAATCTTAGCCATTAATTTCCCCATATGCCAAGTGCTTTCAATATATATATATATATATATATATATATATACACACACACACACACACATTTCTTTTGTTAATTATATTTTAATTTGTGTAATTTTATATTGGGTAATATAACAAATAATTGTGTAAAATAATCAAATCATGTATTAATAGTATTGATATTGCTTAAAGTGCATTAACCTCGTATTACTCCTAACATGCAAATATTTATTTATTTTGAAATTAAAAATATTTTCTTCTTATTTTAATATAAATTTATTTTGTATTGAAAAGTGATAGAATTTTTATTTTTTTTTGACTTTTATGATACAATAGAACTAAATAAAGTATTTTCAATATTTTTCATTAAAAAAAAAAAAAAGACAAAAATATTTCCTCCATATTGGATTCTAAAGCAGAATACTATTTTGGGGGAAATAAGCAAATATCCCATAAAAGCAAAATAATTACAGACATATACCCTTATAAATTCATACCCCACTAAATAATTACACTATCTACCCCTTAATAATTTCGCTTAACTGATACTACATCAATATCATATATACTCTATTGGTATCATTAATGCTGATTATTTCGCTTAATTGATACTGAATTAGTATCATACAATGTATCGATATCAGTAAGGCTGATAATTTCGTTGAATTGATACTATATATATATATATATTGGTATCATTAAGATTTCTTGTTAAGAAATTACTCATTAGTCAATGATACTAGAAGAATATATATTATACTCTTATAGTATCATTGCCTAATGAATAATTTTTTAACAAGAAACCTTAATGATACCATAAAATATATTTATATACTCTTATAGTATCATTGACTAATGAGTAATTTTTGAACAAGAAACCTTAATGATACCACAACAATATACATCTACACTCTCATAGTATCATTGAATAATAAGTAATTTTTGAACAAGAAACCTTAATGATACCAATATAGTATATATATATACCGATTTAGTATCGATTAAGAGAAATTATCAACCATAATGATACCAATATAGTATATGATACAAATTTAATATCAGCTAAGCGAAAATTATTGCCCCTAATGAATGGGCGGTGTGGACTATAATGATTTATGAGAGAATGATATTTCAGGAATTACTTTGAATTTGGGTATGAACTTGTAATTATTTTGGATTTTATGGATTATTTATGTAGTTTTCCCTACTATTTACTCATGAAAACATGGATAAATTTATATTTTACGCAACCCATTTGTTACCCAATTCATTTTTATTCGTATGAAATATGGACAAGTTAAATTATTATCCATTTTATGTTACCTATTTTCAACTTGTCCAAATTGACCAAACTCACCCATTTTCCACCACTAATGCGGGTCATATGGTTCCAATGGACCAACCTAAGGCAGCATTGTCAATGCTTCAAATATGGACAAAAGGCAAATTGGCCAACACTTGCTGAAGAGTATCAACAATTCTATATTCATAGTTGCATTTAGGGGTAATCAAAATCAAACCACAAACTGCCCCTAATTAAAATATAAAATCAATCAGCATACGTGTTCCTTAGGAGATTAACGGAGGTCATAATTCCAACAACTTTCTTAAACTATGTCTTGTGTCAGAACCGACAAACAAGCTGAAACATAGAATGTAATTATCATCAACTTCTTCTTAACTACTACTGATTAATCTTCTTTAATTTGACATTTTATTGGTCATTGTCCAATAAAACTTTCGTAACCTCTCATGTATTATTGATTCTTTATTCCTTCATTATATCTTGTAACCTGTGTAACTCCTAAGTCCATTATATTCACTATTTATTATCCCATTATCTTCCTATTCATTGCTAGAAAGACTTTATCAACTATAAATAGCGGTGGTCTCATTTGGTTTGTAGTATACACAAGAAAAATATAGAGAGAAAAAATTAGTCAAAAAGAGAGTTATTATTAGTATAAGGGAGGTATTCTTTTTGTGGAACTTTGGACTCAACTCTTGTCCAAAGTTTATTGAGTTATACTTTGTGATTAAGCTGTTGTATCCTGGAGGGGACAAGTCAAGAGGACTACTACTGGACTGGTAAAACACATTTGCTGCAGTGGTGTCACTCCCCGAGTCTATGCCCTGGACATAACTGGCACTCGAGAACCATTGCTAGTCTCAAGCGAACCCTTGGTCTGGCTCAATTCTGAGCGGAAGACTTACTCAATAATATATGAACTCAAAAGTAAAGGTTTCTCCAAAGTCTCAAAATAGATAACTCAGAATATTTAAAAAAACACTCAACTAGCCAAAAGAGGAAACTCAAGTCTTAAACATTTAACAATGGAAATGAAAAGACTCCTCAAAACACTACTGTCTACGAAGACTCTAATGACTATGACGAACGTCAGAGCAAGATCCACCACATCCTAATAAAAATGAAAAGTAAATGGGAATCCTTCAGAAATGAGGAGGCTCACCAAAGCAACTCTAGGACTGCAAGTGGTATCAACAGTGCGCGTGTTAATGACCCTAAACTCATGTATCTGCATCATAAAAAGATGCAGAACAAATGACGTCAGTACATGGAATGCACGAGCTGGCAAAGGGAACTCTAAAGCACAGACATAAGCTTGAACTAATAAAAAGGAAGAACATACTAACCTCATCTCAACCCAACTCAACTCAAGGATACTCAAAGATACTCAAACTCAGAAATACTCAACTCAGTTCAATATAAAAGCAACAATAAAGATGCATTATAAAGAAAGCTATTAAAGCAGTAAATAAAACTCAATGTATTTAAAAATACAATAATAACTCTTTACTCTTATTTGGGAGATTCTCTAACCGACAACCAACACTATGAGCTATGTGATGATACGTCTAGACGATGCTGCCAGAACCGTCCTATACCGTGTATGAGTAGAAGACATCCTCAACTAAATGGATCCACTAACCTATGCTTAAAAGCAATAAAGAATTATCTAAAAAGTATGACCCTTTTTACCCATGTTGGCATACATGGTTTATGATGACTTTGAGTTGTCTGAACTCATTCCTAAATCGGTGCTCAATATTAATCCCAATAATATAACTCATGCTCATATGTTTAAAATATTTCATCATCCTCAACTTTGAGATTATTACTCCAAAGATTCTCTTAAAAGAGAGAGTGCTCAAAAACTACTCATGAACTCATTTGGAAATCAAGGTTTCCTCTCATTTTAAATGTAAAAGTGTTTACTCTTGGGAATACTTGGTTCTCATATATTCATTTTAAAAAATGAAAATCAACTTTCCTCATCTTCATACTCAAGTATTGAAGTCTTAAAACAAGTTTTAAAAATTTTGCAAAAGACTTCTCAAATGACTCAAAAGAACATCCTCGAACTTTACTCTTAACTCTATATTGAATTTGAATTATGAATTAAAGAGTTATGAATTGGATATACATGATCTCTCAAGGATTAATAAAGATTTTAAATGTGAATATCAAATAGAGAACAAATGTATGATTTGAGGGAACGGACGCAGAAAGAAGGACGAAAGGGTAGGGGACCTGGCACACTGAGTGGCGTGGGGCGCCAACTCCAAAATTACTGACCAGTGTTTGGGGCGCACTGAGTGGTGCGCTGCGCCAGGCCCCAAACTACTGGGCAGTAGTTCTAGCGCTATAGTTGCGCGCTGCCCAAGCCCCTACCCAGAATTTTGACAAATTTTCTTTCTCAATTTCATGCACTAACTCATCTAGAATCAAATGAATTCCTTCAAAATCTTTTGGAAAATAAACCCAACACAAACACAACAAAATCCACACCTAAACCCACCGGGAACAACACTCATTCGCAACTCTCTCCTCAAGAACTTAACAAGAACTCCATTATTAAAGAATGAAGCACAAAACCTCAAGAACTCAACAAGAAACTTCAATACATGGATTTTCATGGACGAAATTTAGTCAAGAAACTCATGATTGGCGTGAGAGAGAAAGAACAGGGGTGAATTTAGGTACAAAAATTGGGTCACCGGAACCCGTGGTCATCCAACTAAACTCGATACATTACTTTTATAATTATTAAAGAATATACTAAATTAAAATTGGTGGAACTTGTTCTCAAAATGGTTGGATGGTTCATTGGTACGATGGATATATTTCAACACGAAGGTCGTAGGTTCGATCCCAGGTAGCCCCAATTCGGTTTAATACATTTTTATTAACTAAAAACACGTTTTTCATTAAGAAAAAAAAAAACTAAATTCTGAAAGTTGTAAAAGTCAAAGACTTCAAAAGTTTCCTTTCCCACCCACTTTTCAAGTTCCAACAATATATTTCTTCTCTCTTCAAATTTGTGTTTTATTTTCCACACAAAGAAGAAGCTTCAAATCTCCAACTTCAAGTCAAGAATCTAGAGAAATCAACATTTTCAAAGTTTAAGGTAATGTTAGTTTATGATTTCTCTTTTTAATAAACAAACTAACAAGATAAAATATATATATATATATATTACTTTAATTTTAGGGTTTCCATATAAAAAAATCTTGTCATTACTTATAATAGGAAATTATCAATCGCTAAAGAATTGATTATCTCAAACTTACATATTTTGCGGATGTAACTTGTAAGGAATGTGTTTTATATTATATTATCAATTTTGAAGGGTGTGATTCCCTTTCTTTTCTAATGTGAAAGGGGTGTGATTCCCTTATTTTTTTTTAATGTGAAAAGGGTGTGATTACCTTATTTTTTAAATGTGAAAGGGGTGTGATTCTTCTTCTTTCTATGAATATGTGATTTCGAATGCAAAAGAGGTATAAGTCCACTTTTTATTATGAATGTGTGATTTTCTTATTATTAAATGTGAAAGGGGTGTGATTCCTCTATTTTAGTTAGATTTGCAAGGATTTTGATTCCTCTATTATATTTAAACTTGCAAAGGTGTGATTCCTTTATTTTTTTATTGGGAAAGATATGCTATTCTCTTATTTTATTTTAAATTTGCTAGTTAAATTTGTGACTAAGTTGAATAGTTATTTGATTTTGTAGGAACATTTATCCTTGAATATCTAAATGGATAAATTTTTTATTAAGCAACCACGTTCTAGTAGCAGTCCATCTGTTAGTTCACATGTAGCCCCAGAAGCTCAAAGAGAGACAATTGCACCTTTTTCTTCAAATGTTGATTGTATTCTTAGGGTTGGATCTCTCAAATGGGATCTCAAAGAAAGAAAACCTATCTTTGAATATGATTCTAATAATCTAGATGTTGTGAGGAGACATTATATATTGATGAGGCTTTATCAACCAAAACTTCGTGTATATCCTAAAACAACATTTGGGACTAGGAATCGGCAATTTAATCCTGAGTGGTTTAATGCTCCAAATTCTGTTTGGTTGGAATATAGCATTGATGATGATGCTATATTTCATTTGTGTTGTTATCTCTTCAAGAATTAATTTGAAAGTCGTGGCAATGCAGAAAAATCATTTACACAAGATTGTTTTAAGAACTGGAACCATGGTCCGGAAAGAATTCGATTGCATGTTGGTGAGGTGAATAGTATTCATAACAAATGTTTGAATAGGATGCTTGATTTTGCGAATCAATGTCAATCAATTCAATCTTCTCTTAACAAGCAAAGTGAAAAAATAAAAAGTGATTATCGAATTCGTTTAAATGCCTCAATCGATGTGGCAAGGTTTCTCCTAAGAAATGGATTGCCATTTTGTGGTCATGATGAGAGTGAAGATTCCGATTACAAAGGTCTTTTATTGAACTTTTGAAATTTCATGGGGTTAATCGTCTGGATGTGGAAAAGGTGATATTACAACATGCTCCAAAAAATGATATGGTGATTTATTCAACTATTCAAAAAGAGATTGTGGATACTTGTACTAAAGAAACAATTAAAGCTATCATCAAAGACTTGGATGGTGATTATTTTGGAATACTAGTTGATGAGTCAAAGGGCATTTCACATAAAGAGCAAATGACACTAGTTTTATGATATGTTGACAAAAATGGAGAGTTGATAGAAAGCTTTTTGGGTATTGTTCATGTGGCTGATACATACGCAAGATCATTGCAAAAAGTAATTGACTCTTTACTTTTGGATCACTCTTTATGCCTATCAAGACTCCTTGGACAAGGTTATGATGGAGCTAGTAATATGCAAGGAGAAAAAAGTGGCCTAAAGCCTTTAATTTTGCAAGATGCTCCGTATGCATATTATATTCATTGTTTTGCTCACCAATTGCAATTGACACTTGTGACTCTTTCTAAAAAACATCCGGATGTGAAAAATTTCTTTTATGTTGTCACTAATGTTTTTAATACTATTGGGACATCTTTTAAACGCAGGGACTTACTTCGACAACACCAAGTTGAGAAGTTGGAAGAATTGCTTAAATCTGGAGAAATTCTTACCAGACAAGGATTAAATCAAGAGTGTGGCCTCCAACGACCGGGTGATACTCATTGGGGATCTCATTTCAAGACCTTGGAAAATTTCATGATTATATTTTCTACAATTGCTAATATGCTTAAAGATATGAAAGAAGATTCTCCACAGGATCTTGATAAACTTGTAGCAGGTAACCTTTTAGCTAAAATTCAAGAATTTGAATTTATCTTTGTGTTGCATTTGATGTTCAAGATGTTGCTTCTTACAAATGAATTGAACAAAGCTTTACAAAAGTAAGATCAAGATATTGTCAATGCTATGGGATTGCTTAATCTTTCAAAGAGAAGATTACAAACAATGAGAGAGAGTGGTTTGGAGTCTTTGATGGATGAGGTTTCTTCATTTTGTGGTAAACATGATATTTTTATTCCTGAAATGACTGAAGACTATCCAAGATTGAAGCGTAAGAAGTCTGAAATTTCATATTTACATCACTTTTGTGTGGAAGTGTTTTATGCAGTTATTGATTTGCAACTTCAGGAGCTCAATAATCGTTTTGATGTTGTGACTACTGACTTACTCCTTGGTATGGCTAGTTTGAATTTGGTTGATTCATTTGCTAATTTTAATACGAGTGGAATAGTGAAGTTGGCCAAATATTATAAAAGTGAGTTTGGTGATAATGAACTTTGAGATCTCAGTTATCAGCTTGATAGTTTCATTGTCTATGCTCGAGAGTGTGATAGCAAGTTTCTCAACTTGAAGGGGATTAAAGATCTTGCTACGATGATGGCACAAACAAAATTGCATCAAACTTGGTCTCCTGTTTATTTGCTTGTAAAGTTGGCTTTGATTTTGCCTGTTGCTACAACAAGTGTGGAAAGAGCATTCTCCTCAATGAAGCTCATCAAAAATGATCTACGTAATAGCATTGGTGAATAATTTTTGAATGGTTGTTTAGTTTGTAAGATAAAGCAGAAGATATTTGAAAATGTAAGTAATGATGCTATGATAGATCGTTTTCAAAATATTAAGTCTCGTCGAGTACAATTGTAAACCGATGATATTTTTTTGTGGTAATGTAATTTTTATGTGTTGCTCGTTTAGTTATTGTTATTATAATTTTTTTGATCTTATCTTTAAAGCAAAGGTGCACCCATTTTCTTGAAATTATGGATTCACCTCTGTGAATGAGCCCATCACTATGAAAGCTTACGTACCTCGAAAGGATTGAGTCCTTGGCGAAACTCCTCAACGATTGCAAGAATCTTGAACGAATGCTTGAACTTCTCATTTTTCTCCTTTTGAGCCTCTCTCTAAAATCCTAAGCGTGTTTAGGAATTGTGAAAACTGATCTAAATCACTTTAGACCCGTATTTGGGTGAAAAAAGAGTTTAAGGCAATTAGGTAAGGAAACGACCGAAATACTCCTCCTTGATTCAGATGAATTTCCTTAATTGGACAGGCTGAACTTAAACATGCATATCTCCGTGAATCACCAAGCATGATGGTCCCGGGCAAAATGCTTGGTAATTCACACACTACTCAAGTGCTTGGAATGGGAGATGTCGTATTGTGTTTTACTTCTGGAAGGGTATTAACTTTGAAAAATTTACTTTCTACTCCTTCCATGAGAAAAAAAAATGATTTCTAGTTTCCTTCTTAATAAAACAGGCTTTAAACATTTTATTGAATCTAATCAATATGTAATTGTGAAGAAAGGGTATGTTTGTGGGAAAGGGTATGCTTGTGATGGAATGTTTAAATTGAATGTTGAAATGAATAAATTTTCTACTTTTGATTACATGCTTTCTTCTACCAATTTTTGGCATGTTCGTTTGTGTCATATTAATGATCGTTATGTTGGAATCATGAGTAGTTTAGGATTAATCCCAATGGTTAAAAAGAATTTTGAAAAGTGTGAGGCTTGTAGTAAAGCCAAAATCACTAAAAGGCCTCATTTTCAAGTTGAACGAAAAACTAATTTGCTAGAATTAGTCCATACTGACATTTATGAACTTGGAGAAATTATAACTCGTGGAGGTAACAGGTATTTTATCACGTTCATTGATGATTTTTCTAAGTTTAGATATGTTTACTTGATGAAAAATAAAAGTGATGCTTTTGAAAATTTTAAAACTTATCTCCATTAGGTTGAGTTTGGTAGAAAAATAAAAAGAATTTGAAGTGATAGAGGCCGTGAATATGAGTCAAATGAGTTTAAATATTTTGTTAGATCATTGGAAATAATTCATGGAACTAATCCTCTTTATTCTCCTTCATCTAATGGTGTAGAGGAAAGGAAAAATAGAAGTTTGGTTAAACTGACTAAGTCATGCTTATTGAGTCACATGCACCTTTAAATTTATGGGGTGAAGCTATTTTAACTGCTTGTTATGTGTTTAATCGTGGACCTAAAAAAAAGTCTAAATTGACACATTTTTAATTGTGGAAAGGTCACAAGTCAAGTTTGGAATATCTAAGAGTTTGGGGTTGTGTAACAACCTGATTCCATTGTTATGGAAAATCCAATGGGGAAAGAATTAGGGCCAGAAAACTTTTTCGTAGTAACTTGAGATTTCCTAGCCTAGTCTAGATTTGGACGAAATCAGAGTCAATAAGGTCTAGGGAATCCTGGTAACAATCGAGTGAATTATTTATGATTTTGATTATATGAATGGTTAAATAACTCGTTGAGGAATCTGTACGATTTTACGAAATTGAATTAGGGTGAGTAGAACTCCCGAAATCGATCTTAGCGTGAAAGGTATTATCTCAGCGTCGTTTGTTAAAGGTGTGTTGTGAAACGGGGGTTTTTTAATTCTTTATTTAGCATTCAGTTACATGCAAGTCGCTATGGCAAGAAATTTCTACCACCAGGGCGGGGCCGCCGTGGCGGGCCAGACGCGACTTATGGTCGTCTATAACCCCTAAATGACCTTATTTTGTACTTTTCAATTTTTAAAGCTAAGAAATGAATCCCAGGCGACCCTTAGCAGTTTTCCACCATTCTTGAGGCTAAAGGTAAGTTTTTCACTCCCCGAATCCATTTTTTGATCCGTAGAACATAATAGAATGGGTAATTATTGATGGGGAAGGGTTTTGATATAGATTCTATGGTGGAAACAATCCTAATTTGGATACTTGGGGATCATGGGTTTGATCTAGGGTTCATAGAATTGTTAGTAATTCGGGTAATTAGTGATTGTTTATTGATTCCCGTATTATATTGATTGTTTGTAGACCAAGAACAAGCGAAACGAATTCGGAAAGGGAAGGATCAAGTTTCTTAGGATTTCAAGTTTGTTTTGAGGTAGGTGATGGTTGTGATTTCATGTTGGTGTGATATATGTTTGTAATTGCTTCATTATGAAGCATGTATGTATGTGAATGTTGCATTATTGATCACCCTAATCGTAAATGAGGATAATTGAATAATTGTAAGCCATGAATCACCTCTTGTTGTATGATTGTGAGAATATATATTGTGATTATGATTTGTTGAATATGCGGGTGTTACGATCCGACACACTAACTGGGATCGATTGCCACGTTCCGACATAAATATGAGATCGGTTGCTACGTTCTGACATAAACATGGGATCGATTGCCACGTTTCGGCATAAATATGGGATCAACTGCCATGTTCCGGCACACTAACTCGGATCGGGTACCACGAACCGGTATGCCAATAGTTTAGGTTTGGGTTCCATGAGAGGACCATTTAATTGGGTTCCGTGAGAGGACCATTGAATTGTGTTCTGTATCTACTTATGATGATTATGTTCATATTTAATGATGATTGGTATTGAAAGACTGTATGTTGCTCTAAATTGATAACCAAAGTGTATTATTGAGAATGTGAGATGCTACATTGATTCTGAAAAGATGACTAATATTGTATATGTTCAGTATATGCTTGTTATATAATGTTGTGGTTACTTGCATGTGTTTCACTTATTGGGATAGCTGCGTAATGCTACGGTACAATGTGGCTATGTACTCATACTACATTTGCTCTTTCTTTGTTGAGTACATGGCATTTCAGGTGGTTATTGATAGACCTCAGCTAGGTGACTATTGAGCGTGACCGAATCCAAGGGTGAGCCAGTTCTTTTGATCTACCATGGGTCTTTCTTGTTTAAGTCCACTCTTTTTGGACTCAGACTATTTGTTAAGGTGTTGTTTAGTTTCTGGGTTGTACCCTTTGTTCTTAAACTTGTCGTTAGTAGAGTTTTGGTACAATGACTTTTAAGTTCTAAGGGTTGTTCTTCCGCATTAGTTTGGTTAGTTGTTTGTTAAAACCTTGGAGTTTATGGGGACTTCATTTTTATTGTTATTTAAACCTGCTTCCGTAGCTTTAAATGTGTATTACTCTAGTTAAGTTGATTAGTTGGGTTCTAGTTTTGGTTCTCCCACTAGAGGGTTAGTATGGGTGCCACTCACGACAGACTAGGTCGTGACAAAATTGGTATCACAGCCTAGGTTCATTGATCTCATTGTACCAAAATGAGTCTAGTCGAGTCTTGCGGAATGGTACGAAGACATCCGTACTTTTCTTCGAAATGGTATATGACTATAGGAAAAACTCATTTCTTTCTACTCCTTCGTGCTATGATTTGAATCCAATTGGTATATGGGTGATACAAATTGGTATCTTTCCTTCTTCACTCTATGGTCCGAACTAGAGCAACAAAAGTGGTAACACCATCACTAGCAAGAGAGGATAGGTATAGACTACCGACAGTTGAATGGGGTCACCATTCAGAACAAGTATCCATTGCCTCAAATAGATGACCTTTTTGACCAATTGCAAGGTGCATCTGTTTTCTCTAAGATTGATTTAAGGTCCGGCTACCATCTGTTAAAGATTGAGGTGGTTAAGAATTGAGTTTGACCAAGTGCTATGATTGAAATTAGCAGTTTTATGGGGCATACTAGCTACTATTATCGCTTATGGTATGAGTTGAGTCCAATTGGTATTTCCAAATTCCAATTGGTATCTTAACGAAGTGAACTAGACGCCATAGTCCCGACTGAAGGGACACAAGCAAGTTAATTGGAACTGAGAAGGTTCCAATTGGTATCTGGCCTTAGGGGCCGTATAAGGCATAAATGATCAGTAACGGTCGTCTATGGAATAAACTAATTAAATAATTTGGACTTGTCTGCAAGTTGTAAATGCTTGTGTGTCGTGAAACTTGTTATGAAAGGATAGTCATCACGAGATTACGATGTGCTTCATAAGAGAAAAATCTGGATGGGCGTTGCGACCAACAGATAACCGTGTGAGAGTCTAGGTATATCCTGGGGATATGTGTGGTAGTGCTGAAATAATGTAAAAGGATTCTAAAGTGCGTACTTCGTTGGGTTGACTTGGGGGGGGGGGGGGGGTAGACAATGATTATCCTAGCTAAGGAATTATTCTAATACTCCATGAATTATAGCTGGAAACCGTTGGGGAATTTAGGAAAGAAAAGAACCCCAGAAAATTGTTGATAAGGGTTCTGTTTCCGTTGAGGCCGCTAGGGCGGGATTTTTCCTGCCAAGGCGAGGCCTCCAGAGCGGGACAGGGCAAGATAGAATCTCAGCCCTGTCTCCCCTATTTTTCCAATATTTATTTTGGGTCCTTACCGTAGAGATATTCCTCAAAATAATTAAAAGTGTACACAATAGCAAATATAAAAAATATTATGTAAAATACAGTGTTAATAACACTTATTCTTACAAATAAGCTTTTTATATATCATTTATCATATCATATATCACTATATATATATATATATATATATATTATAAGTGGGAAGATCCAAATCAAAATGTTAAATTACCATTTTGCCCCTCTACTAAATTAAAATTTGATTAAATTTAATCATTTTAATTACATAATGGTAGAATTTGAAGTTCTTAAGCTCTTTAATAATTAAATTATTATTTTCTTGATAAATGAGTACATTGATATTGCTTTTAATCATAATCATGTATCTCATGACGGAAAAATTTGAAAAGTTATGATTGATAAAACAATGTAACCGGAATTTTTTTTCTTCTAAAATAGCTATATTTTCCTTCTAAATTGACTCTATTGTTTAATATTGAAGTAAAGAATTTGAAGAGGTGCCATGAGTTAAGGAAATAATACATACAAGTTTTATCTTGTCACGATCCAGACTATGGTGATTGTCACCCACACTAATCCTCCGATGGGAGAACCATTATTACAATCCAAAATAACAACTCAACCAAAATACGAAGGCATATAAGTTACGAAAGTAAGTTAAATGCTATGGAAAAGAAAAGGGAGTTCCCATAAACTCAAAAGCAGCAGTCTAACAACTAAACAAATGCGGAAATTAATGCCTAGAACCTGAAAGTCAACGTACCAAAATATCTCAAGTTCAACCATAAGTCTAAACAAGAAGGGATACATCCCCAAACTAAACATAAAACTAACTAAAAAACTAGTCTAAGTTCGAAATGTGGACATAGACAGAAAAAGAACTCATGGCAGTACGGAAGAATTGACTCACCCTTGAATTCGAACGATCACTGATCTTCTAAGTGAGGTTTGTCAATAGCCGCCTGGAGATGCCTTATACTCAACAAAGAAAGAGCAAGTGCAGTATCAGTACATAACCACAGTGTATTAGTAGGATCACACGGCTATCCCAATAAATGCAATATACATAAGCCAATACAACATAATAATAATAATATGAATATACTAAATGTATATGATATCAACAACATTCAAGAACAATAAAGCATTTCACAATTCTTAATTATCCAATTATGTTAAGTCAATGGTCCTCCCATGGAACCCAAACCCAAACTGTTAGCATACCGGAACGTGCTACCCGATCCAATGATTATGTCGAAATGTAGCAATCGATCCCATAATTATGCCGGAACATGGCAACTGATCCAAGTTAGTGTGTCGGAATGCAACACCCGATCAATTCAACAAGCCGCAATCACAATCACAAGTATATTCTCATAATCATCCAATCATGTCGTGATTCATGACATTCATCATTTATCTATCTCATTTACAACTAGTGTGATCAACAATGCAACATTCACATACATACACGTATTATAATGAAGAAAGAACAAACATATATCACACAATCATGAGATCACAACCATCACCTACCTTGAAACAAGCTTGAATCCCCTAAGAAACTTGATTCTTCCTTTTTTGAATTTGTTCCGCTTGTTCTTGGTCTACAGACAATCATAATAATGTGGAAATCAATAAACAATAACTAATTTCCCAAATTACCAACAATCCCATTAACCTTAGATCAAACCCATGATCCCAATACCTAGTTTAGGGCTTTTTCCACCATAATTCTCAGATCAAAACCCTCCCCCACGATAATTACCCAGTAGATTACGATCTACAGATCAAAAAATGGATTTGGGGAGTCAAAATCTTACCTGTAGCCTCAAGAATGGTGAAAAAATGTCAAGAAAAGCCCTAGGTTCGTTCCTTAGCTCTCAAGTTTGAAAATTGCAGAATAAAACATTTTGGAGGTTTATTTCTGACTTTAAGTTGTGACTGTCCCGCCACAGCGTTACTCACCCCGCTATAGCGACCCTGCCCTGGTGGGAATAATGCACCTTAGCAGCTTGCACGGAACCAGTGAGTCGTTTTAAGAATTCCAAGCTCCCATTTCATAATACACCTTTATCCCATGACACTCAGAAAATACCCGTTCACGCTAAGATCAATTTCGGGAGTTCTACTCACCGAAATTCAATTTTGTAAAGTTGTACGGGTTCTTTAACGTCTTAGCTATCTACTCATGTGATTAAATCCATAATTAGATCACCCAATTGTCACTAGATTTCCCTAGACTTTCCTTACTCCCATTTCGTCCAGATCTGGATCAGGAAATTCCAAGATACTACGAAAAAGTTTTTCGGTCGATAATTTTCCCCATTGGCTTTTCTAAAGGATGGGAACAGGTTGTTACAATAGATACCAATTTACCTATCACTCATCCCCGAGTGACAAAGGTAGAAAAAACAGGCCAAAGAAAGAATGGAGTAGTACCTAAATCGACGAACAACTGGGGATACTTGTCTTGTATGTCCTTCTCAGTTTCCCAAGTAGCTTCCTCAACTGGACGATGCTTCCATTGAACTTTCACGGACTTAATCTTCTTGGTCCTCAGCTTACGCACATCACGATCAAGGATTGCAACCGGTTCCTCATCATATTATAGGTCTTTCTCTAACACAATTGAGTCCCATTTAAGGAAGTAATCCTCATCACTATGATATCTTTTCAACATGGAAACATGAAATACCTAGTGAACTCTAGATAGATTAGGAGGTAAAGCCAATCTATAAGTCATTGGTCATACACATTCAAGAACCTCAAAGGGACCAATATATCCTGGACTTAGCTTGCCCTTCTTGCTAAATCTTATTACCCCTTTCATAGGTGATACCTTAACAAGAACATTCTCACCATTCTGAAATGACATCTCTTACCTTATGGTCTGCATACTTTTTTTGTCTACTCTGGGCCGCTAAAAGCTTAGCTTGAATACTTCTCACCTTATCTTCAGCATCCTTTACTAAATCAACCCTAAAAGGTTTCACATCTCTAGCCTCAAACCATCCTATGGGTGATCTACATCCCCTCCCATGGAGTACCTCAAATGGTGCCATATCTATGCTGGAGAGATAACTATTATTATAAGAGAACTCACACAAAGGTAAGAACTTATCCCAATGCCCTCCAAAATCAATCACACATGCCCTCAAAATGTCTTCTAACACTTGAATAGTCCTCTCTGACTGTTCGTCTGTCTATGGATGGAAGGTTGTATTAAAAGTGAGTTGTTTGCCCAATTCATCATGCAATTTCCTCTAAAACTTGGATGTGAATTAGGTGCCACGGTTCGAGATGATAGAGAGGGGAATCCCATGCAACCTCACTATCTATTTCACATAAACTTTAGCCAATTGTTCATCACTATAATCTATTCTTACCGCAATAATATGGGCTGGCTTAGTCAATCTGTCAATCACTACCCAAACAGAATCAAACTTCGCCAAAGTCTTAGGAAGGCCAACCACAAAATCCATTGCTATCATTTCCCACTTCCATTCCATAATTGGCATTCTCTAAAGCAAACTGATAGGCCTTTAGTGTTCATACTTCACTTGTTGACAATTATGACACTTAGACACAAACTCCACTACATCATTCTTCATGCCCGACCACCAATAAATTGACTTCAAGTCTCGGTACATCTTTGTCACACCCGGATGAATAGAATATCACGAACCAAGGGATTCTGCCAACAATTTCTAAATAAAGTCATCAACTCGAGGAACATAAAACCTCTCTTTAATATTGAGCACACCTTCCGTAACAAGAGTGGTCTCTTGTGCCTTACCAATAGCAGTCTTCTTCTTAAGTTCACTCAAATTTTTCATCCTTAAATTGTCTGGCCTTGATCTCTTTAATAAACGCGGCCCTAACTTCAATGCTAGCTAACATCCTACCTCTTTTTGAGATGCCCAACTGCATGAACTTAGACTCTAAGGTCTGAATTTCCTTAGCCAAAGATCCCTTGGATACACTCAAGCAAGATAAACTACCCATACTCACTGTGTTTTGACTCAAAGCATTTGCCACCACATTAGCCTTAACCAGATGGTATTGAATGGTCACATCATAATTCTTAAGTAACTTCATACACCTTCATTGTCTCAAATTCAGATCCTTTTGAGTGAACACATGCTGCAAACTATGATGATCAACAAATACCTCACACTTAACACCATACAAACAATGTCACTAGATCTTAAGAGCAAACACTACCGCCGCCAACTCCAAATCGTGTGTTGGATAATTCCTCTCATGAACTTTCAACTATCGTGATGCATAAGCTATAACATTCTTATCATGCATTAACACAATACCCAAACCCGAATGTGAAGCATCACAATAAACAATAAAATCTTTACCTTTCATCGGTAGTGCTAGGATAGGCGTTGTGGTCAAGAGAGTCTTGAGCTTTTGAAATCTCTCCTCACATTTTTAGTCATAACCCGAGCCTACACCCTGGACGTGGCCAGCACTCGAGAATCATTGCTGGTCCCCAAAAGAACCCTCATCCTGGCTGACTACAAGCGGAAGACTAACTCAAGCATACAAAGCTTAAAAAAACTGAATAATAATTAAATAAACTTAACTTTAAGCATCTTTAAGTCAAATGAATAACTCTGAATAAAAATAGAATATTTAGCTAGCCTACAATAGGCAACTCAAGTCTTTAATATATTTAATAAGATAAACGAAATAGATTTCTCAAACTCTACTATCTATTTATGAAACCTCTAAGTGACAAAGATAGAAGTCAGCACAAGACCCACGACATATTGATTGTATTGAAAACTAAATAAAATCCTCCGGAAGCAAGGAGGCTCACAATAGCTAACTCGAAATCCATGTGGTACCAACGAAGCTCCTGTTGATGACCATAAGTACCTGAATCTTCATCATGAAAGGATACATGCCAAATGGCTTTGTACATGGAATGTACGAACATGTAAGGGGAATTCTAAAGCATAACATAAGCTTGAAACTTGATAAAAGAAAGGGAAACATGCTTACCTCTTCTCGAACTTACTCAACTCAAGGAATACTTAAAGATACTCAAAATTACTCAAACTTACTCAACTCAGAAGTACTTAAGGATAAGATACTCAACTCAGTAATAAGGTTCTCAACTAAGTGAAACTCAACAATAAGGTTCTCAACACAATGAAGCACAGATCAACTCAAGATACTCAACTCAATATAAAGAAACAATAAGAGATGTAATATATAGAAAGCTTTTAAAACAGCAGAAAGCAACTCAATGTATTTAAGAATACAATATACTCATTTTGTATATATAAAAATACAATATAAATTTGTGTGGGAGTTTCTCTAACCGACAACCACCACTATGAGCCTAAGTGATGATACAACGTCTTTCCCATACTGCCAAAACTATCTTATACTTTGTCGTCATATAGAACGCCTTAACTAAGTTGATCCACTAGTCTATGCTAAAAAGCACTTAAGGAATCATCTAAAAGTATTATCCTTTATTACCTTTGATGGCTACATGGTTTATAGCGACGTGAGTTATCTGAACTCAAACTCGTCCCCATATCAATGCTCAATACTACTCCCAAATTACTCAGCTCATATGTTTATCAATATAACTTTTTTACTTCGGTTTGAGATAATTACTCAAAACTTAGCTTAAAAGCTCTCTTGAAATCGATGTTCCCTTTCTTGCTCAAAACTCTTTTGGAAATCTCAGTTTCCTTTCATCCTAAATATGAAAACATTTACTCTTGGGAATACTTAGTTCCCAAATATCATTTTAAAGAAAATTAACTTTACTCTTACTCTTTACACAACTTCAAAGCTTAAGTCTTAAAACAAAGTTAAAACATTTGTAAAAGACTTCTTAAAATATAGTTCATGCCGAATTATGGACGTGAACGACTCAATGCATGGTTTTCAATAACCATAGATAGAACTCAGAACTTAAGAACTTCAATGATACTACTCATTTAAAGAATGATCAACTCAGAGGGTTCATGCAGAATTATGAACATGAACTACTCAACCCAATGACTCAAAGATACTTCTCATCTCAAGACTATTCGGCGTATAATGTTCATGCGGAATTATGGGCATAAACAATTCAACTCAAGGACTTCATGGGTAACATGTAATAGTCCAATGATTAGAAATTATAATCTCAAAGGGGATTAGGAAGTTAATACTCATGACTTAAAACTTGAAGATACTACTCCTCTCAAAGGTACACAATTGATGGAGTTCATGCGGAAGTTACGGGCATGAATGACTCGACTTAAGGGTCAAAATATCAATAAGAAACTCATGCATACGAATCTTCTCATTCTCATACTTACTAACTCAAAACTTAGTTGAAATCGATAGTTGATCTCAACGGATTCACAATTGAACTCAAAGAGTTTCTTGAACTCTACTCTTAACTCTCTCTTGAATTTGAATTATGGATTCAAGAGTTTTGATTAATGATATGAAGGATCTCATAATGATAAAGTAGACTCATGAATACATTCTCCTCATCCTCATTTTCACTTGCTTGAGTCTTGAAACAAATTACTAGAAATTGTAGAAGACTCCTAAAAGAAACTCAAAGGGACTTCCTCAAAAATGTTCGAAAGAACTCTTAAGACTTGACTCTCAACTCTACCTTGAACTTGATTTATGTATTCAATGTTGTGATTTGTGATAGGAAAGATCTCGTGATGTTTAGGAGTGTTTTTAGATAGTTAAACATTAGAAACGGTCGAAAAACACTATTTAGGGAGCAAGTCCGCGACGCGGAGATGAATTAAAATGTTTGGTTGAAATAATTTTTGAAACAGTGGAGTCCGCGACCTCTCCGCGATGCGGAGAGAAAATTTTCACACTGAAGGCACGTCGCGGACCTGTTACCTATTCCTTGTCAACTTTTTCCTTCTTCATTTTCTAACCCCAATTCGCCTAAATGCAATTCTTTTTCTTAATTTCTCTTTAGATTCAGTTACTCAATACATGTACTGAAGAATGTAATCAAACACAACTCTAAAATCGACTCGATTTCCTCAAGAACTCATCAATCTCATCTTAACTCAAGAATGAAAGTCAATTTCAAGAACATCAAACCATCAGCTTTCTAGAACGAACTTAACGCTGAAATTAACATGATTGGTATGTGGGTTAACAAACCCAACACTATGGAAGCTTACATACCTCTTAGGGATTAAACCCATGGCGAAAATCTGCAACAACACGCAAGAATCTCGACGAACGCTTGATCCTCTCCTCTTTTCTTCTCTTTTCTGTTCTTTTCTCTTCTTGGACTCTCAACTGAAACCCTAAGTGTATACTAGGATTATAAAACTGAACTTAATAGGATTAGACCCCTTAAACATTACTAAAAAATGAATTAAATCTGAATGGGTAAGGAAAAGACCAAAAATACCTCTTACTATTTTTGGATAACTTTCCTTAACTGGACAGCCTGGCTTCAAAAGGGTATATCTCACTCATCCGAACTCGAAACTTACCAAACTCGGTGGCATAGGAAAGATAATTCAAAGACCTTTTATTTTTCATCTGTGGTTCACCTAACACATTCTGTGCTAAAAGTTATGGTCGTTTGAATTTGAAATATTTAGGTCAATTGTGATTGATTTTGTATTATAAAAAAAGAAAAAAATAAGCGGACGCATCCACAGAAACGTATCCATATACAGATGCATAATGGATTGGATATAGACCACTAGAACAAGCAATATGTGGTAAACTAGGATTCCGTTTTATAGGATTTCAGTTGTATCTAACTTGCCAAATCTAGCAGCATAGTGAACAGTTTCATCAACGCAATACCTTATGGCTAAATCTTCTTTGTTTTCTATAGTCGCCACCAACTTCTCTACGAAATGCTTGCCTTTTTCACTCTTTACCCCAACTGCTAAATGGAGTGTTGTCTGTAAGTGAGTGTTGATTGGACCTATACTTGTGTCTTCTCTTGTTTGAAGAATACTTTATCTCAATCTCTATTTAGTAAAGCTCTATGTAGTTGCAAGCATAAGCTATAATCTATTGATTCAATGGGTATAGCATGATCGTTATTTCTACCACCTGTACAATGACAAACCAAGAGCCTGTTTGGTCGTTTAAGATGAAATCATGCTTTGATATGTGATGAAATTGAAGTTTTATTTAGATATGTAATTTGAATAAACAATCTTACAAAATAAGCAAAAGTTCATAACTAAAGTGCAGTACACTCTCACAAAGTTATTTTAACAAAAAATACGACATTTATTGATCAAACTTTAGTTCAAAAGAAAAGTAAAATTGAATATGTTTTATAGCGTACTACTCTTTTATATATTTCTTTCACATAGTACGAATCATCTTCTCAGTTTGAACATGTAGTCTTCGATCATATGATGGAGAAAACAGAGCAACATTAATTTCCATGTGATATGAATCTACTCAAAAACACTAATAAATTTGATCGGTGATACCAAGTAAAGTTGGCGTTGATTTGGAATAGTAATAAATTTGGTTGGTGAGAGTAATAGATATATCCAATATAAATTGTTTAATTGGTAAGATTAATAATTTCAACTATGAATTTTTTGTTTACATATGCAGTAAATGGTTGGCAAATATAAGCTAGTGGATTTTTCTTTATTAAAAAATATAAATTTATGGATCAACTTTTACATTTGAAAAATGTGAAATCATGATATGAAATTTTCAAATAAAGCTTTTTGGAAATGATAGCAACATTAAGGGGAATTGTAGAAGCAGAAATGAAGTAATAGGTAAGCAAGTCATTGTCGTGACTGGTGTAAGAATTCATTCTTTCTTCTGCCCAAACATGAGATACACTACTGAGCTGAAGCTAACCATCATGAATGTTATGGAAAGAATCAGAGTTAGCATCCCTAGATGAGATTCCTTGGCAATGAACACAATAAATCTTCTTCTATATAATGAGATGTCAAAACTGACAAGAACACTAATAGAGAGGTGCTTGAAGTGAACAATGAAGGTGCATTCAAGATTGCAAAAATAATGAAATCGATGTTTCCAGGGAAATAAACACATTAACTTCATGAGGGTGTCTCATTGGGCCACTATAGGAGATCTGATTGGGCCACTATAGTTGGATAAATTGCCATAAATATAGGGAGAAGTAAAACAAAAGGCTCATTATCACCCAAAAATATTTTGGAGGATAAAAAGAATGACATAGGGAAAATTTTAATAGTTTTTCACCAAGAATCTTCGTAAAAATGAATAATTCGATTCCCTACTTTTGTTGTTCAATTTCTAGGCCTTAAAAAAATATATAATTATTCAATTTTTAGGCATTAAAAAAATATAATCGTGGCCCTAGGAAATGGTTTGAATTCATTCTAAGGGGGGAAAATGTAGGGTTATTAGAATTTTAAAGGATAAGACATTGGACTAATCATAAAAATATTTATTCTTGATTTATTTACTAGAATTCTCTAATGTAACCATGTAGTTGCTAGATCTAGCTGAATTAATGGTGGAAAGGTCTTAGTATGGGTGGAAAATTCATGAGGTTGGCCTATGATTTTGAGATTTAGATATTATCTAAAAATATGTAGGTCATTTGTGATTGATTTTGTATTATAAAAAAAGAAGAGAAAAGGCATAAATTCACCCTTGAAGTTGTACCGAAAAGTCAGTTACACGCTTAAACTATTGAGGCGACTTATTATACACTTAAACTACTCAAAAGTGAATTTAATACAACCCTCAAAGATGACATGAAAATAAGATTAAATAAAAAATAAAACACTCTTTAGAGTAAAAAAAAAAAAAAAAAAAGGCAAATTTTTTCCCATCCCCACCGTTCTCCTTCATGTTTCCCTACCTTTCTTCTTCCTCCATTTTTTTCTTATCACAAACGCTCTTTTTGCTATGGCTAATGTGAAAATTAATTTTTTTCATGATAAATTTCCATGAGAGACATAGAAAACAACATTGCGGGATAGAAATTCATCGCAAAGATCGCGAAGTTGTTGAATTAATTAGGTTCACTATTCGAAAAAAATTTCGGCGAGACATCTAAAATTGGTCAATCCTTACTATTCCCACATCAAATTCGTGAAGTCAAGAACAGATTATTCAATTTATTTTTGTGTTTTTTTGTTGATTGTGAGCATTTGACATAACAAAATTTTCAGATCTTGCTTTTTTTTGTGTAAAAAGTTTCTTGGATTTTGCACAAAATTCAATTTTTAATGTATCTTCATAGATCTTTCTTCTCTCTCGGAAAAATCCTCTCTAGATTTTCTTCAAAATCAGCAATAGTAAATCAAGCATTAGTTTTTAAATTGTATCACTAAAATCTTTGCAAATAAATATTGCAAGTTTTCTCAATTCTCCTCTTTGAGTTTGAATGAAATTTGTATATTGTGATAATTTTTTGTGGTGGATTTGGTGATGGGTGAAAAATTAGTGGTGTATGACTTTTAATTTCATCATTTTTGCAATCTTGAATGCAACTTCATTGTTCACTTCAAGCACCTCTCTATTAGTGTTCTTGTCAGTTTTGACGTTTTGTTATGTAGAAGAAGATTTCTTGCATACTTTGCCAAGGAGTGTCATCTAGGGACTGCTAACTCTGATTCTTTTCATAACATTCATGATGGTTAGCTTCAGCTCAATAGTGTATCTCATGTTTGGGCAGAAGAAAGCATGAATTCTTACACCAGTCGCGACAATGACTTGCCTACCGATTACTTCA
Source organism: Solanum bulbocastanum (assembly GCA_037074985.1). Classification (NCBI taxonomy): domain Eukaryota; kingdom Viridiplantae; phylum Streptophyta; class Magnoliopsida; order Solanales; family Solanaceae; genus Solanum; species Solanum bulbocastanum. The sequence goes on from CM073601.1 coordinate 37,322,583, forward strand.
TTTGTGCTTCTGCAATTCCCCGTCCTTGTTGCTCTCATTTGTATGGGCAGACATTTTTGGAAATTAAAGATGAGTGACTTCTTGTTTTAGCGGCTACTATTATACTACCCATGCGGAATGCGCCAAATATTAAAGTATTATTTATGTTAAGTCATGTTACTTCTAACATCATTAACTATTATATTGTTTCTTAATGAAATGTATTCCTCTTTCTGCTATCTCTCCATCATCAAATCTATGTGAATAGAAGATTAAGAAGCGTACTACTATCAAATGTAACTATTATGTTTCATATTTTCTTTATTACAATGTTCAATATTTTGAAACATTATTTTGTTGCATTTGTCTCTACTCTTGAATCTCGTAAAGTAACTGCTACTATACGTCAAAACAAGGGGACTTGATGCAAGTGTTGTTTTCATTTATCCTCCATTTAAAAAAAAAATTATAACTTAAATTGTTTGTCAATATAATTCTCTACGATAGCTAATTTTAAAGAGATAAATCCACATACAATTTGAATCAAAGATTAACTTAATTGAAAAGAAAAGAAAAGATAAGATACTCGTAGGGGGGTAAAGTAAGAAAATAAAGAAAAGTTTATTATATATTTATGGACAAGATAATATATTATTATAATATGACATAATTAATTTGCTTATGAAATATTAATTATTTAAACGGTAAATGTTCAAAACTACCCTTAAACTATCTGAAATAACTTAAATATACCTTTAAACTATATTTCGGCTCAAAAATACCCTTCTCGTCAAACTATTGGGTCACACCTACCCTTCTAGTTAACGGAAGTATCCATGTGTGTGTTAAATGTCACATGAACGCCACATTGCACGTCAAACAGACCCCACCTCCACATAGACGAATTAAATCCCTAATTTCGCTCTTTTTCCCCCTCATTTCATCCTTTCCTTAAGAATCAATTTCACATCTTCTCCCTGATTTCATCACTTTCTCCATGAAAAATCCTAATTAAGAACTTCATTCATCACATAGATTTTGAAACAATGTCAGAATCCTCTATCAATGACATCTTCTTGCATACAATGTTTCAAGTGAAATGATAGAGGATTCTCACATTGTTTCGAAATCTATGTGGTGAATAAAGTTCTTAATTAGTTTGTGTTATAAATAAATCCCTTTTTGATATTTACAAATTTTAAAATCCAAATTACACATTCAAACAAAATTTCAACTTCAAATCAATGATTTCAAATTTACATTCAAACGATTACTTAATTGATCAAGAAAAGAAATAAGAAACAACTGAAATAATAGTGTACATAAATTCCCCACACAGAGCAAGCATTCAACTTGATTGTTGAAAGAAATCAGCCATCCATTTCATCAAGAACTTAGCTTTTTCACAAGTTGGGTTATTCAAATGAAAAACATGTTGTTCCCCTTGTGTTTCCTTAATCTCCACTTCACCTTTCCATCCACATTTCTTCAAGGCCTCATAGTATGTCCAACCTCTATCCCTTATAAAATCCTTTTCTGCAGTGCATATCAGAATGTTGGAGCAACAAAGCTTGGACAGCAAACTAGGATGTGCTGCTGGATTGCATCGAGGGTCATCGGTATTGGGATTTTCAGGGCAAATATACGACCAGATTCTATCCGGTTCATTGTTCCCAAAATAGGGGTGAATCAATGCCATTCCAACAAGGTTTAAGCTATCTCCAACTTCAAGTTTATGATCTTCATCTATACTTGCTCGCAGCATCATGTTATGAGCAATGTTGGCTCCTGAGCTATCACCTGAGGTGACAAAAATCATGAATACATTTTCAGTAAATCAATCAAAATGCTCTTGTTTAAACATGTTTATCAGCTTAACACAATAGGTTGAAGTTGTAATAAACTTCAAAGACTTAAAACTTTATCTCCGTTGGCAAGTAAATACTTCTAACTTTGAGTATGCATATCTGACATCTTGACTCGTCTTTATTATGTTAGATAAGTGCTCAAACTTACAAATGATCATTTAGACATCTTTGAAATTTATATGTCACATCTGAGTCGGATGTCCAACAGACCGACAGTGAAGGTGAGTTAGAGTATTAAGTTGTCAGTTGAGATCAAGTTAAAGTGTTTATCAGAGTTTGAACGATTACTTGTTAGTTGGGATCATATTTGAGTGTGTGTTAATATATTATGATAACTTCAAAATTATCGGATCAAAATGAGTTAAAATAATGTAACCTAATGAATCAAAATGCAACCAAAACCCAAATATACAGAGAATCTGGGATGACAATTGAGCAGGTTGGGTCAAATTTGAGTTATATGAATCAAATTTGGTAAGTCAAAATGAGCCAAGATTCCACCCAACCAAAATTTATTTGGATCAAAAGGGGATCCAACCCACTCAATTTTTACTAACATAACAATTTTATAAAAAAAAAAAACTTAAATATTTTAACAAAATTTCTCATTTGTCAATTTGAATTACATATCAACCCAATTTTTAGTGAGTTTGAAATGCATTTAGCTAAAATGAATTTAACTAACAAATAAACAGATTGAACAAATTGGGTTTTATTTTGTCACACCTACAACATCAAATATAAAGATTGCAAAATTTAAACTAACAACTTAAGAAAAAATCAATTTATTTACCTGACAAGAAAACTCTGGAGAAATCAGCATAACTTTTCAGCCATGGTTCACTTCCCTGAGAGACCCATTTCATAACAGACCACGAATCATCATAACACGCAGGAATTTTGTGCTCCGGAGCTAATCGATACTCAACAGATACAGCAATTACATTTGTTTCTGCAGCTACAGAGTGGAGATAACTATCATAGTAAGTAGAAAATGCCGATTCAATCACAAATCCACCTCCATGGAAATACACCAGGAGTGGAAATTTCTGGTCATTTTGGGTTATTTTTGGCAGGTAAAGGCGTACCGTAACGTTGTTCTCCGATACGATGACGATATCTTTAGATCGAACACCAGTGACGGAATTATTGGAAGGAGGGGAAAAATCATGTTTTCGATACCTTTCGATTCGGCCATTTTTGTAGACTTTAAAAAATATTGGAACATCATAAATAACTTGTGATGATTCTGGGTTAGCTGAATCCATTGTTTGTATGAAAATGGAGATGGAATGGGAGTACTGAGCAGAGATGGTTTGGTGATTTGAAAGGAGACAATAAGGAGGTGGCTACCTGCTCAACATTGTAGGCTGTGTAATATCCAAAGTCAAATATTTTTACTGCAATTCAATAATTATGCAAAGATCTACTGCCATGTGTAGATTATGATGCATTTTTTAGAAAACTTAATTCAATAATTAAAGAAAGAAAAATAATTAAAAATTATTTTTTTTCGCGAGTTTCATTGCCTAAACTATGTTGGTCCTTTTTAAAAACAAATCAACATATATGTGTTAAACACACTTCAAATTGGAACCCCTAAACCATTTAGAGACACCAAAGTTTTCTAAAATAATCAACTACTTAAGTGAGAGTCCTTCAAATTTTAAAAATTAGCTAAGTGACAAATAAATAATTAATAGTCCTTTTGTCTACTTTAATTGTTATGTTGCGTTTTTAAAGTCAATTTGATTAATTTTCAAAGTTAAATTAAATTACATTAATTCAATATTTTGAACAAAAAACTTCGATATTCAAAAACTATACGAAAAATACTATAAATTGCAATTTTTTACATATCAATGTGATGAAAAATACAACATAAAAGTTAGTCAAAGTGTTTATGGTTTGATTCTAAAAAAGGAAACCAAGACAATTAAAAATGGGCGAAGATAGTATCAAAAGCTAAAAGTGACAAATAAATAATTAATATCAAAATATGTCCGAATTTGATTGTTTCAGTCAATAACTATCGTAGTTATTTCTACAACTTCGAAAAAAAATTTAAATAAATAATTCAATATTCGGCTGATAAAAACAAAAGTTGTCCCAACAACTGCTTAAGTTGTTTGACCGTTGTGCTTAGTTGTTGGTCGATTGATTAATTGTTCGAATAACTAGTACAATTGTGGAAAAACTTATATAGTTAGTTGATGGAAGAAATAGTTGGACAGTTAAAGAAGTTGGTTCTAACAACCTACTTGTCACTTTTATTTAATTGAAAGACTTAAAAGGTTTTTTTTTAGCGCTTATCACTTTTATTTAATTGAAAGACTTAAAAGGCTTTTTTTAGCGCTTGTTATCTTTATTTAATTGAAAATTTAAAAGACATTTTCATCTTTTTCTTTTTAATTAGGTGGAACCATCTTTAAAAAAATGTAGCCACTCACAAGATTGCAAAACGGAAAGACAAAATTGCAAAAGATTTTTCCCTTATAGTCACGTTAAAGGCTGAAGTAATAGGTCCTAAATAATCATAATTCAATGTGTAATATATCAATTCAAAGTTTATTTATTTTTGCATCTTATTGTGCAGGTTCTGATACAAACATGATCAGCACAATTTATGGTAGACCTATATCCCAAGATACTTGATGATACAAAAAGAAGTTTAAAAGGATTTTATTGGGCACCAATGGAAGGGGTTCCTCGTGTGGATGATAGATTGGAGCGTGGAAGGATCAACGGAGGAGGCAACAAGCTGCCCACTTCCGCAAATTCAAAGTCCATCGCCAAAGTGAAGGTTCCATCACCCAACTTGTCAAGGCAAGCCACACAATTTGGTCAGCTCAAGGTCCTTCACCAAACTCCATCTTCGCATCGCCAAGTGGACAAATTCAAGAAGAGGAGATGATGGGAAGGATTAGTCATTTGTGGCTACATTTTAAATAGTTTGAATAAGTCACCTTTGAGCTATTTGTGTTAAAAAAAAACTACCTTTGTAAGAGTCATCCTATAAATAGAGGCCTTAGCCTTTTTTCCCTTACATTATTTGACATAAAGAATTGGGATATTGATATCTCGTAGAGGGTGAAATCCATAGTATAGAGTAACTTGGTGTAGCTTAGATTGATCTCTCAGAACTTTTTATGATTGATTGTGCCTCTTCTTTTAGTCAAGTCTGTCCCGTTGATAAATGTGTAAAGAACAAAATATGTTTGTGTAAGTATGTAGTCCCATCATACTTTGGTATATCCCACATCTTAAACCTTTAGATGGATTTTGGCACAACACTAGGTTTGTAGGGAACTTTTGAATAACTCTTAGGAATTTGGCCCTACAGGATTTGTGGTGCTCCTACTATGTGATTCATCTAGGTTTTAACTCTTAGGGGTAGTTTGGTGTGATAGATAAAAGAAGCTATAAATTATCTCAAGATTAATAAATAGTACTGCGATAAGTATCCCTCCCTGTCAGGGGTGTACAAGTCAAATCGTAAAGTCAAACCGAACTGACGAACCAAATCAAATCAGAAAGAAAAAATCGATTTGTGATTTGGTTTGGTTGGTTTGGCGGTTGAAAAAAAACAATCACTCTTGGTTTGGTTTGGTATTAAAAGAAAAAAAGTCAAATCGAACCCAAATCAAACTGACATAATGTAACATCTCTCAATATGAAATAACTAGGAAGAAGCTAATAATTGAAAATAGTCATTTTTGGAAAAAAGAAAATCTGGAAATTTATTTAAGTTAGGGAAAGTTGAGTTTTGGTCAACTTCAAATGGCCATAACTCCTAGCTCAGGATGAGTTAGGTATACTTCCAGATATTATTGGAAAGCTTTGGGAATGATCTTTCCAATGCCGCCGAGTTTACGTGATTCCGAGTTCGTATGAGTAAGTTATGCCCTTTGGAAGTTGGGCTGTTGGATTAAGGAAAGTTTAATCCGGATTTTAGAAGGGTAATTTAGTCTTTTCCTTACCTAATTATTCTAATTCATTTTTAGGAGATTAATTGGGGTAAAACCAGATTTTGGTCAGTTTAGTAAAGTTAGAGTTCACGCTAGGGCTTGGAGAAAAGAGGAGAAAGGAGAAGAGGAAGCAAGATTCGTCAAGATCGTCGAGTTTAGCGTGTGGAATTCGTCGGGGGTGACTCCTACAAGGTATGTGAGATCACATAGCATTGGATTAGTTCGCCCACGCACCAACCATAATTCAATTCAACGAATTTAAGTCTTTGAAAGTGTAGAAATTGAGTTCTTGATGAAACATTGTTGAAAGATTTGTTGAATTCTTGTGGATTGTGTTGTTGAAGTTTCTTGATGATTTGATTCATATTTCTGGGTGTAATTTCTAGTTGAATCTATTATATATTGAGGGTATTAATGATTCTAAGTGTTTGGGGAAAGAGCCAAGTGAAATTAGAGGGTTTAAAGTTGAAAAACAAAGAAGAAAGTTCAGAGTTTCCTGGGGAAGGGGGTGGGGCGTCACACCAACCAGCGCACCCTAAAGCAGCCTCTGAATGTGGGGCTCTGGGGCAACGCACCAGCCAGAGCACCCCAACTTGCCCTCAAAAAACTATAAGGAAACTAAGTATTCCAAGGATTTTAAATGTTTTCACATTTGAATAAGAAAGGGAAACATCGATTTCCAAGAGAGTTTTTAAGATAAAGTTTTGAGTAATTATCTCAAACAAAAGAAAGAAGTTTGTTTTAAAAAAAATAAAAGCTAAGTATATTTTGGGAGTAGTATTGAGCACTGATATGGGGATGCGAGTTCATATTAACTTAAGTCTCCATAAACCATATAGTCATCATGGGTAGTAAAGGATCATACTTTTTAGATGACTCCTTAAGATGTTTTTAGCATAGATTAGTGGATCCACTTAGTGAGTTAGATTCTATATCCCCGGCAAGGTATAGGACGATCCTTGGCAGCGTGAGATAAAATGTTATGTCATCACTATAGCTCTTAAGTGATGGTTCTCGATTAGAGAAACTCCCACAACAGTATTTGGTATTTTTTTATACAAACAGAGTTCATATTGTATCTTTGCATACATACAGGATCCCCCTTTTTTAATTATTTTATCATTTTAGTTCATTAGAATGTCGTGAGTCTGTCCCGACATCCATCTCAGTTGTTTTAGAGGCTTCATAGATAGTCAGTCAGATGTTAGTTCATTCGTCGTCATTTTGTTATTGGCTTATGTTCAGATTTGAGTTGCCATTTTGACTAAGTTAAATGTTTAATTTTAAAACATTATGAGTTCAGTTTGAGACATGTTGAGTTATCTTGTATTTGGATTCTCTTTCTTATGTCTAAGTCTTCCGCTGACTAAGCAAGTTAGGCCAAGGATTCGCTTGGGGCCAACAATGGTTCTCGAGTGCCAGTCCTGCCCAAGGTGTAGGCTCGGGGCGTGACACATAATATATATATATATATATATATATAATTTTATTTTATTTATAGATCAAAAATATTATTTATAATCTACTTTGTTAATATATTTTTAGTTAGTTTATAGTTTTCAATGTTTATGTATTTTATTTCAAATTTGGGCTTGTAAAATTTGTAAATATTTTATTTTGTATTAAGATCCGAAGTTATAATTATATTGTTATAGTTTTTCAAATTTGAAGTTAATAATTTACTTTGTAAATATTTTGTTTTGTATTCAGTTTGGCTGTATCTTTTAATCTTATTAATTTAACATAATGAACGTTGATATTTCAAAAAAAAAGTATTTTGTACTCCTGTAAATTTTACCGACTTTACGAAAATTTCTATTCATTTAACATTTATTAAGTTTAGCTTATCACACAGGTAAGTGAAAATATATTTGATCTCTTTTTCAAATACAATAAAGTTGTAAAAAATCGAAAAAGTCAAAAAACCAAAAAAATCCAAAAGAAACGACTAAAACCGAAACGGAAAAAACCGACTTTGCGTGGTTTGATTTGGTATTTAGATTTAATAAACCGACACAATTGGTTTAGGTTTTTTAATGAAAAACCAATCCAAACTGACCTATGTACACCCCTACTCCCTGGGGTGGAATAGTAATTGCAGTATCCTGGAAAAAAGTACGTGTAATAACAAAATATGCCCTTAATCTCTCTTTTATAATTTTTACATTCATGTATATTAACATAATTTCTAACAACTATAATAACATTCACAACCTTAATTAATTGTTGTTTTTATGATAATATAATTCTCTATAAACAATTACATCTTATAAGTACAATTTTTATTTATGAATATATTATAAGTTGAATTTATTTGCCTAATTTTTATGTTTATTTATATTTTCATTTTTCTTAAAATATTCACTCAACTACTAAATTACATATTTTTAATTAAGTAGTTTATTACTCACTTAAAAATTATATTTTATGTATCAATTTAAATGTAGATAACTTTAATAATGTATTTTTTTTTTTACTTTGATAAACTTAAAATAAAAGTTTTATTTTTAAGCTAAAAAAGATGGGAATTTTATTTTAAGCTAAATAAGATGCAAGTTTTATTTTTAATTTAAATAACAATAAAGTTTATTTTTTTAAGTTAAATAAGATGAAATTTTAATTCTAAAACACATGGCACAATCATAGAAATGCACACATAAAAATATTTTAAATTTTAAGCTAAATAACATGAGAATTTTATTTGTAAGAATGAATAGCTAAAGCTTGCAAAGAAAATGTTAAAAAAAAAAACTAAATAGGGTGGAGACTATTTTTGTAAACAAACAACTTATTCTTAAAAATTATGTAATGAATATAAGTTTGAATATGACAAATCAAACAAGCAATAAAAACTGCTCCCAACATAACTTGTATTCAAACCAACGAACCCTTAGTCCGGACTTGAGCTACATCCTAATTAGCTCGACCACCAAGGAAAATGTAATACCCCGCTATTTGAAAGAGCTAAAATTAGAAAAGAAAAAAAATCATTTTTTAGAAAAGAATGAAAATCTGAAATTTGGCAAGTTATGTTAAGTATGAGTTTTTGGTCAACTTCAAATGATCATAACTTCTAGTACTGGATGAGTTAGGTGAGTTACAAGATATCAAATGAAACGTCTTTGAATTATCTTTCCAGCGCCACCTATTTTGCTAGTTTTTGAGTTTGTATGAGGGAGATATGCCCGTTTGAAGTCGGGTTGTCTGGATAAGGAAGGAATCAGATTTTAGAGGGATATTTTGGTCTTTTCATTACCCAATTAAGTTATTTCGTTTTTAGTAATTTATTTGGGTCTAAACGTAATCAAAGCATGATCAACCCCTCCAATTGCTTAGGCATCCACTATCACAATCAAAATGGTGCACACCGACTCTCTCTCTCTCTAAGCCTAATTATACTCCCTCTGTCAGTTCTGCTCAATTTCAAAGCTTTAAACGCCTACTCGCTTTGCATGATGATGTTAAAAAAAATCAAAATTATGCATCTAAAACCACACAAGTAAAAGTAGCCTAAATCTTCACGAACAACTTCTCCTTTTTTCTGCAGAAAAATAGCGAAGAAAAAACTCACAGATACAAAAAAGTTAATATCAAAATTCACCTATTCGATTCTCAAAAAGTACCGACTCCACTTCCTTTACCAAAAACATTTGCACATCATCACCATTTTATCATATATATATATATATAGCTCATCGGTGCAATCAAAGCGTTCATATGTAGTTTTACTCAAAAACAAAGGAAAAAAATAAAACTGATCGAACTTTGGATACTTTAACTCTCTTCAGAACCGAGGAAAAAAGAAACGAATGAGTGTACTTTTGGTGAAGACTTTTCATGAAAAAAGTGAAGCTAAAGAACTAAAACACAAGGAGTGCATTTGCGAAGAAAGGAACAAATTTCTGGAATATTCATTTTCCGGCGACGTCTTCATTATATCTGGAAAGGGTAAAATTATGTGAAGGAGAAATATGAATGAATTATTATTTTGCGAAGAAAGGAACAAGTCGTCGGAATATTCGTTATCTCCGATGAGGGAAAAACTATGTGAAAGGAGAGAAATATGAATTTTTATTTTCTCTGTCTTTTTGTGAAGTTGAAGTTAATTAAAATGAAAAAAATTGAGACGGTTATATAAAGGCGGAGTCAAAATTAAGAGTTTGGATTCTAAATTTTAGGTCAATAGAGAAAAATGTTGTAAAATATGCTTCCTTTAAATGAAAGATTAGTTGACTGTGGGATTTGAATCCAAAACACTAGTGTGAAAAGCATTTTCCTCACCGCTTCCTAACCACTGAGTTATTAATAAATTTTGTTAGGAATTTACAAGTTAATATACATATATATTTATTTAATTTTTTTAATATAAATAGAAGATCTACGAAAAAGCTAATGGGTTTGTCCGAACCCATGAACCCCACCTAACTCTCCATCTAATTGTTTTAAAGAGGTAGTTCAAGAATAGTTACGGAAAGCTTTCATTTGATTTTTTAAAATATTTTCTTTAATGATTGCTATTTGAAAGGTAAAATTATAAGTATAAATAAATAAGAAGTAAATAAATACTAATAAAGTTGAAACTTATTAAACATTTGTTTCTCTACAAGAAATGATCAAGACTTCTATAATAACTTTTATTTTTTTTTCTATGAACTTTACTTACTATATCTGCCGACTTCTTTCATTCTAACATTTCTACTTAACATAAGTGAAATATAAGTCCCATTATATAAGATAACTAGCTAGAATTGCACATATAATATTTTAAACATTTGTGATGATTTGTCCTGTCGGATCATTTTCTATTGGAAAAAAATATTAATATTAATATAATATAAAACAATGTAGTAGATTTTACGAGTCAAAAATGATAATTACAGACATAAAAAAACTTAGACTAACCCTAACTTCTAGATACAAATGGAAAAAGGATAAATTACCTAATTACAAATCTTTTTTTACCTTATTTTTTATTATTCTTTATCATTTAAAAAAATTACAAAAATTCATCTTTTATTTAATTTTCCTCACTTTTCCGGATACATCACTCTAAATAATCACCCTCGCGACTTTTTCCCTTATTTCATGCCTAAAATCACTCCATGGTAGCACCAATTATCTCGATCACTCCATTTTTGAATTTCAAATCTTTTCTTTTTTCTTTTGTAGTTCATCAATTGCAAGTTATTGAAGAGGTAGTTCTTCTTCATCTTCATCCACTTTTTTCTTTCCAGTTCATCAATTATCCTTTTTTTTATTTCTTTTTAGTTTTTTCATCTATAAATTTCTTATATATATGGATGATAGGTATTTACGAGCGATCTTCAGAAAGCATTATCGAACAACACGAAGCAAAATGAACGGAAGAGAAGAGATGAACGATTGTTGTCATATGGCGATGGAAATTTACATATGGATTCTGGTCCATCATTTAATATTGGTCTTACCCAATTAGTTTCACAAACGAAAGATCTCGTCCCTCGTGTTTGTGATTCAAAATCGATGAAAGATGCATTGTAAGTTCCAAATTACCCATTGAGAATCCAAAAAAAGAAAGGTACAACATGTTACTAAACACTCTTCTCCACCCAAGGTTCATATTTTCAATATATCTAGTTGATTTTGATTCATAATTTAATGTATAATGCCTTCATTTCAACACCCTTCTCTACCCAGGGTTCATATTTTCAATATATCTAGTTGATTTTGACTCATAATTTAATGTATAATGCCTTCATTTCAACACCCTTCTCTACCCAAGGTTCAAATTTGTAATGTATTAATTGATTTTGATCCATAAATTTATGTATGAGGCCTCCGTTTCAACTTTATGACACATTAAATTAGTCTTTTTAGTGTTATCACTGATCTAATACATCACTACTACAGTAGCTTTCGTTGTTATGCAATGTATCATATTCATATTTAAAGTATTGATACAAAATCCTAATGTTGTTGAATCTTCGATTTTGTTTATCATGATCAATATATATATATATATATATATACTTGATACATAAACACTACCGAATGTATCATTTATATATATCAAGTTCTACAATGTATCTTCAATCGTATTCAAATTTAAAAGGATATATAGACAATACCAAAATCAATTGGGTGTTATGTATCTGCACTCTTTAATTTTTGTTCAGTCTTATTCATGAAGAAGGATTTCGACTTCTAAATTTATTGTGAGAAAGTATTCAAAAAGGGGGAAAAGTCGGATTTGCCTTATCACGTTCGTCTCTATCAAAGGCACAAGTTTTCAATAAATCTCGTTTATTTATTTTGTAATTTGATTTTCCGATACAATGACTATGTTTTATGTAATGTATCATGTTTATATTTGATTATACTTATATACAACCTAATGTTGTTGATACTTCAACTAGTGAGATTTATGCAATGTATCATATTTATAGTTATTATATTGATACATAATCTAATGTTGTTGATACTTCTACTAATGAACTCTATGTAATGTATCATGTTTATATTTATTATATTGATACACAACCTAATGTTGCTAATAATTTGACTAGTGATTTTTATGCAATGTATTATATTTATATTTATTATACTGATAAATAACCAATGAGTAGTTTTCAATTTGATTTCATTCGTACAAGATATGCAATTTGGTTGTACAAGATATGCAATTTTTCAGTCACACGTAATCTAATACACATTAATGGCTATGATACATTTATTACAAATTACTACTAAATACCCATTATTTTGCAATGATACATTTATACAAATTACTGCTAAATACTCTTTCTTTTGCAATGATACATTCGTACAAACTAACACTACATGTATCTAATACTTAATATCTATCACACAGTAATGTTTCGATATAAAACCAAACACTTTACAAGCAATATTTACTTCTCTAATGTATTTGTATGATTGCAATACTTAGATTTACTATATACTTTAGTAATAATAATGTATCATGAGTAGTATATTCATCTTGAATGCAAGAATTAACTGGATTCGATTTGATCATATTTCGTCTCTATATTCATTACAACATACAACTATAAACATGTAAACAATAACTGAAACAGATTGATCAACATGTCTTCACAATATAGTAATATCCAGAGTCATTTCAAGTCGATATTGCCATTATCTTCCGGTGCCACAAGCATGTAAACAAGCGTAAAACACGACCTGTTAAACTCATTGTCATGTTATTGCAAAAGCAAAACCAAGAAAAGATATTTTTCACAAAAGTTAAACTGCAAAATACATGATACTATGATCAACAACAGACACAAAAATAGGTTAAGCTTGATCTCATCAGTAAGTGTCATCACTAACAAATAGCTCGACCTTGTTTTTATTTAGATTTAGACCACCCATTGCTTCCTCCAAACTACTGCTCGCTGCGGCCAAAATATGGGGATAGTCATAGTTCCTGGAAGCCTGCACAATTGCCCTAACTTTCTTCTAAGGATCAGAGCAATTGAATATATCTGAACCATCTCTCCAATCATCTACAATGGTGGATTTGAGAATCAAGATTTTAAATTGATGAAGAAGATTGAAATTTGATTTTTGAATTTTGCGAAGCTGTTACAAATTGGAATTGATTGATATCAATCAGTTCTGCGTGATTTGTGAGAAAAAAATCAGTTTTGCGTGATTTGTGGGAAATAAAATCAATTTTATGTTAATATTCCATATTAAGTGCAGCAGACAAGTTTTATAATGTATCACAATTAATGTATCCGGATGACTGATTTTTTGAGGAATTTTTGTAAAATAGAAAAAGTAGGGATAGGATGTAATTTAGATATTACACTATGGGTTTATGTAAGTTATACATGAAAAAAGACTGATATTTTAATTTAGGAAAAACTACCTTATTTGATATATATCACTACCATATATACTAACCTCACCTCTACTTTTAAACAATTACAGACATAAATACTTTTAATATTTTATACTAAATATTATTAAAGATACCATCAGATATTCATATCCCTTTGAATTAGTTATCTGCACAATTAAACTATCCCCAATTCAAGTTTTCATGTTAATCAATTTTCTCTCTCTCTCTCTCGTCAACCTCCAGCTCCACCGCCGTTTTCTCTCTTTCTTCCTTCTCTCCATCATGAATTCCACCATTAAACCTTTAAAATTGAAATCTGAAACAACAACACAACAATTTGATGTTTGTGTCTATTTAATCATTTTCAAATTCATGCATCCATGATAGATTTCAATTCGTTTTATCTTCTAGTTCTTAAAAGTTAAGGTAAACTCCATTGATTTAGAGTTTTCTTAATTTTCTTTCATGGCCGGTGATTCTCCAAATTAGAAGAATGTTTATATATTGTTGCTCAGAAAAAGACATGAAAATTACCACTGCAATTCTCGATATTTCCAGTCACTTAAATTTGGAAATCCAAAAATGCAACAACTTTGACAAACAAAAGAGAAAGATAATATGTAATTTGTTACAAATGGAAAGAGGCTTTATGTGGTAATGTGATAAACCTTAAATTGGAAGAAGATGAGAAAGGGACTTTTTGGATCGGATTAACATTATTGATGTATTAACACATTATTGATGTATTTGACACATTATTGAGTTAAGATTATATGTATCTATTTTTTATCAGTGTATCTAATTAAGTGTATATATATATATATATATATATATATATATATATATATATATATCTAAATAAATATATGTATGTATTGGAAATTTACGCATAATTGGAGATTTACACACATATATATGGCACATTATGAATGTATCTGACACATTATTGATGTAGACGATACATTACTGAATTAAGATTATATTTATTTAGTTTTTTATTAATGCATTTGATTAAGTGTATATGTATCTGACAAAATATATGCATGTATCTGAATAATAGTTCATGAATCTGAGTTGAGAAGTCTAAATTTTGCTAAATCGCCAAAAAAAAAAGAGAGAAAGATTTTGATTGTTTTTATTTTTTAAGGAGTTGTAATATGCTTCCTCTAAAGTTGCTGCAAACGTTATTTTCACCTTAATTAATTGCTTTCAGTAGTATCCATTCATTAGACACACTACTTAATTAATGACTTTCAATTATATTCCTTAATTAGACACACTAATTGATATGAAAAACATATATTTGAAAGATATATCTAAGATCCAAAATATGGCAAGGATTGTAATATTGAAAACTAGTGTGAATATAATCTAAGTAATTAGATCCTAAAGTAATGGGATTTGTGTAAGTTACCCTTTAATTTAAGGAAAAGTTTTGGAAATGACTAATATTAAACATATATAGCTATATTTTGGGTATATAGCATTCATAGCTAAAAAAAAAAAAAAAAGAGACGAGCGAATTGGGATGAAAAGGAGAGAAGCAAGCAATATTGGTAGAGTAAGGAGAGACGCGAGCAAGATCTAGGATAGAGAGAGGAGAGATGCTAGATATAAATTATATTTGATGAATACAAGTTGTATCACCGAATACAGTCTGATACAAGCTATATCACTCGTATAATATATTCATTCGCTCTTGTAGTGCATTCAATACATACGGGTTGAAAGATCTTTATCACTTGTATTCATTCGCTCTAGTATCACTTGTATTCCTTTGCAATATAGAAATACAGAGTGTAGAATTTATATTTATTTATTTTTGTATCACTTATATTTATTCGTGATACATAAATAAAAATTGTATTCGATACATACAAGTTAATACAATTATATCACTTGTATTCATTGTCTCTTGTACTTCTTGTATTCATTTACGATACAAAAATATAGGTTGATATAAGATGATACATCTGGAATGATTCAAGATAGCATATTGATACAATTAGTAGTGTAACACCCTAGAAAATTTTTGAGCTAAGACTTGAACCATCCTTCGTAGTGAGTAAATTTTTACCAAGAAATTTAAATTTTTCCCAAGTGTTAAGGTCACTAGATGCAGCACCTTGAGTTCTAAAAAGAACTAGAGAGAATTCATTGAAGTCATTCCTAAGTTCTTCTAAGTTTTGGGTCAACTTCAAACTACCATAACCTTCAGTACAGGATGAGTTAGGTGGTCCATAAGATATTAAATAAAAGTACTTCGAATTATCTTTCCAACGCCACCGAGTCTGCTAAGTTTCGAGTTCAAATGAGTGAGATATGCCTTTAAGCCAGGCTGTCCAATTAAAGAAAGTTACCCAAAAATAATGAGGGGTGTTTTAGTCTTTTTCTTACCCAATCAGATTTAATTCATTTTATTAAAGTTTTAGGTGTCTAATCTGATTAGGTTCAGTTTTATAATCCTAATATACGTCTAGGGTTTTAGTTGAGAGTTTAAGAAGAGAAAAGAGGAGAAAAGGGTATAGGATCAAGGCGTTCGTCGAGGTTCTTGACTTTTGTTATAGATTTTTGCCATGGGTTTGATCCCTAAGAGGTATGTAAGACTGTTGGGTTTGTTCACCCACATGCCAATCATGTTAATTTCAGCGTAAAATCCATTCTAGAAAGATGAAGGATTGATGTTCTTGAATTATGTTCTTAAAATTGGCATTCGTTCTTGAGTTAAGATGAGATTGATGAGTTCTTGAGGAAATCGTGTTGATTTTAGAGTTGTGTTTGATTAGATTCATGTATTGGGTATCTAAATCTAAAGAGAAATCGAGAAAAAGAATCTAATTTAGGCGAATTGGGGTTAGAAAACGAGGAAGAAAAAGTCGGGCAGAAAACCTGTACCAGGTCCGGACCCGTTCCTTAAAAGTGAACTTTCTCTTTCCGGGTCACGAAAAGATCGCGGTCCTCACTGTTTAAAATTTAATTCACGATCAAATATTAAAATGCATCTCCGCGTCATGGACTTGCTCCCCAGACAGTGTTTTTCAACTGTTTCTCATGATTAACTATCTAAAACACTTTTAATCATCATTATTTCCTTCCTACCAGAAATCATAACCTTGAATTAATAATTCAAATTCAAGGTAGATCTAAGGGTTAAGTCTTGAGAGTTCTTTAGAACATATTTTAGAAAGTTCCCTGTAGTCTTTTTGAGGAGTCTTCGACAAACTTCTAATTACTTGTTTCAAGACTCAAGCAAGTGAGTATGAGAATGAGAAGAATGTATTCATGAGTCTTCTTTATCATCATGAGATCCTTCATATCATAAACCATAACTTTTGAATTCATAATTCACATTCAAGAGAGAGTTAAGAGTAGAGTTCAAGGAAGTCTTTGAGTTCAATTGTGAATCCTTTGAGATCAACTATCGATTTGAACTAAGTTTTGAGGAAGTAAGTATGAGAATGAGAAGAGTCATTTATATGAGTTCCATGTTGTTATGTAGACCCTCGAGTCGAGTCGTTCATGCCCATAAACTCCGCATGAATTTCATAAGTTGAGTATCTTTGAGAGGAATAGTATCTTCAAGTTCTAAATCTTGAGTATTGAGTTCCTAACCCTTTTGAGATTATATTCCTAATCATGGGACTACTAGATGTTACCGATGAAGTCCTTGAGTTGAGTTGTTCATGCTCATAATTCCGCATGAACCCTCCGAGTTGAGCATTCTTGAAATGAGTAATATCATTGAAGTTTTTGAGTTTCAAGTATTGAGTTCTATCTATAGTTATTGAAAACCTTGAATTGAGTCGTTCACTTCCATAATTCGGCATGATCCCTATTTTAAGAAGTTTTTTATAAATGCTTTAAACTTGTTTTAAGACTTGGGCGGGCATTGAGTTGAGTAAGAGTAAAAGTGAAGTTCATTTTCTTTAAAAGATTATATGGGAACTAAGTATTCCCAAAGAGTAAATGTTTTCATATTTAAGCAAGAGAGGAAGCACCGATTTTCAAGAGAGTCTTTGAGCTAGTTTTTGAGTAATTATCTCAAACCACAGAAAGAGTTGTGTTTTTAAACATATGATCTATTTACATTTTGGGAGTACTATTGAGCACCGATTTGGGGACAAGTTGAGTTCAGATAATTCAAGGTCCTCATAAACCGTGTAGCTAGCATGGGTATAAAAATGTCATACTTTTTAGATAATTCCTTAGTGCTTTTTAGCATAGACTAGTAGATCCACTTAGTGAGTTAGGTTTCCATACCCCCGGCAAGGTATAGGACGGCCCTGGCAGGGTGAGGTAAAACGTTGTATCATCATATATCTCATAGTGATGGTTGTCGGTTAGAGAAACTCCCACAGAGATATTTTGTATTTTTATATACACAGAGTTTATTTTGTATTTTCATATACAAACAGAGTTTGTATTGTCTCCTTGCATACAAACTGAGTTACTATTGAATTTCTCAATATGCTTTCGTTGTTTTAAAAGTTTTTCATATATTGTATCTGTAGTGTTGCTTTATATTGAGTTGAGTATCCAGTTGAGTACCTAGAGTCGAGTATCTTTAATTGAGTTGAGCCTTATTTCACTGAGTTGAATATCCTATTTTTGAGTTGAGCCTTATTTCACTGAGTTGAATATCTTATCATTGAGTTGAGCCCTATTTTCTCTCAGTTTAGTTGAACTATGTTTCTTTGAGTTGAGAGAGTTGAGAAGAGGTAAGTATGTTTCTATCCCACCAATTCAAACATGCTTTAGAATTCCCCTTACATACTCGTACATACCACGTACTGAGCCATTTGGCCTGTATCGTTTCATGATGCAGATGTAGGTATTCAAGATCATCAACGGGTGCTTCGTTGATACCGCATGCAGTTCGAGTTAGCTATGGTAAGCCTCCTTGCTTCCGGAAGGTTCTACTTGTACTTTCAATTATATTAGTTGTTAGGATGTCGTGGGCCTTGTCCCGATTTCCATCTTTGTCAGTTAGAGGCTTCATAATAGACGGTAGAGTTATAGAAGTCTGTTAATTTATTTTGTTAAATGTTTCAAAGACTTAAGTTGTCTATTTTATAGCGAGTTGAATATATTATTTTTATTTAGAGTTATTCATTTGAGTTAAAGATTTGTAATTTAGTTCAATAAAATTTTATTCTGTTTTTAAAGATTTGTATTCTTGAGTTAATCTTCCGCTTATAGTCAACCAGGATGAGGGTTCGCTTCAGGACCAACAGTGGTTCTCAAGTGCCGATCACGTGTAGGGTGTAGGCTCGAATTGTGACAAGTAGAGTGATACAACATACAAAATGATTCAAGATAGTATATTGGTACAGTTAGAAGAGTGGTTGTCATGACCCAATTTAGGCTTGTGACCGCCGCTAAGGGGATAGAATTCCAAAGCAAGCCTTGACAAAACTCTATAGAAAATCCTGTAAGTTTTCTTTGTTTTTTGGCCTATCCAATATTTTCCTGTCTCAGAATTCACTAACACAACTAATAACATCTTCAATACAAGACACAATATACATTAACCAAATATTCACCATGCAATAATACTACTTCATCTCCGAAAATGAAAAAAAAAAGATTCAATGCAAGTCAAAAGTCTATATAAGAATAAAAGAATACTCGTGACTCAAGTAAAGAAGTGACTATGGAGCGACTCTAAGAATTCAAAGAAAGTTCCATAACAATGGATAAGCTTACTACCTGCATGAACAAGTACCGACTCACCATGGAATGCCAACTTGCTAGCTCTAGTTAGTATAATCCTCGCTAACGTCACTTGTGTTCTCTATAAAAATTTAGCAGGGAGTGAGACACTAGCTCAATGAGCAATAATACTTACCACAACCATTTTAATGAGAGACAAGTAAGAAAATATGTTAGTATGATAATCAAAATGGTGAAATCAATGCCCTTTTGGAAACGGTAACAATTTTCAATCTTCTTTGTCTCATGTAAGCAAAAACAATGTAAACTTTTAGAAATAAACTCAGAAAAAACACTTTCATATCAATCCAATATCTAGGAGGTTTCCAAGGATGAATCATGTAACCAGTGTGGCCTTCTCTTTAAGAAGTAACCAATAACAGTGAACTACTCATAACAAAGTTAAATATTCATATCCGTAGATCCCTACTCGAGGGATATCGGTAACGGTATGCTAGTTCTACTTTTCCACTAGCAAAGGCTTTATCGATAATTTTACTTTTTGTTTATGAACAATATGTACTTGTAGGAAAACATTTTCAAGATCGAACAAAACATTCAAATCTTATCAAATCATATTATTTCAAAGTTTAAAGATCACATATCAAAATACCATTGCTCAAATAATTGTAAAACTCTTTCAATAACGGTAATTATATCTTATAAAATGAGATCCTCTCAAATAATCTTTTCAGTGTCATATCAAGTAAGAGACTTGTTCCACATGCAAGTTCAAAACATTCGGTAACACATTTACTTTATAAATCATGTACAACTCATGAAATTTATGAAATACAAATTGTGGTAAGATTACTACTCACAGTACTCATGTTAAAATACCAAACTCGTTACTAAGTAATCCGTGTGACTTTCCCTCGGTCAATCTATAATCACATCATATAACCTATCGTTAATGATGACCTTAACCTGGTCACTTCATAGGCTCTAACGAGGTTAACCTTTACAAATACATCTTCAAGATCGTCATATTTCTCTAGAGCAACATAAATATATATTATGACAAAAATCTAGAAATTAAAACAAAAACTGACTGACAAACAAATTATTGAAACTTGATAGTATTGAGAAAGAAAGAGAGGAACAAATACATTAATTTGTTAGAGAAAAGACATAAAGTCACCACTGAAGTTGTCCGGTATTTTCATAAAGACACCTTAACTTTGAAAGTGTCCTATCACCCCACAAAACTTTTTGATATCTTTGTAAATGGATCATTTTGACTCATTCCCGTCTGGGTTGTCACGCGTGATGCTCACTCTTTTCAACCCATTCAGCTCAACCCGATTCTTTACTAAAGTAGAAAGGTCTTTTTTTCGTTGTTATTTCTCAGCTTTCCAAATTCTTCACATTTTCTTGTCTCTCTATCAAGGAACTTGTGAACAAGAGGAAGGAGAGAGCTCAGGTAGCATACGAGGGGAGAAAGCAGTTGGCAAAACTTAGAGTTAAGGCTGATAAAGCTGTTGAGGAGAAGCTTGGACCTCAACTCGCCATTATTGCTCCAATCAAGTATTGAATTGGGACATACCTATTTCGAAGTACAATTTTGTTGAAGATCGATAAATCATGTTAATCTCGACCTTTTTCTTAGTTACATTGTCCTCCTGAGTGGTGTATTTTCAGTTTAGCATTGTTTGAGAAGACTCTCAGACTTTTATCCTTCATTGTTTTTGGTAATGAAATCGAATCTGATGCTTTTAGTGATCCACAAAAAAAAAACCTTTCTACTGAAAATTAAAAGAGAAAACGAATTCCTACCTTATTGCGTTTGGGGGAGATGATGTATTCGTCAAAGAGCGAGTACCAACGTTGATCTTGCTTTGGAAAAAAAGAAGATGAAATCATGAAGAGAGGGCTACCAATGGCTGTTTTGAGTTTAAACTTGGGGAAGATGATGTAAATTAATTAAATAATTAATAATAAATAAATAAAGCGACATGTGGCACTTTTAAACTGGTTAATGGCAGTCAAAACAATGCATCACGCGCCTCATGTGCGTGTTCACAACCTAGACGAGGGAATGGGTCAAAATGGCTTATTTACAACGATATTTAAAAGTTTTGTAGGGTGATAGAACACTTTCAAAGTTAAGGCCTTTTTTTGAAAAGATGAGACAACTTTAATGGTGATTTTATGTCTTTTCTCTAATTTGTTACTCACAAATGCAATAAATATTAAACCAATCTAAAGTTAAAATTCATATAAAATTTATTTTGAGAGTTACGTTAACCAACCACTACTTTTGCAAATTAATATAACTGTTTTGGAGAATAATATTTATCTCTTTAATTCCAAATTATTGATCTAATAGCTCAAATCCAAGATAAAGTTTTCACCATTATGAATAACACAATTTGATAATTCAACTTCTATTTAAATATTGTAAGCAGTTCATGTACGCTAAATGGAAGGATAAGAGGAATAAATAGTGGTGTTTTCATGAAAAAATATAATAATTTTGGAGAAACATCGTAAAATACAACAAGAATAAATGACTATTTAATTTGTAGCTAATATCAAAAGTTTATAATTATTCAAAACTTTATTTACAAAATATATGTACTAATGAAGTTCTTAAAAATTGCAATTTAGCATAAGCCAAAAGCTTTTTTTTTTTTAAAAAAACAGAAATAATTTAGCATAAGTTTTATAGTAGCTCAATTATTGGTTATCTGAACTTTAATGAACTTTAGTTTTATTAGTAATAGTTCAATTCCCTGCCTTGTAATCTCCTTTCACCATGGCAATTTTTTTTTAGGAGTGTCCTAAATAGACATTAAATGCCAATAGGTTACATATAAAACCAAAATATTGAAACAATTTAATTTTTAATGAGAAAAAGCTCAAAAATGCCCTTAACCTATTAGAAAAGGTTCAAAAATGTCCTCCTTCCACCTATTGATTTAAAAATACTCTTAACTTTTTGTTAGGCTAAAAAATTACCTTTAGTTAACAAAAATCTGATGTGGAATTTAACTAAATAAGTGGTCCACATAACTTTTTTTTATCAAATAAATAAACCTTACACTCAAACCCATTTTTGATAAATCTAACCCAATTTTCGTATCTTTAGTTTTATACCTCCTGTTATTTGCTTGTTTCTGTCACATGAAGATTTAAACTTTTGTTTGCTCATCATCTTTGACTAAATCACTTTTGAAAAGGATTAAAGCTAGAATTTTTTCTAAATTTAGAATTAGTTCAAACTTCATACATATGGATTTATAAATCATCATATGAAAATACTTTACAAACACATTGGGTTTATAAAAATTCTGCTAGTTTTGAATTGGAAGTGTTGTTCTTAAAGAAAGAAAGAAAGAAAGAAAGAAGAGGAAGAAAAACAGAAAAAACATTCAAATTAACAGTGAAACAGTTTGGTTGGGTGGAATTTATTTTATCTAATAAAAAAATTAGCTGGACCAATGAAATTTTGCCACTTGTGTAGTTAAATTCCACATCAGATTTATGTTAACTAAAGGATATTTTTAAGTCTAAAAAAATATTGAGGGTATTTTCAAATTAATATGTGGAAGGCGGGCATTTTTGAACTTTTTCTAATAGGTTTAGGACATTTTTGTGCCTTTTTCTACTTTTAATTGCTAGAAAAGGTCAACTCGTATTCTATTTTGACCTTACCTCTTTCTAGTAAGTTCATTTGTACTATAATTGTTCATATGTAATATTCATTATGTACTTTGGTGAAAATTAATTTTATCGGGTATTTTTCCTTAGTTTCTTATCATAATTGAGTTTTCTTTTTTTGAACGGAGAATCTCAAAGTTTCCATATTCGACATTTTGAGTACTCATATTTATTTTTTTTAGGAAAAAGTTTATGACTCTATCATTTGTAGGGAGAGAATTTGTGAGATACAAGTGTTACGTTAACACTTGGGTGAATCTCTTTGTATTTCTGTATTTCGGAGGAATTGTGTGAGGTTATTTTCTCTATATAATTTATACTCTCTTTTGTATAGTGGATTGTTTATCTCCTCTTGTGACGTAGGTTAATTGACCAAACCACGTTAATTGTTTGTCTCTTTTGATATATTTCTCATTTGTCTTCTTATTCGTATTCTTTCGATGTTTTCTTTGCTAGCTTAGCATAACACCTAATTATTTCGATTCTAACAAAATTAATGATTATGAAAAATCTTAAACATTACAATTTTAACTAAAAAGGTAATTAGTCTTTTTTTAAAATAAATTATTTATGTATTAATGGGTCTAAAAGTGGACCAGTATGTTAGGGCTATTTATATATTGTGGAAATATAGTCCACAACTTCTGTGTTTTGATTTTGTTTTCAACACAATTTATGTGAATGAAGTTTTGCCACTAAAAATTTTAGAATAAATTTATAAGAAGCACAATTTTATTTTTTTTAAAATGTTGGTAGTGTATTTCACATACCAGCGAAAAAACAGATAATAACATAACAAAGATGAAAGTATATTTATCAAATTCAATACCATACTTATAATTTCTTTTACAATTAAGATCAGGGTAATAATCTTTTGTAATTCTATTTTACCAACTTTTAACATTCTCATATATATATATTTTTAGATTAGGTGTCCAAAGCCAAGATGGACCAATTGCTATAAGGCACCAGTTTCATTTACCGGTGTAAAGGGGCATAAATTCAAATTTTTCAGTTTTGATACTTCATTATAATTAGAGTAATTCTTGTTGAAAGAAATAATTTGGTTAGAAATATATTATCGTAAGTACTCTCAAATAGAAAAGAAGTAAGAGATAAAATAAAGGAAAGAGTATGATATCTACGTTGGAAGTGCTTCAGTTGATCATCAAATAACTCCTCCATCCCTTAAGAGGTAGTTCAACAATAGTTGTTGAAAGCTTTCACTTGATTTTCTTAAATAGATTTTTTTTATGATTGTTATTTAACAAGTAAAATTATAAGTATAAATCAAAAAGAAGTAAGCAAAGAATAGAGTTGAAGGGTATTAAAATGTGTTTATCCACAAGAAATGATCGAGACTTTTATAGTAACCTTTTTTTTTATTCTATGAACTTTATTTACCAGATCTGCCAACTTCTTTCATTCTAACATTTCTACCTACTATATAATAAGTGAAATATAAGTCCCTTTAAATAAGATAACTAGCTAGAGTTGCACATATATATTTTAACATTTGTGATGATTTGTCCTGTCGGATAATTTTCTATAAGAACAAAAATTAATATAATATGAAACAAAGTAGTAGATTTTACAAATAAGAAATGATATATTATAGACCTAAATAAAACTTAGGCCACGCCCAACTTCTAGATCCAAATGAAAAAAAAAAGTCTAATATTTTAGTTTAAGGAAAAGTTAGAAATGACTATTATTAGACATATATATAGCTATATATAGGTATTTAGCATTCCTAGCAAAAACTAAAGTAAAGAAGAGGCGAGCAATATTGAGAGGAAAAGGAGAGAGGCAAGCAATTTTAGGAGAGTAAGGAGTATGGCGAGCAAGATCTGAGATAGAGAGAGGAGAGATGCTAGATATATACAAAATGTATTTGAGGAATACAAATTATATCAACAAATACAATTTGGTACATACAAGCTGATATGTGCTATTCGATACATATAGGTTGATACAAGCTACATCACTTGTATATTGTATTCATTTGCTATTGTAGCGCTTGTATATTGATCTGTGATACAGAAATGCAGGTTGATACATGTGTATTCAATGCATACAGGCTGAAACATCTTTATCATTTGTATTCATTCGCTCTAGTATCACTTGTATTCATTTGTGATATAGAAATATAGAAATGCACTTTGATCCTATCAAGGACGTGACCTTAGATAGGAGAGTTTGGAGGTCGCGAATTAGGGTAGAAACTTAGTTGGTGGTTCAGAGTTCTTTCGCTTCCCTGCCGGATATGCTTGGTGCTTCCTTTTTACCAGTAGTTTTAGCTCTATTCTCTTAGATTTTTTAATCTTTGATTTTAGCTATCACTTGTGTTTTTTGTGCTCCAATTACTGCATTGTATCATTGTCGTAACTGTTTTTTCTCTTGTTTGTTTTGTAATACTCTCTATTTCATATTATCTTGCATTTCTTATTATTATATTTTCCCCATTTTTGTATCCCCCTTTTCAAGCAGTTTGACATGCTTTATTTAATTTGAGGGTCTCTCGAGAACACCCTTTCTATTTCTAAGGTATTAAATTGGATGATTTTTCATGGTGGATCTTGATGCGGATTGACCACATGGCAATATTTTTCCCACGTGATGTGCTTGGTGGCACTCCTGTCACACCCCAACCCTAGGTGAGGCGGAAAAGTACCATATGAACACATTCTTTACAAGTGACATATGATAAGAAAGTAAACTACTATGCAAATGGATTTACCAATGAGAAGTTTTGTATATTGACATGTCGTCTAGCTGAACCGATATATGTGACAAGTGAAACTATGAATACAGATGATAGTTTTACAATGTCTACAAAGCCTCTATTGGAATCCATGAATGTACCACTAGGGAAATATGCATAGTAAAGACTCGAGAAAGCCCCGAATCAACCTAGAGCTCACCAGCAACCGCTGAGTATCATGTGCTTCTATTTGGGAGATTTATTAGTTGAGTACTTGTACCTGCAATATGAAATGCAGTGTCCCCAATAAGGGATGCCAATATGAAAGAATATACTGAATATGTAAGGCATAATACAACCATATGTAAAATGAGAGCTCAAGTGAAATCAAATACCAATAGATAAGGATTTGAGACCACCTTTGCTTATACTTGTGGAATCGTGTATGTTACATTCTTTTCTTTACTTTGTTGTACGTTATAATCTTTATAAGACATATGATACAAATGACCAGCTGATCAGTGGTAGAAGAGGATGACCCATGCCAGGCATTTTAAGCCCTGGGATGCTGCCTTCATAATTCCAGAAATTGGGATCTGCCTATGCTAGGCTTTCGCCACTTAGCTGCCACCCTTCTATACCAATTAGGATCGGCCTATGCTAGGCTTTCGCCCCTGAGCTGCCACCCTTCTATACCAATAGGGATCGACCCATGCTAGGCATTTGTCCCTGGACTGCCACCTATAATTATACAGATTTCTTCACTTAGATTCTTTAATCTTTGAGATTGTTGTTTTGATGTTCATAACTCTTTGGAGATTGTTCTTTTGATGATCATAGCTCTTTTGAGATAGTTGTTTTGGTGGTCATAATCATTGTTGAGATTTGGAACTATGGACCAGTAGTAGAAGACATATGAATATGGACTTATGATAATAACAATGACATGAGAAGCAAATGTGACATGAACGTGTAATACTTAGGAGCTTATATGACTCAGTAAGCATTTTGACATCTCAAATTGAAGCACATATCAAGTGAAGACATTTAATATTCAGCCAAGAGCTTTGAACTCTATATGATAGCCAAATACTCACTAACTAATATTAGATACAAGGTATACATGAATGTGGAACCAAGGGAGAAGTGGGAAGATTCAACTTTAGGACGGATACATATTCCAAGTACATATAAAATGTACCATAGAACAAGTAGGGATCTTGTGAGGTAACATTATAGTCTAACACAATGGGAGTAATAACCAATAAAGGGAACATATGAACATGTGAAAAGATGGCATATATGATGGAATAGACAATTGAAGAAACTTAGCAAGATATGGGCAGATTGTTTATCCAACATATAAATATATGTACCATGTGTAATCTAGGATCATTTTGATTTATATAAGGGGAATACGTGCCAAGGGTACTTTGATTATATTAGAGTACTCACTTTAATCAGTCACTACCAAGGACACTTAGAAAGCTTACTTTGTAATACAAGTGTTGGATTCATGCCAAAGAAATAGGAAATAGAATTGCCTTACATACCTTATCCTCTGACCAATGCAACTATCACGATTCAGCCTCCCCCTTTTAGGTTTTAACCTATAATATAAGTCATGATAAACTAAAATTAACATCTATCACACCGTGATCCTCGTAAAACAATAGCTAAATTTGACGGATAATGAGCTCATGCAGCCCTTAGAATAATGTGTATCACCACACTCTCCTTCTCTGCCCAATACATACATTATATTTCCTTTTCCAAGATTACCCAAGCTGCACCAACAACAATACACATAAAACAACCTCAAATATTCTTTATCATACAACCAATTATTGAACTCACCACTCCTTTGAGTTCTTTATAACAACACACCCATAATTCCCCACTCAAACTCATACATAAGGAGGAAGAAAATGGAGCAGTCACCTTACCTCAATTTCTGCAACTTCTTCTTATAACTTGAATTCCTCTAGAACTTCAACTTCCCTTCCCAATTAAACCAAAAAAGAAGAGAAAAGTATCTTAATAATTAAGGAAAGTGAGCAGTAGCCTGCGGGAACTTCTGCCTTGTATTTATAATTAAGCATAAATAACATGTTTTCTAGTCTTCCATGGGAGAATTAAGCTAAATCCATAAGTGTTTCTCTTACCTTGGTTTGCAGATATGACGTTTTCTTCAAGAACCCTAGAAGGAATTTTTAGGTTGCTCTTGAGAGAAAAGAGAGAGATAGTTGAAGTAAATTGTGAATTTTGTGTGTTAAAATGAGTGAAAAGATCAGCTCATTTTGGGTTTATATGCAGGCTTCTTGACCATAAAAAATAATCCTCTAGAACCTCTCTTTTTTGGTCCATTTTCAGCCACTAATAGGTCAAGTAGGTGATGCACCTGCTTATGTACATCTAGCAACTCAAAAGGTCAAACTAGGTGATGCACCTACTTGCTTTCAGTTGGGCTTAAATATATTGGGCCTTGGCAAATTTAGCTGCTGGGCTTTAATTTCATTTTCCTTTTATTTAACTTACTTTGGGCATCAAGTGAGTCCATTAGCATATGCCCAAATCTGATCCATAAACCTTGGCCTTTTTAACTAGATCAATATAGCTCAAGTAGGTGATGCACCTACTAGGTTCTTTGGACTGGTCAATAAGTCAAAGTAGGTGATACACCTATTTGTCACCTACTAGCTTAGTTAAGTCAAGCAAGTAGTTCACTTATTTTATTCCATTTTCTAAATATTAATCCTTTTTGCTTTAACTTAGAACTTAACTTTCAACTTTAAGCTCAATTACCACCTTACTGTCTCGAGTTTAAATACTCTCGTTGGAGTTAACTTACAGTACACATGCTGAAACGTGCAAGGCATCACATTACCTTCCGAGCTAGTTTAAACCAACTCTAATCATATAAGAAACATGGTCCCTCACCTATACTATAAGTCTATGTCAAGTATTACAAGAATAGAAAAATCATATGCATAATACGGGTTGTTACAAGAAACTGAGTCCATAACTATACCACAAGGCAATTTATCAGCGTCATATAAATAGAACTAGTACACGTAGAATATGGGGTGTTACAACTCCACTAAAGTGAGGGGTATTTGTGAGACAAAAAAAAATGGAGGGGTAGTTTTGAGCCAAAAAATAAATAGAGGTTATTTGTGCTCCATTTCGGATAGTTCAGGGATAATTTTGACCTTTTACCATATACTAAATACGTCTTCTTCACGTTAATGATACCTTCAGACTTATCCTTTCACGATCACGATCAACTTCATGATTGCGTAAGAGGTTTGATCGGACTAACCTATTGACTGATTTTCACAATCAAGAAGTTCCTAAATGCGGTCACATTGACAATTCCTTTAAGCCTCCAGAGTAGCAACTTCCTCTCTCGTGGTCATGAAGAAGGAAACAAGAACTAGCAAAATTTTCAACATCAAAATGAGTTTCAATGATGCTGAAATGCCCCGGAGCCCCTCGGATCCTAATGCATGCCATGCCAACATGTTTCAAAAAGTATTATCGACTTATACAAGATCCTATATTATGATTTAAAGTAAAAAAAATAAAAAAGGAGTATTGTATTGTTACAACATGTTTTGCAAAGATATGTCCTCGATAGATCATGACGAGTAAATGATTCTTGCTAGGTCATTATTGTTGGGAAAAATACTACAATATTGATATTAGATTGGAATTATAAAGTAGTAAATAACTTATCACAAACACTGTGTCGTGGCAAACCACTGCCTTAAAAGCTATTTCAGCTCGACTCCGGTGCAAATCGTGCACTCGTGGCTGAGAGTTTGGAGTTGCACAAAAATAATTGCCCAGAAATCCACAATAGAAAGAAGGATTATTTAAGACAATTATAAAGGAATTAGTGAAGGAGATATTTAATGAAAGAAATGACTTTTGTTTTTCTTCTTTGTGTATTTAGCTCCCAAATGATACTCCTTAAATAGGAAAATCATTTACATTTTCAACCATCAAAAGAATGTAAGAAACTAACGTATAATAAATGTACTCTTACTTTCACTACAAATTTTTCATAATACAAAAGTAACTTCAAGTCTTCTGAATACTTCCTATATTTTCTTACGAAGTTAAGAAACTAACACTTGAGATAAATGTGAACCATTAATGTGGAAGTAACTCTCCTATTTCACATATACTAACGACTTAGCAATGTTCACATAGATTAATTACGGAGAGTTAAAAGATGTAACTTATCCTTTGCATTAAAAGAAAATGAATATTATCCACAATCCCCCACTAAAGCAAAGATAAAGATTAAGAATAATTTCTGGGCAAAAGAAAGGAACATGTACTTAAGTGTCAGTATCTTTCAATTTGAACTGACACATAGTGAAATGAGGCAACAACACATATCAAAAAAGTGAAGTACTCTTGAACTAAATGGACATAAGTTGAGACCCCTACAACATATATCATATCCTTGATTTTATGCAAACTCCGCGATCCAACAAAGTGCTATTATGGTCATACACACACACCTTAGGTCTTATGAGTGCTCTAGAAAGACGACCCAGGTCTTTCATAAAAGGCGACCACACCTTTACACTCACGTAGGTTATTCCATCAAGTTTATCTCAAATAGACCACCTTAAGGCTATATAATCATTAAGAGAAAAAGAAGCTCAACCTTATAAAACACTGCCTCGCGTCATAGGAATAGAAAATGTGGTGTATATTGAGGCCTAATGGGTCCACTGATGAGTCCACAGTTTGGACTCATTTAGGGCTATATTTTGATTGAATTAGTGTCCTTAAATGCATATTTTGTCTCAATATCTAATGTGAATCCTTAAGTTTCAGGTATTTGACTTGAGAGACAATTCATAGACGCTATCGAGCAAAAAGGAACAAAGTGACTGAAAGTAGGAAGAAAAGAAGGCATGAGGATCGCCTAATGCGTTAGGCGAGTCACCGAATGGCCTTAACCTCACCCAAAGTTCCAGTGTGTTGAGCCTTGAAGGAAAATATCAAGTCTGCGAGGAAAGGGAGCAGTTGGCGCATCATCGAGCAGTCTTGTGGAGCCGTTCCCTGTCGCCCAATGAATCAAAACGTGAAGATGTTGAAGGCAAAAGTTGAAAGGTGATGAATCAGACCAAAGGGCGGATCGCCGAGTGTATCGGCGATCCCGACTAACTACGCCGAGTGGTCCTTCGCAACATAAATTTTCAAAAACTATAAATACCCAGTTAAAGTTGTAGCTTAGTAATGAAGTTGTATGAAATTATTACTGAGACTTAGAATATTTTCAGTTTTTAGTTCTTAGAGGTTTTGGGAGACATTGTTCTTGAGCTTGAAGGTTTTGAAGGTTTTCAACTCCAAGAAATTCAAAGTGGGTCTCAAAGAATCTTCATCCTAGACATGTTTAAATTCTTTTTCTATCGTACCCACTTGATGGAAACACTTGTTGGTATTGATTTCTATCTCTTTTTCATGTCTAGCTAAAACCCCAATTCTTGGGGTGTGATTTTGTGAATATGGGTTAAATTTCCTATTGGGTATTGCTTATTGTTAGACTATTTGTTGTTTAAATGTGATTTCGTTTAGTAGTTATGTTTGAACTTAATGGGATTGTAGTTGCAAATACGATTTCATCTTAGTGTTTTTGGCTTGCTCGAGAGAGAGGTTTTAAAAACTAAGACTACTAAATTGATAGCCGGTGGTTATTGGGTCGTCGTGGGTTTAGCTCAAGAGAGTGAATCCGAGACCTTTTCCCACACATTTAGCTCGAGAAAGTGAATGGGCTAAGGCGGAGGTAGTGCTTAAGTGTTACAACTTGGTGTTCGAGAGAAACCAAGTTGATTCGGGGTAAGTTGCTCGAGAGAGAATTTACCCCCACTAAAGTCTAGCCTAGTTACAAATATTCAGCGATTTACAATCAATAGCATTCACACAATAGTATATTTTATCCCATGTTCCTATCACATCCCAAGAATCCCGTCTCCTATCTCGTACTTCATAGTTTTCGCTATTTTTGTCATTAGTTGAATACAAACCCCCCATTTATAATTGACATTCGTGTCATCTTTAAATTTAGTATGTTTTTATTCATTAATGTTTATAGCTATGATTGATTAGAACTTGATTTTCCTTTTCAATTAATTCTTGCAACCACTCCCTTAGGACTCGACCCCAACCCATTCGGTTGGGTTATATTACTGCACGGGATCATTGACACCTGAATTGGAAATTGTGTCTTTGATTACGCTGAAAGATCATCCACCATAATACCTCAATCAATGGGCTTTAGACCCACCCGCTCAACGTTTCAAGGATTATTTTCCTTGCCAAGCCCTTGGTCATATGATCTGTCAAATTTCTTTCAGACCTTACATATTCCAAGGAAATAACACCTAGTTTCAATATCTGTTTAACTGCACCATGTCTAATGTGAATATGTCTCTTTTTTCATTGTACACACTATTTTTGGCAATTCCAATTGCTGCCTGTGAGTCACAATGAAGAGATAGCGGTGAAGCTTGTCTTCCCCATAATGGCATATCCGCCAAAAGATTTCTTAGCCACTCAGCTTCTTTCCTTGCCAACCCTAGAGCAATGAATTTTGATTCCATAGTAGAACGTGCTATATAAGTCTGTTTGGAAGACTTCCACGAAATAGCACCTGCACCCAAAGTAAACATATAGCATTTGGTGGAGCTAATTTCATCATTGTTAGTTACCCAGTTTGCATCATAAAAACCTTTTAAAACAACAGGAAATTTATTAAAATGCAAACACTAATTCATAGTGCCTCTCAAATACCTTAGCAAGCGATGAAAAGCATTCCAATTTTCACTGTTAGGATTATGCGTATATTTACTCAATCTACTAACAACATAAGCTATATCAGGCCGAGTATAGTTCATGAGAAACATTACACTCCCAATTATTTTAGAATATTCAATTTGAGAAACACAAGATTCTTTATTCTTCCTCAAGTGTATGCTAGGATCATAAGGAGTTCTCACTGGAACTACATCAAAACAATCAAACTTTTTGCAACATCTTTTCAATGTAATGAGACTGACACAAAGAGAAACCATTAGTAGTTCTTTTGATTTTAATTCCCAAAATCACATCTGCTTCACCAAGGTCTTTCATTTCAAATTTAGAAGACAAAAAATTATTGGTCTCATTAATAACATTCACATTAGGACCAAAGACTAATATGTCATCTACATATAAACATATAATCACACAATCTGAACCTATCATCTTAGAATAAACACATGTATCAGATGACCTTACAACAAAGTCATTATCTGTTAATGTGATATTAAATTTTTCATACCATTGCTTAGGTGCTTGTTTTAGTCCATACAAGGACTTTCTCAATTTGCATACTTTATCCTCTCGTCCCGAAATCACAAACCCGCCCTTCAGGTTGAGTCATATAGATCTCTTCCTCTAAATCACCATTTAGAAATGTTGTTTTGACATTCATTTGATGTACCACTAAATCATGAATAGCGGCTAATGCAATAAGAGTTCTAATGGTCGCTATTTTAGTCACAGGAGAATAAGTATCAAAGTAATCAACACCTTTATTTTGGTTAAAACCCCTAATCACAAGTCTAGCCTTATATTTATCAATTGTACCATCAGGTCTCAATTTCTTCTTAAATATCCACTTGCTACTTATGGGCTTACAACCTTTAGGTAAATCATATAAGTCTCAAGTGTGATTAGAAACTATAGAGTCTAATTCACTTTTAATAGCCTCTTTCCAAAATATAATATCTACTGATCTCATTGTTTCATCATAAGTCTTAGGGTCTTCTTCTATTAAATAGATAGACACTAATTCATCATTTAAAATAATAATATCAAAATTTTCAGTTAAGAAAGTAGTGATAAAATCAAGACCAAAACTTGTCTCAATTCTACGTCTTTTACTCCTTCTAAGTTCATTTTCATGCTCATTAGAAATAACATTAGAAGAAGGCACAACATGAGAATTAATAGACATAGATGTAGAAGCATTATTTTGCACATCACTCGGCACATTATTTTTTAAAGGAAAAATATGCTCAAAATATTCTGCATCTCTAGATTCACAAATAGAATGATTATTTAAAGACATAAATCTATATGCAACACTATTTTGAGCATAACCAATAACGACAATATCCGAAGTCTTAGAACCAACATTTACTAGTTGAAAATCAGGTAGACCAACATTAGCCAAACACCCCCACACTTTCAGAAATTTCAAGTTAGGAGCAAACCCTTTCCACGACTCATATGAGGTATTATCTAACTTCTTATGAGGGACTCTATTAAGAATATAACATGCAGGCAAGACTGCTTCTCCCCACATATTGTCAGACACCCCAGAGCTTAAAAACATAGAATTCATCATTTCTTTAAGGGTTCTATTTTTTCGTTTGGCTACACCATTTTGTTGGGAAGTATAGGGAGCACTAACCTCATGTATAATACCATTTTTCTCACAAAAATCTTCTAGAGTGTACTATATTCACTGCCCCTATCAGATCTAAATCTCTTGATTTTCTTGCCATGCTTTGCTTCTACACACAGGACATTTAGAAAACTCATCAGTTTTTATCATAGGAATTAATTCCATTTTTCTAAGTCTTTTAATAGAAGCAATATTAACATGACCTAGTCTACTATGCCACAAATTAATAGACTCAACTATATAAGCAGAATTTGAAATATTTGCATTATTGACAATCTCTTGAACAATGTTCAATACAAATAATCCTCTACTAAGATATCCCTTCCCAACAAAGTCTCGTCCATGAGAAATAATTATTTTATCATCTTCAAAAACAAGTTGAAGGCTTATTTTTTTGAGAAGTGCTTCGGAAACTAAGTTTCTATTGAGGGCGGGAACATACAAAACATTGTTCGAGGATAATGTCTTTCCAGAAGTTATTTAAGTATAACTTTTCCTTTACCCATTACTACAACAGTAGTGGAGCTACCCATATATCCACCTTCGTCATCAGTGGACTCCTCAAAGTCATGGAATAAATTTTTATTGGCACAAAAAAGCCTTGAAGCACTTGTGTCTAGCAGCTAGTAAGTTTGTTAGCCACCAAATTTGCCTCAATGACTACAACAACAATCACTTCATTACCCTCAACAAAATGAGCTTGGACATCACTTTGTCCTTTCTGCTTTGAGTCCTGCCCTTTTCTTTGATAGCACTTGGTAGCCCTGTGACCAACTTTTCCACAAACAAAGCAAGGACCCTTAATTTTTTTAATTTGGTTCTCCAGCTTACAGAATTGATTTTTCTTCTTCATATGTTCCTTATTTGAGACTTTCTTTTGTTTGCCTTTGAACCGTCTTTCACAACAGTACTAGAAGATTCAACAAGATTAGCTTTAGAAGAATTAAGAGAAAGTTCTTCCATCTTATCTTTGAGACGGTTCGCCTCTTCAGTCCTCATATGACTAATGAGTCCTTGGAGAGTTAAATTCTTTTTCTTATGTTTTAATTGATTTCTATAATCACTCCAAGATGGTGGGAATTTCAAGAAGAACATTAGCCTGAAATATCTCACACATCTTCATGTCCTTGTTGAGAATATCAGCAGTTAAGTTCTCATATTCGTGAATTTGTTCCATTATTGGCTTATTATCAATCATTTGGAATTTAATCCACTGTCCGACAACATATTTTTTCTTTCCTGCATCACTAGCACCATATTTCTTTT
This sequence comes from Solanum bulbocastanum, assembly GCA_037074985.1. Taxonomy (NCBI): domain Eukaryota; kingdom Viridiplantae; phylum Streptophyta; class Magnoliopsida; order Solanales; family Solanaceae; genus Solanum; species Solanum bulbocastanum. Next base: position 37,358,068 of record CM073601.1, read on the forward strand.
CATAACTATCCCATATTTCTTTGACAGATTTATAAGTAACAAAAAAATCAAATAAAGGATTAGTCATATGATTTAGCAAGTGCCCTATCACAATTCTGTTATCCTTTTCAAACTTCTTTTTAGCAACATCATCAACAACCATAACATTGCTAGAATCAATAGTAGTATTAGAACCATTCATAGAAGGTTTGTTAAATAAAACATAATCAACTTCTAATTGTTGAAATAAAATTACAAGTTTTTGTGACCAACGATTGAAATTGTTTCCATCCAAAGGCTCAAGTTTTGAAAAATCAGAAAAAGTTTTGACAACTCAGAAAATCCATTTATCAATATTGTATGTTAGCAAAATCACTTTCAAATTGTTGGGAAAAATACTACAATATTGCTATTAGATTGGAATTATAAAGTAGTAAATAACTTATCACAAACATTATGTCGTGACAATCCATTGCCTTGAAAGCGATTTCGGCTCTACTCCAGTGCAAATCGTTGTAGCCAGTCTCTCCCCAAGGTTCCACAGTTACTCTCAAACACATACACTCGTGACTGAGAGTTTGGAGTTAGACAAAAATAATTGCCCAGAAATTCACAGTAGGAAGAAGGATTGTTTAAGCCAATAAAGGAATTAGTGAAGGAGATAGTAAACGAAAGAAATGACTTTTGTTTTTCTTCTCTGTGTATTTAGCTCCCAAATGATACTCCTTAAATAGGAAAATCATTTACGTTTTCAACCATCAAAAGAATGTAAGAAACTAACGTATAATAAATGTACTCTTACTTTAATGACAAATTTGTTATAATACAAAAGTAACTTCAAGTCTTCTGAATATTTCCTATATTTTCTTATGAAGTTAAGAAACTGACACTTTAGATAAATGTGAACCATTAATGTGGAAGTAACTCTCCTATTTCACATATACTAACGACTTAGCAATGTTCACATAAATTAATCACAGAGAGTAAAATGATGTAACTTATCCTTTTCATTAAAAGAAAAGAAATACTATCCACAATTATAGCTTACTTACTATTCCTTGCAAATACTATAATAGAAAACTACAATTGATATACAAAAGTCTGTTCGTTGGTATCAGAGCCTAGGAACTTTCATGGTACATATGAAATTGGTGTGAAGTATACGACATAGATATGATTTTTGTCTTCATGGATCTTAGAGAAACGAGTACTAAAAATACTAGATTGGAAGAGGTAGATATACCTCAAAATCTTGATTTGTTAAACAAATGGACTATTCTTAAAATTAATATAAAAACCATTTATGATTATGGTTGGTTTGATAAAATCTCTAATAAGCAGTTGATTAAAACTACTGAACAATCTTTGGCATTAAATTCGTCAGAACAAACTATTCGTTTGTTAAATAAGCAAGATATTGATTTATATAAACTTCAATATAATTTCTTGCATATTGGCATGATATAGATTGCTTTAAAGCCTTTAACTCTTAAAAGGTTACCTCAAACATTTTTAGCTGCTTTACGAGATGCTAGAAATTTGAATTTTAGACAATCTTTAATGGGTTCTATTGAATCTACTGTGGCATATGGTCCAGTCTATTTTAATACTCAGCCGAATTTGCAGTTATCTTTAACTGATGCTAATATTCTTGATGCGTTAACTTTGAATGTTAAAACACATGGTTATAATTATACGCCTGGTTTTGAATTAATCTGCTTATCTATTTTAAATTGTTTTCTACGTTAAATCCAAGATGTAAGTTATATGATACATCTACTGAAACTATTCTAGTGGAAACAAATTTTGCTAGATCTAAGGTCACTACTAGACGACCTATAAAATGGGAAGAAATTAATTTTCCTACTACTTGGACTTTAGAATCAGTTATTCCTTTAAACCAAATGGCAGATGCAGTCACAAATTTTGAATATTCTTATATCACTCAAAATCCTGATGGTAGGATTTGTATGCAGTTTAATAATATTTCTTTTAGTAGACATTCATTTTCTTCTTCTAGAAGATTGCCTGTTATGCATCATATTTCCCCTATCGATCCAATATATGGTCCAGCTCGTAATCGTGCTGCTTCTTTACATACTTTACCATCGGTTATATCTGCAGATCAAAGGGATAGATTTATTAATAAAATTAAAATTAATCCTTGGTTAAATATTGTTCAAGCAAATGATATTGCTTCTGATATTTCTGATAAAGATATTCCTTCTCAATTCGAAATGGATTTTGATTTAAATAATACTTACTAATGAATGTACACCAGATAAATTTTAGCCCAGGTTCCCTTTTAAGAAAATACATTCAGAATGAATTTTTAAGTGATAAATGGAATCAGTTTAAAGCTTGGTTTTTTGATACTTATAGTACCAATGATTTGAATAATATTTCTCAAGAGTTTTATGAAACTTGTGTTTTGCATAATCAAATTATGTGTTTTGTGCCATGGTTTATAACCACTTACTTACCTTTGTTCATCAACATTTTAGAACGATCTTATAAAGATGGAACTGGTAATATTATTAAGGTTGTTTATCCACCATAATAATCATTTGTTTTACCTAGTAATACTGGTATAACATTTACTGCCTTTCAAAAATTTATTGAAGAAGATGTTGCGGCAGTCAGCATCAACGAAATTAATAATTTGGTTTCTCAAAATAATTATTTGGGACTTTATGTTAAAGTTTTGGGTGAACATATTGGTTCTTTTGATAAAAAATTAGATGAGTTAACTGCTCTAGTTATTCATATTAAAAATGATTTAAAGACTTTTAATAAAGCTTCTACCTCAAAATTTAATAAGAAAGCTCTCATTATTTCTACTCCTATGCAGAGACCTCTTGAGATTTCGGAATTCAAATTTAAAAGTGCTTATGACTTAGAAGAACTTCTTGATAAAATGTTTTCTAAATTTAAGGCAAGTCCTATAAATTTGTCTGAAAGTTTTGCTGATAAAATGGAAAACACTTTTGATTTTAAAAATTATGCTGATCTAGAGTTCAATAAACTTCAGGGTTATCCCAAAAAGAATAGTGGTACTACTAAGTTTGCCTATAAATCAAGCATGCAAACTTGTTATTATTCCTGGCCAACTCCTCAAGATGTGCTTGTAGAGGAACGAGACTGGAATCAGACCAATACCTCTTATAGCGGGTCTGAAATTTATGAATGGAACCTTAATGGTCTAATTTATAGACAACTTACTATTCTTGTTCGTAGAATTCTTATGTATGCAACTATCTATAAAAATGTTAAAAACACAGATAGAAATATTTGTAAAATGATTATTGCAGGTTTTACGGGCCAACTTTGAGGTTGGTGAGATAATTATATGACATTCGAGCAAAAGGCTGCGGTAATTAATGCTACTTCTAATAATGAAGGTGTTGATAACCTTGGTATGACTCTTGTTGCTAATAGAGAATACGCGGTTTATACCTTAGTCTTAACCATTTTAGAACATTTTAATGGAAGATTTACCAATCAGTTCGAAACGGTTCATACCTTGTTAAACGGTCTATGATGTAGAACCTTGGGAGAATTCAGATGGTATAAAGATACTTATATGAGTAGGGTGATGGAACTACCAGAAAATAAGTATGAGCATTGGAAAGCTAAGTTCATAAACGGTCTTCCCCCATTATTTTCTCTAAAGGTTAAAAAGATCCTTAGAAATGAGCATGGTGAAATTCCTTATGGTGATTATACCTAAGGAAGATTAATAGGAGTTTGCACTCAAGAAGGTATAGATTTGTGCAGTGAGTTAAAATTAAATAGACAGCTTAAGATGGATAAGCTCTGAGAAAGATCTCAATTATGAGACTTTTGTACCCAATTTGGTTTACCTGATACTTCAGCTAATAGCAAGAAGAAGACCAAACATAGAGATTCTAGAGAATCCAATCTCGATGAACATTATAGGAAAAGAAGGTCTAGGCATAGACGTAGATCTAAGGAAGAACGGGACGAGCGAAAAACTTATCGAAAATCTAATAGATTTACCAAGAATAGGTCTAGGCGGGAACTCGCAAAAATTAAGTGTTATAGGTGTGGCAATTTTGGACATATAGCACCCAATTGCAAGCTTGAAAAGTTGAAAACCTTAGAACTTGATGAAGAAATTCATGATAAAGTTTATAGTTTCCTCTATACTTATAGTTCAGAATACGATTATGATTCTGAGTCAAGATCAGGTTCTGAAAATGATGTTGATTTGCCTGAATTATCTTATAATAATCAGCATGCTTGTGATACTTGCAAATCTGGTCAAGGTGATATTTGTTCTTGTGAAAATAATAAATTTTATAAATTGCAATCTCAATTTGAGGATTTAAATCTTAACACTATTACTTCTGATAATATAATAGAACTTTTGAAAGAAGTTACAGATAATAATCTTCATGAAAAAATTATTCAATTAGCTGTTAATAACTAGGCTAGTTCTTCAAAGAATTCGGAAAAAAGAAATGATTTTGAATATGAATATTCTGCTCCTTATTTTTTGTCTGAAGTTCATAACAGACTAAATAAGCAAACTATTTCTACAAGAGATTCTTCTTTTGATGATTTAAAAGGAGAAATTGAAAATTTTAAAAATGAGATTAAATCTATTAAACAAAATCAAATGATTTGTGATCATTGTCTTACTCAAATTGAAACTGTTCATTACAAGGGAAAAAATATTGCTGAAGAAAATACTCTTGCAAAACCTCTTTATATTGATCCTAGACAAGGTATGTTTCGAGAAATGATGCAAATTGTAACTGCTCACAAATGGCACATTAAATGCACCATATTAATTGATAATAGTGTTTCTATAACTAATGTGGCTATGGTTGATAGTGGAGCTGATGTGAGTTGTATTCATGATGGTCTAGTACCTACCAAATATTTTGAAAAAACCACTCATATGGTTATATCTGCATCAGGACATGCTTTAGATATAAAGTATAAATTGCCTAACACTCGTATTTGCCAAAATAAAGTTTGCATTCCGCATTTCTTTTTCTTGGTTAAAAATCAGTTATATCCTTCGATTATACTTGGAGCACCCTTTATAAATGTTATTTGTCCATTTACTAGCATAAATGCTAAGGGTTTTTCTGCTACGTATGAAAATCAATATTAATTATACTTTTTTATTTCTCCGTTCTAGAGCCGTGACTATGTCCGGCTAAAAGAATCATGTCTATGTCGGATAACTAACTTCGCTTTTATATATACCATGAATGATCTAGACTTTATCTAAATATGAATAAATTTATATATGGTTTCTTTACTTGGTTCCGAGATGGTGGTACAGTCAGATTTGATGCAATACGTTATTGACTTTGTTTTAGTGACTCCGTCTAGCCAGCCGTGGTCCAAAGCCCGTGTTGAAAATATGTCTCAGGATATTGCAGAAATAAAACAGTTAGCTATTTCTAGGATTTTAAAATTATGTTATTAGAGTCCTATTTGACTTATATTTAGGAGTTAGTTCTTTTTATTTGTTATTTGAATTAAACTGATAAGTTAACATCTTATTTTTCTATTTTTAGTTAGGAATTATATCTATAAATGCAAGTCTCTGGATTATTAATAAAATAATTCCCTTTGATAATACTACAGTATTTTTTCTCTCAAAATATTTCTCTGTTATTTTCTTAATTTCTTTATTAAAAAAACCAACAATTGGTATCTATAGCCTTCTTCTTGAGGGACCTGTGAGTAGAAAAATAGATTTCGAAAATAGTTTTTCATGAATGGCTCCTCCTATTTTTGATGGTGAGAATTATCAACTATGGGTTGTGAGAATGGAAACTTACTTGGAGGCTCTTGATCTTTGGGAAGCCGTGGAAGAGGATTATGAAATTAATCCGCTACCAAATAATTCCACCATGGCCCAAATCAAGAGTCACAAGGAAAAGAAAACCATTAAGTCAAAGGCAAAAGCAACTTTGTTTGCTGTTGTTTTGACAACTGTTTTCACGAAAATCATGACTCTCACATCACCAAAAGATATTTGGAATTATCTGAAGAAAGAATATGCTGGAGATGAAAGAATACGAGGAATGAAGGTATTGAATTTAATGAGGGAATTCGAATTGCAGAGAATGAAAGAGTCAGAAACAGTTAAGGAATATTCTGACAGATTGCTTGGTATTGTCATAAAGGAAAGATTACTAGGCACTGAATTTAAAGATGCAAGAATTGTTGAAAAAGTTCTTGTTACAGTGCCTGAAAGATATAAAGCATGTATAACTACCTTGGAAAACACACAAGATCAGTCCAAAATTATATTGGCAGAATTGTTAAATTCATTGCAGGCTCAGGAACAAATGAGACTTATGAGGCAAGATGGCATGGTTAAAGGAGCATTAGTAGCTAGCCACAAAACTCAAAGCAAGGGTAAATTTTTGAAAAATTACCCACCTTGTCAGCACTGTGGAAAAAATGGACATCCTCCATATAAATATTGGAAAAGACCAGATGCACAATGCAAGAACTGCAAACAACTTGGTCATGAAGCTGTGATTTGCAAAAGCAAATTTCAGAAGGATGAAACAGTTGCCCAAGTCACTACTGAAGAAGAAGAAGATGACCACTTATTTGTGGCAACTTGTTTTTCAACCAAAAAATCTGATTTTTGGATGATTGATAGTGGTTGTACATACCATATGACATATGAAAGAAATTTTTTTAAAGAGTTCATTCCTATGGAAAATAAGAAAGTCAGAATTAGGAATGGTGATTGTATTCCTGCAAAAGGAAAAGGGTTTGTTTCAATTAAAACAAATTCAGGTACAAAAATAATTTCAGATGTTCTTTATGTGTCTGATATTGATAAAAGTTTGTTTAGTGTTGGTCAGTTAATAGAAAAAGGATTTAAATTATTATTTGGAGACAAATATTGTCGAATCTTTGATTCTACTAAGCAAGAGATTTTACAAGTTGAAATGAGAGGTAAGAGCTTCACATTTAATCCAACAGAAGATGCACACAAGCCTTGCAAGACGAAGGATGAATTAACAGATTTGTTCACAAGGTCAATTTCAGATGAGACTACAATCGACAATTCCTGATCCAAGAAGGAGTGTTGAAAATATGTCTCAGGATATTGCAGAAATAAAACAGTTAGCTATTTCTAGGATTTTTAAATTATGTTATTAGAGTCTTATTTGACTTATATTTAGGAGTTAGTTCTTTTTATTTGTTATTTGAATTAAACTGATAAGTTAGTATCTTATTTTTCTATTTTTAGTTAGGAATTATATCTATAAATGCAAGTCTCTAGATTATTAATAAAATAATTCCCTTTGATAATGCTGCAGTATTTTTTCTCTCAAAATCTTTCTCTGTTATTTTCTTAATTTCTTTAATAAAAAAACCAACAGCCCGTTATGAGTTGAAAAGGACGCTCTATGCCCGATGAGAATCACTAGACACATGGGCTTAATAACAATACGTATTTGAATGTTGACAGACTCCTTGCTTGGGCGAAAGGATTGGATCCCTCCGTACAGTCATAAAATTGGTATATATTTCGATTCAAATGTCTTCCTTGAATTCGGATATTAATAAGCTAGATTGAAGATGACCGCGCGGACTACCGCTGGTCTTCTGAGATCCTGTTCATTAATTTAATAGTATAATTTAAATTTAAAAGCAAAATTAGGTCAAACTTTTCTACTTTTCTAATTTCTTTACACTTTACAAACTACGGCTGCAGCAGCACTTTCGCACTTTTAACTTACGGCGACCACCATCAACAGCAGCAGTTTCCCACGCAGCAGCCGCCAGTCCGCAGTCGACCAGCAAGCTGCAACAGGCAGCAATGACCATTAGGCTCCAACAGGCAGCAGCGACCAGCAAGCAGCAGCACGCAGGACGCAGTGACCACTTTCCAGCAACTCCCGGCGACCACCTTAACAAAAAATCAAACTAACAAAAATCGAACCGAATTATTTTAATTCGGTGTTCGATACACGTGGTACAGGAACCAAAAATCGAAAAAACCAAAAAAAAAAAAACAAAACCAAACCAAAGTACCGAATGCCCAGCCTTAGTTCCACCATTGCAGTTGTGGTGAGCTATCCACTTCGTTCGCATAGTAGATTTACATTTTTTTGCAATTATGTTATTGAGTTGTGCACCATAAACTTTGTACTGCGATAATATGAATTGCTTGATTTGAAAAAAATATACTATATCATGATTTGTTACTAAATAAAATGTTATTCTTTTGGTGTAGGTAAATGCTTACTAGTGTTAATTACCTCAAGGGAAATTCTTTTTATGCCTCCAAGGCCTAGCTCAAGTGGCAAAAGGTGGAGGATTTGTGGCTTAGGTCGCAAGTTCAAGCCTCACACCATGTAAAGCAAAACCCGATATTTAAGTAGAGAAGGATAGAAGGGTGGACCCATTATCCACCGAGTTACAAATTTCTCAGTTATAAAAAAATTATTTTTACACTCAAAAGATATTACTATATTTGTAATTAAATGCATGTTTAAATACCTCAAACATAACTTCAACTTTTAAATATTACATACCTTTCCTTTCTTCAACCACCCCACCCCCCCACCCCACCCCCTAAATATTGCGTGACATATAATTTTAACTTAGTAATTTGAAAATAGCAAGAATATAAAAGCTATTTGAGAAAGCCACAAAAAATCATCTATTTCAATTTATGTGACATTATTTTTTTTTAATTTATTAAAAAAATATTATCATTATTTTTTAGAAACAACTTAAGTTAAAAATTTCCTTTTTACCCTAGTGAAATGATCTAATAGCTATATAAATATTTAAGACTTGTTTTAATAAACAAATTTTAATGTTTTTAAATTTTATGTCAATCCAAAGAGTACAATATAAATTGAAATAGGGAGAACTAAACTAGATACTCCCTCCGTTTAAAAAAGAATGACATCCTTTCCTTTTTAGTTTGTTTAAAAAAGAATGACCTCTTTCTTTTTTTGATAACATTTTACTTTCAGATTTCCACGTGACATGTTTAAGACCACAAAATTAAAGGAAAATTTTGTATATTTGAAATAACTTTAATTTAGAAATATAAGATTCAAAAGTCTTCTCTATTTTCTTAAACTCTGTATCAAGTCAAACTAGATTACTCTTTTTGAAACGGAAGAGTACTACTTAAGGTATGCCAAAAGTTGGAGAACCAAATAGGGTAAATCACATAAATATGCTATATCAAGAAAATATTTACCATTTATGGCAACATATTTTTTCTAACTAAATATAACAATTTTTTTGGAATTAAAAAAAAGTACCATCGCATCGCCTCTTTCCGTGCCCTTTTTTCTCTTCCTCTTCTTCTTTTTATTTTTTTTTTCTTCTTCTTCGCCTTTTCTCTATCATTCTTTATCTTTCTCCTCTTCTTCTTCTTCTTCTTTTTATTCTTTTTTTTCTTTGAAATTTTCATTTAAATAACTATCCTTAAATCAGTTTTTGCCCATATTTCACTATTTTTTTCAAAAACACGACGAGAAGAGGCATAGAAAGACTGAAAATTTGTACAAAATTATGTTTTCAAGTAGAAATTTGAAATCTCTAAAATTACAGTAGAAAGACTTCACCATTGATGGATATTATAAAGCTTCAAATTTTGAATTCATTATTTGAGTTTTACAAATTTGTAGTTTGGATAGGTTGTTCCTACAAATAGTTAAAAATGTCGTTTGGAGTTTCTATCTCAATTTTAAGAAGGTTTGGTTAAGTTTATACAATTAATTTTATGATAAATATTAGATTGAAACTCGAAAAGGGTGAAGTTAACGAAACTGTGTTGCAATTACATTAAAGTTGTATTAGATATGTTTCATAATTGTATTAAACTTGTATTAAAATTATGAATAATACATGTATAAGACATATTGCAAACTTCACTCCCTTTTTAGTGATATCAACTAAAATAATTTAAGTAACACATTTATAACATAGGCATAATACATTTATAACATAGGCACAATACATATTGCAAACATCGCTCTTCTTTTAGTAATACAAATCAAAATAATTTATAAGATATATGTAGTACATGTTTTATTATGAATAGTACATTTATAATATATATTGCACACTTCACTCCTTTCGTAGTGATACCACCAAAAATAATTTAGGTAACACACTAATAATACATTTATAAGACATGCGCAATACATTTTTAATACTTATTGCAGTCGTCACTCATTTTTTTAGTAATATAAATCAAAATAATTTACAAGACACATATAATATAAATTTTATTCGTGAACAATACATATTAATACATATTGCAACATTACTCACGTTCGTAGTGATACAAATCAAAATAATTTATAAAACACATATAATACATGTTTTATTCATAATAATACAAGTTTAATTCAATCTATAGATCTCGTCTTTCGTTAGTTACATTTTTCAATCATTGTTAATTCTCTCTTCTAATTCAACTTTAATTTTATGGTATACACTTTTAATGTAAATTTAATTCATTTTGCAATTTATTGGTTGATTTGTTACTATTGGATTACTTGTTTAATTCATTATTGATACACGTTTAATTCACTCTATAGATCAATGTGGTCTTTTATTAGTTACCTTTTTTATTCATGCAAATTTTTCTTCTAATTCAACTTTAATGTTTGTGTAATAGACTTTTAATACAAGTTTAATTCATTTTGCAGTTTATTTGTTGATTTGTTACTATTGGATCACTTGTTTAATTCATTATTGATATACGTTTAATTCACTCTATAGATCGTTGATTGATTTATTAGTTATGTTTTTTTATTCATGCTTAATTCTCTCATCTAATTCAACTTTAATATTTGTGTAATACACTTTTAATACAAATTTAATTCATTTGCTGGCTATTGGTTGATTAGTTGTAGTTGGATTACTTGTTTAATTCATTATTCATATAAACTTTATTTAGATCATAGAATGTTTTTTCGTTTGCTACATTTTGTATTCTTGTTTAATTCTATTCTAATTCAACTTTATTATGTATGTAATACATTTTTAGTTCAAGTTTAATTCATTTTGCTGTTTTTTTATATATCTTCATTTGTTACAAAGATGATATCATATCTTCAAATATCACTTTTCTCCTGCGAATTCACCTTTAGATTTGAGAAAGTATAGACCACAAAGATGACATCATATCTTCAAATCTCCATTTATTTAAACCTTCATATCTTCATATATATTCAAATCTACCAATTTTCATCAAGTATGAACACAATTATTTATATAACCTTCATTAGAACGGAAATTGTCGACACGCCAAAGCAATAAATAAAAAATTAATCGGCTTCTTCTATAAACTAAGCAGCCCCAATACTTCGATTTATGAATCCCTAACTTTTCTATAGATCTTCAACCTTCGATGAAAGCCTAATTTTTTTTTTTTAATATTAAAAGATCAAGGAATAGCATAGAGAGAGAAGAGTTGCAGGGAGAAAGAAGAAGAGAGAAAGAGCATATAGAGAGACGATGGAAAGAGGAAAAGAAAGAGAGAAAGAGCGTAAAGAGAGAGGAGGCATCGGGAGGAAAAGAAGGAGCGAGAGACAAAAAGAAAAGGAGAAAGAATGCAAGAGAGACGATAAATCTAATAAAATAAGTATACATAATATTGTTATATATTGCTATAGATGATAATAATTAAAGAATATGTTTAAAAATAATAATTATTAATTAAAAGAGATTCATCGGTAATTAATCCAATCAAATATAGGGTGGCCCGCAGTTGGCCATAGTGAAGCCCATAACAAATAAATAGTGCATTGCCTAGCTTAAACTTTAAGCTGACTGATGCACTGCCAACTCCTGGGATTTTACAGAGAAAATGAAGGTGAGCGTGGAAGGGGAGAAGGTGATACTGGTTCCCTACATGAGAGAGCATGTGCCGAAGTACCATGAATGGATGCAAGATCCTCTTCTTCTCCAAGCTACTGGTTCTGAACCTCTCACCCTTCAACAAGAGTATGAAATGCAACTTTCTTGGATCCAAGACCCCTTAAGTATGTCTTCCAATTTTGGTTCAATTTTTACTTCTTATGTCACTGTATGTTTGAGATATAGTTAGCCTTTTGATTATTAATGAAGAAAAATCATATCTTTGCTAGAATTGCTGCTTTTTTGGAGGGTAATTTGATGCAAATAGATATACTGCCTTTTCATGTATAGTAAGAAATAAAAACATATCTTGGCCTGAATTGCTGTTTCTAGTGGAATCAAGAATACCTCTATCCAAGATCCCTTAAGTATGGATTTCATTTTTGGTTCAAATTTTGCTTCTTATGTCACTGTATGTTTGAGTGATAGTTGCCCTTTTCATTATTGATGACGAAAAAACCTATCTTTGCCAGAATTGCTGCTTTTTTGGAGGGTAATTTGATGCGAACAGATATACTGTCTTTTCAGGTTTATTAAAGAAATTAAAAGCTATCTTGGCCTGAATTACTCTTTCTAGCTGAATCAAGAATACCTTTACTCAAGACCCCTTAAGTATGGTTTTCATTTCCATTTCTGGATGAAATTTCAACTTTTAGGTTTCGTTGCTTCTTTTTTGGGTTCTATAATAGAACTGCAGTCTTTTAATATTTTGGGATGTATGTATGCTGAGGAATAATGACCCCTTTTTATATAGTGAAGAAGGGGCTGATTTGCTGTATTAATATTTTGCTTCTAAGGCACCTGGATTACTGTTTGTTTGTTGAAGTATGGAAAAATGCTAATTTCAGGACCAATTATAAGTTTGATTTATAACTTAGCTTGCACACCTTGTACTCTAAGTCAAATGGTAGATTAAAGTGGTGAATCGTGTTCCTGAACTGTGGCTTATGTCAGCTTTTGGTTGGGACAGAAATCAATAAATTGTGATGTTCTTGAAATTTAATGGTATTTGGTTGTATTTTCTTTGTATGGTTTCTTACAAAATGTTATTGGAAATTCCTTTTTAATGGCAGAGCAGACTTTCATCGTGTTGGATAGGGAACTAATTGTTGGAAACTTCACTCACGGAGAACCTCATGTTGAAGGTCGCATTCTTGTTTTGATCTTCAATTGCTCTAGTTTAATCACTCCATGTAGCTTTATTTCAACGTTGTATTGCCTTGGTCTTACCTATGATCTATGGTCAGCACGGAACCTGTGGTAAATTTACTACTCTGTATGGTCATACTAAGGCATGAAGCTCTTTATATTAGGATCTGAATTTTCTGCAACTAGTTGAAATTTTCCTTTTAGAATTCATATTGTTTTTGCAAATTTTTGTTTTTATAAAGTGGCTTTCACAAGTTTTAGTGGGCAATAATAATTTCAAATGTGTGGGAAGTGGGAACCTGGTTTATCTGGATTGATATGTGATTCTCAGGTTGACCATATTGCTTTTTGACAGCCATGGTTGGTGATGTGAACATATACATGAATGACTTGGATGATCCCCAAATGGCTGAAGTTGAGATTATGATAGCTGAACCAAAAAGGTACACATGCTTTAATATCTCCGATTTGCTGCTTTGACTCTCAATGTTGTGCCACTAGTTGATTGGTTCCTCCACCTTAAAAGAACTTTGTCTGTTGCAATATTAGAGTCCTCCTCTGTAGTTGTGATTTGGAGTTAAAATTTGTCTTGTCATTGAGAGGGATAATTATCACTTGTTTCCGAAAGGTAGTTCACCAGTTAGGATTAGGATGATGAAGCATTTACAGGGCTAGTCTATTGGATTTGCCCCTAACCTATGTCGAAGGAGTCCCTATTTTTTGTTTAAGAGAGAACTGCTAAATTTGTTGCATGCAATTTTCCTTTTGTCGTTTTTGAAAATGGTAATTGTTTTTATTTCTGTAGAACAGTACGTAGGTTGTACTGAAACCCGTATTTTCATAAGGAACTCTAATAATACCGACCTATCCGTATAATGAGTCTAAGACATCAATGATAGAGTTAGTATATTAGAGTAAATTTGATTACACCAAAAACATAGAGTCAAAATGCAATTCAGTTTAACTTGTTGCATACTATCCCTATTCTCAAAATGTATGAAGTAGATGTGAAAATCTAGAATGCGTTTCTACATGTCATATAACTATTGTAATAAAAGATATATCTTTAGATGCTGAATATGGCGAGATGTCTTCGTTAAAACAAATGATATGGAAAAAAAAATCTATAGCTATGACGTATCGTGATATGTATAATAGGGGGGGATTATGAGACAAAAAATAAATCCACTTGGTTTCAGACTGGGTACAACCCTAGGTCATCATTCCCTTTGGTTATCAAAAAAAAATTATTTTGAGGGTTTACAAGAAGATAAAAAAAAATAAGATTTTTAATATCAAAATAGATGGAATAACTGTCTCCATTCCTATCACTAACTAAAAAAGTGTCATCAGGGGAGCGAATGGGATTAGATACCCCAGTAGTCCTACCCGAAAACAATGGATACTAGGCGCTGTGCATATCGATCCGTGTAGTGCTATAACTAAAGCATTAAGTATCCCACCTGGGGAGTATGTTCGCAAGAATGAAACTCAAAGGAATTGACGGGGGCCCGCACAAGCGCTGTCTAAGAGTTCTTACTTTCCAGCTAACGCTTCTCAAGTGTATCAGACGCTTCACTTGTTAGGCTTGTTATTTCTTTTGTTTTAGGGCATCTCCAGTTCATCCTTTCTAATATAATTGAGTTAGTTCATGTACATGAAACAAGAAACTAAAATAATATATGTCGAAGCTTAAAATAAAATTTGAAGACAGAAGAAATTAAATTATATGCCTTTCAAACTTATATGATGTCTCTTCCCTATTCCTAAGGGAGTAGTGAAAAAGATCAACAAGTTGAGAAGAGATTTCTTTTGGCAGGGAAACAAAGAGAAAAAAGGTTATAACTTAATGAAATGGGATTCACAGAGTCTCGGCAAGAAACAAGGGAGTTTGGGCAAAAAAAATCTCAATCTGCACAATAGAAGTTTGCTTCAAAAATGGATATGGAGATTCAACGGTGAAGACATAATGCCCTGTGGAGAGGATTCATATCCCAAAATTAAGGCTTAATGAATTAGTGGATCACCAGAGATGTACTTTGCACTTATGGTTGTGACGGGTGGAAGACTATCAAAAAATTATGGCCTAACTATAGAGTTAGGAATGGAGTAAGACCGAATTTTAGACTGACCTTTGGTTAGGATAGGCTACCCTAAAAGATCAATTCCCTGATCTTAAGAATTAACATCTTAATCCTCCAAAAAGATGACACAATCTCTAAGATTGGAGTGCCCAAGGCTAGAACCTGATCTTCAGGAGGGCCCTAACTGATTAGGAAATTGACGGAGTCTCAAGCATGTTACAAGATCTGATTTGGGTCAATCTTGTCTCTTTCTGACTTCAAATAGGTTTCGGACCAAGACTGCAAGACGTCAAGTTCTCTATGATACATTGAATAATTCAAAATAACTTCACTCAATTTCTCACTTCCAAATAAGTTTGCTTATAGGAGCAATCCCGAAGAGACAAAGTAATTGCAAAGACAAGTAGAAAAGTTGCTTGATTAAGGACTTGTGAGAGAAAGCATGAGTCCATGCTTTGTACCCATGCTATTGGTACCAAAAGGCGGAGGAAGAAGAGTTGTTGGACAAGAGGAGGAAGATCAACGGAGGAGAAAGAGAGGGAGGGTGGAAGAAGAAGTTTGAAACCAAAATGATGTGTATATTTTTGCCAAGAACCAAAATAATGTGTGAAAAAAAGGAACAAAAATAGGTATAGTGCATAAATTTGATGAGCTAACATCCCACATTAAAAGCTACTAGACAAGATTTATTTTTAAAGAAAATGCATAAAAATATGTGCTATTCAAAAGCGGTGTGGTTACTTTGGCATCATTAATAGAATCAACAAGGTGTGGGAGTTGGCTGGCATAGGTCCTAATCTTCTTCCTAATTAACAAAGCATACGTTGTTAGGAAAACATTACATATAAACTAAGTATCTAGGGTCTCCGATCCAAGGAAATATTGAGATCGATAATGATATCACACATCGTATTAGTGCGACATGGATTTAGTAAAGGCTTGCTTGCATCCAACGTTTTGTGTGACAAGAAGGTGCCCTCAAAGCTTAAAGGTAAGTTTTATAGAGGAGTGGTTAGTCCGAATTTGTTGTATGGGGCGGAGTGTTGGCCAATCAAGAACTCCCAGGTTCAATAGATGCAAGTGACAAAAATGAGGATGTTGAGATGGATGTGTGAGCATACTAGGAGTGATGGCATTAGGAATGAGGACATCCGGGACAGTGGAAATGACCTTTGTGGTGGACAAAATGAGGGAAGGGAGACTAATATAGTTTGGCATGTGGAGGGGAGATGTGCGGATGCCTTGGTCAGGAGGTGCGAGAGGATGAATATAGTGGGTTCGAGGAGAGGCAGAGGTAGGTTGTAGAAGTATGGGGGAGAGGGGATTAGGCATGATTTGACGCATATGCAACTTATTGAGGACATGACCTTAGATATGAGGGTATAAAGGTCGCGTATAAGGGTAGAAGGTTAGTAGGTAGTTGAGTGGTGTTCTTATTCCTAGCCTATTTTGGTCTTTGGTTGGGTGGAGCTACAAGTTAGTCGTAGTATTAGTTTTTGGTTTCAAGTTTCTTATTAGAATTTGTGATTTATTGTGTTTAGGTATCTGCACCTTGTTATTGATGTTATAGTTTCTTGCATATAAGTGTTACACAACTTTGCTATTAGTTGTTATGTTTTTCTTTGGATTACTTCTTTGATTTGCTTGAGCCAGAGGTCTTTCGGAAACAGTCTCTCTAACTCTAAGAGGTAGTGGTAAAGTCTACGTACACTGTACCCTCCCCTGACAGCATGACCCCACTTTATGAGAATTCACTGTCGTTGTTGTATCTATCGTACCTTTATGAGGACATCATTATTTCGGGTATTAACCAGACAAAACATGGTACAACTTTAGATTACCGAGGACACGACCTTAAATAAGAGTGTGTGGAGGTCGCGTATCAGGGTAGAAGGTTTGTTGGTATGGAGTGTTGTCTTGATTTTCGCGGGCCTTAGCCGTATTCCTATAGTGTCTTGCTCCACCAACACTTGTTAATTGTGTTTAGGTTATTGCATTTTTCTGTGGTTCTTATTATTTCCTTATTAGTTTCTTCGTTTCTCCACTACCGTTTTCCCTTTTTCATACCTATTTTGATATGTTGTACTCGAGTCGAGGGTCCTCCGGAAACAACCTCTTTACCTCCACAAGGTAGGGGTATGTTCTGTGTATACTCTACCCTCCCCAAACCTCACTTGTGGGATTTCACTGGGTATGTCGTTGTTGTGTCCAATATTTATTAAAAAGTTAGGTACTCTAAAGATCATATTTCAAATCCAGTCATATTTTGAAATAAAAGAGATAATAGTTCCCCACTTGAACTTATTAATAAATCAATGTATAATTGATAGTACTAATTAAGAAAATTCTGTCAAAAAGATGGGATTGACTAACTTGGACTAAGAAAAGCACACACACACTCACATACGCAAACTATATATACCATCATTCTCATCATATTATTTTAGAATTCTGATGATGAAGCTAACTTGTGTTGCTCAAACTAAAGGTGTGGGTTTCCGCTATGGATCTCATGTAGAGGTCAGATTCGGCAAAAAGTATATTTAAGATTTGGGAGTACGAATCCAAGTATGGATATAGTGGTAGGATTCGATTAACAAAATTCAAAATTCTCTAAGATGGACATATTTCTTCTACTCTCCTATCATGTATTGTACACAACAAAATAGCAAACCAAACATGGAAATCATATTACAGTAGAACAAATACAATTAAAAAACCCAGACATAAAGTAAAGAAAACTTATCTTTTATCCTAGAACAAGAATGACATAACTCTTGAAATTCTATCATGCAATTTGAATACTTTAAACAAAGTGAAAGTAAGAAACTAGAAATCTTAAAATTTAAGACATAAATTGACATTCAGTTCAGCCACAACTTATCTATTCCTAATTTGTTGTTCAATACACAAAGTAGAAATTTATTCTTTACCGAAACTATGAACATTTGAACTTAACTTACAAAAATCGACAAAGCATAGTCAAGTTAGCTACTCCTTGCTTAATATCTTCAACTTTTTCCAAATCTTCAGATTCTTCTCCAAAGACGGCTCTTTCTAATTGAGGTTCATATATTGATAGTTCAATTAAATGTGAGTCATCTCATCAATATCAGAACAATCTCAACCTAAAGCAACATTAAATTAAATATGTTAAAAGGTTTTCATGAGAAGGGGAAAGAGTTACCATGCAAAATAAATAATAGAGAAAACTATCAAATACAAAAGATGTAGGCATGCTCAAACCCCAATACTTGCTCGATTAACTAATATATTTTTTCTTCTTGTGAAAGAGCAACTGTAGATTATAGTGTACAAGATCTAAATCTTTAGCTTTTGAAATTACTAATTTATTTCTCAAAATAATATTACCAATCATTACTTCAAGGTAAAAATGAGATTTGAAGGCTAACTCCTAAGAAGATAAGAAATGTCATTGAATTATATGATTGAATGCTTCCAACAATACTTTCAAATTAAATGAAGCAAGTCTCTTTGGATCATTTTGTAGTGGGAGTGGTTAATTTAGTGAACCGCAGGTGATTGAGGCTATAATGTCTGAGAATACTCTTTCTTGGTGTCTGCTTTTGCCAAACTTAGCTTACAAAATGTTTACTCAATCAACTTCTTACTCTTTTGTGAAAGGAATTGAAAACTTATTCTTTGATTCACAACATCAAGAGAAATAAATTAGCAATTTCAAAAGCTAAAGATTTAGTTCTTGTACACTATAATCTACAGTTGCTCTTTCACAAGAAGAAAAAATATATTAGTTAATCGAGCAAGTATTAGGGTTTGAGTATGTCTACATTTTCTTTATATGATACTTTTCTCTATTATTTATTTTGCATGGTAACTCTTTCCCCTTCTCATGAAAACCTTCTAATATATCTCTTCATTTTGATTCGATGTTGCTTTAGGTGGAGATTGTTTTGATATTAATGAGATGACTAATGTTTGATTAAGCTATCAATGGATGAACTTCAATTAGAAGGAGTGGTATTTGGAAGAAGATGATATTGAGGATGAAATCTAGGAGTATCTAAATTGATTATGCTTTATTAGTTAAGTTCAAATGTTCATAGTTTTTGGTAAAGCCTGGATTTTTACTTGTGTATTGATTTTTTTTGTGGGATTTCACTGGGTGGGTACATTGTTGCTGTAGTCATGCGATTAATTAATTATGAATAGCTAAGAGTTATTCCATTCCTGTTCTTGGATAAAAGGTTAATTTTATTTCACTATGTCTTATTCTTTTAATTATATTTGTTCTATTGTAATTTTCTTATAATATTTAGTTTGCTTAGCCCCAAAGGCCTAGCTCGAGTGGCAAAAGGTGGAGGATTTGTGACTTGGGTCGCAGGTTCCAGCCCCACACCATGCAAAGCGAAGCCTAGTATTTAAGTGGAGAAGGGTAGAGGGGTGGGCCCACTATCCACCGAGTTTATAAGACTGTGATTGGTCCAAAGGGCGGCGGGTCATAGGTGGATTTCTCGGTTATAAAAAAAAAAAAAAAATTTAGTTTGCTTATTTGTTGTGTACAATATATGGTTGGAGAATGGAAGAAATATGTCTATCTTGGAGTATGCCTCGAACTTACCTGCTTGTGCCTATAACTTGAGAAATTATCAAAATGAAAGATTAAAATGTTACAACCTACATGTAATTTTTCCACAAAATCTCTCAAAATTTAGAATATTTGTATAGCTCTACTTTTGTAATTTTTCTTAGTTGAATCCCGTACCCCCAAATTTTTGAAAATTGAATCTTCCCGAATCTGACCTTTAGATCCGCACTCATTATCGGATACCCTCACCGAGTTAGCAACATAGTTTCTCATTCTTGTTTGCATGTCAGAACTCTGTTTTTCAATTTCCCTACATTCTTTTTTATTTCTTGGACTAATTTTCATTTTCTTATGGTGCTTTTGCTAGTATAGTCGTGGCAAAGGGCTTGGCAAAGAATCTGTTCTCATGATGATGACATTTGCAGTTGATAATTTCAAGATACATACCTTCCGTGTCAAAATTGGAGAATTAAATCAGACCTCTCTCTGCCTATTCCAAAAATTGGTATCTCTATAACCGCCAACTCATGCACACTATCTATAATGTGATCCTTTTACATGTAAATTTGGATCTACAGAGCTGACAGTCAAGTAACCTCAAATGCTTTCTCTTGCAGGGTTTCAATGAGACCTCTTACAGTAAAATATTCAACGAGGTGAGCTGATGATTCTCTTTTTCTTTTTCTCAGTAATGAATAGTTGTCTGATTTGGAGATATTTTTCCGTGCCACAAAGAAGTTAATAATACTGCTAGACTGAGTTCGGTGGATAAAATCTTCATTCTCTGTTCATAAGCATTATAATTAACTGTTGCGACAAAGTTGAATTGGAATAGGAATTCCGGCTTCCTTAAATCCTATACTTCTTAAGTTGGTTAAAAAAAGGAGGCTTAATCAAAACCTCATTTTCACTAAGTTGCCCTTCTAGTTCTTTTGGCTTATTCAATCTAGTTGTTGACATCTAAATCTAAATATGTTGTGCAGATGACCTTGGAGTTACCAGTGACTGAGTCAAAGATATTTGAGCTGTGTCAGTTAGTTCGCAATATGGTTACACATTCATAGCACCTGAAGACAGATTGTGTATGCTGATGACGGAGTCAATGTGAGGTGAGCTGCATCAGTTAATTGGCAACATGGTTATTGTTCATATTTCCCGGTTAGACCATTTCCTTCAGCCTAGAGGGTATTGAGTATATTATTTTGGTAATTAGTTTTATCCAGACTGTTGAATCAAAGCTTGCGACTCTTCTACTGATTTTTCACTAATTAATCAGTTCCAGAGACTTTAAGGAATTTTGAAAATGTCGTTTTGTTCTTTTCCTCGTTATATTACATTGGAAGATCACCTTGATATATAAATTAAACGCAGCAAATGTTAGATTATTGACTAATTTGTGTCTGGTTCGTGTTCAAACAAACAATAGTTAAGAGGTGACGAAGAAAGCACAAGAATTGGAACTTTTATTGCCTGGAAATAGAGACCGCTATTTTACAGTAATATTCTAGATATTTTGGAAACCTGATTTGGAATAATGGATGAAAGCCAAAGATGACTATTTATTTGATAAGTTGAAAAAACTAAGATGACTATTCTTCTCAGGGAGTATTCAAACTGCCTGAAAATCTATTTGTCCAAATGATTGAAGGTGTTGGGATGAAAATGGATGCATCTGAGGGATGTCGTTTGAGACTGAGAGCCCACCTTGCCAGACATGATTTACTGCGGTTCCATTGCCCAGTGGCCCTATAGTCGCAAAGATAATCATCTCGTTGTTCAAGTATTCTGCAGATATATTTGAAACTTGAAAGCTGAGATTTGCTCTCTGCATTGATGGGCTATAACTTGTTATTTGTGTTGTGTAAGCTATCATGCTGTCAGTTGAGTTATGGAAAGCAACTAATGCTTGCGATCCGACCATGCCTTGTCTTGTAGGGTTGATAGCCCATGCTACCCACCCCTTAGAATCTTGTTTAGCTCTGTATGCAATTGAAACTTTTGTGCTGGATGAATTGTAGTTCCAGTGGAGGTTTGCTTCTAGAAAGGGAAGTACTTTGCAAGTGGTGAAAGTTCTATTGGCTGGGAAAGTGTAGTTTGAACAGTTTTGAGCTGAGGTAACAAGAAAAATTGAAGCGAGAATGCAGAATAACAGTTTTGATGTCGACGCCATGGGAACAAATATATTCTCTTTTCCTGTGCCAAAAATGGAACGAAAAGATAAAAACACCGTAAAAGACTGTTGCACGACTGTGGAGCTGATTCAACACTAAGTTGAGAGAATGTAGGATGTTGCCTTTTTTTGCAATAAGAATATTGGTAGTTATTAAAGGGAAGGTGAGGTTTTAAAGTCTATTATGTCAACGGGCCCCTATTGATAGTGATACCTCGATCTTGAAGGCTAACCTCCTATAATAATGTATCTATTTATGAATGGGTCTAGGGGAATTGAATATTTCATATATGTTATTTTTGAGGGTATGAGGCATTGGTACACTCATTGACTTAACTATGAGTTCATCAAACTTAATGCAGAATAGTTCCAAGTCAAGAAGTGATTTTTTCATCCTTCTGATACTTTCAGCCAGGGGTATGCAACGGTTGGTTTGGCTTAGTCTTATTGAATTTTAATTTCTGAACATGCTAAACTGATAACTAAATTTTAATAAGATATGTATTATCAATTTTAGGCTACGATTTTTGGTTTAACCGATAAAAAGGCTCATATGATCATATATATTCATAAAATAGAAAAAGTAGTAAGAACAGAAGTCAAACACAAATATTTCTACATTGATCACTTTTGTTTAAGACAAGACTGTTTGAATTTCTTCTAAATATTCATGCAAATAATTGCAGAAACAACATTAATTGTCTTTGTCAAAATCAAATTTAAAATTGAGAAGAGAGAAGGTAACACTAGTTTGCGTTGCCTACGACGGAAAGTAATACTAAAATTTTAGAAAATAGGGTTGGTAAAATATTAAAGTCACTGTTGTATATTTAGAAGTAAAATAGTAATTCAAATATAATCTTATTGAATTATCAATTTAATCATAACCCAAAATCACAAAATTGAAAATCGAACCAATAATTCAATACCAATAAATCAATAGTGTTAATTTTTTATTAGATTTATTGGTTAAACCGGTTTTTGCACACCCTACTTTGAGCTACTTAGTTTTTATCCAACAACCATTAATTAAAGATGTTATCTTTAATGTTTTCATCAAACTTCCAATTCATCTACTTAGTTTTCATCCAAACAATCAGCCTTTAACTTCTTCAATGTTTTTGTTTGTTTGTAGAATTTAGCCGTCCGTATTGTTTCAATGTTTTTGTTAGGTTTTATTTCATCAAAATCTCCCTATCCCATCTCAGAAGGGTTCTCTCGGTTGGTTTTTCTTCCTTTAGCTATTCAAATGTTTTTGTCGCTAACTTTGGAAAGTTCAAAATGCATAAACTAGTTACGAAACTTAGATGCATTTTTTAAAAAGTAAAATAAAAAACGGAAGTTCATGGATCACATATGATATCTTCATACGGTTTATTACTTTGGCAATAACTTAAGAGAAATATTTTTAAAATGTCAATAGATTTTAAATCAAACGTTCAAGTTGCTTATAAATGTAGTCAGTTAGACATCCAACTCGTAATGACAACGACCCAATTTCAATGGTTTATTACTTTGGCAGGATTCTTAAGAGATATGTTTTGAAATCTTCAACATAACAGGTTTTCAATCAAACATTGAAGTTGCTTATAAATGTAGACAATGAGACATAAATTACTTATACACACATTTTTTTTAATCATATTTTCTAATTTTTTTTCTTACCACTTCAAAAAATTACAAAAATCCCTCTTTTCACTCACATTATACATCACTTAGAACAACCCCAAATACACGATCTTTCTTCCTTTTTTTCACTCCTAAAATTACTCCATTGTATTATCAATTACCTCAATCAACTCCACTTCTGAATTTCAAATATTTTCTTTTTCCAATTCATCAATTGCAGGATATTGAAGAGTTACTTCTTATTCATCTTCTTCTTCATCTTTTTTTTTTTAATTTCAAGTTCATAGTATCGATTTTTTTAAAAATAGATTTTAATTTATAAATTTTTGATATATATGGATGAAGCTCCATCTTTTAGTATTGAGATTACACAAATAGTTTCAACCACTGATGACACTGTATGTCATATATTTGATTTTGAAGATTTTATTCAAAATAGATCTAAACAAAGAAACAATCCATTATTCATGATGAATCTAACATTGGAGAAGTCGAAGAAGAATGCATGCCCGACTTCTAAATCTACTATTGAAAAACTCTCAAAAAAAGAAGGAAAAAAGTTGGATCTGTCATTACACGGCCATCACTATCAAAGATACATATTTTCAATGTATCTTGTTTATTTTTTTATTCTTAAATTAATTTTAGTTAGTGTTATTACTGATTTGATAAATCACTGCTACATTAGTTTTTGTTTTCTGCAATGTATCATGTTCATATTTAAGATATTGATACATAACTTTAATGTTGTTGAATCTTTGATTAGTGTTTATCATGTTTAACATAAATGTATTTGATACATGAACACTACCTAATGTATCTTTTTTATGTATCAAGTTATATAATGTAGCTTCAATCTGGATACATAAATCATAAGGTTCTCTAACTGAAACACTATGTATCAGATCCAGCAATAGGTATATTACACACACCAGTAACAATTTTTTATTATCAGATGCATACACTCAATATTATTCAACTAGAAAGCTATGTGTCTGTACACATTACCCAATAAACACACTTGATACATAAACTCTAATGTCAAATTCAATAGTTTTCAAACACTATTACATGTGTCATATACGTATCAACTAATCACTACCGTGTTATGTTCACACATAAAAAGATGTTATTTGGAATAATTATATGTATAATGTATCTTTTTATAAAATATTATATTTCTCAAACAAAATAAGATACATAAATAGTAATTATCATACACTAATTTTTTAGGCATGATATGTCAATTTGAATTTATACTAAATGTATTTGATACATAGCAATTACCACACATACATGTATCCATCAAAGCTATGTATCTCTTCAGCCTTTTTGTATGTTGTATCAATGCATAGCAGACACATTAAAAATTCAGGCTCTTATTTCTTCACCTCAACGATGTATCTGATTTACAAGTTTTTCCTCAACTCATTGATCTCTAATTCAACTGCAATGACTGATTTGAGATTCACAAAACCAATATTTTGTTCAATAACAATTCCATCACTTTTGTATCGTTCATACTTAACTTCATTTTTCTAGATTTCGGAATGTCTCGACATGATCGAAAAATTCATGTTGTATTAGTACAATTTGTCGACAAGTTTGATTAAAAAATTGAGAGTTTTTTGGAAGAATGGGAAGAAGAATTTTGAATTTTGAATTATGGTAGCATGCTACAATTTGTCAATTAATGTATTGATCTAAAACCAAACACCTTGCGGGCAATATTTACTACTTTAATGTATCAAGTAGGATTACAATACTTATCATTCTACTAAATAATTTTAAAATAGTAATGTATCATGAGTAATATATCTATCTCAAAATCACAAATTAAAAAATCGACTGCACAACACAATACATGTAATCCCATAATTTTATTATCAGATCTCTAGCTCTACCCCAAAGTTAAAGTTATAAATAGTAATATATCATGCACAATTTTATGGGCATGATACATAAATACATAAAAGCTTATACATATAAATCCATCCAGTTGCTCTATCAATGTTGTATTCTTCTACTTTTCTCGTTTCTTTTACTCTGCAAAAGCAGCGAGAGTTCAAATTTGACATTTAGTATACAAGTATATAATCAATGTCGATAGAGGAGGAGAACGCCATAGAGGCGGCGCAGGCAACAACGCGAAGGGAGAGGATGAGAGCCTTCAGAGGAGCTCAAGAACTCCTTCAAACCACTGATGATGATAATAACAAGACTAGCAAAGATATCATGATTAGTGGCGGATCCAGGATTTAGAGTCCGTGGGTGTCAAATAGACTTTTCGATTAGTGTACCAACTTTTTTCCTTAAAAAAAAGGTGCTTGGAGCCTTTTTTTTCCCTTAAAGAATATCTGCAGCAAATTTCTCAAAAAAAATAGGTACAAATGGGATTTGAACCCGCAACATTAGCCATCTAAAGTTGCCCTCCAACCGTAGCACCACAAGCCAATTTTATTCACTAGGTGCCACACTTTATATTTATATAAATATTATATATATACCTATATATATATAGAGTTTCAGTCGAAGTTGGGGGGTGGCATGGCACCCCCTGACCACTACATAGATCCGCCCATGATCATGATGTATCTTCTCAAAATTTTTGATAATTTTGAATCAAAATTGAAAGGATCGTCAATGAACTATGAGAAGAAATTTGAATCTCGAAGTTTTCAATAATTTTGAATCAAAATTGAAAGGATCTTTGATGAACTGGAAGAAGAATTTTGCATCTCAAAATTTTCGACAATCTTGAAGCAAAATTGAAAGGATCTTTGATGAACTTGAAGATTTACAAAAGAAATCATTTGTCCAACAACAATTCCATCACTTTTGTATCCTTCATAACTTATCTTGCTTACTCAAAATTTCGACAAAATTTTTTGAACCAAATCTAAAAGGTTTCTTCGCTGAACAGAGGAAATTGATTTAAAATTTTGATTTTTTTCTTTCTGTTAGGATTTGCCTCTGTATGATTGAAAGTAAGAAGAAATGTAAGCGTAATTTATGGGATTTAACTAGATTTTCAGTTTTTATTCCCTATTTAACATAAAAGATTGATACTTCTTGTATAAGAATTAATGTATTCGGATGATGACTTATGTATCTGAAAGGTACAAATTTTAAGGGATTACTGTAATTAAAAAAAGAACAGAAATATAATGTAATTTATTCCTTACACTATAAAATTTATATAAGTTATACTAAATTTGTATTATATTTGATTCGGTTTTAATAATGAAAAAATATACTAAATTAATTTGATTTGGTTTAAATTTCATCACAGACAAGCTCAAACTAAACCATGAACACTACGCTAAAAGTAATGATACATAATATAGATCCATTAGATTCGATACAAAATTTATATAAAATCCTGTGAAAGATTCGACCTCCACAGGCTTATTTTAAAAAGGCCATTAGGGAAAAATTGGTCATTTCAATGTAGGGATGACACGAGGCGGTTGTAGGATAATTTCAGGAAGATCAACTCGTTCCGCTCCACTTCACATAGCATAATTTCTTTTGTTTAACTTCCATCACTCTGCTCCCCATAAATAAAAAACGGAAGAAAACTTAAATATGTCATCGAACTTTTAGAAAAGGCTCATTTATAATATTCGTTAAAAGTTTCGATCATTTATGTCATTTTTGTTAAAGAAAAAACTCAACCATGCCACCATTTTTAAACTATGATTTTGCAATACCATTTTTTACACTCCAAACAACTTTTGAGAGTTGTTGATGTTCTTCATGTATTCTTGAGGAAGAAGAAGCAAAAAGAGTACATTTGAACCAGAACTTCAATTGAAAAGCATTAAAAGCTGTTTGGGGTCTAAAAATGATTTTGTAAAACCGGAGTTCTAAAAAAATGGCATGGATGAGCCTTTTTTAAAACGATAATGACATAAATGACCAAACTTTTAACGGATGACATAAATATAAATGAGCCTTTTCTAAAAGTTTAATGGCATATTTAAGCATTAGAAAAATGGCGTCCCTGCTTTTATAAGCGTAGCAATCTTAGCTGCTTCAGCTATTTTAAGTGCCATTTTTTTCTCCATGGAATGGATAATGTTTGGGGATATGAAGCTTACAGTATAGTTCAGCCAAATATATTTATCAATATGTTTGAAATATAAAAATCTATACACTAATGACGTATATTATGTGTATATTATACTTAAATACAAAAATCTCTATACTTACTCGCTGTTTTGTAAATTAAATCATCCAAAGAGACTGTACTGTAATTATTATAAGAAACATGTACATTCTAGGATGATTTACAAAAAGTTATTTTACTGAGTAATTTTATAACTCAATTAACCATTTAAGAAATAAACTCAAACGAAAGAAATTCATACCCCTCTATGAAACTTTGAACAAGTTAGCTAAATTATTATTCTATGAAACAAAATTGACACTATATTTCAAGTTTTCAATCCCAATACAAGAAAAAAATAAGAAATGATTTTGCAAGCAAATTTCAAGCATGAACGACTTTTAATAAGTTGTGATATAATATAATATTTCCATCATCTAGAATAAGTCTCTTTTTTTGGGTAAGTTAGAATAAGACATTTTTAGCCAACACTAGGAAAATAGAATGTCAAAGAAGAATAATAACTTTGGCTCACTAACAAGGATTGTGATAGAGTGACAAGTACTTATTTATTTTTAATCAGAAGTCTCGAGTTCGATATCTCCTGAATATGAAGTCACCTTTGTGGGCCGCTTTACCTCAAAATGTAGGACGTCCCGACGCGAATTCAAATTTAGTCGGGCACCCCAAAAAAAACAACTTTAGCTCTGTGTCTAATAAATGAGGGAATAGTCGGAAATTTCAATGTGTCCTTCTCATATGTATTTCATTATGTTCTTCTTTGTATCTTATTACTTTTCAATTTATGTCATCATTTCAAGTTGTTGAATTTTGAAATAGTTGTTATTTAATGACTCATTTGTAATTAGTAGACTAGACTGGGTCAATACAAGTTGCTGCATTGGCAATTGAACATGTGGAAGTCAACTCAAAATTTCAACAATTGCTTTTTAATTAAATTAACAAAAATATTGACATATCTTTTTCAATGTAATATCCAACAAAAAAAGTAGTAATAAAATCACATACTTCATTTTCCAGTTTACCAAAAATAATAGATTCACTAGATCAATTATAAAATAAAAATATAATTTAAAACATGTTATAGATACACTAGTGGATATTTATTTAAAGAATTTTAGTATGAAGCAAGTAGCTCAGGTAGACAACTTCCTAAAAATTCTTGTAGTAACTTTCTGAAAGAAACTTACAAATAGCTCAAGCAGGTAATTACTTATGCAAAAGTCTTGCAATAGCTTTCTGAAAAGTCTCACAATAACTTTATTTCTTCATAAATATAAAGCTAAACGAATTCATTTTGTACCTCAATTTCAAGAGAAATAAAATTTGTCTTTAGCTCAGCTTCTTTAATTACATCTCTTATTGTCTTGCATCATCATCATCATCATCATCATCATTATTATTATTATTATTATTATTATATTTATTATTATATTTATTATTATTATTATTATATTTATTATTTATTATTATTATTATTATTATTTATTATTATTATTATTATTATTATATTTATTATTATTATTATTATTATTATTATTATTATTATTATTATTATTATTATTATTATTATTATTATCAACATGACATTTTATCATCTTGAGTATTTACTTTGAAAGAAGCATATAATTATGATTGAGAGACAAGATTAATCTCTATTGCAATTATTGTTTTGGTGATTATTTTCTTTTCAATAAAAAGTAATATTTCTATTATCTGATTTTCATTAATTTCACTTTTGCCAAGGATATTCCACTGAGACTTGCAATGACTTTTGCCAAGTCAAAAGGGAAAGCCATGTGAGTTTTTTTTTTTGAAAAATAAATAGGGTTAGTTTAAAAAAAGTCATGTGAGTAAATTATATATTACTCCATGTGCTTTTAATCTTGCTATGCTAACGATAACTATCATAGTTCTATTTTATGTCTTGTTAACTAAATTTGTTTATGTCTATAACCACCAGAACTGGTAACATTTTCATAAGCTTGTTACGATTTCAATTGAAATTAAAGATGTAATAGCAACAATAATAATATGTTCAATATAATTTTCATATATTTAATTATTTTTTTAAAAAAAATATATACAAATGTTATTCCGATATTATATGCATAGCTTGATGTCACGCCCCGAGCCTACACCCCAGACGTGACCGGCACTTGAAGACCATCGCTGGCCCCCAAGCGAACCCTTGGCCTGGCTTTCTTAACTCAGCGGAAACTTAACACAACAAGATAACTCAATGCAATGAAAGGTTATAAAACAACTCAACTGAAAGTAATTTGCCAACAAGGCATCTCGAGTCTCAAAATAGAATATTTAAATATATACATGCATGAGAGACTCCAAACTAACTAACTGACTGTCTATGAAGCCTCTAAATACTGAGAGGGATGTTGGGACAGACCCCGCAACATCCTAATAAAACAAAAACTAAGAACACAAAATAATTGAGTCCTCCGGAATGCAAGGAGGCTCACCACTGACTCTGGAGTGCTCAGCTGGATCAACGATGTGCAGGATGCTGATCCGGGGTACCTGTATCTGCATCATAAGACGATGCAGGCCAACTGGCCTCAGTACATGGAAGGTACAAGTATGCGAGCTGGAAAACTAAGCAACATAGGCTAGAAGGAAAAATTGGAAGAAACTGAAAAGTTTACCTTGATCAACTCAACTCAACCTGACTGACTTCTTTCAATATAAGGCAATTTAAAACAAGTGTGATATAAAGAAAGACTGTTTAAAACATGCTATAAACTCTGTGTGTATACAAGGATACAATAAGCCTGAGATGTATATAGAAATACAATTGAACTGATGTATATAAAATACAATAATTTCCGTGTATAAAAATACAATAACTGCTGTGGGAGTTTCTCTAACCGACAACCATCACATAAGAGCTAAAGTGATGATACAGCAATCAACCTCACGCTGCCAGAGCATCCTATACCCGACCAAAGGTATAAGACCTGAACTGCCTAATGGATCCACTAGTCTAATATGAAAAGGATTCATCTAAAGAGCATGATCCTTTTCTACCCATGGTGGCTAACATGGTTCTATGGGGGCTGTGGGTTCTTTGAACGCTCCCCCAATTCGGTGCTCGATACTACTCCCAAAAATGTACTGGCTCTTATGTTTTTAAAACACATTTCTTCCTGCTGACATGAGATAATTACTCAAAAAAAACTATCCCGAAGGCTCTTTGGAAATTTCAGTTTCCAACCTTGTTTAAATGTAAAGACATTTCTTTAAAACTTCTTTGGGAATACATAGTTCCCTAATAACTTTGAGAAAAATGAACTCAACTTGAAACTTGAGACTCTTTGCTTGACTTGACACTTGAGTCTAAAAATAAAGTTAAAACGTTCAATAAAGACTCTTGAACAACTTTACAACTAGCTTGACTTGCTTAACTTCTAAGCTTAACTCTTAATTTCTAACTTCAATTGACTTCTAACTAACTCTCCTTGAATTGGAATTTTTGGATTCAAGGTGTTTGTTCACATGCTATGGATGAGTTCTTGACTTTAGAAGTACCTTGGAGTGTTGGAAACAACTAGGAAACATAGGTATAATACCTAAGAACAAAATAAAATACAAATGGGGAATTAAGGTAATGGGAAGGATTGCGTCCTTGGCGCTCTAAGAGGTGCGGGGCGCCAGCCCTCAACTTCAAACGGGGCTGCTGGCCACTCTGCCAGGCACCAGCCCCTGTTCCCAGAAAAAAAAAACGACTTTCCTCTCTCTTTTCTTCAACTCTAAACCACCCTTACTTCAATGGATTTAACCCCAAACACTAGGGATCATCAATCTCCCAACATACAATAAATTACAACTCAAATACACAACCCAATCATGTCCCACAACCAACAATAACTTCAACAACACAACTAACAACATCAACAACAACTAACAACTTCAACACCAATCCAATCTTTTCTCAAATCATAAAAAAAAGAGCTTGGTGTGTGGGGGAAAGGATCAAACCACACAAAAAACTCACATACCTTGATAGGGATCACCCCCGACGAAAATCCACGACGGAACTTGTTGATCTCCTTTCTCCTCTTCTTCTCCTCTTCTTCTCCTCTTCTTCTCTTCTTCACTCTCAAGAACCTTAACTCTTTCTCTTTTAAAAATAGGATAAAATGATCCAAAATCAGCCTAACACACAATATAACCTCAAAAGAAATGGCTAGGAAAAAGACCAAAATGCCCTTAAAATTTCCGGACGGATTCCCTGCCAACTGCCCAACTTTCAATGGCCATAACTCGCTCATACGAACTCGAAATCGAGCAATCTCAGTGGCGTTGGAAAGATCATTCCACAAGCTTCGCAACCATAACTGGAACTACTCCTAACTCATCCTGATCTAGGAGTTACGACTGCTCAAAGTTGGCCAAAAATCACTGATTTCCCACACTTAGCCAAATTTTTTTCCAGATTCTGTATTTTTTAAAAAAAATGGCTACTTCCAATTTCAAGCTTCTTCATAGCTATTTCAAATTGTCGGATGTTACACTTGATTTATCCGTCAAGTAGCAATATCTTAAAAGAGGTACTAAACTCTCAGAATTTGATGTGATTAAGGTACATCATATTGATATATATGATTATGTTCCACCCAAAGAATGATAATTATTTATAAATATATAAATCTAGATATATTCCTTGAAGTAATTGTGAAAGTATTTAGCAAAGCGTATAGCTACGCACGACTTACTTCCAGAAGAAGTAGAGCAATTGCAAAGAAATATTCTAAATATTTTAAGCTTTACTTTTGAAGTAGTGAAAATTTTGAAATTTACTCCCGAAGTAGTAAAATTTTAAAATTTTAAAATTTTCTTTTGAAGTAGTAAATCTTTGATCCTTACTCCCCAAGTAACAATCATGATCCAATAATCCTAAGTCGTGATAGCACCTACCCAAACCTCATAATCGAACCAATTACACTACTAAATTCATTTTAACAATTTTAAAACATGGAAGTAAAGAGAAAAACCGATAGTAAAAATTAAAAATCAAGCAAGCATTTATAATATAGAAAGTGTCGTGTAAAGTAGAGTAAAATGCCACTCAAAATCTAATGTCACAAGTACAAGAGCTTTTAAAATAAGATTCAAGTTTATCAATAAGTACTACGTCCATCCAAAAGAAAAGTAAGAAATAAATAAACAAAAAAGGAGTCTAGTGTTGTGAACAACTAACCGTTCATTCCAAATACTTCAAGCTATCACCAATACTCTTAACTCAAAACAAGATCTGCACACAAAAAGGTGCAACAAGTCTATAGTGAATATGAAAATATGTATATTGATAATCAAAACAAGTAAACAAACAAGATAATTATTGATCAATAAAGCGACCTTAAATAAAGCGATGATGAGGGTTGGTATTTCCATGCCTATCTTCACGCTTCTCAAAATCATAGCAATAACATATATTGATAATCAAAACAAGTAAACAAACAAGATAATTATAATTATTATAATTAATAGGAATTCAGTAAATTAAGCAAGTAAGCTTAAAATAATCTCAGCCAAATAGATTAAAAAAAAAAATGATATAAAGTATAATAACCAATACAATACAATGCAATGCAAGTGATATGATATGAGATGAAATGATTGATGTACCATAACACACACTCATGCTGGTAGGTAGTCGTGATTCATGGAGAATTCGCGAGATTCATGTACTGCCATCAAGGCCGATCAGTACGTAGAACCCCTTGGGTAAAAATAATACCATCACTCCATCCAGATCCGGTCCTTAAGTACCCATGGATAAAACTCATATCGACTTCCCCTCTGGAACTAGATCCTTTGAATTTCACGGACTGTAATCATATGATTTATCATGTATGTTATGCATGTGACAACGTATAAAAACATGAAATATTTACCGTTTACTGTTCTTACTGTATTTACTGTACTTACTGTTTACTGTTTTCACTATATTTACTGTACTTACTGTATTTTTTGTTGTTACTGTATTTTCTGTATTTACTGTTTACTGTTCTTACTATATTTACTGTACCCTATATACCCCTTTTCCTTATACCCCCTTTACTATCTAAGTGTCCTTATATTTGGTATCAGAGCGAAAAGTTTTTGGGATCATATTAGTATATAATAATACATGAAAAGACATTCTTCGTTTAGAAAAATAAGATTTATATACTGGAATTTATATAGAGAATATAATCTAAAAAGAGTAGCTGTAGCTAGAAAAAGACATAGAAAATACATATAATATTAAAACTACAGAAGATTTAGATAAAATACTAGATCCGGAATTCATAAATAATATAAGGTGGGAAATACAAGGTTACTATATTGACATAGATTGGTGTAATAATAGAATAGATAGTATAAATAGAAATTTAACAAGAGAAGCAATTATATTAGGATAGTAAATGCAAGCTATAATTAAACGATATAGACAACTAGAAGAGTGGCTTATAGAAGAAAAATACCATAAAACATCTCTTTTAGACAGAGAACTACGAATAAGACAACTTTTATCGTTAGAAGAATCAAACCTAGATATACCATACTTTCAAAGAGAATTAAACTATATTGAAAGACAGATAGAAAATTCTAAAAGAAGAATAAGAATATACGAACAAAAACTTACATCTATATATTTTGGATAATATACATGCCTTTAGAATACATTAAAAGAATAAAACAAAGATATAATTGGCTTTACGACGAAATACAATATAGAATTAAGCTTAGACAGACTCTAAAAAGATTAATAGAATTTCTAAATTGGGTAGACGAAGAATTAGAAAAAGAAGAAATAAGCGAATTTTTAATTTGGTCAAAAGAAGAATTAGCTAACAAAGAAATACCTAAAACCTATACTATAGACTTATTGATAGAACATAAAGCTAACATAGTTAAAGAAATTAGTAACATTAAATTAAATATAAAGTATACTACTAATAGAATACAATACTATAAAAGAATTAGTCAAGTTAGAAGTTCACTAGGATAGAAAAATAGATTCGTTAACTCATCTAGAATACTTAGATTTAAAAATACACCCTGAGAAAAAATATGGATCATTACATAAAAATAGTATTTTAAAGTGTAATTTTCCTAAATGAGAACATATACTACACTCTGAAGATAAACAATATAATACCTTAATAGACTTAACAATAAATCTTAGTGAAAAAATTACACAACAAGACAAAATTATAATAAAATTTTTAGAAGAAATAGAGGAAGTACAAAATAAACAATTCAAAATATTAGATAAATTAGAAAATAATTTAGACTTCTTAAAATCACAAGAAATAGAAATAGATAGAAAAATTCAATATCTAAGTACAAAATTTAACTTAGAAAAAATACCTACTAAAATAGAAATAGAAAAACTGGTAAAAACTATAATAGAAAAACCAAAAGAAATAGAAATTAAAAATACTCAAGTAGTAACAAAAATTATAGAACAAGTAGAAAAAATAAACACTGAAATTAGTCAGTTAAAAGAAATAATTATAAGACTTGAACATATATCACTTTCATGAGTGAAGAAGATATAAATTATAAAAAAACATTAGAATATACAACAAAATTTCATCAAGAAGTAGTAGGATATTCTAGTCACGTTCCCTCTAGCCAAACAGACAAAATAATCCTAAAACAAAACAACACAATAATAGCATTACTAATAGAATTAAACATAAAAATAGATAAAATATTAAAAGAAAAACAACCCGAACAAATTCATAAAAATACAGATATAGATAAATTAATAACTCAACTTAAGAAAGTAGAAATAACACCTAAACAAGAGAAACATAAGTTAACCCGAAAATCTCAAAAATGGACTTTCTTTCAAACAAACGAACAACCCAAGAAAGTAGACCAAGTTTCTCAGAAAATAGAATAGGAAATAATTTAATTTCTAGAATACTGTCTAGAAGATCCTCAAATACAGACAAAAATCAAGAATTAAATGATATTATAGATATAGATAGAGATATACAAAATTTTCAACAAAATCAACTAAAATTGTTAAATCCAAAAACATTATATAATGTAAAAAATTTCTCTAGGAATAATCAATTATATAGACACTATAAAGAAGAACAGATATCAGCAATAGGAAAAGAATTTGCAATTTTAGACTTAGTAAACCCAGCTGTCAAAAAGACTGTAAAAAATTCCAAACTTATGTTAATGCATTTGGGATTAATAGTAGTAGGAATAAAATGATTAACTAGAAAGAATCTAGGATCTAAAGTTTTAATTGTATTATACGATGATAGATGGTCAGACTTAAAGAAATCTATAATAGGATTAACTTAAGTAGACAAGACAAATAATGGTGGAATATTTTATATTAGCCTAGACCTTTTAATAAATCTAAAAGAGTTTGGAAAACATATTAAAATAGGAATCCAGACTAAAGGATATGAAGAAATGAATAATGGAAATAATTTATTAATGTGTGTAGGTTTTATTGGAAAAATGACTTTAAGTAGTAACACAAAATTTAAACTCCAAGTAAATGATGTAGTAGAAATAATAGGTAATAAAGGAATAAAACTAATAAAACCAATAAAAATAAATCCAGAAGAATACGCAGGATTAGAATGGAATCTAGATAAATTAAGTACACCAAAAGTATTTACTCCCGAGCAACATTTCATGTATACTAGCTCAAAAGGAGAAACATCAATTAGGTTTACAGACTATAATTATACAAGTCAAAGAAACTTAGATGATACTGAAACAGAAAGTACCATAGAAACAGAACAAGAGGAATTTATGAATATAGAATTAATACAAGAAGGGTATGAGGTAGAAAGAGCTATAGAAGAGGCAAAAAGACAATACCAAGAAAATAGTCTTATAACTTTTAAGTGTAAAGGATGTAAAAAAGGTAAAATGGATATAATGGAAACAGTAGAACATTTTAGAATATGCCAAGACAGAGAAGATAATTTAGCATATAGAATAGAAGAACCTGAAGACATAAATGAAGATAAAATATATACATTATCCATAACTAGTTATACGAAACTAATGGAAGAAGCAACTAGTTCACATAGTGCTAGTCCATTCCAAAGAACTAGTGCAGCTCCTAATATTAACTATAGTACATGTAATCTACCTAGAAAACCATGGACAAGACCTGATCAAGAAATAAAAGATAATATTAAACCAATAGGAAAAAGAATGCCTATAGAAGAACCTATTAGACTACAAGAAGGAGGAAATAAAGGAAAAATATTAAACATAGCAGCACATGATCCACAAATGTGGAATACAGTAATAGACTTATGGAAATGAATAGTGGTAGCAGACTTTATTAAAAATTATCAAGAAACTGACGCTGAAACTATGTATAGATACTTAGAAATATTTTTAGGAGAATCCTGTAAAGCATTATGGGAATCTTATAAACAAACTTATCCACAAGAATTTCAGAGCTTAATAGAATTAGGACCAAACCCACACAATTTTACAAATAAAATACATGTATTATTAACAGGAGAAGACCCAAATAGTGGCTTAGTAACATTACAAAGAAACGCTTTAATTAAACTAGAACAATTAAGTATATCTAATTGGATGCACATAAAGAATTTTCTTAAAGATTATTTTTATTATTGTACAATTAGTGGAAATACATTTAATGAAGAATTAGGTAAAAAAATTATTTAATAAACTACCAGGAGCTTTAGGAAGAGAAATAGAAGAAAGATGGTATAAAAGAGAAGGAGTGGTGCAAAGCCCCACACTCTCATGGTCTATAGGACAAAAAATAAATCACATAATGGAAATACTAACAGAAAAATGTACAAATATACAAATACAAAAACAATTAAAACAAAATGAAATGAACAAATATAAGGACACTTAGATAGTAAAGGTGGTATAAGGAAAAAGGGTATATAATATAAGGATACTTAGATAGTAAAGGGGTATAAGGAAAAGGGATATATAGGGTATAGTAAATACAGTAAGAACAGTAAACAGTAAATACAGAAAATACAATAACAGAAAATACAATAAGTACAGTAAATACAGTAAAAACAGTAAATAGTAAATACAGAAAATACAGTAACAACAAAAAAAACAGTAAGTACAGTAAATGTAAATTAGCAAGAATAGGCTGTTTCGAATATACTGTAAATCCTACTTAGTACTCCCTCTCTCATTTAGTTTAATCATTCTAATTTATGACTTAATTCCCTAATTTCCCCATCTTTAACAGTATTTTTCGTTTTTTTTTTTAACTTACCTAGTTCATCTCTTCTTCTTAACCTGTGTTCTTAACAACTTCATCTTTAACCACACCCCGGATATAAAAAAATGGCAACAAATTCATCATTTCATCAAGCGGACTATAAAGGCCAAGAATCCTAGAAATTTACAGGTTAATCCATAGTCGTTATTAAGAAGTTAAGGAGCTAGCCATATACTAAGGGTAATTTTTTAACAGATTTACAAAAATTTACATAAATTTAATAACATAAAAATATTAAGCTACCATAAAAAGATAACATATTTTTGGGGGGAATTTCGGGAAATAAACATCGTAAAAACTTACATGATTAATAGAGAGAGGTTTTCCTTTCGGGAACCCCGAAGAGCTTTCTTGAAAACTTAAAAACTTAAACACACAAACACTTTTATTATTATTTCACAATACTTTAATATACAAGGGAGGATTTTTGGTACATAGGGGAGTACGGAAGGATGATGGAGGAAGTATGGGGGAGTATGGCAACTTACTTATTTTTCAGCTCTATTACGTTCTCTCAACTTTCTCAATTCTCTCAACTCTCTTTTTTTTCGCCTCCTCTCCTCTCGTCTCCTCATGTATTATATAGGACTCTAGAGAAACTTAAAAGACCAAAATGACACTACTACGTGGCCTTAATTATTAATGGCCGACAGCTAGATAAGATTCCCTTAATAATGCTAGTCGGGTGCTCATTGGGCCCCATCGTCACATGCATTATTAATTTCATCTTTTTGGACTGATATTACAAACTTGATTATTAAAAGGACGCGTGCTATGTCAACAGTTTTTTCCTTTTTTGGAGGATAGTGATAAAGTGACAACACACTCGTTTTTACAGGACACTTAGTGGGTATCCCCACCTAATATTGTGACTTAATATATATATATATATATATATATATATATACACATATATTTTTTATCTTTATATCCCATGCTTTGAAAAATGATACCAATGCCATTCTTTTATACGTTCCATGTTTTGTTGTGACTTTTGTCTTGTTTTTCCTTGTGATGAAAGTGACTTGTAACTTGATTAAAATGACTTTTGTCTTGTTCCTCCTTGAAGTCTTCTGAGTTATTTCTTACTACTATTCCCTTCTTGACTTTTTGTAATTTTGTCTTCTTTGTGATAGGAAATGAAGTTTTTGAAATATAAAATGGTTAAGTGTCTAAATTGTGTAGTGCAATAATATCAAAACTCATGCCTGAGTCATCATCTTCATAATGTTCTTCTGAGTTTTGAATATTATTTATCTGTTCATCGTCTGATAATGAAGGACTGTCAATATTGTCTTCTGAACCATTACTTGGACTAGGAATATTTTTAATAATATGTTTGTCTTGGCTTTTGTCTTTAAAAGTTTTTTCTAACGTTTGTTGAATTTATTTTTCTAATTTTTCACTTTTTTTCTTTTTTAAAACATCATTTTTTCTTAAACAGTCTTTCTAAAAATATTTCGGTAGTCTTCTTCGTGAGGAAGTCGACCCCTCTTCTTCACTTTTTGGCAAAGTGACAGCCTTTAATGGATTTGATAAGTCTTTACCGGTCACCGTTTGAACTGGACTAGCTGTATCATTCTCCGATACAGTAGAGTTCTTAGCATTCAGAGGGGAATGCACACCCGTCTCATCCATTTTTAAAGGAGATGGAGAACTCATGTCTTGCGTCTGAGTACTGTCAGTCTTTGGAACATATTTATTCTGAAATGTCTCTAGCTGTTTCATAAGTCTCATATTTTCTTGAATAAGGATTTCGTTTTTTGCATTGAATCTTTTGAAACCCTCGGTCATTGATGAACAGTGATCACAAAATATTATTTTGTCTGAGTCTTTTTGGATATTGTGTTGAGGTGTTTGGTTTGGGCTTTGTCTGAGAGCTGGTGAAATGTAATAGTTAGGCCCGAGTATTCCTCTTGCATAATCTAAAGATTCAGTAAAATTATTAAAACCTTTAAAAATGGGGTTTTTAATCCCATTTATAGAATCAACTACTTCTATCCATGTTTGGAAAATTTCTTTAGTTTTTCCATGTATAACTACATAATATTTAAATTTATTATCTCTATTTTTATCTGAAAAATATTGACACAAAGCATTAGATGCAGCAATAAAGTATTTGGTGTCTTGTTTATTATATGCTATCCATAGATTATCTATTAAACATTGCTAAGACTTGTCTAAATTACAGTCTGGATTTACTCTAAAAGATGAATTACACTTAGGATATGGAATTAAATTATACTTACCAAAATAAATTCTCTCCATTAAGTTGTCTGTTGTACTTAGTGGTCTGAAGTTTTGTCTTTCTAATAATGTCTGAGCATATTTTAAGGAACCTATACAAACAATACAAATGGATGGGACTTATAATGTCTACGACCAATACATAGAAAAAGCTCAAATAAGCTTTATAAATACATGTAGTGAATTCTACAAATCTAAATATAATATGCATAAAATATTAGTAAGAGATCTTAACATCAAAACTAATCTAGTTTTAGGTTTACAATTTCTTATACAAAATAATGGAAGTTGTTTAATTTCCAGAGATGGAATAATGCTGTTTTGGAATACAACATATACCCTTGTACAAATTAGAAAAATTCCAACCAAAGAATTAAATAAAGATAATAAAATAAAAAATACTACTCCATGTTGTGACGATTGTGGTAATAATGGTAGTTGTTCTTCAAAAAATCTATATGAAGAAAAACAAGAAGAAAATTATTTAGAAGATACATATATAGAAGACATAGAAAAGGATTATACTTTAATAAATGTAGAAACAACATTTTACAATTTTCAAAAAGGAATAAATACTATAGGAAAGATAAAACATCCTAAAGATCTAGAAAATATAGTAGCAATATTAGACGAAATGGAAATAATAGGAGAAAAACCTTTAATACATTGGGGAAGTAATAAAATTACGTGTAAATTAGATATAATAAATCCCGAGTATACTATAAAAACAGCAACAATAGAAGCAAATAATGAAGACACTGAAGAATTTACTAAACAGATTAAAGAATTACTAAAATTAGAAGTAATAAGAAGATCTACATCTAGACATAGATCAACAGATTTTATGGTTAGAAACCACAGCGAACAAGTAAGAGGAAAAGCTCGCATGGTAATAAATTACAAAAAACTAAATGATAATACTAGAACAGATGCATACAAATTACCCGATAAAAGTGAGTTAATCAACAGAATACAAGGTAAAAAGATATTTAGTAAATTTGACTGTAAATCAGGACACTGGCAGGTAAAAATGCATCCTGAAAGCATTGAATGAACAACCTTTACTTGTCTTGAAGGACATTTTGAATGGCTAGCTATGCCTTTTGGGTTAAAAACAGCTCCGCCCATATTCCAAAGAAAAATGGACGAGATGTTCGGAGACTATAAAAATTTTATATTAGTATATGTAGATGATATTCTAGTATTTAGTAAAAATATACAAGAACATTTAGGACACCTGCAGACAGTATTTAGATTATTTGTAAACTACGGAATAATAATTAGTAAAAAGAAAATGGAACTATGTAAGACACATAAAAATTTCTAAGGAGTAACCTTAGGGGAAGGAAAAGTAAAATTACAACCACATATAGTTAAAAAAGTATTAGAAATGCCTAATAAGTTAGATAATACAAAAGATTTACAAAAATTCTTAGGTTTAGTAAATTATGTTAGAAACTTTGTCCAAAATTTAGGAAAAATAGCAGGACCATTTTATGCTAAGACAGGTAGTAAAGGACAGAAACACTTTAACATAGAAGATATAAAATTAGTCCAATAAATAAAAGAAAAAGTTAAAAATATACTAGACTTACAAATACCTTTAGAATTGGATTACTTAATAGTCCAAATAGACGGAATTAATTAGGATGGGGTGCTATTTTAAAATCTAGACCTAATAAATACAGTCCAAAAAATGAAGAAAAAATATGTGCCTACCAAAGTGGACAATATAAAGAAAAATGTAATATGAGTAGTATAGACGCAGAAGTATTAGCAGTAATATATGGACTAAATAGTTTTAAATTATACATTCTAAATAAACAGAAAGTATTAGTTAGAACAGACTGCGAAGCAATAGTAAAATTTCACGAAAAAATAAACAGTAAAGCTAGCAGTAAAAGAAGATGGTTAAACTTTATAGATATAATATCTATATTTAATAATATTGTTTTTGAATATGTTAAAGGAAAAGACAATGATTTAGCAGATAAATTAAGTAGACTACATTTAAAAACTAATTAATTTTTATTTCAGTATGAGACCAAGCATGAGACCAACTGGCCAACAGCCAGCAGACAAAGGCAAGGGCATAGCCCAGCCAGATACTTAGGCTCAGACATTATTAGGAAGACAAAATTTCAGATCACTAAGTACAACAGACAACTTAATGGAGAGAATTTATTTTGGCAAGTATAATTTAATTTCATATCCTAAGTGTAATTTATCTTTTAGAGTAAATCCAGACTGTAATTTAGACAAGTCTCAGGAATGTTTAATAGATAATCTATGGATAGCTTATAATAAACAAGACACCAAATACTTTATTGCTGCATCTAATGCTTTGTGTCAATATTTTTCAGATAAAAATAGAGACAATAAATTTAAATATTATGTAGGTATACATGGAAAAACTAAAGGAATTTTCCAAACATGGATAGAAGTAGTTGATTCTATAAATGGGATTAAAAACCCCATTTTTAAAGGTTTTAATAATTTTACTGAATCTTTAGATTATGCAAGAGGAATACTCGGGCCTAACTATTACATTTCACCAGCTCTCAGACAAAGCCCAAACCAAACACCTCAATACAATATCTAAAAAGACTCAGACAAAATAATATTTTATGATCACTGTTCATCAATGACCGAGGGTTTCAAAAGACTCAATGCAAAAAACGAAATTCTTATTCAAGAAAATATGAGACTTATGAAACAGCTAGATACATTTCAGAATAAATATGTTCCAAAGACTGACAGTACTCTGACGCAAGACATGAGTTCTCCATCTCCTTTAAAAATGGATGAGACGGGTGTGCATTCCCCTCTGAATGCTAAGAACTCTACTGTATCGGAGAATGATACAGCTAGTCCGATTCAAACGGTGACTGGTAAAGACTTATCAAATCCATTAAAGGCTGTCACTTTGCCAAAAAGTGAAGAAGAGGGGTCGACTTCCTCACGAAGAAGACTACCGAAATATTTTTAGAAAGACTGTTTAAGAAAAAATGATGTTTTAAAAAAGAAAAAAAATGAAAAATTAGAAAAAATAATTCAACAAACGTTAGAAAAATATTTTAAGGACAAAAGCCAAGACAAACATATTATTAAAAATATTCCTAGTCCAAGTAATGGTTCAGAAGACAATATTGACAGTCCTTCATTATCAGACGATGAACAGATAAATAATATTCAAAACTCAGAAGAACATTATGAAGATGATGACTCAGGCATGAGTTTTGATACTATTGCACTACACAATTTAGACGCTTAACCATTTTACATTTCAAAAACTTCATTTCCTATCACAAAGAAGACAAAAATACAAAAAGTCAAGAAGGGAATAGTAGCAAGAAATAACTTGGAAGACTTCAAGGAGGAACAAGACAAAAGTCATTTTCATCACAAGGAAAAACAAGACAAAAGTCACAACAAAACATGGAACGTAGAAAAGAATGGCATTGGTATCATTTTTCAAAGCATGGGATATAAAGATAAAAAATATATGTGTATATATATATATATATTAAGTTATAATATTAGGTGGGGATACCCACTAAGTGTCCTGTAAAAACGAGTGTGTTGTCACTTTATCACTATCTTCCAAAAGAGGAAAAAATTGTTGACATAGTACGCGTCCTTTGAAAAATCAAGTCTGTAATATCAGTCCAAAAAGATGAAATTAATAATGCATGTGAAGATGGGGCCCAATGAGCACCCGACTAGCATTATTAAGGGAATCTTATCTAGCTGTCGGTCATTAATAATTAAGGCCACGTAGTAGTGTCATTTTGGTCTTTTAAGTTTCTCTAGAGTCCTATATAATACATGAGGAGACGAGAGGAGAGGAGGCGTAAAAAAGAGGGTTGAGAGAATTGAGAAAGTTGAGAGAACGTAATAGAGTTGAAAAATAAGTAAGTTGCCATACTTCCCTATACTTCTTCCATCATCCTTCCATACTCCCCTATGTACCAAAAATCCTCCCTTGTATATTACAGTATTGTGAAATAATAATAAAAGTATTTGTGTGTTTAAGTTTTTAAGTTTTCAAGAAAGCTCTTTGGGGTTCCCGAAAGGGAAACCTCTCTCTATTAATCATGTAAGTTTTTACGATGTTTATTTCCCGAAATTCCCCCAAAAAATATGTTATCTTTTTATGGTAGCTTAATCTTTTTATGTTATTAAATTTATGTAAATATTTGTTAATCTGTTAAAAAATTACCCTTAATATATGGTTAGCTCCTTAACTTCTTAATAATGACTATGGATTAACCTGTAAATTCCTAGGATTCTTGGCCTTTATAGTCCGCTTGATGAAAGGACGAATTTGTTGCCATTTTTTATATCCGGGGTGTGGTTAAAGATGAAGTTGTTAAGAACACAAGTTAAGATGAAGAGATGAACTGGGTAAGTTAAAAAAAAAATGAAAAATACTATTAAAAATGGGGAAATTAGGAAATTAAGTCATAAATTAGCATGATTAAACTAAATGAGAGAGGGAGTACTTAGTAGGATTTACAATATATTCGAAACAGCCTATTAAAATATTTTATTCTTGCTAATTTACATTCCAACTTTATATCTATATTATTATATTTAGAATTGGTTTTTACAGTATATATCTATATTATTATATAGTTGTACCATATCTATATTATTTTTATTATCTATAATAAATATATACTCTTCCACTTATAATATATACTATCTTTGTTGTTATTATATTACTATATTAATATATTGGTCAAAAGT
Organism: Solanum bulbocastanum; assembly: GCA_037074985.1. Lineage (NCBI taxonomy): Eukaryota > Viridiplantae > Streptophyta > Magnoliopsida > Solanales > Solanaceae > Solanum > Solanum bulbocastanum. The sequence goes on from CM073601.1 coordinate 37,402,972, forward strand.
CATAAGATAAAGACAAATATTACTATATAACTATATATAACTATATATATATATATATATATATATATATATATATACCCTTTATAAAATAATTATTTAGTAGTAGTATTTTCTGGTTTTACTGTATTTTCTGTTGTTACTGTATTTTCTGTATTTACTGTTTACTGTTCTTACTGTATTGCTGTACTTACTGTTTACTGTTTTCACTATATTTATTGTACTTACTGTATTTTCTGTTGTTATTGTGTTTTCTGTATTTACTGTTTACTGTTCTTATTGTATTTACTATACCCTATATACCCCTTTTCCTTATACCCCCTTTACTATCTAAGTGTCTTTATATTATATACCCCTTTTCCTTATACCCCCTTTACTATCTAAGTGTCCTTATATTATATACCCCTTTTCCTTTTATAGAACAAGTAGAAAAACTAAACACTGAAATTAGTCAGTTAAAAGAAATAAATATAAAACTTGAACAGGTATCACTTTAATGAGTGAAGAAGATATAAATTATAAAAAAGTATTAGAATATACAACAAAATTTCATCAAGAAGTAATAGGATATTCTAGTCACGACCCGTCTAGCCAAACAGACAAAATAATCCTAAAACAAAACAATACAATAATAACATTACTATTAGAATTAAACATAAAAATAGATAAAATATTAAAAGAAAAACAACCCGAACAAATTCATAAAAATACAGATATAGACGAATTAATAACTCAACTTAAGAAAGTAGAAATAAAACTTAAACAAGAGAAACATAAGTTAACCCGAAAATCTCAAAAATGGACTTACTTTCAAACAAACGAACAACCCAAGAAAGTAGACCAAGTTTCTCAGAAAATAGAATAGGAAATAATTTAATTTCTAGAACACTGTCTAGAAGATCCTCAAATACAGATGAAAATCAAGAATTAAATGATATTATAGATATAGATAGAGATATACAAATTTTTTCAACAAAATCAACTAAAATTGTTAAATCCAAAAACATTATATAACGTAAAAAAATTTCTCTAGGAATAATCAATTATATAGACACTATAAAGAAGAACAGATATCAGCAATAGAAAAAGAATTTGCAATTTTAAACTTAGTAAATCCAGCTGTCATAAAGACTGTAAAAAATTCCAAACTTATGTTAATGCATATGGGATTAATAGTACTAGGAATAAAAGGATTAACTAGAAATAATCTAGGATCTAAAGTTTTAATTGTATTATACGATGATAGATGGTCAGACTTAAAGAAATCTATAATAGGATTAACTGAAGTAGACAAGACAAATAATAGTGGAATATTTTATAGTAGCCCAGACTTTTTAATAAATCTAAAAGAATTTGGAAAACATATTAAAATAGGAATCCAGACTAAAGGATATGAAGAAATGAATAATGAAAATAATTTATTAATATGTGTAGGTTTTATTGGAAAAATGACTTTAAGTAGTAACACAAAATTTAAACTCCAAGTAAATGATGTAGTAGAAATAATAGGTAATAAAGGAATAAAACTAATAAAACCAATAAAAATAAATCCAGAAGAATACGCAGGATTAGAATGGAATCTAGATAAATTAAGTACACCAAAAGTATTTGCTCCCGAGCAACATTTCATGTATACTAGCTCAAAAGGAGAAACATCAATTATGTTTACAGACTATAATTATACAAGTCAAAGAAACTTAGATGATACTGAAACAGAAAGTACCATAGAAACAAAACAAGAGGAATTTATGAATATAGAATTAATACAAGAGGGGTATGAGGTAGAAAGAGCTATAGAGGAGGCAAAAAGACAATACCAAGAAAATAGTCTTATAACTTTTAAGTGTAAAGGATGTAAAAAAGGTAAAATGGATATAATGGAAACAGTAGAACATTTTAGAATATGCCAAGACAGAGAAGATAATTTAGCATATAGAATAGAAGAATCTGAAGACATAAATGAAGATAAAATAGATACATTATCCATAACTAGTTATACGAAACTAATGGAAGAAGCAACTAGTTCACATAGTGCTAGTCCATTCCAAAGAACTAGTGCAACTCCTAATATTAACTATAGTACATGTAATCTACCTAGAAAACCATGGACAAGACCTGATCAAGAAATAAAAGATAATATTAAACCAATAGGAAAAAGAATGCCTATAGAAGAACCTATTAGACTACAAGAAGGAGGAAATAAAGGAAAAATATTAAACATAGCAGCACATAATCCACAAATGTGGAATATAGTAATAGACTTATAGAAAGGAATAGTGATAGCAGACTTTATTAAAAATTATCAAGAAACTGACGCTGAAACTATGTATAGATACTTAGAAATATTTTTAGGAGAATCCTGTAAAGCATTATGGGAATCTTATAAACAAACTTATCCACAAGAATTTCAGAGCTTAGTAGAATTATGACCAAACTCATACAATTTTACAAATAAAAACATGTATTATTAACAGGAGAAGACCTAAATAGTGGCTTAGTAACATTACAAAGAAACACTTTAATTAAACTAGAACAATTAAGTATATCTAATTGGATGCACATAAAGAATTTTCTTAAAGATTATTTTTACTATGGTACAATTAGTGGAAATACATTTAATGAAGAATTAGGTAAAAAATTATTTAATAAACTACCAGGAGCTTTAGGAAGAGAAATAGAAGAAAGATGGTATAAAAGAGAAGTAGTGGTGCAAAACCCCACACTCTCATGACTTATAGGACAAAAAATAAATCACATAATGGAAATACTAACAGAAAAATGTACAAATATACAAATACAAAAACAATTAAAACAAAATGAAATGAGCTTTTGCTAAACAATGATATATACTACCCAAAGTTATGATAAATAACTTAATAAAATAAGAAAATATAAAAGAAGAGCAGTTTATAACCAAAAACCTTATAGACATAAAAAATATTTCTTAAGAAAATCTTTAGCTAGAAAACCCTACTTAAATAGAGATAGACATGTTAGGAATTATAGAAATGATAGAAATTATAAAAATAAATTAGAATGTTATACTTGTGGAAGTATAGAACACTTAGCAAATACATGCCCTAAAAAGAATAATATGAAAACTAGAAATTCTCAATTAATAGAAGATTTCCAAGAAACCTTATTAAATGTAGATGAATACATGTCAGATACAGAAAGCATTTACTCAGTAGTAAGTATAGAAACAAAAGAAATAAATACCTAATCAGATACATCTGACTCAGAAGATGATAATTTAATTAATGAAATAGGAACAGAGAGAAATCAAGATTTCCTAGATAATATAATAATAAATACTGTGATGAATATTTCTCAAGAATGTAGTCATGAGTTCGAAAGACTAAAAGGAACAGATAGTAACCAATGTAATATATGTAAATGATATCTTAGTAAAACAAATAGGGCCAAATGTAAATACTGTTATATGGAATCCTGTATTAGTTGTATAAAAAATAAATTAAAACAAAAAGTAAATAAAAATGAAGAACAAGTTCATATAAAAGACCAGGCTACTAATCTAAGACTATTAACTTTAGAAACAAGAATAAATGACTTAGAACAAAGAATAACTAGAGTAGAAAAAGGCAAAGAAAAAGTAGACATAGAGACTACACAAGGTACAATAAAAATAGAAAGTGAATTAATGAATATAGAAGAAAATAATACTAGTTTTATATATAATGAAGATAAAAAGTTTGGAACAATAAAAATACTAGTGAGAATAACAATAAAAGATATAGAAATAGAGACTTTAGCTTTAATAGATACAGGATGTACAAGTTGCCTACTTAATAAAAAGATACTACCTCATAACTTATTATCAACTTTAAAAAAATCTAAGGAATCTATACAAGCAATACAAATGGATGGAATTTATAATCTCTATGACCAATACATAGAAAAAGCTCAAATAAGCTTTATAAATACATGTAGTGAATTCTACAAACCTACATATAATATGCATAAAATATTAGTAAGAGATCTTAACATCAAAACTAATTTAGTTTTAGGTTTACAATTTCTTATACAAAATAATGGAAGTTGTTTAATTTTCAGAGATGGAATAATGCTGTTTTGGAATATAACATATGCCCCTGCACAAACTAGAAAAATTCCAACCAAAGAATTAAATAAAGACAATAAAATAAAAAATACTACTCCATGTTGTGACGATTGTGGCAATAATGGTAGTTGTTCTTCAAAAAATCTATATGAAGAAAAGCAAGAAGAAAATTATTTAGAAGATACATACATAGAAGACATAGAAAAGGATTATACTTTAATAAATGTAGAAACAGAATTTTACAATTTTCAAAAAGGAATAAATACTATAGGAAAGATAAAACATCCTAAGGATCTAGAAAATATAGTAGCAATATTAGATAAAATGGAAATAATAGGAGAAAAACCTTTAATACATTGGGGAAGTAATAAAATTATGTGTAAATTAGATATAATAAATCCCGAGTATACTATAAAAACAACAACAATAGAAGCAAATAGTGAAGACACTGAAGAATTTACTAAACAGATTAAAGAATTACTAAAATTAGAAGTAATAAGAAGATCTACATCTAGACATAGATTATAAGATTTTATGGTTAGAAACCATAGCGAACAAGTAAGAGGAAAAGTTCGCATGATAATAAATTACAAAAGACTAAATGATAATACTAGAACAGATGCATACAAATTACCTGATAAAAGTGAGTTAATTAACAGAATACAAGGTAAAAAGATATTTAGTAAATTTGACTGTAAATCAGGATACTGGCAGGTAAAAATACATCTTGAAAGCATTGAATGGACAACCTTGACTTTTCCTGAAGGACATTTTGAATGACTAGCTATGCCTTTTGGGTTAAAAACAGCTCCGCCCATATTCCAAAGAAAAATGGACGAGATGTCCAGAGACTATAAAAATTTTATATTAGTATATGTAGATGATATTCTAGTATTTAGTAAAAATATACAAGAATATTTAGGACACCTGCAGACAATATTTAAATTATTTGTAAACTACAGAATAATAATTAGTAAAAAGAAAATAGAACTATGTAAGACAAATATAAATTTCATAGGAGTAACCTTAGGAGAAGGAAAAGTAAAATTACAACCACATATAGTTAAAAAAGTATTAGAAATGCCAGATAAGTTAGATAATACAAAAGAATTACAAAATTCTTAGGTTTAGTAAATTATGCTAGTAACTTTATCCAAAATTTAGGAAAAATAGCAGGACCATTGTATACTAAGACAGGTAGTAAAGGACAGAAACACTTTAACATAGAAGATATAAAATTAGTCCAACAAATAAAAGAAAAAGTTAAAAATATACCAAACTTACAAATACCTTTAGTATCGGATTACTTAATAGTCCAAACAGACGGAAGTAAATTTGGATGGGGTGCTATTTTAAAATTTAGACCTAATAAATACAGTCCAAAAAATGAAGAAAAAATATGTGCCTACCAAAGTGGACAATATAAAGAAAAATGTAATATGAGTAGTATAGACGCAGAAGTATTTGCAGTAATATATGGACTAAATAGTTTTAAATTATACATTCTAAATAAACAGAAAGTATTAGTTAGAACAGACTGCGAAGCAATAGTAAAATTTCACGAAAAAATAAACAGTAAAGCTAGCAGTAAAAGAAGATGGTTAAACTTTATAGATATAATATCTATATTTAATAATATTGTTTTTGAATATGTTAAAGGAAAAGACAATGATTTAGCAGATAAATTAAGTAGACTACATTTAAAAACTAATTAATTTTTATTTCAGTATGAGACCAAGCATGAGACCAACTGGCCAACAGCCAGCAGACAAAGGCAAGGGCATAGCCCAGCCAGATACTTAGGCTCAGACATTATTAGGAAGACAAAATTTCAGATCACTAAGTACAACAGACAACTTAATGGAGAGAATTTATTTTGGTAAGTATAATTTAATTTTATATCCTATGTGTAATTTATCTTTTAGAGTAAATTCAGACTGTATTTTAGACAAGTCACAGTAATGTTTAATAGATAATCTATGGATAACATATAATAAACAAGACACCAAATACTTTATTGCTGCATCTAATGCTTTGTGTCAATATTTTTCAGATAAAAATAGAGACAATAAATTTAAATATTATGTAGGTATACATGGAAAAACTAAAGGAATTTTCCAAACATGGATAGAAGTAGTTGATTCTATAAATGGGATTTAAAAACCCCTTTTTAAAGGTTTTAATAATTTTACTAAAGTTTTAGATTATGCAAGAGGAATACTCGGGCCTAACTATTACATTTCACCAGCTCTCAGACAAAGCCCAAACCAAACACCTCAATACAATATCCAAAAAGACTCAGACAAAATAATATTTTATGATCACTGTTCATCAATGACCGAGGGTTTCAAAAGACTCAATGCAAAAAAACGAAATCCTTATTCAAGAAAATATGAGACTTATGAAACAGCTAGATACATTTCAGAATAAATATGTTCCAAAGACTGACAGTACTCTGACGCAAGACATTAGTTCTCCATCTCCTTTAAAAATGGATGAGACGGGTGTGCATTCCCCTCTGAATGCTAAGAACTCTACTGTATCGGAGAATGATACAGCTAGTCCGGTTCAAACGGTGACCGGTAAAGACTTATCAAATCCGTTAAAGGCTGTCACTTTGCCAAAAAGTGAAGAAGAGGGGTCGACTTCCTCACGAAGAAGACTACCGAAATATTTTCAAAAAAACTGTTTAAGAAAAAATGATGTTTTAAAAAATAAAAAAACTGAAAAATTAGAAAAATAATTCAATAAACGTTAGAAAAAAATTTTAAAGACAAAAACCAAGACAAACATATTATTAAAAGTATTCTTAGTCCACGTAATGGTTCAGAAGACAATATTGACAGTCCTTCATTATCAGACGATGAACAGATAAATAATATTCAAAACTCAGAAGAACATTATGAAGATGATGACTCAGGCATGAGTTTTGATACTATTGCACTATACAATTTAGACACTTAACCATTTTATATTTCAAAAACTTCATTTCCTATCACAAAGAAGACAAAAATACAAAAAGTCAAGAAAGGAATAGTAGCAAGAAATAACTTGGAAGACTTCAAGGAGGAACAAGACAAAAGTCATTTTCATCAAGTTACAAGCCACTTTCATCACAAGGAAAAACAAGACAAAAGTCACAACAAAACATGGAACGTAGAAAAGAATGGCATTGGTAAAATTTTTCGAAGCATGGGCTATAAAGATAAAAAATATATGTATATATATATATATATATATATATATATATATATATATATATATTAAGTCATAATATTAGGTGGGGATACCCACTAAGTGTCCTGTAAAAACGAGTGTGTTGTCCCTTTATCACTATCCTCCAAAAGAGGGAAAAACTGTTGACATAGCACGCGTCCTTTTAATAATCAAGTTTGTAATATCAGTCCAAAAAGATGAAATTAATAATGCATGTGACGATGGGGCCCAATGAGCACCCGACTAGCATTATTAAGGGAATCTTATCTAGTTGTCGGCCATTAATAATTTAGGCCACGTAGTAGTGTCATTTTGGTCTTTTAAGTTTCTCTAGACTCCTATATAATACATGAGGAGACGAGAGGAAAGGAATGAGAAAAAAAAGAGAGTTGAGAGAATGTAATAGAGTTGAAAAATAAGTAAGTTGCCATACTCCCCCATACTTCCTCCATCATCCTTCCATACTCCCCTATGTACCAAAAATCCTCCCTTGTATATTAAAGTATTGTGAAATAATAATAAAAGTGTTTGTGTATTTAAGTTTTTAAATTTTCAAGAAAGCTCTTCGGGGTTCCCGAAAGGGAAACCTCTCTCTATTAATCATGTAAGTTTTTACGATGTTTATTTCCCGAAATTCCCCCAAAAAATATGTTATCTTTTTATGGTAGCTTAATCTTTTTATGTTATTAAATTTATGTAAATTTTTGTTAATCTGTTAAAAAATTACCCTTAGTATATGGTTGGCTCCCTAACTTCTTAATAACGACTATGGATTAACCTGTAAATTTCTAGGATTCTTGGCTTTTATAGTCCGCTTGATGAAAGGACGAATTTGTTGCCATTTTTTATATCCGGGGTGTGGTTAAAGATGAAGTTGTTAAGAACACATGTTAAGAAGAAGAGTTGAACTGGGTAAGTTAAAAAAAAAAAAAAACGAAAAATACTATTAAAAATGGGGAAATTAGGAAATTAAGTCATAAATTAGCATGATTAAACTAAATGAGAGAGGGAGTACTGAGTAGGATTTACAGTATATTCGAAACAGCCTATTAAAATATTTTATTCTTGCTAATTTACATTCCAACTTTATATCTATATTATTATATTTAGAATTGGTTGTTACAGTATATATCTATATTATTATATAGTTGTACCATATCTATATTATTGTTATTATCTATAATAAATATATACTCTTCCACTTATAATATATACTATCTTTGTTGTTATTATATTACTAAATTAATATATTGGTCAAAAGTCATAAGATAAAGACAAATATTACTATATAACTATATTATATTTATATATATATATATACACCCTTTATAAAATAATTATTTAGTTTTAGTATTTTTTGGATTTACTGTATCTTCTGTATTTATTGGTTTTACTGTACTTACTGTATTTTTTGTATTTACTGTTTACTGTTCTTACTGTATTTACTGTACTTACTGTTTACTGTTTTTACTATATTTACTGTACTTACTGTATTTTCTGTTGTTACTGTATTTTTTGTATTTACTGTTTACTTTTCTTACTGTATTTACTATACCCTATATGCCCTTTTCCTTATACCCCCTTTACTATCCAAGTGTCCTTATATTATATACCCCTTTTTGCACATGATTCCTAAAATTTGGTTCGTAAATGCAAAAAATATGCCTTATAAATAGTGTGACTATATGTAATGCTCCCCCTACTCATTATGGAGGTCCTCATAATTTTTTTTTGAAAAACACTTTGGGTTCTCCAAGGCGCCAGATCCATGCATTAATACATACGAAAAAAAAAGAAAGTTGCGTAATTTCTAAAAGTTGGCTTGTAAATGCAAAAATATTCCTTAAAATGATGTGGCTATACGTAATGCTTTCCCAACTCATTACATAGGTTCTCATATAGTTTTTTCAGAAAACTTTTTTTGGTGCTCCAAGGCGACAGATCCATGGGCTAATATACACGACAAACCAATTGAGTCACATGATTCCTAAAAGTTGGCTCGTGAATGCGTAAATATGCCTTAAAAATGGTGTGACTAAACACAATTCTCCCCCAACTCACTACGGAGGTCCACATAAAATTTTTTCAAATAAAATTTTTGGCTGCTCCAAGGTGAAAGATCCATGGTCTAATAATAATACACACAAAAAACCAATAAAGTTGCATAATTTATAAAACTTTACTCGTAAATGAAAAATATGCCTTAAAAATGGCGTGACTATACATAATGCTCCCCAACTCATTTAGGAGGTCCTCCTAGAGTTTTGTTTTAAAAAAGTTCTAGGTGCTTCAGGGTGTTAGATCCTTAACACACGAAAAATCAAGAAAATTGCATAATTTCAAAAAAATGGCTCGTAAATGTAATAATTATGCCTTAAAATGGCATACAATATGTAATGTTCCCCCAACTCATTACGAAAGTCCTCAAAAAGGTTTTTTCAGAAAAAAATTGGGTGTCCAAGGCGCCAAATCCATGGGCTAATACACAAAAAAAAAATCTAGAGAATCGCGTAATTTCTAAAATTTGGCTCGTAAATGCAAACATATGCCTTAAAAATGGTGTAACTATATGTAATACTCCCCCTACTCATTACGAAAGTCCTCATAATTGTTTTTTCAGAATGTTTGTTTGGGTGCTCCAAGGCACCAGATTTATGGGCTAATGCACACGAAAACCAAAAAAGCCATGTAATTCCTGAAAATTGGCTTGTAAATGCAAAAACATGCCTTAAAAATAGTGTGACTATACGTAATACTTCCCCAACTCACTACATGGACCCTCATAAAGTTTTTTCATAAACTTATTTTAGGTGCTCCAAGGCGTCAGATGCATGAGCTAATAGATACAAAAACCAATAAAGTTATATAATTCCTAAAAGTTGGCTTGTAAATGCGAAAATATGCTTTAAAAATGGTGTGACTAAGCATAATGCTCCTCCAACTCATTATAGAGGTCCTCATAAAGTTTTTTCCAGATAAAAATTTAGGAGCTCCAAGGCGCTAGATCTATGGGCTAATACACATGAAAAAAATAAGAAAATTGCATAATTCCTAAAAGGTGGCTCGTAAATACAAAAATATGCCTTAAAAATGGTGTGACTATACGTAATTCTCCCGCAACTCATTATGGAGGTTCTCAAAATGTTTTTTAGAAGTTTTTTTTGGGTGCTCCAAGGAACTAGATCCATGGACTAATACACAGAAAAAATCAAGAAAGTCGCGTAATTCCTAAAAGTTGTCTCGTAAATGCGAAAATATGCCTTAAAATAATATGATTATATGTAATTGCACTCCCACTCATTATAGAAGTCCTCATAAGGTTTCTTCATAAAAAATTTTGGGTGCTCCAAGGCGTCGATCCTTGGGCTTATACATATGAAAAAACCTAGAAAGTTATGTAATTCCTAAAAGTTGGCTCGTAAATGTAAAAATATGCCTTAAAAATGGTGTAACTATACCTAATGCTCCCCCTACTCATTACAGAGGTCCTTATGAAGTTTTTTTTCAAAATTATTGTTGGGTGCTCCAAGGTGTCAATCTGTCACGCCCCGAAACTACCCCTAGGACTCGCACAAAGGACATAAGATCGCGAGTGACCCCAAGCTAACCCTGCTGACGTATCATAAGCATACTAAAGATAATATGAATCAATAAATACTGTGCGGAAGCTAATCATGAAATAATTTGAAATGATGGGAATACCTATACTAAAGATGAATATATAAAATTCTGAGAGTTTAACAACAACTGAAAAGTCAAACTCAAATACTAAATCTAATTCTAACTATGTCTGAAATAAAGCCTCTACTGACTAGAAATGCTGGGACATGCCCCAACTAGATCTAGCAAATACTGAAAACTAAAGACTAAAAGCAAAGGAAAATAATCATGTCAATCGTCCTTGAAGAATAAGGACTCACCACTGATGCTGCTGAACTAAAGATCGAGAATCGATCTATGTGTGATCTAGAAGCTGAGAACCTAAACCTACATCACGTGAAGATGTAGTGCAAAGTATGTATTAGTACTTGAAAGGTACTGAGCATGCAGGATAGAGTAAAGCTGAACAATAACATAACTGAACCAAAGCATGTAATTGAGCAATGATAAGAGATAAGCATGATACTAAATTGAGAATAGTGAACATGAACTAACTGAATGCAATGACCAAGTTTATAACATGCTGAAACTGAAATCTGAACTATAACTGATAACATGGTCAATGCAATAGAATCTGACTATAATGGAGCTAATAATAACCGACATAAAACCATATGAGCTAAATGTGGAGTCCGATGTATACGCCCCATCGAGAGGACCCAATATATCCTGTTAGAGGTATAGAGGAATGACTGACATGATCACTAAAATGATGCCCACAGAGGGGACTTACAACCTACGGGGCACGTAGTTCTGGGACTATTCGGGTACACTCAATCCTAGTCCACTCGGTATTAAGCTACTCCCAATTGATTATGTAATTAACAGTTTATGATTGAGTTTCTATATTATGGATAACTCAAAATACTGACATGCAAAATCTGAGAATGCAACAATTATAATTGATAATGTGACATTTGTAAACTGAAGCATGTATATCTGTTTAAATCACTGACCTAGCATGTGTAATTCACGAACTAAAAGAACTACATGACTAGGGTTCTGAATTTCCTACAAGAAACAAAGAAATAATGTGATAATCAGATTTGGAACATTCAAACAACCAAAATCCAATAATTTCTAATATTCAAGAAACCCTAGGTCTAGATAATATCAACGGAATCAAGATTCTAACTGAAATCCCACTAGTGAAATCCCACATACTTGGTGACGAAATTCACGGAGAAATCTTTTGATTTCGGGGCTAAAACTGATGAATATTTGCTGCATTCTTGAACTAGGGCTGCTCGACTTCTTCTCTGATTTTTGCTCTAATTTTTGCTTGACTTAGGTGAATAATTGATTAGGTTAGGTTTTAATTTGTTTACTAGGCTAAAACTGACCAAAACTACGTAGTTTAGGGGTTAAACGACGTGGTTTAGGGGTCCAACGCATGAGGAAAATACTAAACGACCCTACTTAAAAACCTGACGAGATTGACCACGGCCCCTCTAACGGACTGTCAAAGGGACCACAAGCCGTCAAGCCGGTTGTAGTCTTGGTCCAGTAGCTATTGGTTTCTGGGACTACTTCCACAGATGCCACCACAGTCCGTCGACAAGACCACAACCCATGAAGGGTCCCGTGGTCTGACGTCTGGGCCTAGAGGACTCTGACTGGCTTCCACGAGTGCCAAGACGGTCCATAAGGTGGTCCACCACCTGTGAAGGGATCCGTGGTCCACCTCTACTGGGAAGGGGCTGAGTCCACGAGTAGGTCAGTGTAACGGACCGTGGACCCTATCATGGTTCGTGAACCCTGCCATGGTTCACTGGTTTAGGTGATTTCTGCTGCACTTTTTTAAGTCTCGTTTTCGAGGTGTTACAAGATCCATGGGCTAATACACACGAAAAACCAAAAAAGTCGCGTAATTCCTAAAAGTTGGCTCCTAACAAACAAAATATGCCTTAAAATGGTGTGACTATATGTAATGCTCCCCCAAATCATTAAAGAGGTCCTCATAAAGTTTTTTCAAAAAACTTTTAGGGCTCCAAGGCGCCAGATCCATGAGCTAATAATACACACGAAAAACCAAGAAAGTCGCGTAATTCCTAAAAGTTGGCTTGCAAATGCTAAAAGATGCCTTAAAAATTATGCAAGTATACGTAATGCTCCCCAAATCATTACGGAGGTCCTTATAAAGTTTTTTTAGAATTTTTTTTCGGGTGCTCCAAGGCGCCAGATCTATGGGCTAATACACATGAAAAATTAAAAAAAATCGTGTGATTCCTTAAAGTTGGATCGTAAATGTGAACATATGCCTCAAAAATGGTGTGACTATATGAAGTGCTCTACACGTCAGGGCAATCTATTTTAATCCGTTAGGGCTACCATTTTCAACCCATGCTTATATTCAAAGTGTAAGGGAATTTTCAACAAATATCGATGTCAAGCAACTATTTCTCTTTGAATGCCCAAAAAAGTTTCACTCAAAAATATCATATTTGGTTAGTGAAAATGAATTCATATGTCAGATGTGTTGTTGTGATGGAAGAAATATACTTACAACTACACTTTGTGAATCCTACAATTGTCCAAATAAAAGCACTTTCAAAAGAGCTTTTACATAAGAAAACTTCATAGAAAGTGTTTTTGAAGCACAAAATCAATAGAAGAAAAAGAAAGAAAAAGAGAAAGATCAATATCAAAAAACGTGCAAGTTAAAAAATAATCATGAAAAATCAGCATCAACTACTAGAGGACAAAAATTGAGGAGGAGCAGTTTTTACAATTGCAGTAACTAAAGCAAATGAAAAGTGTTCAAATTTGCTTTTAGTTACTACAGTAGTTTTTAGCAAAATAAGTTGTTTAATTTAAGGTGAATTTGAAATTTGAATCTTAGTTATGTTGTTTTAGTTGTTGAGATATTTTAGAATTCTTAAATTTCAAATTATGCAGATTATGTATTTTATGTTGGCTATTTAAAGCCCCTAAATGCTTAATAAAATTATTGAAATCAATTGAATGCCATTCAAAATCCAAAGAGAGACATTTTTAACCTTTTTTCGCTGCCGCATAGTTTAAGAAAAACCAACAGTATCTATACACAAATAAAAAAGGCACATCTGGGTCACTCCACCTAGTCGTATGATATTGAAATATATTTGTGATGCCAGTCACATGGAGAAGCTCAACAAGCCTTGCAAAAATGCATCCTGGCTTTCGAGACTCGTTCATAGAATTCCAATAATTTCTTTTGCTTCTCAATGCCTACTAGAACACTGTTGATGCTCCTAATATGCCCCTCAACTAATATGGAGTTTTCACATAGAATACATAGGTCTTTTTTTTTAGTCATAGACGCAATAAGTTCTTGTCCAAGTATGGTATGATTGCTGTTGACACCCAATTTTGGCCCTCCACGATATAAATTAATCATCAAGCTTCTTCAATTTCTAACGATTTAAAATAATGAGTTTTATAAAATTTTCAGAAATAAAATAAAATAAACATAGTTTGCAAGTTTATTTTAAATAGTTTTGTCACTTTTTATAATATATATGTTTTATTTAGTTATGTATGTAATTAATGCATTTTACGAGCATTCAAAAATTATTTCGAAAATATTTTATATTTTTAATACTTTATTAGTAGTAAAAATCGTAATTCGGAATTAATGAATTTTATGAAATTCAAAATACTTTCAAGTCGTTTTTAGAGCAATTTTATCGTTTTAATAAGTTAAATAATCTTAAATAATAAATATGTATATTTTTACAATCACGTTATCTTGTAAATATTGGAAAATCATCACAAAGATTTTACATTCTAGTTAAATGTTTTACTACTTTACGTTATAATTTAAATGTCGTGTTAATTAGTTTGCAACTAAATTAATTACTTTATAACGGAAATAATTATTATATTTTGTTAAGATTAAGAAGCTCGGTAATTAATTAATGTTAATTCATCCAAATTAAATCCGAAATAAAAAAATAAAAAAATAAAATAAAAAAACTTAATCCCTTTCCTATTTGGGCCATTTTCCAAATGGCCCAATTTAATATAATCAACAAACAACAATAATACACTCCAACAGCAGCAACCATACGCCCCAGCCCATATTCCCATTCCCATACAATAACACAACAGCAACCCACACGGCCCACCCTTAATTCCCAGCCCATAAATACCAAACAACAACAACAACATCTCCTCTTCACAAAAACGTGCCCAACCCACCAAAATAACCCATTCTCAAATACAACAGCAACAGTAGCCGAACCCCCTTCACTTCTTCTTCTCCTTTACAACGAAAATCAGTAGCAGCACACGTGAATGCTCTGCAAAAAATCACGGAAATCGCGTCAACAACGACTCCAAAACAGCAGGCCTGCAGCAATCGCCTCTCAATCCTTTCGTCCGGATTTGGAGGGATTTCGTTTGAATGTTGAGCCATTGACAGCTTTTCCCCATCTCTTGGGGAAGAAATTTGAAATTAAGGTCGGATTCAAATCCCATTTTTACCCTTTTCCCCTCCAATTTGAACCCTAGAATTTCCCCTATATATACATCTCTTCTTCTCATTTGGAAAGGGGGTTTTTTTTTTTGAGGATTTTTCTTTAGAGAAA